>JACEFO010001663.1:2400000-3600000 GCA_015342445.1 Digitaria exilis
GTAGGTACTTACCTTCCATCATTGGATACAATCCCGTTTCGTATACGCACAGCCTGACTTTGCGTTTTTAGCCCAAGATTTGTGAACTGCTGGTCAGAGTTGAATATCATCTCTGTCCAGACAGGTTGGGCATGCTCATTTAGCTGTAGCTGAGAAATGTAGAAATATTAGAGTTGAACAACAATTAAATCAATTAATTTTTGCAATATGATTCTCTTGGATGGGTTCATTTTACCGACTAATATTTCTAACTTTCTACAGCATCTCATGATTTGACACAGAAAATGCAAATAACATGATTTCAAATGTAAAAGAAACAAAAGGATGCTTGGAACATCTTTTCATTTACATGATATTAGTGTTGGTGGTCAATCATCCTTTTTGTGCTTTTATGAGGGTTGTATGACCCAAAGCTTTAGTTTTAAAGAGCATAGAAAATATTACAGAAGTTAAAGAAAAAGTAACAGAGAATTAAGAGCTCAACCGAAACTAATGAAAGCAGAATAGCATCAGAAAAATCCAGAGTATCAAGTTTTGAGCGCAAGTACTATGAACACTTCAAAAAGAAAAGTAAACTGTTTTTTTTAAAACAAAAACAACAACTCAGACACTTCAAGAGAAAGTATCTAAGGATGACCTATACAACATAGTAATAGTAGTGGTAAGCTGACCAGAATCGTAAGTTTAAATAAGCTAGAACTGCTTCTTTGTTGGACCATGGGGATCGACTTACCTGGTAAAGTACTCCAGCCTCCGACAGAGCAAGAATAGTTGTATTCACAATGAAAGTTGCCGTGGCATAGCCAGCTGAAGTAGGGAGTTCATGAGGAGCAATCACCCACATCAACCCATTCCAGAACCTCTCGTAGATTGATCCACTTTGCCCTGTCACCCATACTGATGATTCTGACATTCTTGTCAAGGAAATTCTTTTCCTTATGGGCAGGACCGGGCCATTTCTGTCTTCTTCATCTTCTCCATCAAGCCTTGCATCCTCCTCCTGACTATGAACAGGAGAACTGCTAGGTTTTGCGATTGATTCTACCTTTGTGCAGGTCCCGTTGATACAAGACATCAAATCGAACGGCATGCTTATCTCCACCCAGGTATTACTCTGTTCTTGGTACTCCCAGAACTTGTTTGTCTTTTGCTTGAACCTTGCTTCTTGGCTTGGGCTGGGATGTGGAGTGCACCATGAATGAACAGAAACAATGGACTCCAGAAGAACACAAGCCTCAAAACATATAAACCACGAGATGGATCTGCAAGATGGACCATCCATGGCCATCTGATAGACCTTTATCCTGGATACCGATGCATGCCAGTGCCCGAGGTTTTCTCTGTAGCTGCCCAGTCGTTGGAGACGGAGCCTTGGAAACTGGAAGGTATGATAGACTGGAACTTGGAAGGACCCCCGTACTTGACTGTCCCGCAGCTTAGAATAGGGAGCAGCAAACACAAATAAACATTTCAGTGCGGGTGTCGATATGTAATCGGTGTAAGCCTTCAACTGTCATTTGATGAGGTCCATAAAGTCCTTTGGATGGTGCCTCGGTGGTTTGTTTTCCTTTTCAATTGCTTTTCGTCTACAACTTTCTCACCCGTCGTTGTTAATCTTTTTTCCGAATTAATGATATTTTCGCTGGTAGTAGTTGCACCTTCACACCTCCCACACGTTTCAGGACCGTTTGAAACGATGCTGATCTTTTACTGAAACAACTTTTATGCGTGCCTATATAGTAGGGGAGAAAGCCATGAGAATCTTGGATAGTTTTATTAGTGGAATCTGATGTTATATTCATTGATGGAATAAAGTAAAGTTAAATCTTTACATATATAGTCCTTTCTTGCTCTATTCCTGAAGGTGATGGTTGCTTAAGAGTTCAAATGTCCATACGCAAGTTGCCGACGCTAACCTACCACTGATGACCCCATGACTGCAGGCCACGGAGAAGAACAGGTGAAAGGAACTTGATTGCTGATCTCAGACTGCAGAAAAAATTTCATGCTGTTTGTCATCGCCTGGCGAATGGAATATCAGGTCTTGCTGATTGATCTCCCAAAGTCAGCTGAAACCTATAGCCGTCGGCGTGGGGCTAAGTGCAAAGGTGAGCTCTGTTCTGTGTCACCATTGACCTGCTGTCCGAATTACCAAGAACACTCCCTCCTTCCATAATCGGTGGCAAAGGGAATTTGTTTATTCATTAGAAGTAAAAGGTAATCAATTAGCCTCGATTGGCATCTTGTATTTGTCTAGCAATCTGTGCAGAATAACGCCAGTGGCCTCCTCTTTGCTGAAACCTTATTTTAAAAAGGACAGTTGAGTCGCTGTTTTCTAGTTGTTAATCTACGATCTCCCCAGGCCACTAATTGCCCTGCCACATGTCCCTTGCATGTTACTTCTAGCAGTGCTAGGGACACCTCAATCAACACCATCCCCAAATACTGACCATTGGCTACCAGTTGCATTGGAAAGCTATAGCCTCCCTGTTTTGAGTTTTGAGCTGCTCACTTTATTATGATTTTTGTTGCCCACACATGACTGTCATTTTCGTTTTGCCTGATCTGTGATTTCCGTAGAACTGTGACCACCTGTACTGAATCACTTTGGTATCGGTGGTGCAGGCAGGCAGGCAAAACGGAAAAAGGTGTGGCCTTGCGTGCATGCCACGGTGTCGCTCCGGAGGTGCACCACCGCACCTTCCTGTCCTAACCTCAAGTCGCAAGGCATTCGTTGGTGCACAGTCCTGTCATCAAGGAGCAATCGTACAGGGAAGGTACGCATATGCGAGTAAACGTCTGCTTGGGGTTTCGTATTGTTTTGTTCACATAAACTGGGAGCTTTCCTCTTAATCTCATACTGAGAGTGTGCAAAGAAAGATTAACATGAGCTTTGGCTTGTTCGTTACCATGCTGAGCTATTGAGACGCGAGAGGCTCGTTTCAATGACTTACCACTACTGCAGTGCACCACTGCACCAGCAGGTCACGAGGTCGCGGCTATCCTCCCATTTTCATGAACCGAGAGAGTGCTGGCAGTACCTGCTTCTACTGGCAGTTCTGGTATGTGCCTCTCGCTCGAAAAGGAAATATCCATTGGCTTTTATTTCAGGACTCTATCCGTCTCCCAAGTGGAAATTCCCCGGAAATGGTTCTATCAGTATCACTCAATTTTATACCCCGGAAATGGTTTTTCTTGTCTGACCCTTCTTTGAAACAAAAAAACAAAAAAACAATCGAATCTCATAGAAAATCTGAGTAAAACCAATTTGAAAGATAGAAAAAACAGAAAGTAGATAAAAATATCAGGGATGCTTTCATATTTGATCTGAACTGTTCTGAACCTTAATGAAGTACTAATTAGCTGCTGAAATTAAAGTAACTTTTTTATTGATCTTTTGAGTGGGACTCGAGTAATCACGCGACCTTTTTCACGGGATCCTGTGGTTGGATCCGTGCCTCGTCTCACACCTACGGTGGGCGTTCGCCGACGTGTAGGTCCCTGTTGATTCGTCGAACGAGACAGTCCGCGTGGATGCTTGCTGCCAAAAAAGAATGACGCGGCAGATGGAATCTCTGGGCCCTGGCCTGGAAATCACAAGGGATCTTAATCACTTGGCTTGAGACGGTGCAACGAAGATTCTTCCTCCCATTAATGATTAATTGATGGTGAGGTTGAAATTTTTAGGATCCGACGTTGATGGATGCGCCATGCGTGAATGCATCTGCTGGAGCAATGACCCCTTCTTCTTATATAATTGCAGGTTGTTGTACCCGACGGCACCTAAACATGGGCATCTCCTGTATCCAGAAGGAAATGCCCAATCCAACTTATTTTTCCTATTTTAGGGTGTGTTTAGATTGTAGGAAAAAACACTGTAGCATAAGAAAAACACTGTAGCATTCGTTGGGAAACGTGTTTTGTGAGGGAGGAATAGTGAAAAGTTGAAATGAATAGTGAAAAGTTGGAATGAATAGGGAATAGTGAAATGTTGAGATTATGTGTTGTATGATGCTTTTCTTTTGGAGAGCTTGCGAAAGTGTACTGTAGTCCACATGCAGTCTGGTTGTATGGAACCGATGCATATCCGAATTCTTTTTGTTAGCTTAACATATCCGAATTCCGAAACATGCTGGGTGCCTCACTGCCTCTCGATTTCACGAGGAAAACGCCGTGACATGGGATGAAGGCAACTTATGCAAACAAGACACCTGCTTTCGTGTGGGATATATATGAAAGATAAGATGGGACCCTTGTTTACATGCCAGGAAAAAGAAGGGATAACGAGCAAGATGGTGACCTGTGCAAGTTACTGGAATATAAATGCTTCATCTTTTTGCAGTCGATTACCAGATCGTCTTATAGAATGCTACTACTACCGAAAGTATAAAACCTCCCATACTGACATATTGTTTTCCTAGATCCAATAAGAGCTTTCTAATCACTTAATCCACGGGATAAGAGTCACGCTGAACACACGTGACGAGAAAACATCACAGTTTATCCAACCAGGTAGGTCCCAACGTCCAGTGTGCTCATATTCATAATTATGATTTAAAAGTTGCTAGATAAGAGAATTCATTTATAAAATAGTTTGACACAAACATTTTGAAAACCGTGTATTCAGAGTTCTTTCCCCATATGGCGCCTCTTTATTAACTTGTTGCCAAATCATAAAAACACTTACATTGAGAAATTCAGACACCTAAATCACACATATACGGCATTCGTTCCAATGCAGGGGCGAGACAAGCCAGCCACCGTGGCCATCAGCATTAATCAACGGGGCCAACCATGCTATTAACAGTTTTTTTACAGGATTTTTAGAATTCCGTCGACTGACCCCAATAGCCACTTTTTTCCAATGCATATTTCGGCCATTCGATCGCGCCATCCCTGTTGCACTTGCAAGTACTTGTTGCCCTGGGAAAACGTAAGGAATGATATGCTTAACGTGGCGTGGTTTATTTAAGTACAAAATGGCCCTGTTTGCTAAAGTAGCCACATCAGTATTTTTTTCAGCTCGGTTTCTCTTCCCACCACCACCAAAAAGCGTAGTCAAATAAAACATATCTATATTTGTGTAATTCATTTTTCCAAGAAACGCTGCTTCCCATTGTAACACCAAACAGGGCCAATAAACCCGTGTTGAAATGTGAAGTAGTTCAGACAATTCAATAGTTGTTGCAACACAACATGTGAAAATTGTGCCCCAAAACAAAACATGTGAAAATGGTTATCCAAAATTATCAAAATAGTATATCATTATTAATCATTATCATTAACCATTGAAGACAAAAAAAGACGAAGTATTTTGACATTATTTTCATTGCATTTATTCGAATAGATTTCAAAATGGACTCAAATCAGAACGGACAAAAGTTTGCCGGCCCAGTGCAAACCCAACAGGATTTTATTTTGGCCAATCCGAAGCTTTCAAAATGGCACCGCAACACTTTGTACGAGTACTTTATAGGCAGCACAGCAGTTACTTCTTCGCCTCATCGCCTGCGGACTGAACTTTATTTTGTCACATACTCTTTACATTATTTGTCACATACATTAAGCCTTGTTTAGATGCCTTGTTCAGATGGGGGAGAAAAGTTGGTGAAAATTGACAAAATATCAGATTCATCCTACTAAATATAGACTAATTATAAAACTAATTACACAGATAGACTCTACAGACAAATCTATTAAGCCTAATATGTGCCGTCATTAGTGTATTAATTAGGCTTATAAGTTTCGATCATGATGTGGAGTCCATCTATATAATTAGTTTATATATATATATAATACTCCTAATTAGTGTCCAACATTTGATATAAGTTAGCAAAATAAGTTTACGAAAGTTGGCCTAAACAAGAGTGATATATGGCCCTTGGAAGATGATCAGATAGAGCTAATACAGTTTGAACCATCATGGCGGCCAATCAAACCAATAAGAACACAATATCGTCATCATATCATCTAACACCAGAGCATCCAAACATATTTCCAAACAATTTGAATTTGAATTATAAACTTAAATATCTTGAAACGGTGGAACAAAAAAAACCAAATAAAGGTATGCATCAGATCTCCAAGGTGAAAAGGGTGTGACATCACAGAGATGCCTCAGACGCAAATTACCCATTAAAACTTGTGTCTCCTCATCTGCATTCAGAAACAACCTCACATTGAATTAAAAAAAAAATTGCGTTTAGGTTTGGCGCCCGAACGTTCCAAATTAATTTCCCTTGCATCCGTTCTTTTGGTAGTTACTTACGTAACATTTATTGAATGCACTGCAAAGAAAAAACAAACGTGCACATAATTGCTTTTTTTTTTTCAAAAAAGAACATCAAAATAAGGCAGGGAGATGATCAGCTAGAGCTAATACAGTTTGAGCCATCATGGCGGCCAATCAAACCAATAGGGAAATAATCTCCGTCATCATCTCATCTCCTAGCATCGAATCATTAAAGAAATCGAAATCAGAAGATTTCATGGGCATGGGAAAAGTGACGAAAAAAATAGAAGAAACTTCTTCCACGCGACTGGGAAGGATTGGGCTGAGACGGAGGATGCATCAGATCTCCAAGGTGAAAAAGGGTGTGACATCACCGAGATGCCTCAGATGCAAATTACCCATAAACTTGTGAATCCTCATCTGCATCCACCCACAGTCCCGCGAAATCCACCGGAGCAGCAACAACAAGGACAACAAAGAACGCGAATCAAACAGCTGCAGAGCGACGAACAGAAACAGCAAGCAAGCGGCGGAGAGCAGGTGCGAGAGCGGGCAACAGCAAACAACACGATCCAGATCGAGGGCGCAGCGGCAGACGAGGTACTAGGGCGGCGCCGTGGATTTAAATAAAGCGGAAGCCAGGAGGCGCGGCCGCGGTCTAGGGTTTGAGGGGTGCTTGTTTCCTCATCGGACGGCCTGGATCGACGCCGCCAAGGTGGGCTGTCTGGCACGAAGCTCTCTAGTTGGGCCGGCTGGACTGCTACACTATTGGGCCGCAAGGGTTACAGGCCCATGCTACTAACCAAAGGATCAATCGTCGAAATGAAGAAATGCCGTTGGCGTCTGGCTTTCTTCTTCCCCACATTGCTGCCTGCACCGAGCTCTGCTTCTCCGGTACCCCATCTCTTATTTCTTCCCAGCAGTTCTATTCTCCTAGTTTGAATCCCAATCACTATGAGAATCATGGAGGTTCGTGACACATGCTCTCATGGACAGAGTTGTGGAGTTGTGTTGGAACTGGCCCTATTTATTACCCACGCAACTTTAGGCCTTGTCTGGCCGGGCTTCAGCTCTGGCTTCTCATATGGCTTCACCAAAAAAAAATAAAAATACCAAACGAGATACTCCATTATCTATTTCTCCAAAAAAAAAAGAAGACCGAGGCTAAAAAGTACCGAAGACGGGAGCTGCGGGTAGTTTCGGGTGCTTCTCCTCTATGGGGCCTACTATTTTTTGACTTCTTTTCCTATTTCTTCTAGAAAGCTGTGAGATAAGCTGTAAAAGAAGCTGTTTTGCCAAACGATTTTAGACATAATTAGGTTTTCAGAGAAGCCACAACCACAGCCAAAGCCCTACCAAACAGGGTGAGTAATTCAGACGTGCATTATTATTGACGTAGTGACACGAACTCAACACAGTATCGTAGCCGTCTTGACATAATGACGCACAAACTTGGCGCAAACACTTCTCACAAAATGCGGGGGCAAAGCCGTAACAACCTTCAAAGTCATATCCATATTGCGATATTGACATAAGCCTGGTGAAATTATGGCAACTCCAATCAAACTCTCAAACTTGAAGCCCCTATTTAGCTCTATAAAGACCTCTCATCATGCAAATACAAGGAGCTATGAGCACATATAAAAACTAATTTCTATCTAAATGTACACTATGTTGTTCTATATGTTGCTATCTAACATCCTACATTTTCGCAACATGTTAATTGTATGAAAAATCCTGGTTTCAAAATTTTTGTGCGGATTGTTGTGAAACATATATAAGTTAATTCTGCTCGACTGAATTCTTAGTTATTAAATTTGTGCACAAAATAATTTCACACACTCTTTCATGAGTGATTGGGAATGACTTGGTTTTATTTGACTTTCTTTGAATTGCTTGAATGTGATTTGTATTTGAATACAATTCAAATATAAACTTAAATTAACCCCTAACTCTAACTTGGGCCAACTAACAACTAACCTACCCAGCCCGGCCAACCTAAATCTAAAGGCCCATGGCCTGCTAACCCACCTGTCAACCCTACTGGATCCACTAAGCTTTTTGAGCCGTATGTTGCTTGTTTTATTGTAAACACCTATCTGCGCAAATTGTTGCAACAGCCCCTTGACTCAGAATGCCAGTATCGAGTACTTTTTGGCGTTTTGATTGCGACTGCTTCAACCACTCCATGCAATCGTCCTTGGTAGCTTCCGGATGCGCAAGCTGCCACTTGAACAGACGTTTTTTCTGTGACAAGGAAGGTGTTGCATTAAGATCTTTTACTGTGATCGTTTACTAAGGGGCGCTGCTAAAAAAAAAAAAGAAGAAAGATCGGTTACAAGGGGCCATACCCATTCTCCAATCAGCGGACATGCCTTGACCTACATAACGTTCTTTATGTCCTCTCCAGTGAGCAATGGCTTGCACTTCCACACCCCGTCAAGATCTGAAGAGTTAGTTAAATTGTAAAATGAGTATCTCCACTTGTGATGAGAAAAGCACAGATTCTTCCAATCATAGCTTCACCTAGATTGGTTATGGAGCGCTCAATTTTGATGTATCTCGCTGTCGTCCGACCCAGCTCATCCTCCTGCTGGCTGAGGGTTTCACCAAAACTTTTAGCTTCCGGATAGGAGATAATAGATATAAGAAGTATGACCCGCCACAAGTCCTTTACTTCATCAAGTATGAGACCTGAAATGTTTGGTGTCACATGTTTTGGCCAAAAATAATATAGTGAGTACTAGAAGTAAAAAAAATAAATAAAAAATCTTATGACTTTGAAATAAATGGATCCAGCAGTTAAATATTCCGCATCTAATGTGACAAATTAAATGTGCATATCCAAAGTGATTAAACTAAATAAATGTCAGGTGTCATAAGAAGCATCAGACTACAAAGGATAAATCAGGTTCAAGAACTAGCATGCTGACACCGACCTGCATAAACACGCTTCACTAGGTCTGTTGGTATAGAAAGATATTCATCTTCCAGCTCGTTTTTGAGATTTCCGAACGCTTCATCTGACTCAAAGAGGAGCACTAGCTCAGCAAACTTTCTGCTGGCAGTATGTATGGTATTAACCTTTAAGCATGCAAGAAATTATGACAAGTTAATTTGTTATCACAGTGCTCAACACTGGGAGTCACAATTAAATGCTGCTGAGGGGCACTCAACAGTACATACTGATCCAGCAAGAAAACCTTTCAACTTTAGTGTATCCTTAATAATATAGCTAGCAACAGGAATCTGCATGCACAACCAAAGAAATGGACTTCAGTCAGTAGCAGATGATACAGTTCAAAATACACAACAGGACAGTGGGACTCCTCCCTCTGCACCACAAAAGAGTGTCCTTTTATGTTTGTCCAAATACGATTCATCATGAAATATATTTTTATAGTATTATTTTGGGTCATAAATGTTGTTACTCATGTTTATAAATTTGGTTTCACTTAGAACAAAAATTAAAAGAGAACTTGCTTTGGGACAGAAGGAGTAATCCAGTGAGCAGGTTATGCAGCAGTTAAAACTTTATTTAATCTAACAAAAATAACTGCCTGCCGAATTGCATGTTCAAATAGTTAAAACCTTGGATTTACAGAAGTTCAGATGGCAGGAGTTGTCACCTTCTTAGATTTCCTGTCCAAGCAGAACATATTACGGAGGGGAATAAAGAGTGCACTATACAGGTAAACCTGTCGCTGTTCATCCTAAACACCATAAACATCTTAATGTTAAGGAAAGGCAAGAGAACAGATCATCGTAAAAAAAAATTAGTTGCTATAGCATGGAATCAACAAAAATAGGTGAGGAAGAAACTGAGACACGGCTTATTACCACATCGCAGATGCTCTGAATATTAAAAACTTAATACAATATAAATCATTATATCATTAAAAAAAAGACATTGGAACCATTGAAGTGCTTTATATAAGCTCTCCCTTTCAAGTTTAATTTTTTGTTCACATTTTTCTGTAAATGGTTTAAGTAATTGGTTAGTACCAATTAATGCCAAACAATATTGCAGGGAAATATTGGTTTGTATTAGCCATGTGCAGCAGGGCTGTTAAGTATATCCCTCAGTATGAATCAGTTTAAACAGAGGTATGAACACATGCAAATCATCTGAGTAAAAAGAATACAGACCAGCAACATGGGATAAGAAACACTGCTGGCCACAGAACATATAACCTTCCAAGCTGCTTCAATATATGAAACACAGCACCTGCATACAGATATAGTATCAGATGGGACTGAAGTACACACTAGATTTTTCGATAAGGGTGTACAAACTGGATGTTTTTACCCACCAATCACATCTGTAAAAAACTGGAGGGTTGGATTTATTAGGGAAAGCAAATACAACATAAAATAGCCCCAAATCATGGATGTAAGACATTGCTTGAACAGGGCGTTTGCCGGACATCAATCAACCTGCACAATAATAAACAGCAAAAAAACAAAGAGCTGTCACTAGGCTGTTTTCTAAGTTCAATCCAGAATGATAAAGCTTGTGCAGGGCTGTGTTTTAAAGGCGTTCTCTAGGCGCCAAAGCTGTGATGGTTTGCCTCGCCTAAGGTGCCGCCTTAGCCCACCTTAGCTCGTCTTACCCCACCTAGGCTCCGCCTAGGCGTTAAGGCGGTAGTTGCTTGCCCTGTCTCACCTTAACACTTTAAAAACCATGGTGCAGTAAAGAAATAAGGAAAGAGATGTAGATGATAAGTGGTCAGACCTCCTTGCCAACACGTTCTCTGCTGATCTTGCAACCAAGTTCGGACTTCACGTCTTCATCAGAAGCAGCATCCTTCAAGTCTTCAGATAAAGTAAAGTCGAATCTAGTAGCTGAGAAAGTTGATGACATGCAGAGAAATATGATGTTTCAATTCAATGTTACATTTCTTAAATCAAGAATTGCAAGCAGCAGCAGCAGCAGCAAATCCTTCTTATGGATAAGGCAGATATCCAAAGTTGTACTAATTACCATTGCCTAAGAAAAATGGCATGTGTTACCATGAGTTTGGGTTGAGCCTAGATGGTTAACCATGGAAGCAATTAATATATAGAACACATTAACTGATTTTCTCCATAAGTTTCTACAGGACATGCACCACAAGTTGTTATATAGTTTTTTTCTCTATAATTTATAATATGACGTGCTCCATAAGTTGCAACACCATGTCTACCTGAGTTTTTTATTAAGCCTCAACTCTTCGTGTACACACTTCCACTCTACTGCTTGGGTGGATCCAGGATCCTATCACTATCAACTAATTTGCTCTGGCCTAGGAAAGCTGTAGTATCTGAACTCATGCAGAAACTATTTATATCTACAAAATAGAGGAAATGCTTTAAGCCTCAACTCTTCGTGTACAACTGTCTGAACTCATGCATCAAACTATTTATTATCTACAAAACAGAAGCAATTTCTTGATTTCTCAGCTAAATTACCCTGGTCGAGTACATCTATCCACTTAGCAAAATTACAGTGGGAACATGCATCCATTTATACAGATTATTAAGTAAACTTATCTGAATAATTCTGCGATACAACAAATTTGGCATATAGAAAGATCACCTGGGATCAGATGTTTAAACTTACCAAATCGAATTGCTCGAAGAACTCTAAGTGGGTCATCCAGGAAGGTAGCTTTGGCAGGTAAACGAGTATCAATGAGGCCTTTCTTGAGGTCATCAATACCTTCGCAGTGACATGGCAACGTGAATTGTAAGATGATGCCATGAATTTAGAATAAAATACACGGGCAGCCCTGTAACTTGTCATGGTGTGTCATCTATCCATGATCTTTGAAAATGCATGGAGTCCTCAAACAGTCAAACGTACTAAGTTGCTCCCTTCCCTAGGTTCTAACCATCCCAGTTGGCATCTGTAACATGCTGATTCATGGATTTTGGTTGGTTGCTGACATCACTATTATACGGCTTACGCTGACGTCTGATTGGCGGTTGGTTGGTTAGAAGGAAGCCATGTTGGGGGTCGAGGTGCAAAGGCAACTCTTGCCAAAGAGTGTGCCATGGTCATGGGTGAGCAGGAAAGGAAGGAAGAAATAAGAAAGGAGGCAGGATCCTAATTCTGGCTCAATAGTAGGTGAAATTGGCATCATGCGATCAGGCCACCTTAAAAAAGTGGAGGTGAGTTAGCATGCCATGCAGGTGCTGCGATGAAGACAAGGATGGTTTGGACCTGCAGACCTTACTAAGATTGAAGATTTAAAAGTGCACTTTCAATGTTCATTGGCCAAGTGCGCACATTGACATGTTAGAAGAACCGTCCATACAGCCATGAATTTATCATCTCGCACCATAGAAGTACTACAAACTTACCCCTTCCAGTAAAATCTTCTATCGAGTTATCATTGATGTTGAAGAATAAACTGTCAAATTTATTTTAAAAAGGTAAGTACACAAATTTTGGAGAATAGGTTGTCTTCATGTTTTGAATCCAAACTTGTATCAAGACCTCAATGATCAAAGAATAGCTTAAGATATAACAGAAACACATCTAAAATGGCATATCAGAGGTAGTACCTGTTAATTGTTAG
This sequence comes from Digitaria exilis, assembly GCA_015342445.1. Classification (NCBI taxonomy): domain Eukaryota; kingdom Viridiplantae; phylum Streptophyta; class Magnoliopsida; order Poales; family Poaceae; genus Digitaria; species Digitaria exilis. The sequence continues at coordinate 2,412,796 of JACEFO010001663.1, forward strand.
GTCCCTACGGTATGCATCTTCTTCAGCTGTGCCAACCTCCTGCAAGTTGAAAACATGTTATAGCCGTAAGGAGATTGTAAAATACTGTCCATAAATTGTAGAGTTGAAGAGATGAATCGGAAAATTAGAAGTTTACAAATATTGAGCTACCAAAGATAGCTAGCTGTTATCTATTTGTAGTTCGAATGATACAGATATTCACAACATTATATGCCGCACCTAACAAGACATACCAATACACGGGGAAATGTTTGGCTAAGCATAAGAGATGTAGCAAACAGAACTCAATGATACAGATAGTTCAGATATGTATGTGCTGTGTGCATTGACAGCCAATAAAATGAGTGTGCAATGGATGATAGATTACTCACCACGGTAGGAATACGGCTGCTGGAAGTGTATTTTTCAGACCTCAAGTTAACAAAATCAACCTTAGTGTCAAAGACAAAAATCATAGCAGTCTCCAGGTGCTTTGATTTATCAGGATTGCTGCAAAAAGACGAACAAATGATACCATTCAAATTATAGTCCTACTTGATCGGAGCGGACCAAACAGGTGTAAAGTAGTATAACAGTAACACACATTATACATGAGGATTTATTAGCATAGAGAGAATTGCATACCTAGGGACATGATTGATTTTTTCCTTCTCCCCTATCAACTCGTTGAACTCCTTTACTTTCTCGCAAAAATCCCGGCCCGTCATATTATCAACAGCAATGTCAATGTCAGCAGATTCTTCCCCTAATAGCTGCCAACGCAACAATCAAGTAAAAAAAAAAACTAGCCAGCAACTATTTCATATGATAGAAACTACGTGACCTTACTGTAAAAGGCAATGGCACAATTCATTATATTATACATCATTTACATGATACATGAGATCTTAGTAAACCTAGATCTTTATGCCACCGGAATTAAAATTTCTCCACTAGACCTTTAGTCTAATCCAAAAAAAAAGAAAGAAAATAAGAAAAAATATCACCTTGTCCCGGACCCAGCCACCGGCGACACGAAGCTGGGTGCCGAGGTCGAAGTGACAGACAACATCAAGAAGCAGCCGGAAGATGCGCTCCTCTTTCTCCGTCAAATTTACGGACTCCCTTACCTTCATGGTCCGCTGCAGCTGCTCCGGTGAACCCGCCGCCATGCCGGAGATAGATGCTGGGGAAGACTCGTATGCAGGATAACAAGGTTGTTCTTGGGAGAGGCCTGAGGTGGAAGCACTGCAAAGAGGAGAAGATGGCGCCCGCCGCGCGCTTTCCGCCGGTGCCCGAGGACCGGACTGCCCCCAACTTCCCCACGCGCTGCTCTCTCCCAGCACGGCCGCCTCTCAGGTTCGCGAGCCGCGCGACTTGTATGCGCAATGATGGTTTTCGGATGGCTATTGGGTTTGTGATATATACGGAGTATCTCTATTTCTATTATTTATCTCTTCTCTTCTGTTTCTCCTCCTAAAAAGACGAGTCGTCGACGGTTTCGCGTCGCCCCCTCCCGCGATCATCTTTCCTTCCGTCCGACTTCCCTCCCGTCCGCTGATCGCGCCTTCCCTTCTTCGCACGACTTTCCTGGAGGAGGATTGGCTACGTGGAGATCACGAGGGCGCGTGTTCCTTGGAAATAACAGAGGATTTTTCAAGCTGCCGAGGATATGAGGATGAAGTTGTGTTCCTTGAAAGCCAGCATGATCATGTCCCATCAGTAAAAGGTTTGAGCATGTTGAGCCAGCAGGATGACATTACATCGTTTTGGTAACACATCCAGCAGCTCCTCGTGGTATGAAAATAAATATGAAACTGTTGACTGCAAGTTCGCACTAGCGTTTTTTTAGGGTTCAGATTGATATGGGTCAGCGTTGCTACGGGTTTGCTACTATGGTACTTTTCTCCCTAAGTTGTATATAAACTGTTGTATATAAACTTTTTTCCCTAAGTTATACTATCGGTACTTTAGAAACCGTACGTTTTACCTCTATAAGTTGTATATATACCGTGGATATGCCCGTGCGTTGCTACAGGTTTGCTACTATAGGTACTTTTCTCATGTACGGTGCCCGGGCGTATTAGTACTGTACCTTTTGGTTCGGTTTTTACTGGCCTTTTTTCCGTTCCGTTCGCTCGTTTTATTCCCCAATCCCTGCACCTCGTCATCTACACATGCTTGGATTGGAACTAGGGGTGCAGAAATTTATGGGTCAACCCAATGACCCACTACCTAAAAAAATAAAAGTGGTATAATAACCCATTAGATTGACCCATTTTAGATTTGGTGTGTTCTAGTGCCAACCCTACTGGGCCAATTGGGTACCCAATCGGCGTTCGACGGTGGGCCGGCATCGCGCACCAGCAGCGTCGCGCGGCGGCGGCAGCGGGTGACGAGATAGCGGAAGGGGTGCGGTGTAGCGTGCAGCAAGAGGAGGGGAGCGCGCGGCAGCAGTGGTCCGGTAACGCGCGGCGACGCAGCGGGCGAGGAGATAGCAGAAGGGCGCGGCATGGCGCGCAGCAGGAGGGGAGACGCGGTGGTGGGGTGTGGCGGCGCCGGAGCATGACGCGCAACCGGAACCGGCGCCTCGGGGCCGTCAATCTAGCTTGCCATCCTGCGGGCGACGGCTTGCCGGCGCCACCCACGACCGTCTCCAAGCAAGCGACGACCAGGCCCCAGGTGGCCTAGAGGTAGCCAGCCGCGTGCTGCTCGTGCCTGCTCCAGCGCAACATGGCCCACTCGTTCCCAAGCAGAGGCACGGCTCCAGCAGCTCAACGCAGTTCATGGTGTGCCGCACCAGCGGATACGTGGGCGCCTGGTTTCTCGCTCGCTGCGTGGGAGCAGCTTCGGAATCTTTGCGACGAACAGGGGCAGCATGCCAGGATCAGTCACGGAGTACTAGTAGATCGCATAGCAACGTTGTGTTTTTGGTAACTAAGTGGGTTTTGGTTAACTGCTGCTCTGTTTTTCTATGTTGACCCATTGTTACTTACTTTTCTTATTGGGTCAGTTGGGTTGGTCACCAGTTGACCCATTATCGACCCACTTGCATCCCTAATTGGAACCATCTTCTCCTTCCTTCTATGACTTCTATCGTAGTCAACGCCACGCTTCGTCTCTTCCCTCTCGCTTCACAACACGGGCAGCATGCATGCCCAGTCTAGCGATGATATGTTTTGCAAAAAACATACGTTAATTTATGTGTAGTTAAGACCATATTCTAAAGTACATAGGACTGATTTGGTAATTAGTATTTACCCCAGGATGAAACATAAATATAAGAAATATAACTAAACATATAGTGTAATTTACGGAACAATCAAGGGGTTTATATGAAAATGTGCTGGAACCTTATCCTAAAGACCTGCTTCTTCGGTGCAGACTCAACCAGAGCCATGGCCGCCAACCTGAGCTCGCTCGAGCCATGACCACCCCCTGTCTTCCTCCTCTCCCCTGCTCATCAATCTCGTGCTCGAGCGCTCAGCTCAAGCTCGCCTGCAGCGGCTGGTGTGTTCGGCTCAGTTCACCTGCGCTGCTCGCCATGCTCGCTGGGGTCGAACTCGGCGCCGCCGGGTCGGAGTACGAGCGCCCGCACGCCTGGGCCACCGACCTCATTGGGGTGGAGGTCGGATCGCCTGCGGCTGGGCTGCTGGGCTTGCCGGGGCGGAGCTCCTGCTCGTGCAGCACCGGCTGCGATAGAGGCAATGCGCCGATGCCCATCGCCCTCTCTGCGTGTGGCTTTTGTTTCTTTTTTTTTCAATTCGATGGAAAGAGGATGGTGATTTGATCGAATTTGTATTCCAGTTGCACCTGATTGGGTCCTTTCCGATTCGTCTCTCAGGGGAGAAATAGCCTCGTATAAAAGCAGTAGGCCATGTCAAAGCAGTAGGCCATGTTCTGAACTTTTATCAGATGTGGTCCCCCATGTGCCCCAAGTCTCTTTTTTTTTTTCTACAGAGCCTTACTTAAGCCCCGTTTAGTTCCCTTTAGTTCCTAAAAGATTCCTCAATTTTTCACTATTCATCTAACTTTTCACTATTCATCCCACCTCTTCTACTCACAGAACACTATTCATCTACAGTGTTTTTTTTGGTGAACAGTGTATTTTCAAGGAATCTTTCCCCAATCTAAACACACCCTTAGCGTGTGCGTCAACTTTTTTGTCAGATGAGGCCATCGCTTCTTCTGCAGGTGATCCTGTGAAGCCACCAATCGAGATGACATGGAGACTGCACGAGGACGTGGATGTAGCGTTGGGCCTGCCCTCAAGGGCGCGGCTGATCCGGATTCCAGCCGGACGGTGCGCACGGCCGGCGCAACTGCAGATGCTCTCCGGACTGTACGACTAACAGGTGGGACCTACTGTCCGTACGTCAGACAAAAAAAACATGGCAGAAACCTTACGTGCTTGAGAAGTAGATAAAGATTTCAGCTAAAACTTTAAAAAATCATATAATATATTAACACAGAAAATATATAATATAGTATGCTCTAGTATAAAACTTTTATTATAAATTTATATCTATTTTTTAACTATAGTTAAATGAAATAACTCATAACTGCATTTTATGATCCAATCATGCTGAAATTTTCATGTTGAGCTAATTATTGTTTGCTTCAAATGAACTAAAAAAATTCATACTCAGTGGATCATGTATAACTTAGTTAATTATTTATTTAAGGCAAAACATACTCTAATAAATCTAGAACTAAGTTATACATGATCCAGTAGGTACGATTTTTTTAATATAGTTGAAATATATAGTAACTAGGCCGGTATAAAAAACTTCAGCATGATTGGACTATAGAAAATATAGTTATGAATTATTCTATTTAACTATAGTTAAAAATAGATATAAATCTATAATAAAAATTTTATACTAAATCATACTATATTATATATTTTATGTGTTAATATACTTATGCGGAGTCCAACAAAATTGGATTTTTGATTTTCTGATTTTTCTTTGATTTACTATTATTTTTAAAAGTTTCAGCCAAAATAAATAAAAAAAAGAAAAAAGTCAAAACCGCCTTCAAAACCAGCTTTGTGATGTAAAACGCACGTTTCTAAAGTTGAGGGAGTCTGCTCACCCGGGTTTGCGGTCTAGGGAGACAATTGAATTTGGCCCAATGTCCAGAGAGGCAAAAGGACTTTTTCCTTTTTCTTTCGGCGGCCAGCATGCCGGATGAACTTGGGCACCCCCGCTCTGGCTGACTGGCTCACGCATTTTGCAGTGCCCAACTCCTGCTGCCAGGGATGGACCAATGTTGTTAGTATCGGGATACTAAGTAGTATCATTTTTTGCCTGATAGTATCGGATCGTAGGATCGTATCGTAGTATCGAGATTCTATATTCCATAAAATATATATTTTATATAAGATTTGTAATATATTGTATATATTGAAGTATAAAATATTGAGTTTCTTCAATTTAATTATCCTTTTACATATGTTATTGGTCTTATTAATATTATTTTTAATGCAACTTAATTTAAATAGTACTGATTGCAACTAGCTCATTAAAAAAATATTTAAACTACTAATTATGTAGTATCGTAGGATCGTAGTATCGAGATACTACGAAATTCTAGGTATGATCGTGTAGAGCCTCAATGTAGTATTGGGATACTATGAAAATTAATATACCAGCTAGTATCGGTATTATTTGGTTCGGTAGAATTATATCGTAAGATACCACCACTCGTATCAGGATACTGACAACCTGGGGATGGACGACTCGTTGCCCGCACCGACGCCATGCCAAAACCACTCGGCACATGCACGTACACCACGCACCCTCACCCTCCTCACCCTGTGCCTGTGCGTCGTCGTCTATATATCCACCCCCGGCCTGCCCTCGGCATCTCAGCTCGACCGGAAGCTCCACGACGATGACGACGCGCCGCCGTACGCACGACCACGCGCCTCACATAACCCCGACGGGCCGCCGCCGAACCAGGTCATCAACCACCCTCGCATCAGTGGCACTGTTCGTCGTCAGCATCCTCCTGGCGTTCGCCGCCGACGAGGGCTCCTTGGCGGCGGTGGCGTTGTAGTGCGCGCAGGTGGCGCAGCTGATGGCGTCGTGCATGCCGTACCTGACGGGGGCGCCGGGGCTGACGCCCTACGGCATCTGCTGCAACAGCCTCGGGGTGCTGAACCAGCTCGCGGCCACGCGCGCCGACCGCGTGGCTGCCTGCTCCTGTATCAAGGCCGCCGCCGCCGGCCTCCCCGCCTCCTGCGGCCCCTCCATCAGCTTCGCCATCTCTCCCAACATGGACGGTAACCCGTACGTCCTACTTCTCTCTCTCTCTATATATATAGCGGCCGACTATTGGGAGCCTATAGGCTCTGAATAGCTGTTCGGCGCCTCACACAGTGCTGTAAACTGGACCCTGCGCCAGACCGATGACTCACAGGCTCCCAGCGCGTCAACATGCAGGGGGAAGGCATCCCAACCTTTCAGCTGGTGCCACGTGCACGCTGCACCTCCTAACATGTGCATGCGAGCATGCTGGTTTGTTTTGAACTGCCTGACGCATCTGACACCTAGAGCATGCATGCAGGTTGGGCTATTTGTTTTGGTTTTTAGGTTATAATTCTTCAACCGAGGATCTAATTCTTAAACGGTTTTGACCATAAAATCCGTGATATTTTTATGCACATTTTAAGATCCATTTTAAACCTATTTTGAAAAAGAATAAATTTAAAATATACAGGAGCATAGAAACTAAAGGGTATGATCATACAAACCTATGCAAACGATCATAGGAACACCAAAAGCAACCAACGAGCATATAAACACTTGGACGAGATCATAAAAACGTATCTATGATAAACAACAGAGTATGTATATATGATGGATGCAACTTAAATTGCAGCAAGGAATGATCCTATCATTTGAGCTTTTCACGGCCCAGGTAAGTAAGGTACAACTTAAAATACAACTCACAAACGGTTTTCACCACAAGACTCGTGACATTTTTATGCACAGTTTGAGAACCATTGTGAATATTTGTTTTTGAATTTTTCAAGATCATAGAAACACACTAAAACCATCATAGAAACTGTAATAATGATTTATATGCTCTTCTCTCTGGTTTCCATGATGTGTTGGGTGGTTAATATGCTCTCTGAGTTGTCACTACTATGCTCTCGATATTCTATTCTAAGTTTCCTGGATTATATGCTCCATCCCCTAGGTTATATGCTATATTATGTGGATTGTATGTTGTGGACAATGAGGTAGCTGATGTCTGTGATGTTTGGTGTACGCTATATGAGGTACGCCGAGGTTTATATGACCATAGTTAGAGTTTATATGAGCACTGGTATAGTGTGTGCGGTGGCTTTGCATTAGCGAGGAGTGTGTCAAATAGCAGTAAGGAGGAATTCCATGCCTGGTCATAGGAGAACCATCCATATTTAGCGGCAAATATATCATGGACCAGCAAACGTGCATGGTCATAAGTAGCCAAGTTACATAAGTAGCAAACTAGTAGTTAACAGAAGAGCCATATTATAATTAGGCATACAACAACATCATTCTCATAGTATAGATGTTCATCAACTATCCCTCTGGTGTTGGAAGCTCAACAACACTGGCGGGAGGTCATCGACATTGTTGCAGTGGTGGAACATCAGGTAGCTAAGTGCTTCACGTCTGAGGTCTTCAGTCTCCTCCTGAGCCAAGTAAACAAAATGTCATATAACAATAGTGAATGTGTCATATAAAGTTAAGAGAATGTCATATATCTGTCACATGATGTATGTCATATAAATATTTTGGGTGGTTTATTTTGAGGTCCATTTTGTATGCTTGTAATGATGGTTGATATGCTCCTTTTCATGATTTCTATGATGTATTGGGTGCTTTATATGCTCTTGAGACGGTATCATATAATCATGTTCAGGTATCATAGAAACTGCAACAGCACGTTGGCAACAGGCACATTATACGACTAGCACGCATGTGTCTTGTCATCGTTGTACACACATACAAACCATAGAATATATCATATAAACCATGGGATGGAGCATATAATCCACGAAATCGTCAGTGCGCAGCATACAAACCATAGGATATATCATATAAACCACGGGATGGAGCATCTAAGCCACGAAACAGTCAGTGTGCAGCATACAAACCACAGAATATATCATATTAACCGAGGTATGGAGCATATAAACAACGAATCTGTCAGTGCGCTTGGCTCCTCGGGTCTGTCACGCGGGCTAGCACTGTCATGCTTGTGTCTGGTCATCGTCGGGTGGCCGGTCTGGCCCATCGCAACCGCTCCTCGTATTCTCACAACATACAAACTACAACATATATCATATAACCCATGGGATGGAGCATATAAAATAGGAGCGGTTCAAAAGAATACCATGTCGAGACCATATAAACTACCCAGTACATCATATAAACTATTTACAATAGAGCATAGAATTAGTAGGAGGAAATCATAGGAAAGTGTTTATGAGCACTGGGTTTCAGTGAGCATATGAGCAAAGATCCAGCATACCAACACAAACCAAAGAGCGAAACGAGTAATGTTTAGCTACACTAGGCTGCAGATTTTATGAGGCATTTACACAAACATAGAGCATGCACTCGAGGTGAGAAGGAGGCACCAGTACACCAGGCCGGGAAGCTGCGCTCCAGTCCTCCGACGCTTGCAGGCCGACGAGCACGAGGGATCCAACGCAGCACGGCGGCCCCTACCGCGAGCACCGTAGTGATGACGTCCTGCACGATCATGAGAGAAGCGGAGTCGTCGCCCACCACCACGGCCGTGGCGACAGCGGCCACGAGCAGCAGCAACGAGACTCCGGAGCACCCCTGGTGGTGCGCGGTGGCTTGAGTGGTAGGCATCCCATGTGGGCGTCGTTCCCAAGTGCCGGATCTGCACCGTGCCGCCATTGCTAGAGCTCTCCTGCGCCGCCGCGGCCTGCCTGAGCTTCACGATGTGAGGAGGGAGAGCGGAGAGAGAATGGAAATTTTGAAATGAACAGGAGGGACGGGGGGATGGGGGTGGCTGATATTTGTTGACCGTTGTGGGACCCACACGTGTACAGGTTGGTTGGTTGGGTCGCACCAAATGGCCCGCTGGTCTGCTTGGCTCGTTGGGGTGGCCGAGGCTTCCAATAACTATTGGAAGCCTATAGGCTCCCAATATATATATATATATATATATGTATATGTATATATATATATATGTATATGTATATATATATATATATGTATATGTATATGTATATGTATATATATATATATGTATATGTATATATATATATATATATATATATATATATATATATATATATATATATATATATATATATGACTAGGTTCGTGCCCGTGCGTTGCTACGGGACAAATAATCTTTTGTACTAATAAACATACTTAGATTGCACGATAAGACAACTCAAATGTGACAAATATTTTGACCGAGTACTGCGACATATGGTATATGTTTCCTTATGTGATACAATTTTTTGTTGTAAAACAACAATATGCTCTACTTAAAATTTAAACCCATGATGCGATGAAGGTATCGTTTTTATATTCATTGGAAGCATCTTTCGATATACATTTGCTTCATACGACAAGACATCAATGACGAAATCCTGAGTTTCCTGACACATTGCCGTCGGACAAGTATCAATGAGGAGAGAGTGGTTCGTAGGATAACTAAAAGAGTACTACTAAAATCATAGGCGTTTCTTTAACTTAAATTCCTTAGCTATTATAAATGTTGATCTGGTTTTGCAGCTAAGTGATAGACATGCACCAAATTCTCCCATCGGTTGAGGAGGTTTCTTTTGTGAAACACTATCAAGCGAGCCACTTGGCAAGGTTGCCATTGTTGTCCTCGTTCTGCATCAAACACTGGACAAAGTAAGCGGTGGCTGGGGAAAAAAGCAAAATAACAAGTTTTCTAAACTCAAAAAACAACTCATAGAGCATAGCAGAAAATCAGTGGAGTGTTGCATTGCCTATATCTTCAGTAAAGAATGTGTTTAATTAGTGAACTTTCACAGGTGTTTCATCCTCTACAACATTCACATAAGATGCCCAGCTAGCTTCCACACACATGCATTGTACCAAACTTTCATGTTTCAGTATGTTGACTAAAATCCCAGTTTCAGATCACCTCGATTGCAGAACCTATTATCTGAATGAGACGATCAACTATATATGCCCGAACTGAAGATAACCATCTAAGGTTGTCAAGAAAGAAGGACGGCTTCAGTGCAGAGGATTATGAATATAAAAAAGGAGGGAAGAACTGGGTTGATTTGCAGATGTTAATGTAACCTCGGCCCACTACTAAGCATTAACAAACCTGCTCCCTAGCTAAGACTATGTGTAGCGAAGGCATTAGATTCAAGTTTTAAACTGAAACATTGCTCCCTAGCTAATGTTGTGTGTATGGAAAAGGGGAAAAGTAACTGAAAATCACATGAAAGGTGACGAATGGATTGATCATGACCGTGCTCTACTAACCTGGGCAATCGACGTATGTTTCCGAAGAGCTCCGTGTGCTGGCGCTTGCCTTCAGCACGCCCAGCGCGTGCATTTTCCTGTCCTACCAGACCCTCCCCAAGCTTGTCGATCTCGGCGAGCCCCCTTCCCTGCAGGCGGCGACGGGACCTCCCAAGCGTACGCGTGCCGTCGTCACGGCGACATCGACGGCATCGATCTCGATCCCATCCTGCGCATACATAGCGCCCGCATGCGCGACGTCGTCGCCAATCGCGCCATCGGCCCTCTTCATGCCATGGCACCGCCGGCACAGGCCTCCAGCATGTGGTGCACGTTCCTGGCGGATGCACAAACGGATCCTGGTGGGTGGTGGCGGCTCGCCCGACGTAAGGGAAGGGATGCGCCGTGGGTTGCGATGAGGTGGAGGAGGTCTCACCGAGGCAGATGGATGGCAGTCTGTCGCTCGGCGTCGGGGCTGGCCGTCGACGTGAGGGCCAGGCGAGCGATGGAGTCTGGCGTTGGCGATGGGCGACGGGGGCGACGGGCGATGCAAGGGTCGGGCGACGGGCGATTCTCGCCAACTAAATCCAGGGTTAACAAAACCGTTCAAAACGGACCGGTTCCCGCGGGAACCGGTCAAACTAGTTCGGTCCGGTTACAAAAACCCCGGTTACCGCTCCCAAACCGACACTATAAAACCACTACCATCGGTTAGCCGACCGGTTTCACCGGTTACCGGACCGGTTTTTTCCTAAAAAAACCGGTCAACCCACGGTTTTGTGAACCCTGACTAAATCTCGCGATTAGGAACAAATCTCGCGATTAGGAATAGCGATATTTTCGGTAGACGTTCGAGGGAGGGGGTGGGCGACGGAGGGGGACGTACGACGAAAAAAAGAGACGGGCGACGAAGGGAGACGTACGACGAGTGATGCCAAGTTTTGTCTCCCTTACGTTCTTTTTTGGAGTAGAGATATGTGCGCCACTCACCTTCTTCGTTCGTCTCTTATACATCGCGACTAGAGTATATGTATTTCTTCTTCTGGTTAGTTAATATTTATACCGACCGGTTTGTGTGCTCGCAGAGTTACAGAGGAACCATGAGATCAACTACTATACAGCACCCACATTGTTCAAGTCGCAACGCATCGTCCCACGAAATAAAAATAATCAAAGCTACACATGTACGAGCGACCAAGATCAACGGCGTATGAATATTATTGTGCTGTTTAATTACTTCATTTCTTCACTTTGATGTATGTGCTTTTATGTGTTTTCCCCACATACACTAGAAAACATTATTGCTATGTTGACGGTCAAAATGTATTTGTGCTCGCAATTGTGTTTTTATGAGTTCCCACCACACTAGAAAACGTTCCTGCTTGACTCTGGCAGTCAAAATTATCTATGCACGCCCTCTCCGTCAGCACATGTCTGTTGGCGAAAGGTACGCACATATATGCCCATTTGTGCGCCGAAGGATACGCTTAAGACACCTGCAACTACAGATACATCAGTCATGTCATGCGTGCCAGTGAACATCTTAATTAGATTTATCCAACACATTAATCAATTCACAAATTTTGCAAAGACCACAACAAAATCTCAACTAAACCAATTTCGTTCGGCAAATTCAAACGTCTAGTTTCAAGAAAGCAACAAGCTGGAACAAGCGGCATAATACCAACAAGTTCAGAATTCCATAATTAAGTTACCAAGTTTAATTCAAACAAACAACACAACAAATAACAGACACGAAGGATGACACAAGGTTGGAATAAAAGCTGCAGCAGCGAAATCAAATAGATGGAGGCCAGCCTCCTCCATCGCTATGTGCCCAGAAGTCCCTAAACAAGACGATGACGACACTGACATTGTCCTTGCTACCCACATGCACTGCCTTGATGGCGAGCTCCCTGACGAGCACGTCAGGTGAGCCTCTTGTGTCCACCGGCAACTCCCACTGCATGGTGATCCGCGAGGTCACCCCCAGCCTCTATAGCAGGAAGGCGCATGCCGGTGTCGGTGCCACCTCGCCCCAGAGCCGTCGCTAGCCAGGATTAGGAACTCGTCCTATGCCTGGCCCTCTACCACCACCACGTCTAGCTCCGGGATCACCACCGTTGGCGCCGAGCTCCCTGGAATACATGTGTTTGCCACACATGCATGTGCTTGTGTTGTAATGCATTGATTAGAGTGAGAGGATCACGTAGTGTACGTACCACTGCCTGATGCAAACGAGGCTCAGAGTTGAGGTCAATAACTCCCACACTGTGCCCTGAAATATGTTGTGTTACCCACATGTGCACTTGTATTGTAATGTCTTTATAGAAGTAAGCCAGTGAGTGGATCACGTTGTATACGTACCACTACTATATGCGAGAGTAGTCTGGAGAACAAAGTTGTCCTAGGGCTCGGAGTTGAGGTCAATAACTCCCACATCCTGCTTCTCATCTGTATTGTTAGACTGTTGGTGTGTCATGGATTGTTGGTAAAAGAATCATGGTGCACATAAAGAAGTCAACAACTGAAGCATTACTTGTTCTATGATTTATATCATAGAGGGTAGGTCAAAAAATACTAAGTGTGTGTCAGTGTGTGAACCACATAGGAACAAATCATGTTAAACTATGTTTGAACCTACTCTTGAGGAATTGTGTATCCCCTTGAGTGTCGTTGTGTTGTACGATAGGTACAACCTCGGTGACTCTACCCACACTAGGGAGAAGGGCGCCACCACCACCGACGCCGCTGCCGGGACATTTTTGCCGCTTGACATGGATGGATCTAAGTAGATACTAGCTAGTAGGGGCTAGAGAGAGAATGGCGTATGGACAAGGGCTGCCAGCGTGGCATTTATAGGCTGAACGACAAATTGCTAGCTGCTGCGTTCGAATGCAGAGGTTGTCCTAGGCTTTTGTGCTGAACGATGTGCTTAAGACACCCGCATTTACATATACATCAATCATGTTATGTGTGCTAGTGAACATCTTAAATTTGTCCAGCACATAAATCATTTAGAAAATTTTGCAAAAACTGCAAAAAATCTCAACCGAACCAATTTCGTTCAACAAATTCGAACATCTAGTTGCAAGATCGAAGCTTTCTTACCCTACGCTCGGAAGTGAGCTCTACGTGCTCGCCGCGCCGCGGCAAAGCACGGCCTTACAGGCGCCAGAGCTGGCGATCACGATGTAATTCTCCATGCGCGACGACGGCCGTGTCACCGACGAGCGCATCCTCGTCGGCGGACACCTCATGGAGGATGGCTCGGAACGCCTCCCGGATGACCGTCCTCCACCACCCGTCCCCGCCGTATAGCGCCGCGAGGAACCGTGGGTTCTCAGTGGCCAGCTCATCGTCGACCTTCTTGGCGATAGCGCCGGCCAGCTTCGCCAGCAGGTGCTCCATGACGGCCACGCCGAGACGGCGGCGTCCAAGACATATAAGTCTATTTGCATTGTCGAATGCTTAAGACACATGCTTGTCCTTGGGCTTTTGTGTCAGGGACAGTGATTGTGTCCGTCATCACCATTAAACCCTTATGATGTAGTGCGTGTTTGGTGCTTGTGTACAATTGAAAATGCAAAACAGAATTCGTCCAAAGATCGATCTATCAATCACAATATCAATCGATTCACATAAACCACAATGAAATTTCAACAAAAATTTCGTTCATCAACTTCAAACGTCTAATTTCAAGACAACAAGAAGCCGGAACGGCCGACACAAAATCAACAAGTTTAGACATCCATAATTAAGCTACCACGTTTCAAACAAAAAAACAAGCACATACGATCAACACAAGATCGGAATAAAAGCTACTGTAATTGGCAAAATCAAATGGATGGAGCACTGATGCGCACTCCTTCTCCATCTTTCTGTGCCCAGAAGTCCCTGAACAAGACGATGGCGACGCTGATGTTGTCCTTGCTGCCCGCGTGCACCGCCTTGTTGGCGAGCTCCCTAGCGAGCACATCCGGTGAGCCCTTGGCACCCATCGGTGACTTCCACTGCATGGTGATCCGTGAGGTCACCCCTAGCCTCTGCAGCACGAAGGCACACGCCTGCGTCGGAGCCACCGCGCCCCAGAGCCCGCCGCTGCCTAGGATCAGGAACTCATCATGTGCCTGGCGCTCCACCACCATCACGTCCAGCTCTGGGATCACCACCTCCGAGTCCCCTGAAGTACATTGTGTTATCTCCACACATGTGCTTATATTGTAATGCATTGATTAGAGTAAGAGGATCTCGTAGTGTACGTACCACTACCGGATGCGAGAGTAGTCTGGAGCACAAAGCTATCACGAGGCTCGGAATTGAGATCAATCACTCCCACATCTGTGTCCCCTGAAATATGTTGTGTTATCCACATATGTGATTGTATTGTAATGTGTTGATAGGAGTGAGAGGATGACGTTGTATACGTACCACTACCAGATGTGTGAGTGGTCTGGAGAACAAAGTTGTCCTGGGGCTCGGAGTTGAGGTCAATAACTCCCACAGCTTGCTTGTCATATGTGTTGTTTGCCTGTTCATGCGCCATCGATGGTTGGTAAAATAATCATGGTGCAGATATGGAAATCAACAATTGAAGCCTTAATTGTTCTAAGATTTGTATCATAGATGGTAGGTCAAGAAATTATATGTGTGTGAACCACATAGGAACAGAGGATCAAGATAAACCACGTTTGAACCTACACTCGAGGAATTGCGTGTCCCGTGAGTTTGGCACGTGCCTCCACGAATCGCAAAATTTTCAAAATTCAAATGGGAAAGTTGGACAAAAAATTCGCTTGTACTACTAGTTCATTTACCTCGTAGATCCATTAAAGAGACATCAAGATAAACCATGGGTAAACCAAAAAAAAAATTATGCGTGTGAAATGTGTAAAAAAAATTATGCGTGTCAACTACATATGAATGGACATTCAAGATAAACTACGTGTGAACCTATACTCTTTTCCTGGGTTTGGCATGTGCCTCCACGAGCTCCACGAATCACAAAAATATTTAAAAATTAAAAGGGGAAAATTGCCCAAAAGATCGCTTGTATTGCTAGTCCATCTACCTATATGATCTATTAAAGAGCCGTCAACCTTGGACCACTGAACTATTGTACTCTAAAACCTAATGGACAACGTGCATGCATCGTACTTGGACTTTGGGCAGACATGCTGACGGACGAAGAGAGGAGCAAGAAGCTTTATTACGTGTGTGAACCATGTATGAATGGACAATTATAGTAGGCGAAATGGTGTGAGGCTAATGGGCCGACCTATAGCTTGGGAACTTGACCCGGTCCGAACACGTGCCGGCACACCCTTGCTTAGTGCTATTCCTGGGCCACCAATGCGTCCCATGTGCCGGCCCAGAGCATGGCACAAATTTGAGTCGGCCCAACGAGGCCAATAAAACTACTAGCAACCCATCCCACATCTTCTCCATCGTCATGCGAATCTCCCCCATTATCTCTTTAACAACATGAATCTCCACTCTCATCTATTCAAAGACACAAACCTTCCCCTATCTCTTTTGACATCACACTGGACTGAAAAGGTACGATGGGCTGACCGGGCCATTGGACTGGCCCAACACTGTAAAAAGAGCTTAGTGTCGTGCTTAGGATGTCAGTTTGACACGGCGTCCGAACCAGCCTAGCACGAAAAAGCCATATGGCCTTATAGTGCCGGGTTTAGACGGCCCAGGCAAAATCAGGCTAGGGACGGATCGGGATGGGCGGTCCATCTAACCATCTATATGGACGGCGAAGATAGGAATTTCGTTTCCTAAGTTTGGCGCACATCTACTAGTAATAACAAATCTATTCCAAAAATCAAAACGGACAAATTAGAAAAAAATCGCTGGTACTACGAACTACTTCGATTAATTCTAAGATTAATGAAAGTAGCATCAACTCGCAATAAAAAAAATCTCGGCCTAGTCATATGAACTACGTACATGCTGTTAAAATCTGATGGACAAAACGGACAAGCATGCATCGGACTTCAACGAAAAAAAAGGCTTTCTTACCCTGCGCTCGGGAGTGAGCTCGACGTGCAAGCCGCCGCGGCAAAGCGCGGCCTTGCAGGCGCCAGAGCTCGCGATGACGATGTACTTCTCCAGGACCAGCGCGACCACCGCTGTCTCGGCGACGAGCGCGTCCTCGCCGGCGCCATTGCCGTTGCCGGCCACCTCCTCGAGGACGGCCCGGAACGCCTTCTGGACAACCGTCCTCCACCACCCGTCCATATCGTGCGGCGCCGCGACGAACCGCGGGTTCTCGGTGGTCAGCTCGTCGTCAACTTGCTCGGCGATAGCGCCGGCCAGCTTCGCCGGAAGTTGCTCCGCGACGGCCGCGCCGAGGCGGCGTGCGTCGAACACGGCGAAGTAGTCGAGGCCCATCGGCGGCGACAGCGCCGTGAACGACGCCATGGCCGCCACGGCGTCGGTCAGCGTCGGCCGCGCGCCCTTGAGCGCCGCTGTGCCGTAAGAGAGGTACAGCTTCGGCGACTCTCCCCACACCAGGGAGAAGGGCGCCGCCGCCGGGACATTGCTGCCGCTCGAGCTCGACATGGATCTACTAGCTAGTAGGGAGAATGGCGTATATGGAGTATGGACGATGGCTCTACTAGCTGGTAGGGAGAATGGCGTATGGACGATGGCTATACTAGCGTGGCATTTATAGGCCTTTCGACGAGATCGAAACCTAGGCTGGACGACGCATTTCTGGCTGCGTTCGAATGCGAAGGCTGTCCTGAGCCTTTCGAGCCAACAGGCAGACCGCAGACAGCTACGATACAGTATCGCCAAGCAGCACGCCACGGTGGCCAACAATATTTTCATTTTGGTCCTTTCACTAACCAAAATATCAACAATGTTTATAAATCATCGTTTGTCATCCGTAAATCCAATAGCAACGTCATATCAGCACACGCTTGTAAACTTTTTTTCTTGTCTATAATCTAAACAGGCAAAGATACACAGCTCTTTCTTGGATAAAAAAAACTGCACCACCATTTGGCTCTTGCTTGTCGAGTTGGAGGGCTTAAGGGCTGGTATCGAGACTTGTACAGTTTCGCAGTAGGATGAGGGCCAACATGAACAATGAAACTTGGAAGATAGTCAACGGCTGGCTGTCACGTTCCAAACTCGGAAATGGCGGCTGCTCAATCTGGCTCGTGCAGCAAATGGAAATAAAGTGAGTCACAACTGGAGCATCACACCTCATACCCATAAAAAGATGCCAGATTAAAAGATTTGCTTACCAATTTTCTTAATTACTGTCATTAATTGTTCGGGCTTATTTTGGACACAGACAGAATCCCAAAGATTGAATTCAGATTTCGAATAAATCGAAGAAATCTCCATTCGAGATCTCTAGATTTATTTCAAAATCTGAATCGAATCTGGGGATTTTTTTATCATGTCAAAAATAAGCTCTAACAATTAATAAAAACAAGAAAATTGATAAGGAAATCTATTGAACCTAGGATCTTCCTATGGGGATATGACGTGGTACTCCTCCAATTTTACCCCCAATGATTTTGCATTCTTTATATGTTTGGCCTTTGAAATTGCTCGCATTGCCTGTTGAATAATGTAGTACAAATTAAGATAAAATCGACTGGCTAAGCCAACCTAACATCTGAACTTTCACAAAATACAACACTGAATGGGCATTGTCAAAATTTCCAAACATGTGTAGCACGGAACTTGAAAGAAATTATTTGGGTGTGACTTGCACAAGTAACATGTTCCACATAAAAAAAACATGGTAATCTTGTTCAATATATCACCGGCTATTTTCTTAGATCAACTAACCACACGACAACTAACAAATATATGTAAGGGAGAAACTTATACCAGGAATTAACAAATATGCATAGCAAAGGTTTAGCACAAGGAAATAGCTAAAGATTTAAAAATCCTTATTCAAGAAAAAAAGCATGCAAGTAAAAGTAATGGCGAAAACATAGGAAACAAAGGAAGAAATCGACTTATTTTGTGAAGATCTTGAAACCCTGTTGGAGTATCATAAACAATTTTGGTCATGCCGAAACATTGGTGGTGGGTTGGGGGGCATCGATAGTTGAACAAGGGCGAGACGGGGATGTGTTTTCGGCGGCGGTGAAATATTAAGCGTGCGATGTTTGAGATTTAGGGTTGCGAGCGAGAACCGTGTAATGGAATATATAGGACACCGGAATCATTCCTAGACATTGGATTCAATCCAACGGTAAGAGGACATCCTGTTAGGTGAAAAGTATAGTAGGCCTTGTCAATGGGCCGTATTCTCGTCCAAATATTCGTTTGGGCTCACATATAACTAGCCGTCGGATAAATTTATACCCATCGTTCTCCAAATGTATCTCAACATCCATATGGTGCAATGCTACCATGATCCGGTAGAAGCGCACAGAGAATGTTTTGTTGAATGGTCTTTAAATTTGTCTAATAGTGTCATTCGAAATCCCGAATAACATGTTTGCTTATTGGAATCATACCGAAGATTGGGAAATGGAATAGGCTTCAACTCATTTCTGTGATCCCAAATTTGGCTTGAATTGCACCAAAGCCCTATTTCTGTGATCTTGAAATTTATGACCATCCACCACGAGGTAAGAGCAACGTGATGACACCTCTACGACTGGTAATATAAGCCAGGAATTAGTTTTCACCCAACGAACCTTAGGGGTGGTGGAGTTAGGTCACCATGGGAACCTCTAGGTGCTTCCGTGATTAAAAACACACCAAAAGATGCATGAAAACTTTGACAGGAAAGATGAGAGCCCTTAAAGAATGCAATTATCATCTTCATGCAAAGTATGGGATTGAACAAAACTTTGTGCAAGTAGAATCATACACACATAAAAAAATCAGAGAAATTGCAATATGAATTTGTATGATTTGCTACCGACCAATTAAATGCTTCTTTTTTAATTCTCCTTCACAAATTTTTTGTTTAACCTTAAGCTTTACCTGTTGGCTGTTGCATTGTCTGTTTCATATTTTGTACCAATTTCCCATATAAATCAGAGATTCAGAGGCAAGGTGCAATCTTATCATCAACTTGGAAAAGTTCAAATGCATATCCAGTTCAGCACTTGAGCTAACTCGATCGGTTTAACTACAGAAGGCCGCTACATCGCCTGAAGCCACAGGACTCAACCGATCACGGATTCAGTAGCTAGTTACCCTGCCACGGCGTGCGCGCCCAAAAGTCCCTGAAGAGCACGAGGACGACGCTGATGTTGTCGTGGCCGCCGACGCGCACCGCTTGCTCCGCCAGCTCCTTGGCGAGCACCGTCGGCGAGCACCGCGGGTACGTGGCGTCATAGCCAACCATGTACCCTCGGGTTGCTCCCAAGAATATAGTCCACCTGCGACTTGGCGAACGCGACGAGCTTCGCCGGTCCCAGACGGGCACTGCGCCACCTGGCGCGCCGCTGGTCACGAACTGGACGTTGTTCCAGCTCTGATGGTAGATCATGCATGCCACCTGGCGTTCGCCGGACGTTGTTCGAGCCAGCCTTGCCGAGGCATTAGCAGGCGATGAGGTCGGCCTTTTGCTTGTATCGGCGAAGCACGTCGGCGTGAGCTCCGGCCTTGCCTTGCAGGAGCGCCATGGCGGCCAGGATCTGCACGCCGGGGTATTTGACGTCCCAGCCCGCTCCGCCCAGCGCGTCGGCGTTGTTGGCTAGGTAGCGCCGGTCGTCGGTCGCCTTGTGCAGCCACGCCGCCGCTCAGAGCAGCTCGTCCTGCAACGTTGCCGCCGCCTGGCCTCCTTCCGTCCGCGTGGCCGAGGCCGACGCCACCGGAGCTGCCCGTCGTCCGCTGCATGCCAACGTCGCCGCCTCCATCCGCGTGGCCGCCGGCGCTGATCGAATTTGACAGGTACATTGGGCTTATATGTGGAGATCACGAGGGCGTGTTCCTTGAAATAACAGAGGATTTTTCAAGCTGCCCAGCATTGGAGGATATGAGGATGATGAAGTCGTGTTCCTTGAAAGCCAGCATGGTCATGTCCCCATCAGTAAAAGGTTTGAGCATGTTGAGCCCGCCAGGATGCCACATTTGGAATTTTTTTAATTTTATTCATTTTTTAATAATATTATAATAACAGCCGTTCCAGACCAATATTTGCGCTAGGTAGCCGTTTTGGCCGCGCCTCCTCGGCTGGCGCGGCCAAATCGCCCTGCCGCGCCAGTGCATGTGGCGCGGCACGGCCGCCACGCTGGCCGCGGGCGCCAGCGAGGCGGCCAGTGGGCCAGCCGCTGCCGCGCCACCCCGCCTGGCGCGGCAAGGCTGTTTTGAAGTGCGCCGCGGGCTCCTCTTCTCTTTCTTCCTCCTCCCTTCTTTCTTCTCCACGCGCGAACAGAACCTTTTCTCGCCGCCGGCCGCCGCTGCCGGCCCTATTCCGGCCGTTTTTGGCCGGGAAAAGTGGGGGAAATCGTTCCCCTCCCTCCCGTGAAGGTATTCCTACCTTTTTTCCCTTGTTCCACCATGGGATTTGGAATATATGAGTAGGTGTAGGTGTTTTAGGGTTTGTGATATGTTTTAAAATTGTAGTGATTTGTACGTTTGTTTCTTGCAATGTGATGGTTAGGATGAACATAGTATTGGCTCTGTCCTCGATTTGAACGTGTAGAATTTGTTGCATGCTTTTATTCTAAGATGTTGTGAAGGTATTAGGTTTTTAGGGTATATTAGGAGAAATGCATTTGTGAAAACTCATGTTGTTTGTCTAATTCTGGTTGAAATGGTTATTTTGTAGATGGTTTGTTTGGTCCGTTAGTTTTATGGTGGGGTTGTGAAAGAGAATGGGGAGTTTGAGAATATGAAAGATGTCATGCGAATGTTTGAAGTTGCCCCGTTTTTACATGAGATAGTTGAATGTGCTCGAAGTCATTTTAGTTGTGGGGTAGATGATGAGATCAGCTTGAAAGGTCGTATTGATTGTGGTAGAGGAAGAGCGGCATACACTCTAGTGGATTTGAAAACTGATGTGGAATGGGATCAATTTAAGAGATTAGTAGAGCAATCTAGTGTGCCTTATTTGGACGTGGTTGTTACTAGCCAAAAAACTACCGGTAGAGAGGGAGGTAGAGAGTTAGTGGCTCAGCTTGGGACACAGGAGTCAACAATCTTACAGCTAGGTATTGGTGTGATCCAACAAGAGCAATTGCAATCAAAGGGAACAGAGTTTGCTGATGATTCTGATAGCGAGACCTTTATCTTTGATGAGACAGAACCAGGCACGGCACATGATTATTTCCCTAACGATGTATTTGAGAGGGAGGAAGCTGAGGAGGATGATGATGATGATATTTCAGAAGGTTCTGACGGTGGGGATGACAATGATGGGTATGAATCCGAGGGAGAAGAGGTAGAAAGGGACTGTGCACCACCTCCAGGAGACAGTCATCATGTTGTACCACCTCCTGTACCCACCAACATTTACCCTCCGCATGACGATGACATATTCGTGCGGCATATGGCGCATGGTGCTCATAAGCATGGCTCTCTGACGTACACTGCTCGTGAGCTCGATCTGCTAAAGCAATGTCATGTAGAGATTCCACATGTTGCCAATGACAAGGACATAAGCCGTGTCGATAGGGCTATCTATGAGACCACCTTGGTGCATGCAGAAGACGAAAGTTTGCCACAATGTGAGACCCCTAAGATTGAGGCAAAAAAGAAATTTGATACCTTTAAGGACCTCAAGTTTTTCTTGGCTGACCATGCGGTTAGATTTCATAGACCTTTCACCGTTGTTCACTCTGACAAGAACGAGAGGTATGAAATCATATGCAAGCAAGGGTGCATGTGGCGTGTTTGGTGTCGCAAGGTGCTTGGCACAGAGAAGTGGAAGATTACAAGAGTTAAGCAACCTCATGAGTGTCGTTCCTCTAAGCCTAAGCAAGTGTACCCGTAGTTGACAACATCATATCTGGGGCACCGCATTCTGGGCATTGTTTTGAAAAACAATGACGAATCGATTCCCTCTCTCATTGAGTCGATCTTCGCCTTTAGTGGATACCGTGTGAGCTACTCTAAGGCATGGCGTGCAAAACAACACGTCGTAGCCTGGCTGTGGGGAGACTGGAAGGAGTCATATGCACAGGTTCCACGGCGCCTTTGTGCAATGTCTTACTACAATGAGGGCGTGAAATGGTTTATCCACACAGGTGATATGGTCCAGCTTGAGGATGGAGTGTACAAGCCTGTCATGCAGAGGGTTTGGTGGTGCTTTGCACAGTGTGCCACTGCTTTTCAGCATTGTCGTCCGGTTATACTCGTGGATGGCACATTGTTGACGGGAAAGTACAAGGGTACACTTATGATGGCTGTAGCTGTCGATCCGGAGCAACAGCTTGTGCCCTTAGCTTTCGCCATTGCAGAAAGTGAGAATAACGAGAGTTGGTCATGGTTCATGACTCTTGTTCGCCTTCACGTCCTTGGTCCTAAACGGACCGTGTGCATGATCTCTGGCAGGCACGCTGGGCTTCTTAATTGTGTGAACGGCCATTTGGACAGGTTTTCCCCACTAGTTCACCGGTGGTGCATGAGACACTTTGCAGCTAACATGTGGCGTCGTCAGAAGAAGAAGGAGGTAATTGGAAAGTTGAAGGACCTTTGCCGCGTGCATACGAAGGAAAGATTTGAGGAAAAGCTGGAGGCACTAAAAAAAGACTTGAACGAGGGTGCTAAACAATGGTTAGAAGGTGAGATGGAGGATAAGGAGAAATGGGCACAAGCATTTGATGATGGCTGTCGATACGGGATGATGATGACAAATTACTCAGAGTCGTTGAATAACATGTTCAAAGGCATTCGAAGTAGACCTGTCTCAGGCAATGAGTATTTCATCAATCGCTGGGAAATAGCGAGCAAAAAGTTGGCCAACGGTGAGAGAAAGGGACTTGTTGCTGAGGTGCATCTACAGAAGGCTGGGGAAAGATCTGTCAATCAACTGGCTGAGGCATTTGGACCTACTCGGATGGTGTACGATGTCAGAAGTGCTGGGGGAAGTAGCGTAGGTGGTGAGAGTCACGGTGGCAGGCACTATAGAGTGGACTTGACTAATGGATCCTGCATGTGCAACGTCCCTACACTGTTGCATCTTCCTTGCTCTCACGTGATTACAGCTTGTAGGGCTAGAGGCCTAGACTATGAGAGCCCGACTTTCATGTCGCCACTATACCGTAGGGAGCACACCCTAAAAATTTGGGAGTCAAGTTTCGAGCCTTACTTTGATCCTAGCAGATGGCCGCCGTACCACGGACGTGACTACGTGCCTGACTCGTCGTTGAAGAAGGACAAAAAAGGCCGACGGCAAAAGAGGCGTTTGAAAGAGGACATGGACGCTTCACAAGGTCGGTTCGCGGCTGATTACGGGACTGGTGACTTCGATGAGGATAGGTCTCAAAATCGGTGCTCGAAGTGTCACAAATTCATTAAGGACTGCAAATGCCGCACTAAGAAGAAGAGGAAAAGAACTAACAAAACTCCTCGTGCTGAGGTAGTACAACATGGAAGATGTGGACACAGACGTGGAGGACGACTACGACGTCAACACTCGCTGGGGCAATCAGCCAAAGCGTGCACCTCTACACGACCACATGGTATTCATTAATAACTGTTAAATAATGTGTACGTCCTCGTCCAACTGTTCTTAATACATTGTGCATGCACATAGGGACGACAGCGTTCACGCATCGTCAATGATGCTGGGGTGGCCATGCGCCATGGCAATGATGCACGATTTCTCTAATCTTTCGTGGAGGTAGAGTCATTCCCAGTTTTGTTTACTTTTGTGACTATTACCTAAAATTACTAACTATATCTTTATGCAGAGGGTTAGAAGAACCTGCCAAAGGATGGCCTTGAAGCTTAACTGCGTGACTGCCAACCCCGTGGACCCCGCACGTGCCCCTGGTGGATCGTCTGATTCTCAGCCCACTCCCGTCCACAGTGCACCTGGTGGATCTTTGGCTATGGTTAGAGCTTCCTCCTCGCATAGGGCTGGCAAGGCACCTGCATCGCCACAGGCAAGTGACGAGGACGTGCCTGGGGACGAGTCAGAGGACTCACCAGCCCCGGGGTTCGCAGATCAGTTCATCATTACTCAGCACATGGATGACGCCCCGCCATACACTCAGACCCAGGGAGAGTCAAGCCAGATGAACATGACGCAGACTCGGAGGGAGTCCAGCCAGGTATGTCAACGCTGTGTAGTATCGTTTACCGTTATTCCTATAAAGTGTTGAATTATTTATTAAGACATTTCTATTTGACATGTTTCATTAATAGGACTCGGACGGCGATGCACAACCTCGGCGACGTCGTCGGCATGACCGCTCGGACGTTCCGAGCAGTGCCAATCGCCTACACACCGGGGTACGTAGGCAGCGTCGGGCAGCAAATGTCTTCAGCCCACCAGATCAGAGGCCGCCACGGCGTTGAATCAAGACTTCGTGTTGAACCATGTGTATTGAACTTGGCTGTGTTAAACTAAGCTATGTTTTAAACTCTGTGGTGTGTGGTGAACCATGTGTGCTGAACTTTGCTATGTATTAAACTCTGTGATGAACTATGTGGTGTACCATGTTTACTGCACTCTAGTGAACCTTGTATTCATATCTATATACATGTTGAATGCCGAGCTGAATGTCGAACACAACCACAGCAAAGCAAAGAACCAAAGACTTCTGGGCGTCTGCTCTGCCGCGCCAAGCCGCAAGGCGCGGCCAAAGACTACTGCCGCGCCATGCGGTCAGGCGGTCAGGCGCGGCAGGTGGCGGCTGGCTTTGCCGCGCTGGATCGTTTGGCGCGGCAGCCCTGCCGCGCCGGACCGCCTGGCGCGGCAGTAGTATTTTGCCGCACCAGGCGACATGGCGCGGCAGAGCCCAGACGCCAGCCACCCTGATCTTTGTTGTTGTTGTGCCGGGTTGACAAATTTGTACGATGATTAATCTTAAGGACTAAACTCTTGCTCTATTACAAATAATAGTTGAAGGACTAAACTCTAGGTCCATTACACAAATACAAATATTAGTTGCAGGACTAAACTCAAGGTCCATTACAAAAATATAAATAATAGTTGCAGGACTAAAGTCAAAATCCATTACACAAATAAAAATAATACCACGATGATACAATAAAAGATACACCATACAGCTAGTCCGACTCACAACCAGAGAGTACCTCATCGTCACCCCAACCATCATCTTCATCCGAGCTGATAACCACAACTCCCTTGCCCTTGTTAACTACTGGCTCAACTGGTGCAAATGTCACGCGTAAGCCTGTAGACTTCCCTTTGCCTTTTTCTTTTCGCAAAATAGACCCAGGAGCTCTCACCGCATCTCTCTGTGCATCCCTCATCCCAACGCATCCATCACTGCTCCTCTCCAAATCACCCTTCCTAATTGTCATGTTACTGGGCAAGTCCCCAACAAGAGCCCTCATAGCCTCTAGTTGTGCCTCTCTTGCCCGATCCTGTACCTGCCTCTCCAAATGTCTCTCCTCCTCCAACTTTCTTCGCTTCTCAGCCCTCTCATCTCTGGATAGAGGTCTTGGATACAATATCCTATTCAGCCTCCAATACTTGATAAGCGTGTCATGAGCCTCTAGAATAGGGGGCATACACCTCTTCTTCTTGATGCACTCGTCAAGAATGGTACCAAATAGAAGCTCATCATCTGGCAATGGGACATCATACTTTTTCCTTATGTTGTTCCTCAATTCTCTAGTTTCTCTTTCTTTGTCTCGTTGACCCAAACGTCTCAACCTAGCAACAAGCTCATCACGACCACTGAACCATTCCCAATCACATGCCCGGCCCTCCTGCACAAACAATATCGCTTCATCAATACAAGGCTGTGCAACACTGAATCCAAAAGATAAATCAAACATAAATATCATATCACTCACCCAAAAAGCGTTTCCATTGCCGCAATACCATCCATAACCAAGCTTTGAGGGAACCACACCACGCTCGGCCAAAATACCACAATTGCATCTCTTTTAAGGATACTTCGTACACGGCCATGGAGCCTGACCAGCCTCATACGCACGCACCTCCTCATCACTTGGCCAAACTGACCGCGGGCCTTGGACGTACTCATTGAACTCACATACTGGCCAACCGTCCTGTAAGTTTAGTTAGTTTCATATTATGAACAAATAATATAACTGCATGAAAACATATAGGTATAAGTATTATGCACAAAGAATACAAATGCAAACTAACCATCGTCTTTATCGAGCACCGGAAGAATGGGGAGTACTTTGGCCGACTGCTAGGGGACCACCACGGGGAGGCACCACCAAGGTAGCACGGACTCCACAATGGCAGAGCGGAGGATCCTTCCTACGCCTTCGTGCAGCGGCCATCCTCTCGTCTACGGTCATTGGAGGGGGGTTTGGTTGGGGAGCAACCCAACACCGAAACTCATGGTATGGCACCAGTTTTTCACTCTCATATGGAAATAACCGGATCCTCGGATCAAATTTCTCTGGGCCATCAATCCATCGGAAAAACCAACAAGGCAGGGACTCATAGGGCCATGTCCCCCTGTCATATTTGAACCTGCATATATAGTACGCTCGTCCTGCAGTCTTTGGGTGCCTAGATTGTTTGACCTCCGCTGGCACGCCGCAACAACAATTTGGAACGGGAAGGGCAGGCGGAACAGGGCCATGTGCAATCTCCACAGATGGATACTGACCATACCCCCTCTGGCGTAGCATCCTCTCATGGACAACGGCAGGATTATCAAAGTCCATCACAGAACTACAAATATATATAAAAATAAATGAGTCAGGACCAAACTCTAAGCAAACCATAACAAATGGGACAACTCTTCCATTTCACCATCTCTAAAAACAAAGCATATGAAATGGGACAACTTTTCCATTTCACCATAAAACCCTAACCAAACTCTAACCAACGCATTCATTTCACCATCTCTAAGCAAATCATAACAAATGAAACAAGTATTTCATTTCACCATCTAACCCTAACAAACCAAACTCTAACAAAAAACTAACAAATGAGGTCCAAAACACAAGATTCAAGAGGGGAGAAGCTTACCGGAGATGGGGACCGATTTCCCTAAGTTTAATCCGCAAAAAAATGAACCAAAATGGGGGGGTGGAGCTCCAGGCGGCAGCTGGGTGGCGTGCGGCGTCGCTCTGGACAGAGGAGAAAAAAGAGAGGGAGGAGGAGGAGGAGGAGCCCGCGGCTTCAATTCAAAACGACCTTGCCGCGCCAGGCGGTGTGGCGCGGCAGGGCTGCCGCGCCAGGCGGGGTGGCGCGGCAGCGGCTGGCCCACTGGTCGCTTCGCTGGCGCCCGCGGCCAGCGTGGCGGCCTTGCCGCGCCACATGCACTGGCGCGGCCAAAACGGCTACCCAGTGCAAATATTGGTCTGGACCGGCTGTTATTATAATATTATTAAAAAAAGAATAAAATTAAAAAAATCCCACATTTACATCGTCTTGGTAACACATCCAGCAGCTCCTTGTGGTATGAAAATAAATATGAAATTGCAGTTTCTCAAACCTCTGTCCATCCTGAGATAGTAAATCTGGAAACCATATACTTGATCGGGTAGCGTGACATTTTCAGCTGGTGTAAAAAGCTAAGTTTGTATGCCTATCGATATTTATACACATTGGATAAAAAAAACAGAGGAAGTCCACTAAATTGCAAGGAACGGAGTCATCACTGATTCCAGCTCCAAAGAAGAAAGTATATGCAAATTAGAGTTGATCTGGTTGACATAGGCCCTTCTCTCTTTGGCTGAGATCTTGGCGTGCATGGATGCGGCGAATGGAGGAGTGATCGGTGGAACCACAGGACGGTCTCACTTGTGTTCATCAAGGCCCCTGTCTGTGAGGCATCAGAAACATCATGATTGTATTGCCATGGCCACCATTCACGAAGCAGCAGTTTAACACATCAAATAGGCTAGGGGCAGCAAGTGATGCATGCATAGTTCATCGAATATGTTATTCCATGTCAGCAAGTCGGACGCCGACGTGGTCGAGGGAGCGCTAGGTCGTCGGCTTTGATGGCATCTCTGGGCTCTCTGGCGGCAGTCCCCGACGCAGGTACGAGAAAAAAACGCAGGATTTAGCAAAAAGCGAGGCCGCTTGGGTTGGGACTCTACGTCGTTGTTACGCCGGTGAGGCCATGAGGCCCATCACATTCAGGCGACGCCGCGGGATCTGCGCTTGCCATCGCCGTCGATGCCGCAGAGGCCGCGGTTGCGAGCACGGAGGCGGCGGCGACTATCAAAGCTGCAGTGCGAAGAGAAGTCCTATAATCAGGGGGTGTTTGGTTGCCTGCATCACCCCCGATCAGGCGACCAGGCTCTCCGCATGCAGACAGTCTGTGTTGTAGACAGTCTCTGTTTGGTTGCATGCACAGGAGGCTGGGCCGGCTCCCCGCATGCAACCGTACACTGGCCAGGCTCGCTGGAAACGTGGGAGTTGATTTCTGGCAGGCCTGGCTCGCGGGATGCAGGGATTAGTTCACTAATAACACTATTAGCATATATTAAGTTATATTAATATATTTTAAATTAGATTAAGATTTATAAATGTAAAATAAACCATTAAAACGTAACTTCATAAACTAAATATTATAAAATTATTTATGTTTTCTAATCTTATCTCATGCGACATAATACGACAGGCAACCAAACACCTTTTCTCAGCTAGGCTGGACACGTGCAGACAACCAAACGAGGATTTACGCACGCTCAGCCTGGCTCACCCATGCAACTCAGGCTAAGATCATGGCAACCAAACAGAGGTCATCGGCCACGCGACACATGGCCGTGGTGCACAGTTGCTCACACGGCACAGGCTGCAGCTGCCCCTTGCCCACCGCCACGACAGGCTCTGCTTCGCGTTGTTCGCCCAGTCTCACTGAGCCTCCACGCCGTCGCCCTCCGTCACGCCGGCTGCATTGCACCATGGTCGGCCTCGGCCATGGGCACGGTCCCGTTTGTAGGGGAACGGAGAGAGGGAGGGTGCTGCCTGGCCACCGCGCCCAGACTCTGCTGCCCTCGCGGAACCACGTTGGCCGTTAGTGCCTTGCCCCTGCTTGTAGTGGACGGGAGAGAGGGGGAGGAAGAGCGGCCTCGACACTCGCCACTGCGATTGGGCTCGGCAGCCACTCCGCCGCAAGGCGGAACCCCGTAGGTGAAATGGTTCGTTCATTAAAAGATGCTGAGCAGGCCTGGGAACATGGCTAGTTGCTGAGCAAACCTGGGAACATTTCTAGCAGCCAATCCAGGCTCAGCCGCAGAATAGATTTATAGCAATATCCTCAATCCCA
The DNA here is from genome assembly GCA_015342445.1 of Digitaria exilis. Lineage (NCBI taxonomy): Eukaryota > Viridiplantae > Streptophyta > Magnoliopsida > Poales > Poaceae > Digitaria > Digitaria exilis. The sequence continues at coordinate 2,442,629 of JACEFO010001663.1, forward strand.
ACGACAAACGAAAGCAATCCGGGCAAAAAAATTTAATTCCCGACATTGCTCCCCAAAACTCTGTTTACTGGCAGGTAAATGCTGTTTCGCACAATACGATGAAAGAAAAAGTCCAGAAACGTCCAACACTACACTAGGAATAACTCAAAACACCAATGCACGGGGTACTGGCGTTGCTTCCTTACTGATCACCTGGCGTAGTCTTGATGATATCAGAATCACCTGAAATCAAACACAATGACATGGACATAATTACATACTGAGATGACTCTTCAAACCTGTAGAAAACATTGTCGGAACACTAACAATGAAAAACGGAATCAAGAGCAAGTTACCTGGATCGATAATGCTGAGACAGCAGACACGGAAATATTTACCACAGGCAGTACCAAGGTCAACATTGTCTGGAAACCAACAAGGCAACAATGAAATTCAGAACATGAAAATATTTAGCATGTAATTTTTTTTAAATAAGACAGGAGCACATCTTAAATTTGGAACCAAGCAAAAGACTATCTTGACAGGAAAATGTAATGAATAGTAGTTGCTTTTCTAACATTTCTTAGGTGCACAAAATAAATGTTGGTCCTTAGCAACGTGACAATATACAATATTACATGCTGTTCGCGACTCAACATTAAACTAGATCATAGCAATGAGACAACAATCATGCAACATGAGTATAACAGGTAGCTGCTAACTTACTTCCATGGAAGTGGTGAACAGTGACCTTAGCCAGCATAGCATAGTACTCAATTTCAGACTTCCGGAGAGGAGGGCAGTTGTTAGCGATGATCACTAGCTTCGCTGTAATCAATAAACATGTTGGAATATTACAGGCATGTCATAACAAATTAAGCAGAAGAAAACAGAAAATGGAGCAAAATGAAACTTCAATTATTTAATTGTTGCAGTACAAATACAAATTCTCTCAGAAAAAGAAGAGATTTAAACACCCTCACATACTTCAAAAACGGGTAATGGAGTTCCATGTGAAAGACATAATTGGACAGAAACAGAGTTAGACAAGTTATTATCAAAGACTCGTTGCGAAAGATAATCCATAGCTATATCCAACAATAAGACCATTTATATAAAAATAAAATCTACAAGCCGAGAGAGAATTACAAGATAAATGATATCCACATTTATGTTAATAACCATTGACATCAGACGCAGGTAGTTTATGCATAACATGGGGAGAATCAATATGGCGTTGACTCATACACAATGGCCATCTCCATTACAACCATTGGTAATCAGTTTTCAACGCAAAACTTAAAAAGCAGTCAAATCTTTGAAAAATGAGTCATGGAACAAAGCTTATTTATTGGGCCAATAGATCAACTAAGTGAACAAAGCACATTATTTTACTCCACGGAACAGAAAAGTAAGAATAAAACATTCAGAGGATCAGAGTTCTGGCTTGGTTCTCAAATGAGAAATTATAGCGCTCAGTATGTTCATTGTCGATCATCTGGGGAAAGGGTCATCAAATCCTCTTTAGTGTGCAGTACAATTAACACAGAAAGAAATACAACAACAAAAATCAAAATATAAAAATAAAAGCAGTACTATCGGTTGGTCAAAAAAATACAACACTGTATACAGTATGGAAGATCAAAATTCTGGCTTGGTTCTCCCTAGTAATATAGCACAGTATTATCAGTGTCGATCATCTGGGGAAAGGATCATCATATCCTCTAGAGTGCACAATACAATTAACACAGCGAGAAGAACATCAAAGAGGAGAATCAGTTTTGAGAAGCAAACAAGAAAAAAAGCAGAACCATCAGCTGTACAAAAAATACACTGCTGTATATACTAGGGAGGATCAGAATTCTGGCTTGGTTCTCCGAAGAGAAGATATATAGCACAGTATTTTCATTGTCGATCATCTGGGGAAAGGATCATCATATCCTCCGCTCGTAACATTAAATGGAAGATTTGAAGGCATAACATTTTTTAGATACATGTCCAAAAAATACGTTGTCCAGAGAATAATTTAGCGGGAGGTCCATGTAGCCATGAGGTTGTAGCGGCTGAGATCATGGATTCAAAACCCTATTCTCCTTCTCTCAAAATCGTATTCCCATATAGACATGTAAAAGTACTTATGCGTGGAATGAGAAAATGTATAACTACCAGAACACATTAGTATAAGCTACCACCAGCTAATGACCCATAAAAGTAAGTCACTATCAACAGAGTGGTGGTGTAGCTAGTTGATATAGCATCTGTTCATACACAGTGGCCATGAGATCCACCGGTAATCAGTTTCTACGATGCGCTATAATAAACTACGACAGATACTTGCTTTCCCATCCAACGGCATAGCTTTGCTTTTAGACGGAATCAAATAGCGACATAGCAACATAAGGACGAATTTACGGGGCATGAAAGATTCTACCGCAGCACACAAACTAATGCTGGTAGGAAACGTACGCAAAGCAGAAAGGCAAGGGAGAGTTTCCTTACACTTGGAGTTCCTGAGAGTCCTGAGGACGGTCTTGTAGCCGAGGGTGTACTTGCCGCTCTTCATAACAAGCTGAAGCTTGTTGTTGATGTTGTCCGTGGACTTCTTCTGCACAGATAACACAACAATACAAACAAGAATTAGAGCCAAGAACAGCAAGCGGCAAGACCAGAAACGCGATCCAAGCGGAATGCAGCAGGATCTCGCTCTGCTCTTCCGTTGGAGAAAACCCGACGGGCCGGCGGAGGGACGGGAGGGGAAGGAATGAGTCGTTACCGTCTTCTTTGTGGCCACCATGGTTGCGCCCCGAGGAGAAGAGACGGCAGCGAAGCCTGCTAGGGTTTGCGCGGCGGCGGCGGCTCCTTCTCGGGGATGACTGCGAGGTGGAAGGGGGCGCTAGGGTTTGGTGCTTATATAGACTAGACTCGGGGAGTCGGGAACAAAGGGTCTGCCCGCTGTGGGCTTTGTAGAATGGGCTTGCGACGTTACTGGACTTCTTTGGGCCCAGACGCAGAAAAAGGAGGTTTCTCTCTTTTTCTTTCATTTTTTTGCCCTCACGCTGAAAAAAAAAGTAATCTTCTCGTATAGAATTCGGAACCCAAACCGGACAACCACATTGAGCCACATCACTCGCAATCCCTCAGCCATCGGATCAGTCACACCGATGGTTTAGAGTAGATCGGCCTTTTTAGGGTTTCGAGCAATTAGACTAGCCACAACGTGTCTCCCAATCAATGCTGAAATCAGGAGGGAGAGCATCGCTTCAACCAGTGCAAGGGTGATTCTTAAATAAAAAGTTGAGTTATGCAGGGCATATACATTCCTCTATGCGCAACAATTAGAATACTATTGTTTTTTCACAAAAGCAAATAGATGCTTCTCAGTGGGAGAAAGTGGGTGGTTTGACATGTTGGTTTGATAAACTCAGTTGCACAACAAGCATGCACCGAGGCTAACATTGTGTTCATTTGAGGATTGACATCATCGGCATAGTTTGCGTGATCATACAGTTTTCAGCATCGGTAACATTATGGATAGTCTTACTAGACATGTGACCCCGATATTTGGGACCCGGTGACATTAGTCTCATATGTTATGTTATTGTAGTTCTTATTTTGTTTCTCATCAATATACACATCATATTGTTTTATGTGAACTATTTTTTAATTTGTTTTAAAAATGAAAATGATTTGGTTTCTACGTAGTTGTAAAAAATGTATTAAAGCATATCATATTATATGTTCAGTTTGTATATCTACTCATTTGGAGTCCAACACAATTTGATTTTATATTTTATGATTTACTATGATTTTTCAAAATTGGTTTATGGGATAATTTGATTGGTTTTGAGAAGTTCAAGGGGTGATATAGACCGTTTCATAAGTTGGGGGGTTATGTAGTCCACCCTCCATAGGTGGGAGGGTGATATAGATTTTTTCCTATTAATTTTATATTATATTTTTGGTAGAACATATACTAAACGTTCAAGGACAAGTCAAATCTCACATAAGAAGAACCAACACACATCCCAATTAAAAGGTGTCCAGTGTCAAATTTGCTCAAAATTTCAAAGTCTATAGCTTTATTATAAACCATACTTTTAAGTTTAAATTCCTTCCACAATTCATTTCCACAAATGTTTGTACGTGATCTATCGTACATAGGTTTTGGTAATGAAACATCTTCAAATTTTAAAGCGTTCCAAACAAAATCTACTAAAAAATTGAAAACCTAAAGTTTTACTACACAACAAAATTCCAAATTAAAGCATCCTCATAATTTGTAAGCATAATGTTTATATGTAATCCGTTGAACAGACACCGTAGTTACTCCAAATTAAAAATGGTTATTACTAAAGTACGCTTGCACTTAATGTTTAAAAGAAAAAAGTACTCCACATTCGAAAATCTAAATCTCTCTAAAGGGCGAATTGTTAAATTCGACGTGCTTTGGCAATTCATCTGAGAATATCTATATGACTATGGACACATCCACTTGCCTCCCGCAACAACACAGCAGGCTTTTCTGGTTACAAACAAAACCCCCGTCTCAACTAAATACCTTGTCTTAAAAAAATTATGAATACTCCTCTTTAATAGAAGTAAGTTCACCAAGGTAGCCAAACTTGTTAGTATTTTTTCTGATGGGAGAATGAAGGGGAGATATTCGAGCTTATGGTGTCTCCAATGTGAAGGAGCAGCCCTTCCTTAGCTTCATGTGTCTCCAATGTGAAGAATTTTCCGTGCATACTCTAGTGTTGAGGGCTTTTGATCGTTTTCTCTCTTGAACATAGCATGGGCTTTATCCATCAACATGCCATCAGATTCTCCACTGAAAAAATTAATTCGACCATAAATCCCACTAAACTTGGCAATAACACCAGAGATGTTTTCCAATGTATTTTCAGTTGTTCTTTGACCTTGTTCTTGCACATTTAGTCATGTCGTTATTGAATTCTTGCACTACACTATTCCAATACGACTTCCCACCTTGATATATGCCACAAACTGAATCTATTGAATGCTTTAGCCAAGTACTTACTAGACGTAGGTTCTCCTCTTTGTTGTAGTTCACTCTCACAGTCCTCCTAACTTCATCCAGGTTGCTTCCACTTGATTCTTCTCTTTCTCTTGCTTGCTCATCGTCCCTTCTTTGTGATTGTGGCGATTCTGAATCAGAGCCATGCGAATTAGGACCACTTACAGTTCCAAATATTCCACCTGGAACTCCAAAATGTGGTAGATGATGAAAACCTTGATAATTTGGAGGATATTGGGCATATTGTTGGAAGTTGCCTGTGCTACCACAGGGATTGAAATTCTACATGACATGTGTAGGTGGCATGTTCTGGGGATATTAGGATTGGTTCAATGGTGGGTTGTTTTGGGGGATACTATGAATGGTTGAATGGTGGATTGTTTGAGGGATAGTGGGGATTGAAGTGGTTGGGTGGGAATTTTGGTGGGGTGTAAGCTAGAGTTTTCTACTCTTGAATTTCTTGGATTACCGGCAATCAACCTAGTGAAATAGCTCGCTGAAAGTGATATGTTTCAGCTTTCCTCTATCTTTGTGTTGTTTTTTTAGCTTGTTTCTCTCTTTGCATGCAAGATGCTAGGAAGAAGGAGGCGATGGCAGTTCTCTCAGTTGGTCGATTTCAAATAGAAGGCTTTGAGAAGTAGATCTTGCATAATTCTCAAGCAGATAAAGGCTATTTGAAGAAGGAGAGGCTGGAGGAAGACAATGGTAGTTTTTTTTAAGAAAAAGGCAATGCTATTTTTGAGAACTTGGAGAGACACAAGGATAGTTTTGAGGAATAGAGGGGCAACAATGAGTGTAGGAGTGTACCAGTGGTTGAATTGAATGGGTATTGCACTATGTTGGTGTGTCAGATCAATATTTTTTTAATTCCATCGGACCTAGCCGGTTCCATGGGATGGACTCGGTTTTCTATGGAACTAGCCTGCCATCTGCCAATCTGTAGACCATGCTCCTATAGGAGCACCTAAATGTATGGATGTGGTAAAGAACCACCCATTGGAAAAGCTCTTAGCTTTCAATTCATGTCGTCAGGTGCAACATCCCAGGTAAAGATGGACTTGGATAGTGGATTAATGTGAGATATGATAAAAATAATAAGACATGAGATGGATAAAGCTCATGTAACCTCCACAGCTCTAATATGGATATGAACCCTTGCATAACCTTTCTAGCAACTTACATGGAACACTCGAATTCATATCACATTGGATGTGTTAACATGCGAAAATAAGACCTTGAGTTGTTTTTTGCTCAACTTTTGGTAAAAAAGAACTGTTTTTTCTTATAGAGGGTACTTGAAATTGAAGAATTACAAATACTATTTTAAATTCACCAAAAAAAGGGTCAAGATATATCTACTTATGGTTAGTCTAACTGTGAGCTGTATTATCAATTGCTGCATGGTTTTTGTGGGAAAAAAGAAGTATATGAGCCTTCTTTATATCAATTTATTTTTATGTAAGGCTTTCATTGGTTAACTATTGTTCATATATACTACACTCTACCATTTTTTTCTGGAACTCTACAATTAGGTGATTATATATCAACCACACTCTATAATATTGAGTCACGAGAGAAGTATAGAGGTGCATTCCTCCATGGATCATGGAGCTCTGAATCTCATATGAGGAGGGTCAAATAGTTTCACAGGACAAAAAGACATAAATGACAAAAGAACTTATTTTGCTGGTTACTTTGCTAGTTTTTTAAAAATAAAATTACGTATAAATTTTTAATTTTTTATCTGAGCTATCCCCACCTCCCCGTGGTTCTTGTCTTCTTGATCACTCACTATGATTTTATAGGAATCACTTTTTATATAGAAGTGGTCAGTTGGAATATAATGATATTAGCTCGATCATTTCTTTAAAGATTGCGTATGCATTATATTCAGATTTTTTTTATATATCTCAAGAATTATATACTTATATAACAATACTAATATAAGCATCTTTCGAAAAAATATTAACATAACCATCTTGTGGTACGGCCATATGCTAGTTGTGATTTGTATATGTGTTTTTTTTATGGAGTGATTTGTATATGTGTTAGGAACGTCTGAATCGTGTGCTTATAAAAGAATATTAAAACATTTGAAAAACCAACTCCTTGCGATTATACTAAAGAAGCTCTCCAAAGCCAACATGACTATGTGGACCTGGAATACAATTTTGTTTTGCGGAAGATCAAGATGGAATAAAATTGGCCGCAAGGCCAACTCTGAGACAATCTTCTCCTCTCCCTCCTGAAAAAAAGAAACCCAAACTCCTCTCTTCTGCTTGCGCAAGAAAGAAAAGCATCATTGACGGGCGTGGGCCCACCCAACCCCAGCCGTCCGATCCATATTGACGGCCCGATAAATCGGAGGAAGCCCAGAAAAAGTCTCCACCCTCGTCTCCTCCGCATCTTCCCTTTTCCATTCTCTCCCTCCTCCCCACCCATCTCCTCGCCGCAGCTGACGATCCCCGCCGCCGCCGCGAACCCTCGCGAATCTTCGTCCTCCGGTACATTCCCTCCTCCGATCTCACCTCCTCCCGCTCCCCCCTTCCTTGGATCGCCTCCCGTTTGATCAGGGGACGGGCGTCTCTTCCCCGCGATCGAATTACGCACGAATCTGGAGGGTTTCGCGCGATCGAATTCCGGGCGTAGGGACGGGCGGTCTCGTTGATCGGCCGTGTTGTTATTGGGCAATAGATAAGCGCGTCCAGTTCCGCGATGATTAGGGTTGACGTGCGTTCTGCTGGCTGCTGCAGGGTTGTAGGGGGCAAGCATGGCGCTCCGGAGGCTGCTGCAGGGGACCGTCCTGCCGCGGGTGACCGGCAGGTCCTTTGCCCCTTCGGTGGCTCCGTTCTCTACGGAGGCTGGGGAGACCGTCCGCGCCACCCTCTTCCCTGGCGACGGTATCGGGCCTGAGATCGCCGAGTCGGTCAAGCAGGTACATAATTTCGGTTTGCTTTGGAAAGTTACACGCCGTACTTATTGTTACTAGCGTACAATTAGGATTGCCTTCATGTAATGATCAAGCTCGTTTGTTGGTTTTGAATCTATGTTAATTGGGAAATTTGCCCATGCCAGTCAGGATGTTGTCCTTTTTTTAACGCCTTCTCGTAGAACGATTTGTTGTTGACTTTTTTTTTTTCTGGTGTATTAACTCATACGTTTAGGCTAGAAAAAGGTGAAAATGTTTGTTTATCATTCAACGAACTCGAAGTGGTGAGATAGGTTGCAGTTAAGCCCTTGGTTAAACAAAGCAACTTAAAGAAAAACGAGATTAATTAATTTCTAGATTTTACTGTGACTGAAAGATAATGCATATGTTGAAGGAATATCTATGATACACCTTACATGTATTCTAACATGTTGTTCAAGACGTTGTGATTCTTACTGTTTAATCGATCCTAAATATTGGGGAAGAGAAATAAACCTGGGTCACATAATACTGTAACTGTTACTAGATGCAAGCTCATCTTGTGTGCTACTGCTACGCCAAATTAGTTTGTAAGGCCTCTTAAGAGATTAATTAGGGATTAGCAGAAAGTTTCGGTAACAGCTATTGTAAACAGGAGAACTAATTATTTATAACTACAGCAGCACTTTACGCAGGTTGTGTGCTTCCAAGAAATGCTATTTATGTTGGCTGTGTATATTTTAATCCTCTCGAAGCCATACAATTAAAACAGTACTTTAAAAAAACAGCAATAACTACATCTGCGTACATCAAGGGATACCATTGCTATGTCAACTGAAGAATGAATCCATAACTGAAAATCTTATTTCATAGCTGACCCAAACATCAAAATAAAGAGACAAATGATACACTGCAAATTAATTTGTTATTTGATATCTATTCACTTGTGAATTGTGATGCTATTCACATACCTGATTTTTTCAATGCCATTTCCATGATGATCAATGCTGTTCATTTCAATATCTTGCCTTTGTATTCCTTCAGTTTGTTTGGGTCATAAACTAATGGATTATAAACAGTCTTATTAAAACGCAAGGGCACCCTTTCAGTTCAGGGCGACTCCGCTATTGAGCTTCGTTTAGGCCTAGCAACCTTCTGTCTTCTTGTTCATTTTCCTGTCCTGAACCAAATCTTGTTGTGAATGCAATGTGGAATGCTGCTTTATTGTGCCCAGCAGCACTTATGCAGCAATCTAGCCCAGAGTTTTCTTATATATGATCAGTTATTTCTATTTGATTGGCTGCAAGGATATTGCTGCCCCTGCTGCCCTTATATGGCTATTGAGGATCATAGGTTTTGTTCCTATGTTCTTCTAATGAATCTCCTCTTGATATTTTTTTGGACCATAGTATGAAAAAGCTAGATGTTTTAATTGAGTATTTTACTGCTAATGGAACTTTTGGATTTTAGGCAATATGTATGGTCTTTAATGTTCTATTGTGGACACAATGTTACATGGCATTTGGAATTTAACTTCTATCTTATTAATATTGAAGTGTGGTTAAGACAGTTTCTCTTGCTACTAGTTTGAGAAACTGTTATAATATCGGATGTTCCCCAAAAATTGGTAGCTGGGATTTTTAGGTGGTATAATTAAACTCGTTGGTCTTACATAGCGATACCTTCACAACTGCATCTTTTTTGTGGTTGAACAACACCTGTTAAAGATTTGCTGATCAGTGTTACTATCTTTCTCGTATCAAGTTGTATTCATTAGCTTGCCACCTTCCAACACCAAATTGTTCTTCCTAGTGTGCATCTCTCTGTATTTATTTTGCTGGAATGGAATCGTACACCGTGGACATTCATACAGAACTACTATGGCCATTGATTCTATATAATCTAGTTAGAAGCTGATTACTTTTAGATTGTGAAACCGTAGCTTTCAATTGAAATTTGCAATAGTGCTGGTCATGCTAATGTTGTTAGTCACTAATGGATTTCATTGATACATGATAGATGAGAAAGTATCTTGTTTTTATAATGTTGCAGGTATTCAATGTTGCAGGCGTACCAATAGAATGGGAAGAACATTATGTTGGTACGGAAGTTGATCCTAGAACAGAGAGTTTCTTGACATGGGAAAGCCTGGAGTCAGTGCGTAAAAACAAAGTTGGCTTGAAAGGACCTATGGCTACACCTATTGGAAAGGGCCATCGATCTTTGAATCTTACATTGAGGAAAGAACTTGGGCTTTACGCCAATGTCAGACCTTGCAACAGCCTCCCAGGCTACAAGACCAGATATGATGATGTTAACCTTGTTACAATTCGTGAAAATACTGAAGGAGAATATAGTGGTCTTGAGCATCAGGTAAGGTTTATTAAAGACATATTCCTTCAACAATTGTTGGTTGGATTCTTTTTCATTGTGTGCTTGTTTTTTTCCAGGTTGTGAGAGGTGTTGTTGAAAGTTTGAAGATCATTACCCGCCAAGCAAGTTTGAGAGTGGCAGAGTATGCTTTCCATTATGCCAAGGCCAATGGTCGGGAAAGGGTCTCTGCAATCCACAAAGCCAATATCATGAGGAAGACAGATGGTCTTTTCCTCAAGGTTTGTGGCCTCCTGATGTTCCTTTTAACCATGACATACATTTTTATTTTCTTCTCTTGTCGAGAGGTTATGTTTTGTTCACTTTTGTTGTGTTTGTAGTGTTGCCGTGAAGTGGCTGAGAAGTACCCCGAAATTCAATACGAGGAGGTCATCATCGACAATTGCTGTATGACGGTATGTTCAGTCAGTTGGCTGTATCCATCATTCCATTGTTCTGTTAATTGGTTACGCACTCTTGATAGTGATGGCCTGCCTGAAGCATCAGGCTAGTGCTGTTTGGATATCAATTATTTTTGTTACTATTCTAGGCAGTTCTGACAATGATATGACTGGTTATGAACTGTATCTGCTTGCAGCTTGTGAAGAATCCTGGTCTTTTTGATGTATTAGTGATGCCAAATCTTTATGGAGACATTATTAGCGATCTGTGTGCTGGATTGATTGGAGGCTTGGGCCTAACACCCAGGTAGACTAGGTTCTATACTAGTCACTATTTGAGCATTGATATGTCAGAGGGCCAGATGCTCACTTTTGTTTGTTTGTTTTCCCAGTTGCAATATTGGTGAAGGTGGTATCTGTTTGGCTGAAGCTGTTCATGGTTCTGCTCCTGATATTGCTGGCAAGGTGACAATACCTTTTTTGTACCATGATTTATTGTGTTTACTTCTGTGGTATATTTTGTTAGAGATTAGGGAATCAATAGCATCACTTCTTGATTCCTGATACTTGTGATGTTTCGAGGCAGCTCATTAATTAATATGTACTTTTTATGATATATAGTTTACTCAATTCTTATTTACTACAGCCTAATGCTGCTCCTAGATTTGAAGCTGTTTGGCATGTTCCTGCTGTTAACATCTCATGTAGTATTTTAACCGTACTGGGTGGTTTGTTCGTTGTTTCCAGAATCTTGCAAACCCAACTGCTCTTATGCTGAGTGCTGTCATGATGTTGCGCCACTTGCAATTCAATGACAAAGCGGACCGGATCCACAACGCCATCCTCCAGACCATCGCAGAGGGGAAGTACAGGACTGCTGATCTTGGTGGAAAGGTGACGACTTCAGAATTTACAAACGCAGTCTGCGATCACATCTGAGAATCAGATGTAGTTCTTGCCTTCTGATTGTTTTTGGTCAGCCTAATTTTTTGTCGAATATTGAGAGGAGCTTTAGCTTTAAGAGGTTTAACTGGCACCACCTCGAACTTCTCTGGGCGTTTAACACGGTTTCAGACCGTCAAATAATTTTGTCACATTTCTTGCTGTTCAGAAATTCTTTCAACAAAGCAATGGAGTCAAAGAATTGCATGTAATAATCTCGACAGAGTTATAGCAGTAGTTATGATTTATTTGATTCACGTCCTCAAAATTCTGAACCAAAAACCAATCGGTTGGAATACTACAAATCTACAATGCTAGGCGTTTTTTACTGCCCAGTCTTGTTATTCAGGTATACCCTCTTTGTTTATATGATCACGCTGCTAGAAATCATCATGTTGATGCGAACAACTGAAATGATCATGTTGATGCAAAAAACTGAAACGGATTTGCATAATTTTGAGGGGCCAAGCAAACAACTGAAATGGATTTGCATAATTTTGAGGGTCAAAGGCTTTACAGCTGCAAACTAGCTTGTTTTTGACAGGAACGTGGTGAGATTATCCAGACATCTTCAATTCTGACTATGCAAATGCAACTTAAGTGCAGCTTCGCTTAGAGGGTGATAGGCGTGCATTTATTTTAAAAGTCGATTTTGCTTCACTTTTGCAGCTTCACTTATGCGTGTCTTATGAAGATCTTATAAACACAAGCTTACTAGCAGAGCTTTCTATACATAGAGATTATCAAAACAATGATTTTTACTCGAGAAACATCAGACAGGAGAGGGTGCGGTGGGAATCGACAAAGGTTGTGCTCGCGGCAACACGCATTCACGCTCACATTGCAGTTTTCTGGCACATGTAGGTCTCACGAGAAATACAAAGGTGCAGATAGCCAGATACACATGACAGAGTGTCATAGTCGCACTCAGACCATCAAGGCAATGAAGTTCGAAATCACTGTTTAGGATTTAAGCATTCAGCATCGAGAAATCCTAACGCCTAAAAAACGGTGTACTCGGAGGCAATGAAGTTCGAAATCACTGTTTAGGATTTAAGCATTCAGCATCGAGAAATCCTAACGCCTAAAAAACGGTGTACTCGGCAGGAGTGACAATCTATTCAGACTTTTACCTATTCCAGTTTAACGCAGGTGCATAGTTACTAATATCTACTCAAGTAATGAGACCAGTGCCAATCAAAACTTTTAAAAGGTGCCTCCCGGCATCTCCATAGCCTAAGGCCATAGCTGCTAAACCAAGAACTGGAGACAAATAAATGCAACAAAACTAAAATGGTCTTGATCCCTGTCGACGAGTGCCAACCACTATGATTGTACATGTGTCTTGATGAACTGCTCAAGTCTTACTCTCCAACAGCCATACCAAACCCAAACTTGTAGTCTTTCTTCCAGTGGTCAATCTGCAAGAGATTGTAGGATAAAATCAGCCCCTCTTTTTTTGTTAGCAAGTGGTCCTTCGATGAATGGATGCAGATATAAATATAACAAGCAATATAGAATATTGCTTGGACCAGGTATCCAGGAAAAATGGCAGTTACATCAAGTAACATTATAAATTATTATAAATTGACCACATTGGAACAGAGAGCAGATGCGTGGTGATGCAGGAAGGTCAACAAGATCCCCTGCATGCAAGGGAACAGCCGCACCATTTCTACTTGATACACCTTGTAGTGTCCATAATATATTTCTTCAGAGGCTTTACATTTTGTGTGCATGCTACAATCCTTCATATAAAGGTCAAGAATTTGAGGTGCCAGTATTGAGGCAAAAGGAACCTTTCTTATTTGACTTATGTTTTGAATCATGGGTGCATCTATCTTTCATCTCAATGCATTTCAACCACTACCAGGTAACTAATTCAGACTTATTGCCCACTTATGTATACAGCTATCTGAGTGCAACTCAATTACAGCCATGCATCTTGCTCAAAAAAAAAAAAGGAAAAAAGAGAAGACAGTCCGTTGTATTTGAGTTTTCCACCCAAGTTAAGCTGTACTAAAGTGCTACCTAATAGTATGTAGCCAATATGTTCATAGAGGGCACAACAGTGAACAAGAATATACATACTATAAATAGAAGAGTGAGGTTCTCATGCTAACCTCAGCAGACAATTGAAAAGTAAAGCCTGGAGTCAATCGCTCCTCCAAAAGAGCAGAAATTACACCATTAGTATCCAGCTTCCCCCTCAATCGAGACTGCAAGTTGAAAATCAATATAATTTTAAAAGAATGCAAAAAAAATAATGTGCTAAGAAGTGGAGCTTTAAACTCTGACAAAATTAATGATAATACTAAAGCATTTTATCCAACTTCTTTTACATTCCAATAGGGTGTCAAAACAAACAAGGATACCTGTCTCAAAATATAATCATAACCAAAACTTGCTGTTACATCCTTTGTCATTTGATTGTACATGAAATCAGATGCAAGGGAAACCTGCACAAGGAAACTATGGAATGAAGCTGCTCATAAAGAAAAACAAAACATCAAATATTAAAAAAAAGGATATGAACGAACAATGACCTTTTCAGATACTTTCTGAACATAACTAAGCGCAACCATTCCAGTGGTTGCAATTTGCCCAGTTGCAACCTGCACATATATGTGATACAGCTTCATCAGCACAAATCATTTTTTTATCTACCCATCTTAATGTATATCAAACCACCTAATGTTTTGACACTTCACACTTGTCAGTGTATGAATGGAGAAGACCAATAAATGTTTTGCGAGGCATAAAAAAGCTGCAAAACAAAACCAAGTAACCTGATTTCTGAAAAAAAAAAAATCACTTTGGTGCTCTACAATATGGCATATACATGCAAATTGCAAATTATCAGCTTCAACCAAGGAAGTGCACTGATAAAATTTCTTTGCAACCTGCACATATATGTGATACAGCTTCATCAGCACAAATCATTTTTTTATCTACCCATCTTAATGTATATCAAACCACCCAATGTTTTGGCACTTGACACTTGTCAGTGGATGAATAGAGAAGACCAATAAATGTTTTGCGAGGCATAAAAAAGCTGCAAAACAAAACCAAGTAACCTGATTTCTGAAAAAAATATTCACTTTGGTGCTCTACAATATGGCATATACATGCAAATTGCAAATTATCAGCTTCAACCAAGGAAGTGCACTGATAAAATTTCTGAGAAATTGGACCAGTTGCAAACCCCCCTCTTAAGTTCTTCATACCACTCCACGTTTTCAAGAACGACAATTTTTGTTGAAGTAGTCAAATGCCCTGACCACAACAAATCAAGCTGTGGTAGGCCAAAAATAAACCAACAGGAGCCACTACCAAAGAGAGGCCTCACTTAAAGAAGCAGTATGCCATCCAATTAGGGAAGGACTCTGACTTCTACAACCCAGATTCTAGATGAGATTAGAAAGTAAAATAGGAAACCTCAAATGACAATATTATCTCTAAGGTTTGAAAACAAACTTCCTGTGATGAAGTCCTCTTGCCTAACAATCACGTCGTAAGCATAAAAATGTTTTGTATTTCATTGGAGACACGGTTTTTTTTCAGCATATTCATCAAATGACCTTGTAAAATAGTAGATTGGATTCCGAGATGTCTATTGGTTAATTCTATAATAAGAATATTAATAAGAATAAGCCAAATTCATAGTGGATGACATCGGGATCATGCATAGTATAAAGATGTACACATAAACTTACCATTTTCTTTGTGTCATAGCGAGCGACAACACCTACTCCAGATTTCCTTTGTTGCCCAAGCCAAAAGGCTTCAGTTCCCAAGGAAAGGTTCTTTGTGACACTCTGAAATGCATTAAAAAAATGCAACGATTCGATATTTTATCTAAATCATGAAATGATATAATATAACAAGCTTGTTAGCTGCATACACTACATAAATTAATTTCTGTGTATTCAACACATTCCATGAAATTTCCTTGTCTCAATCAAACTCAGGCTCATGAGACTATGAGCAAAATTAGCACTGCCTTGTATCGTGACCTTGAACAAGTATAGATATGTTATCCCTTCTAACCTCCAGTTTAAAGAACAGAATGAAAGGAAAAGCACAGCACTGTTCAATGGTTAAGCAATGTCGCCTGGGGCAATGTCGCCTGGGGATTGGGGGTGCTACGCTAGTGACGCACTGAAAAGTTATTCAGGATTTATATTGCTTTGAAACACAGGTGCTTTGAAACACAGCTTCTCTTGTTAAGTAAACTAAAAGCAAATGAAATAGGAAGTAAAATCTCTGTTTTGCATTCCACTCATCCTATGCAAAGGAACAGCAAATCATCTTACATGTAGGAATCAGAATCAGAAAGCAGCACTAAACAGCACAGTGAGTTTAATTCAACAGTAACTCCAGTAAATTTATTACTTGAAAACTTTCATGCCATTTATAGAACCGCCACCACTCAGGCATTGCTATATCATAACTATAAACTATGTTTTCAACATTTAGCCAGTGAGGTAGATAACAGTGCAAAACTTTACATCAAATAGGCATAGGCGGCACAGATATAATTAAACACAATAAATTGCTTGAGATTATGAAAGTACGTACTTGGATGTAGTTTGCTCCATAAAAAGCGTTGTTCCCAACTTGAATCTGAGTTCTAAAATCTTTGCCCTGTAATCAAAGGGTAAAAAAGCAATCAAGTTGCAAATTAAAGCACATATCTGGGCAGAGGAAACAAGGGATTAAAAGACACACGAGACTGGGAGGTGAAGCCATCATCATTGCAAATGCTACTATGAAAAAGTCAATCAAAAGTGTTGCTCATCTCAAGATGCACCAGCCTAAGAACATAACTACAATCTTGTACTGGAAAAAAAATAAGTTTGAAAATTATCACTGACAATTGCGACAAAACTTTTTAATATATTCCCCATGACTGTACAGAAAAATAGATGCCCATAGAGATCCTCAACAGATATCACCAAATAAGAAAGGTGGCACTAACAAAAAACTTACGGAACATAAACATAAAAAATAAAATAGCAGTCATGGGAACATTGGCTCATCGGCCAAGTATCCTACTCGGATTAAAAGATATCAGTGTGAAACGATTCTGAAAGCCTCTTAAGGATCTACAACATTTTGTGTGGCAGCAATCATGATTCATGGAACACTACATACAAGTAGGATAAACCCAATACCTCAATATCATCAACTGGTTGCCTGAGCTGACTCAGCCATTAGCAAGTTTTCACTAAAACATCTGAAGCCATATAATTTTCTAATTCATAGAGAGAATGAGCATACCTCCTAAGATCTTAACAAAATTTTAGCAGAGCAAAACCTGTCAAGCAATAATTACTATCTTTGCCATATACAATTTCCAGAAGCATGATCTAATCAATTTTGTTGAAAACAGAACAGCAGCAATAATATTGACTTATTTATCTCATAGGAGAAAGGAGTCATATACTATACATAGTTACTTGTTAAACAAACAAAATGATTCTCCAACTGCTGTGATAGCCCATCAAACTAAATTTCCAAATCCCTTGCACGCAAACATAAGACTATGTGCACAAAGAGATACTAACCTTATAATCGAAATTGAACATGCCCTGGGAGTAATGGGGTTCACTTGTCAACTGCAAGAGCACAAAATCGTCAACGAACGAATTTAAAGATGGTATCAGGTAAAGCTGATCACATATGGCCATCAATTATACTGGTGGTCTGAAACAAAGTACCTGAGCATTTATCTTTACAGAGAGGTTTTCAGTTAGATCGAATTTGACGCGGATGTTCTCCCTTCCTTCATGCGATACCCTTCCCATGAGCATCATCTACAAGGGAATCCCATAAAAAGAAATTAGAAATGAAACCCTGTACATAGCATGAAGCCAAACTAGACATGCTCTTAAAGGCAAAGGAACAAACCCTCTGGTTGATAAAGTTGGCGCCAAACTCATAGTTGGAGGTGGGGATCTTGATCACCTCGTTCCCCTGTGACGGGACATCCACGGATCCCATGTAGACACTGGTTCAATCAGACAAACAGACAATCAAATGATACGACAACTCCAAGCAGCTAGTGGTCCAGGACAGAAAAAAACAAGGAGAGGCACCGAGTCGAGCACCTGTGGCTCAATGAGAAGTGCTGGTTGATCATCTTGGTGAAATCGAAGCGCATGCCCTCGAACAGGTCCGGCTTCAGCGCCACTGCAACTCACGCGGACGAATATCGAATATCACATCCTTTGCTCCCCATCCAGCTAAAGCGGCGATCGAGAGCACAGATCAAACGAGGACGGTCGAAGGGGCACTTACTGAAGGCCTCGCGCTGGATCTCCTCGTAGGGGACGGGGCACGGGAGGTTGAGGTAGTCCACCTTCTGCTCGGCCTCCGCCGCCTCCTCCTCATGGGGCTTCGGCGGCGGGGCTGCGTCCGCGGCCGCGAAAGGGGGTTGGGCCCCGTAGGCGGGAGAGGGCGGCGGAGAAGGGGGAGGCGGAGGAGGGGCCCCGGCGTGGCTTGCGGAGGAGCCCATGGCGGCGGCGGCGGCGCGTGTGGTTGATTTGGGGGTGGTGGCGGCGGCGCGTGGGGTCTGCGAGTAGGTTGTGTGTGATTTCGCTGCGCCGGCCGCGGGGGTCAAATCGTCCGGGGTTTTAGGAGGGTTTTCTGCTGCTGCGCCTGCGCGGACGGCAGCCTCGGCACGGGGCGGGGCTGCCGACGGTTGGATTTGCATCAAGATTTGCGTGTGGGCTTACCATTCGTCTTGCGCTTCAAGTACGCCACGTCATACCGTTCATTGGAAAAAAAAAAGCATGTAATTGCTGACGGCATATTTCAAATTTTACAAGCTTTATTTATCATTGAAAAATCTGGTATCCGCCATTAGTAAAAATATCAGAAAGCAAATTTATGTACACATGGTTTGTCATAGGCTTCACGAATCCACATAGTTAAAAGATGTTCAAACTAGGGGGCGTTTAATTGGTGGAGGTAGGTGGAGATTAACAGATATACACTGTAGCAATGAATAGTGAGGAAAGGATGGGAAAGCATGTGATGGGAGGAATAGTGAATATCTGGAATCTAAAGCGGAGCTAGAAACCTCTTGTACCCATGTAATGTTTAGAGGTGAAATTTGTCATCTGACATCAGGAGCTTAGCAAATAGGCGTACTGACCTAGTTAGCTTATACATTAATGAAGCACATACACATATAACCCACAAAATACATGCCATCAGCGCACAAATTCCAATAGCATCTCTTGTCTATTACTCTATCGCTAAGCACTGAGAAGACACAACGTTTCATTTCCAATCTCCTAGGTCGACATCTTCTTGACTTCTCTCCTCTGCGTCTGGTCGCCTTGCGTCCGCGGCACCGACACCGTTGCAGCTGGTACCTTAGCTCCTCCACCCCTACAGGCTGCAGCCGGCGTTGTATGCCAATCCTTGAATCCCAGGAGGGCAAGACCAACGTGTGGTAGGTTCACATTGCTGAAACCCCTCCCTTCACGTATTTATATAGATCGGCGTAAGCCATGGAAAAAGACTAATCACATAAATTATAAAAACTATATATATGACTGTCTCAATCCAATCATCACCTTCCAGCTTGCAGAGTCCAATGATCGTTTTGATAAGGTAATCCCAAGAATTTTTTTTTAGGCTTTCGAAATTGAGAGTTTGATGGAGCTGGCTAAGTCATGCCTAGAAGATTTTGGTCCACTGACATCGGCGACAAGATTCTCTGGCATCACCCCTTGTTCAAACTTCGGAAGAAAAGACCCTTGTGCCATCTTATCTACCCATCATCATCTCCTCTCTTCTAACCAATACTTATATCTCTAAGAGACGGCTCATGTGTAACCTTCTCAACAATTCATGCGCTAATTATTCATAATTCGATGTGGACTTGCCCTAATTATTAGAACCGGACTGTGCTGATGGTTCAACCTAAAAAATAAGGAGCCAGAGCCCCCACCGCTATGGTAACTGGCAGAAAAACCAGCCGCGTGATTAGCAGGATTGGAGCCCAGGTTGGTGTCTTTTTTTTTTAGCAGAAGCGAGAGCTTTCATTCATTCATATGCAAATTACAATCCTTGGTTGCTGCATCCTAAAGCCACTACGGAATATCAGCAAGCCACAACATCTCTGGGGCGTCCATCGACACCCCCTTTGCACACCTATCAGCTAGAGAGTTCCTCTCTCTACGAATAAAACACACTCTTACATTATTAAAAGAATGCAACGGCTCTCTAAACTCATGCCAAATCCCAGCAATTGGCGATCTGTCCATCGTCTTCTCATTCAGGACATTCACTAGCACACAGCTATCAGACTCCAAGATGACGTTCGAGGCTGTCGTCTGTGCAGCTAGCAACAAACCATCACGAGCAGCCAGAGCATCCGCCACCAGCGCATCATGTATTGGGCCATACCACCTCGCCCGAGCAGCTAGGACATGCCCTTCATGATCACGTATCACCGCCGCACCTGCCCCACAACCCAGACGCCCATCAAAAGAACCATCTGAGTTAATTTTGATCCAACCTTCATCCGGCGGTTTCCACTTCATCCCCCTCCTCGATGTTATCTGTTCACCAGATGGTTGCGCACACATCAGCTCCTCCACAATGTTTTCCATCTAGAGCGGCCATGCACACGATCATTTCGGCTCGTTCATAAAGAGCAACATCCACACACGAAAATTGCAGCGTCCTGTCTGGAACAAAGCAGGTCTGTCGTCCAGGACCTTGGGTGCAGCCTTGGCAACTTCCTACCCAGGATCTCCTTTACCGTAGACCAGAAACGCCTTGCCCAAGGACAATTCACGAGGACATGATACAGATCCTCGACTGTATTCCCGCACGCATCACAGTGGCCCTCTTCCCGTAGATGCCTTCTTTTCAATTCAGCTTTGCATGGAAGGAACCCATTGATCACACACCACCAAAAAATTCGAATCTTCGGTGGTATCTTGAGCTTCGACAAACTCTTCCACCAAATGCCTCTTGTCGAGGTGGCTCCTCCACCCGTCTTTTTCATTACCTTCCTTGACATCTCTACTTTCAGCAATCTATATGCCGAGCGTACAGAATACATCCCCGACTTCTCATGTGCCCACGCCATCACATCCCCATTCATTGTTCTACCCGGTGAATCTTAAGAATTTCCTCGGCATCGATCCCAATAAATGCCTCTCGGATCAGTTCCTCATTCCATCTCCTTTGACTTGCATCAAGTAATTCTTCCACCGTTTGCATAGTTACTTCTGGTAGACGAACTCGAGGCTTAAAAGATTGGATACCCGGTATCGTCTTAGGAAGCAACTCTCCCACCACTTTGTCTATGATTTCAGTTGTGTATGTTGACAAGTGTTAATATTATTGAACCATTTCGAGAATATGGTTTAACAGGCCAGATCGGTCAAATTGTGAATCAAGAGTCTGACCGATTCAATGTTTGGTCCGATCCTAGTAACTATTTACTTGTTTCATCAAAAAATGATTCGTCACATGATGGATTATTTAATTCAATTAATGGTGATTCAAAGTCATCATCTGTTACACTAATTAGGACACACTTCGTTTTGTATTGCAACTGCTTTTTAATACTGAAGATACAACCCAACAACTGGCTATATAGATGTATAAATCTCTTTGGTAGAAACATATATACAACCAACCACATCCAACAAGTCTAGTAGATTTTTCTTCCTCAGTTTCAAAAACATTGTGTTTGCATAAAATTCTTTTGCTTTTATTTAAAAGCTAGGGTGTTTGGTTCCAATATTCTTACAGTATTTAAAACAATGGTATTATTACAACTACAGAGTTTTAATGACTCTATATATGGAGGCCCCCTTTTACCCTCTAATTTCTTGGTATAATAATTTTTATTTAAAAAAACTGGGAGCTAAAACAGGCTGGAGCCATAAATCTTTCCTCACACTTGAGCTTTCGGCCTCGAGGCAAGAGAAAAAAATGTTCTAACACTTCGGCCAGCAGAATCCATCTCGTCTAAGAGCATTAATGTACAAGCTTCGTCTAAAGAGACCTTTATGTATCTACTCTTAGCTTTTGGCTAGAATCTTTTAGAGCTCAGAATTCACAATTTAGGTCGGCCAAACAGAGTATTGGAAAACCACAGAGTATGATAGTGTTTCTTTCTTTTCTTTGGGTGTGCTGTCCACCCAGACCACCCTATGTTCATGCTGATTCGTCTGCAAAGGAGTTCAACAATGTTCTCTGAAAATCCATCTATAAAAAACAGCTGCAACCTACCCAATCTAGTTGGCGACTTGGCGTAGTACACATCATGGAACAAAAGGGGATTACGTGGCATGCAACCTGCTTGTCCTGCTCTGGGCAATATGCCAATTGCCACACGAACGAAGTTTGCAATTTCGAAACCTCCCCAACCAACAAAAAATGTCTCGATCTAGATTCTCCAGGACACGGTAGCTCAACGAACGTCGGCAACACATCTAAAGTCTAAAACCCCACAGCCTATCTAACTCAGCAGGAAATCCACAACAAACCCAGCTAGCTCACTCACCAGCAGCTTGGTTCTCGTATAAAATAAAAACCACCTGCCCTGCTCTTCCTCAACTCCTTGTGTGCCAGCAAAATTAAACCGCCTCAGCTGGTGATCGATCTGTGCGTGATCGCCGCACACAAAAGGATCGGATGGCATCCGGTGTCGTCGTCCGCAACGATGACGAGTCCGCCTCGCTCTTGGACGACGACGACGACGACATGTGGTCCCCAATACTCTTCACCGGCGGCATGTCTCCGCCTCCGCCGCCGCTTCACGAGAAAGCGACAAAGACGCCGGCGGGGCACGCCGTGATGAGGCTCATACGCTCGCCCTTCGCCGCCGTCTTCCGGATGACGACGCGCGGGCGTCCTACTGCCACCACCAGCGACGCGCGGCCGCCGCCGGAGGCGAGGAGGAGACCGAGCCTCGAGCAGCTCCTCACGTTGGAACAAGCGGCGCCACCGTCGCCGCAGCCGTCACGCCACCCACACCGCAAGAGCATACCAGCAGCCGATACCGTGAAGGAGGAGAAGCGCGCGCATCGGGAGCCACTCTGCCCGTCCAAGACCACTACCCGTTCCACGGCGGTGGCGGTCGGCGGCGGCGACGGCGAGCGGCGGCGCGCCGTGCCTGTAGTGAAGCTGGACGCGTGCGGGCGGCGAGCGATGAGCGCGAAGAAGCTGGTGGTCGTCTTGGAGTCCCTACGGGCACCGTGCTCCGGGGATGCGGCGGTGAGCGTGGTGGGGAGGACGGTGATGGCGAAGGCGAAGGGACCGAACGGGAAGGTTGCTTCTGCGGCAGGGGCAGGGCGTTCGCCAGGTGCCGGCAAGACGACGGAGCTGTTCTATTCACGGCCCATTCCGATGGGGCGGAGGTGCCGGGTGCAGCACCTGGAGGAATCTCCTTACAAGTGATCGACTTGGTACGAAGCGAGGTTTGCACTTTGCACTCTGGCCTCGGAGTTGGAAAGATATCAGGCCGATCGATGGCATTTGCCAATTCTTTCTCTTCTGCTTGTGTAAAGTTCGGTGTATACGTAAATATATACGTAATATGTTACCCACCCAAATCTTTACAGTATATTTATTAAGTTTCAAAAAAAACTTTATAGTGTTTATAAAATATTTATGCGTTCTAAGGGTTCCTAATAACATTTGAGCCGGCTGTACACACGGATCCGTTCAGGAAATATAATAACACACAAAAACAAGCTGATGCGCCTGCAAGTCTGCAGCCAATGTTTCCTCCGTACCGAAAAACAGATGTTTTTTCAAGCACTCGAACAAATTGGGCAGCTAAAGGAGATTTGCAACAAAACAAATTAATGATTTACATGCGCAACAAGTGATCTCTTCATAATAAGTAATACTACACTTTAAATGCTTGAAAATCGCAGAATTTTTCGGTGCTCTTAACCCACGAGGATGGATGCCTTGGTTGGAGGAAGATGGACCATGGTCGGGTGGTGGCACGAGTCATGACTATGAGGCAATTCAAATTGTTCATTTTAAACTCACAGAGACAACATCACCAAACAAAATCTGCCGACATATGTGAACTTGATATCAGAATGAATCAACGAGAATTTGAACATGGCACCAAAACTGGAACATATATATTGGATTAAAGAAGACAGATTTTATATCCAAATTGAACAAACACGAAATCAATTTTTCTATATCTTTGACGTCAAAAACAGACTTGTTATGATCGGTAAGGGCTGCGTTTAAAACAAAACGGGAAAATGGTCGGCAAGGGCAAATCCACGTGTATGCCTTCATTTTCTTCTGTTAACTCCGTCGAGTGGGGACAGCAGCACAAGTTCCCTTTTATCCTGGACTGGAGCGGCACCGGCACATGCTGCGTGTCTGCGTGTCCTCCAGCCTCACACGCGGCGTGCAGCGCGACGCCGGCGGCAGCCACCCGCCACCGCGTCACCCTCTCTCCAGAGACCTCTCGCCGCCCTTTTTATCGGCTGCCTCGCTCTCTCCACTCCACTCGCACAAACCAAACCAAACCAAGACCAGTCGATCGACGATCACTTTCTCAGACAGTCAGATTCAGAGTCGACCAGTTAGCGCCATGGCGTCCGTGCAGAAGAGCCACGAGGAGCGCGCGCAGTCCGCGGCGCAGGAGACGGCCGACGAGCTCCACGCGGCGAGGCGCGACGACGCGCCCGCCAGCCCCCGCGGCGGCGGCGGAATCCTGGGCACCGTGCAGGAGAGCGCGCGCTCCCTCATGGGCGCCGTCCAGGACACCTTCTCCGGCGGCCGTGGCGGCGCCACCGATACCACCACCACCCACGGTAGCGCCGCCGGAGACACGAACACGATGGCCTCCGCGGCGGGGGACTACGCCGAGGAAGGGAAGGCGAAGGCGAGGGGCGTGGCGGACGCGGCCATGGGGAAGGCCGCGGAGACGAAGGACGCGGCCATGGAGAAGGCCGCGGAGACGAAGGACGCGACCATGGGGAAGGCCGCGGAGACGAAGGAGGCGGCGGCGGAGAAGGCGAGGGGCGCCATGGACGCGGCGGCGGAGAAGGCGCGGGAAGCCAGGGAGGCCGCGGCGGAGAAGGCGGAGGGCGCCAGGGAGTACGCGGCGGAGAAGACGAAGCTGGCCGCCGGCGACGAGGAGGAGGAGGAGGACGTGATGCTGCGGGTGAAGGCGGCGGACCAGATGACCGGGCAGGCGTTCAACGACGTTGGCCCCATGGGCGGTGAGGGCACCGGCATGCCACGGCGGCGGCGCTCTTCTGGCTGATGTGCCGGAGCAGGACGTTTGAGGCCGCCGGAGTTGTCTTATCGTGTTGTATGATGTATATGAGTATATCCAACTGAATAAAACAGATCAAATAAGCAAATAAATTCCAACGAGGTCAAAATCAGGCAGTATATATAAAAAATAAAACACTCAAAATCAGGAGCCACAGGTCCTCCTCCTCGCCCCCCGGGGCCCTCACCCTCCAGCCTCGACGTTCGATCCCTGGCAGCCGCCGAACACACCATGCAACAACGCCCCCACCGATCGGCGAGACCGCGATGAGCGCTGCGGCCGCCTGAACCGAATAGCTGTTCGCCGGTGAAGTGCGGCGAAGGATATGTGCGGCGGTGCGGCGCCGGATCGGGACATCAGAGTTGGAGTCGGACTCGACTCCTCATGTCACTCGGATCGGAAACGGAAAAGCCACGTGCGGGCGGCTATAAATTTGTGGTCGTTGCACCCAGATGACTTCCCAATCCAATTCATCGATCGATCCCCTTGGATCCCGGCCCACGAGATCACCGATGCCGCCGGCGCGCCGTGCCCGGGGGGGCGCCCACCGCGCCGCGCCCTACCACCGCAGAGGCTGGCTGAATGATGACGGCGGTGGCCTGCTTGTCAGCGACGAAGACGACGGCGAGCCCCTCCCAATCCCGGACGACGCTCTCTCGCCCGTCCTCGCCAGGCTCCCGAGCGGCGCCGACGTGGTCCGCTCCGCCGCCACGTGCCGGCGCTGGGCCCGCCTCGTCGCCAAGGACGGCGCCGTGCTCTCCCGAGCCCTGCCGCAGCTGCCGTGCCTCACCCTCGGCTTCCTCCACCAGGAGGACGCCGGCACCACCGCGCGCAGGCGCAAGGCCTCCTCCGGCGCCGCTGCGCATCCATGTTTCGTCCCGACGGCCTCCGCCGCCAGGCTGATCGGCCTTCAGGCCCCGTCGTCGACCGCGCTGGCCGATGCCGTGCTGGGCCTGGGCGACGTGTTGGAGCACGCCCGCCCCGTCGCGTCCCGCAACGGCTGGCTCGTGCTGGAGCTCAGGAAGGAACGCTACACCGATAGCCTAAAGCTCTGCGTGTGCAACCCCACAAGAGGGGACATGGCCATGCTCCCGCCTCTCGCCGGCGCCGACAAACCGGGGGACTACGCGTGCGCGCTGTATACGGGCCACGACCTCGGCACGACGCCGCGGCCGCTGTCGGCCTTCTTCCGTCTGCTCATAGTCTACAACCGCCGCGCCTTCACCGCGCTGCGCTCCTACTCGTCGGACGCCGGCCGCTGGAGCACGGAGGCGAAGAGGTCATGGGGCCCGAAGATCGCAAGCCCACGCGAGCTTGGCCAGAGCATCGTGGTCGACGGCGTGGCCTACTGGCACCTGAGATACTCGGCGTTCGCGGTGCGGGTGGATATACCGGAGCCAACGGAGGTGCTCATGCCGGCAGCCAGCCACCATATTAGCAACCTGCCTCGAGGCTGGCAATCGCTCGGCGTGGATACTGATGGGAAGCTCATATTCATCGACGCTGCACTTCGTAATTTACCCGACGTTGCGCTTGGTAAACGTTTAGGCGCTGCGGTTCGTTCATACTACCTTGTGATAGCGACGAGGGCGGTCTTCTGTCCTGGAAGCGGGGACGGCGACTGCTCCGGCGAGTGGGAGAAGAGATTAATACCCATCAAACTTCAACAGCTGAAAGTGCGTTGCGTAGGCTTTGGAGAAAAGGAGCCACCGCCATTTGGATACAAGGTGAATCTTCGCTGGTTCTGCGAGAAGAGTGGCACTCTGCTCTTTACTCTAGGCGAAGGCACCAGTAGTCCTGGAGCCTTTCTACTCAATATCGCCACAGAGCAAGTCGAGAAGGTTGCTGATGGTGTCGACTGCGATTCATGGAGGAACTTCGTTGGCTACGAAATGGATGGGGCGGCATACCTCGCGTCCATAGCTCGTACATGATGCTCGGAATCTTGGGCAGCGTGCAGGAGAGCGCGCTCCCTCATGGGCGCCGTCCAGGACACCTTCTCCGGCGCCGGCGGCCATGGTGGCGCTGCCAATACAACCACCACCACCCACGACAGCGTTGCCGGAGACACGAACGCGATGTCCGCCGTGGTGGGGGACTACGCCGAGGAAGGGAAGGCGAAAGCGAAGGGCGTGGCGGACGCGGCCATGGGGAAGGCCGCCGAGACCAAGGACGCGACGATGGGGAAGGCCGTGGAGACGAAGGACGCGGCGGAGGAGAAGGCGAGGGGCACCATGGATGCGGCGGCGGAGAAGGCGCGGGGCGCGAGGGACGCGGCGGCGGAGAAGGCGGAGGGCGCCAGGGAGTACGCGGCGGAGAAGACGAAGCTGGCCGCCGGCGACGAGGAGGAGGAGGAGGACGTGATGCTGCGGGTGAAGGCGGCGGACCAGATGACCGGGCAGGCGTTCAACGACGTTGGCCCCATGGGCGGTGAGGGCACCGGCATGCCACGGCGGCGGCGCTCTTCTGGCTGATGTGCCGGAGCAGGACGTTTGAGGCCGCCGGAGTTGTCTTATCGTGTTGTATGATGTATATGAGTATATCCAACTGAATAAAACAGATCAAATAAGCAAATAAATTCCAACGAGGTCAAAATCAGGCAGTATATATAAAAAATAAAACACTCAAAATCAGGAGCCACAGGTCCTCCTCCTCGCCCCCCGGGGCCCTCACCCTCCAGCCTCGACGTTCGATCCCTGGCAGCCGCCGAACACACCATGCAACAACGCCCCCACCGATCGGCGAGACCGCGATGAGCGCTGCGGCCGCCTGAACCGAATAGCTGTTCGCCGGTGAAGTGCGGCGAAGGATATGTGCGGCGGTGCGGCGCCGGATCGGGACATCAGAGTTGGAGTCGGACTCGACTCCTCATGTCACTCGGATCGGAAACGGAAAAGCCACGTGCGGGCGGCTATAAATTTGTGGTCGTTGCACCCAGATGACTTCCCAATCCAATTCATCGATCGATCCCCTTGGATCCCGGCCCACGAGATCACCGATGCCGCCGGCGCGCCGTGCCCGGGGGGGCGCTCCCCGCTCAGCATGCAACGCATGCACTCGATCATCATACACAATCAAAAGATAACAACGGGCGAAGAGGAGTCGAACTCGCGACCCTTGACCTCTGCACAGGCTGCACTAACCAATGCGACGGAGACAGACTTCTACCAGAAATTGGCTTCCTACTGTATACAAATATGGAAGATTAGACCCAGATCAAACACGCCTTGGTATGCAGAATCTTGTCCTAAACGACGCGTAAAACGTATACGTAGGGAGTATATTATACCCTATAATATATTACTTTTTTTTATGCCGTTTTTTAGGAAGTAAACTCAATCAGACGCAAGTTTGGCGCACAACTTGGGTTTTAAGAGGCATTCCGAACGAAGACAAAGTTCATAGTCCAGCAAACTTCTTAATCTCGGTCTCCGACTTTCAGTTTTACAATCACTAGCAAATTAAACTGGCTCTTGTAGCTCCTATAACGATATGTTTGAAGAGTTGATTGTCATGTGAGACGAAGTAACCATATGCCATTCATAAAAACCTCAGATCATGGAATCGTGTAGTGCTGGTCCATAATAATAAAAAAAAAAGTGTTGCGGCCAGCGTTTTTCTTGCTTCTACAACACTTTCGGGCTTCCATGAGGGTTTTGTAAACTGGTCGGACAATAATTCATCAAAAAAAAAAACTGATAGTACAATAATTCATCAAAAAAAAACTGATAGTACAATAGCAAGGTTGCCTACCACTAATCCACAACCCCCTCGTTCACTGAAAGAAGCATTGCCGTAAAGAATATATTGAGGCCTTACAAACACTTAAACATTTAGATTTGGACCAAGTTTCTTGCGTTTGTCAT
Organism: Digitaria exilis; assembly: GCA_015342445.1. Lineage (NCBI taxonomy): Eukaryota > Viridiplantae > Streptophyta > Magnoliopsida > Poales > Poaceae > Digitaria > Digitaria exilis. The sequence goes on from JACEFO010001663.1 coordinate 2,471,427, forward strand.
GTACGCCTATGGCCAACACCACTACAAATAAGCAAAGTAATAAGATTTCTGGAAGATATCCCAAATCAAACAGGGCATTTGTTTGGAAGCTAACATCATTCTCAAGAACGACCGTCATATCTCACACTGCGACAGATTGCTAGGACGGAATTTCAGTGAGAACAGAGTGCAATGTGCAAACAACAGAAATTTAGCAGATTATGGCAGACAAAAAATTTCGATTAGTCCATCCCATCCATCACGTTGAGGTTTCAGCTCCTATATACATCCGGAAGAAAAAACGAGCTGCTGCAAGGAGAACTTCATGAGGAGGAGCCGAAATTGCTTATTTAGAAACTGCTTAGCTGGTAGCTGCTCAGCGTTTCCTGGGAAACTATCAGCATCCATTACCATTGCTATGATTTCCGCAACTAGCTGGTAGCTGCTCAGCGTTTCCAGGATCGTCAAAAGGATCCATTCTAAGAGCTACAGAGAAACAATGCTAGTCAGACAACGGCCACATAATACTGAATATAACAGGTTTCAAGTTAAGAACCGAGAATACCAAACTATAAATGCAGTAATCACTAAATATAAAGTTACATGCAATTGGAGGACGTCCTGTTACTCTGCTATGACATAAACAGCTAACTCTTAGTATTGTGTAGCACTTGATGGAATGATGCCTGTGCAATAATAGGACAGAAGATGTACTTAGTGGAAAATTATCAAAATTTTCAGTACCAAGTTTCTGACATCAATCGATACTTCTAGTTATCAACACAAAATGGCTAAAGAAAATCTGTAAATGGTTGTTGAAGAATTCAGAGAAAAAGGATCCATGCCAAGAGATTCAGAGAAATTTCATACTAAATATCAGAACTGACTGAGAGCAGAGCCAATAAGTTAACACAGAACACCAAAATATTAGTAACATAGAAATCACAATGAATAAAGTTAAATGCACTTGGACATTACATTGTTCTGTTACTGTGCTATGACAGGGACAGTTGACATAGAAATCAAAATGGATGAAGTTAAATTTGATTGCCCACTGTTCTGTTACTCTGCTATGACAAGGACAGTTGACTGTTATTGTGTATTTGCTGCCAACTCAATAGTATGACACATGTCATACTAGCCAGTAAATCTGCAATTTCCTGGGAAACTATCAGCATTCGCAGTCAATTAGTTGCATGACATGATACTGCTAGTGATCAACATAAAGTGGCCTAAAGATAATCTGTAAAATGTTGGTATTCTTAATTGAGCATGATTCATTTCATGGAATTTGTGCAGGCCTGTGTATCACTACAAAATTGAGCCACGATGACGCCGACTGAAAATTCGTTTGAAGGCATATGAACTGATTCTGGTTATGAGCACAATTAATTAATAAACTAGCTCAGCCAAAATGGAATAGATTATATGCATTTGGCTCTTTCAGCAAACTCTGCAATCGAGTTTTAGTTATAGATCACATGTCAATACTGAATTTTGCAACCTGGAACACAATTATCCAGCTCATTAACAAGTTTCCTACTGCATTTTGTCTTGGTCTGAATGGAAGTTGCTTCTCATTACAGACCATGCGGCATACGCAAAACACTGCATAATCTCAGACAAATGTGACACCATGCTAAGTCGATCTATGCACTAGAGAACTAGAACACCACCAGCTAGTCATAAGCAACTGATGAAACATTGCTAAGACGAAACTAGTAAAGAGCGCAACAATCAAGATGCTAGCTGTATGTGTTACCATGGGCAATCCCTTGTGGCAGGGAAGAGGAGAAACCGGCAGGTGGGAGGCTCCGGCCACGGCGTCACCAGGTCGTACTCGGTACTCCCCGTCGATGAACTCATAGACAGTGCACGCGAGCATGTCGACGCTGAAGAGGCGCTCTTCCTCCTTGAGGACGATGTAGGGCACATCGGAGTTCGGCGGGCTCACGGTCCCGGCCCTAGTGGCCCTAGGCCCATATCCGCCCCTGGTCCCGGGTCCACGCTCAGGGTCAGGGATGATCTCCACGAACAGCCGCTCGCCATCGCTCTCCTTGATGCTGATGCATCGATGGTCGTGGATGCCCGGCAGGGCCATGTCGAGAGCCCGGTCCTCGGGGAGTTCGTGAAAGAGCAGCAACGCGGGGGCTGGGGTCGATCGAAGCTGATGATCCCCCAGGAGAGGTCGAACCACCGCCCACCAGAGCATCTCCTCCTCGTGGGAGGCCACGCCGGCGGGAACCCACTCCCGGTCGCGGTCGGGCAAGGGGTTGGGCGTGTACCACTCGGGTTGTTCGCCGTCGCGAGGGGGAATGCGCTCGGCCGTGGCGGTGGCGAGGTGGCCGTGCTCGACGCCTGCCCAGTCGAAGTCTCGCAGCAGGGTGAGGTTGCTCTGGTAGGGGACGTCGTCGAGGCACGCGCCGCGGAAGGGCTTCACGCCGAAGTTGAGGTGGAGGCAGCCGGGGCCGGCGCAGAGGACGTAGGTGTAGTAGTCGGGATCGTTGCGCTCGGGATGGGCGGCCACCACACGAACGGGACGGAGAAGTCCGCCCTCGAGCTCCACTTCCTCATCCCCGCCGCCGCCTGCGCGTCGGCCTGGACCTCCGCTACCCCCTCCGCCTGCGCGCCGCCGGGGACCAGGCGGGGGATGCGGCCAGGATCACCCACGGCCACGGCGGAACGACGGGCACGCACCCGTCGCCATCGCCGCGCCCGGGGATGCGCTGGCCGACGGGCGTTCCCGCGTGGCCCTGCTGGACGCCGGAGATGCGGAAGCGGCGCGCCACGACGAGATGGGTCTCGTGCGGGTCGACCGCAGAGCGCACGCCGGCTCAACGGCGAAGTTGAGGAGGAGGCGGTCGGGGCCGGCGGCGAGGATGTAGGGGTCGAGCTCGTTGGGGTCCGGGGTGGGGAGCGGCGGCGGCGACAGAGTGCGGCGTGACCCGAAGTCCCCGGCGTGCCGCCATCGTCGCTCGAGTGGATCTTGTGTGATTCGATGGATTTGGGGGATTCGGTAGGGTGTGATGAGGGGATATTCAATGAAACTGGCTGTGTTTTTTCCAAAAGATCTTTTCACTCTTACTTCCCAGAAAAATGTCTTTTTATTCCGCAACAGCTAAACACAGCCTAATTTGCTATCGCAAAGCCCCTTTGCATTAAAAAGACAACGCTGCCGTCCCGTCGCCGTCAGCCAAGCGCCAAGCCTATAAAATGCCACCAGCATCTTCCTTTCATTCCGTCGCCTCCTCCCTCGCGCCCCTCCTCCCTCTCGCTGCTCGCCCCTCCTCCTCTCTCCCTCCCGCCCCGCCGAGGAGCGCCCGTCCTCCTCTCCTCCCTCCCGCCCCGCCGAGGAAGACGCCAGCGACGCACCTCCCCGCCTGACGCGATGGACGACGTCGCCCTGCGTCGGCTCATCGCGACAGACTGGCAGGCGCGCTGCCGGGCCGACAGTTACTGTTTTATTTGTGCCGCGCCGCTTTGCAGTCACTGCTGCGGGCAGCATCACCAGCGCCACCACGCGCAGCAGGGAGCGGCCGTTGTACAGGTACGTCGCCGTGGGGGGTTTTCTTGGTGAAGTTCTTGTTGCCCGTTCTTCGACCGTGAAGTTCTTGTTGCCCGTTCTTGGACTGCGAAGACTCGAGTTTTCCGTAGTTCTTGAGTTCTTGGGTTTTGCTGATCAGAAGAAGATTCCCGTGCATGAATTCGGTTTTTTTTGTTTGGTTTTATATATGAATCTTGGATTGGATGAAATCCAAGAATCTGGGGTTGGATGAAATCTTGAGTTCTTGGGTTTTGCTCATCAGAAAAGATTCCCGAGCATGAGTTCGGTTTATTTGTTTGATTTTATATATGAATCTTGGATTGGATGAAATCCAAGAATCTGGAATTGGCTCGCAACCGTCTGTGCCAAATGGTTTCTCCTTCGTTGGATTGGCGGTTGTTCGTCCAATACTACGATTTACATTTGCGTCTCTCCGTCGTTCGTTCGATTATCATTAAGCATAGTACTCCGTAAGATGTTCGTCAAATTGAATAATAAGTTTTCTTTTGGCAGAGGATCCACTCTGTACGGGGCGGTGCACCTGCTTTGCTCGGGGACACCGTGAGGGGATGCGGATACGACATGACCGGTATCCAGAGGGTGGTGTCAGAGGGGCGCAAGTATGTTCTGCTAAGCCCAGTTCTTCACAACAATGTGCATAATCTCCACCCTGAGTGCGAGGTGTGTGAGAGCCGTGTCAAGCGAGGCGCACGGTGGTGTAGCCTGGGTTGTAAGGTCAGGATTGCTGGTCTCCTGTTAGGTTTTGTTTCTAACTGAAATCGGAGTCATTCATGTACGTAAAAATTTTGACTCGCAGGTTGCCGTTGCTGAGGGAGGACGGCGTCTCCTTGCTGCTCAGCGGCTGGTGGCCCTGGCGGAGGGCGGCCACTTCGCGCCTGCAGCACACCTCACCAAGACGAGGTTTTGCACAGTATGCGGGCTCTCTTTCTGCCACTACTCATGCCCTGATCATTCCCGTCATCAGCATCCGCTGCCCCCTCCAGAGTCGATGACTGTCGTCCGCTTCGAGGGCTGGGCGGCCGTGCCGGCCGGGCAGCTGCCGGCTGCTTATGTGGAGAACGTACAGGTTTGATTGCTCTCACCTTCTCGCAGGCTGCACAGTGATCCGCATGTAGATGAATTGAGAACTCATCCATTCATATATTTCAGGCTATACAGCGACTGGATGGTTCCGTCGTCTACCCGATACGCAGCCGGACTCCTGCACCGGCTGCCATCCATCCAGTGGGAGCGCACGCCTGCCTGCGGGTGGGATGTCCGGAGGTCTTTCTGGGCCCTCAGGAGTTCTGCTCCTTGAGGTGCAGGCATGGGCACTTGCTTGCCTAGGCGGAGCATGCGCTAAGGCGGCCTGAAAGATTTTGTCAGCGAGTTGTATAAAGATTTTTTGATGCATAGGAGTACATCGATTAGCATATAGGAATAGAGAAATTCAACGATTGGAGATTGCCGTTAATCTCTGTTTTTTGATTACATACAAAGCCAGCTGTAACATGATTACGTAGAAGTACTAAAATACTGAATCTGTGAATGAAACTACTACCGATTCCTGACAAGTTTCTGTTCTAGAAATGGTTTAGAGCTGAGTATTGTTTGCCTGCTGGCTCCTTCACCATTTTTGTTTGCCTGTGTCAGTCATCGCCGTGGGCTGCTGTCTCTGCTTTCAGGCTTTTAGCTATCCGGGCTGGTTGCTGTGTCCACCCGAGTCAACTACAGAACACATATTGTGCAAGGTAAAATGCAAACATTGTGCTGGAGTTTCATACCTGTTGTAGCTTGAGATGGCCCATGCTGCGCTATAGTAGCAATCTGTATACGAATGCCACGGTCTGAGGAAGGCAAAGCATCTGCTCTAAGCCCAATGGGTGAAGCAAACGATCCTTCTCTTGCAAAGCTACATTCAAAAAAAGAGATGTTTTTCATCCTGTGTGTTACCACAACGGGAGCAGGCTTCATGTACGGACGGAATTAAGATGGAAGTGTTACCTTCAATCAGCTGGATGGTGACCTGTTTCTCAAGATGGTGCCTTACGCTAAGAATTGAGGCCCAAAAGGTGATTTAGGAATATATGTAGGTGCAGTCCACAGAGAAGCATAAGGGAAATGTTTGGCTTTTATGATCTTAGCTAGAAAAGAATCTGGATTATGAACAAGGCGCCAAGCAGTATTGATGAGCATACCTTTATTGACCAGCTCCAGCTTTTTTATTCCTAATCCACCCTCCTTTGTTTTGCAAATTGCATCCCAAGACCTGTAGTGAATAGATTTCTTTTGCTGGTCCTTCTGTATTCCATGCCACCAAAAGGTACGAATGATGGCAGTAATTTTTGCTATGAATTTCTTGCAAAAGAGCACATTAGCCATATAATAAATAGGAATGGAAGAGAAAACTGATTGGATTAAGGTGAGGCGACCTGCATGATTGAGATTGTTGGCCTTAGTGAGAGTGAGCCTAGTCTTAAATTTCTGGTAAATAAAATCATAGGCTTTGCTTTTGTCTCTATGGCTAATTAGCAAAGGATGGCCCAAATGCATTGTGTTTGGTTCAAAATCATTGACTTGAAAAGGACTTTTAATTTGGGCTTTGGTTGTCTCACTTACGTTTTTTACTAAAAAGTATCGAAATTTGGGCCAACTAGGAGTTTGTCCTGACATTGTACAGAAATTTTTGGAAAATGATTTATTGTTGAACCTCCTGAAGATCAGCCTTTCCACATATGATTAAATCATCAGCAAAGAGGATTGAGTGGATAGGAGGGCAGCTCGGTCCCAAAGTAACACCTGTCAAATCAGCATTGTCCAAAGCTTCCTGCAATCTCAGGGATAATTCATTTATTGCAAGGACAAATAAATACGGTGAGAGTGGACATCCTTGCCTGATGCCTCTGGTTGTTTGAATGTTCCCAGAAGATTCTCCATTGACGTTTACAGAGAAATACGAGGTTGATATGCATGCATGCACTAGTTTTATAAAATGGCCATGATACCCTCTACAGCTCAGGGCATTAAGAATAAAAGACCACTCTATCCTATCGAAAGCTTTGGCTAAATCAATTTTCAACATAAAAGCTTGCTGCTTAAAAGATTTCAGATTAAAAGAATGAAATCTCCTGAGCAATAATAATATTGTCTGTTATTCTCCTTCCTTGAATAAAAGCATGCTGAGCTTGGTGAATATAGCTGGGTAGCTCTTCTTTTAGCCGATTTGCTAAAGACTTGGCAATCAAGCAACGCTATATTAGTAAGGCTAGTTGGTCTGTATTATGTAACCTGGGTGGCATGCACCTTCTTTGGGACAAGAACAAATTCGGTAGCGTTAAGGGGTCTAGGGAAGTTACCGGATGAATAGAAATCAACCACCAGCTTGTGCACGTCCGTCTTGATCCAAGCCAAGAAGCACGATAAAAAGCTACATTTAAACCATCTAGTCCAGGGGCAGCATTGGGTTTCATGCTCTTTAGAATCTGTAAACACTCATCAAAACTTGGAATTGAATTAAGGAAATCGTTAGTCATGGTCCCTTCATGATCGAAATTATAATCCTGCGATGGAACTAAAGTGATGAAGATATTTGTAAAATAATTGATAAACTCAATTGCAATATCTTGAGGATTAGATATCATGAGACCAGAGCTGCTATGGACAAACATAATTCTGTTCTTTTGCCTCCTCCTAGTACAAGCTTGCTGAAAAAACTTGGTGTTCCTATGACCTTTAGTTGCCCAATGTTTTTTAGATAACTATCTATAATGCTCAGTTATTATGTTCAGGATCAAATTATGTTCCCGAATTAAGCTCCCTTCTTTAACGTGATCAATGAGATAAGGCGGGGCTTGTTGCACAATGGAAAGCTCTTGCTCTATTTGATTAAGCTGCTGGTTCAAGGGTTTTTTCTTTTTAACCCATTTTTTGAGAGGTCGTTAAATGTTTAGTGCATTGGTGAAAAGGCTTACCAACAGCTTGAGTCCATGCTTGGATTGCTACTTCATGAAAGTCCGTTTCACTCAGGCACCAGTTCTGGAATTTGAACTTCCTCTTTGGCTTAGGGTAGCTAGGATTTAGGATCGCCAAAATGGGAGTATGATCGCTGTACAACATTGGCAAGTGATATACAATAGTGTAGGGAAAAGCTTGACACCACTCTGCATCACCAAGACATCTGTCTAAACGCTAAAAGGTAGGATTAGTAGTGAAACACTTATTAGTCTAGGTATAGGCAGGGCCACTGTAACCAAGATCCATCAAACCACATTGTTTAATGAGAGCACAAAAGTTGTCAATTCGAGATAGACAAGGTGGGCCTTGCACCCATTTTTCATTAGGATGCATGATGTTGTTAATATCCCCCATACAAAGAGTAGGTCTGCCTTGATTTTCGACAACTAAAGAAAAGACATCATTCCAAATGGAATCTGTCTGCAGGTGATGGGGATCACTATACACACACACTGAATTGAAGTTATTGGTACTAGACTTCTGTACACCACGAGCTAAAACATAATAGTGGCTAGAGGAGACTATATGTACATCCACATCATCACTCCACATCACCCAAAGACCACCTGAGAGGTCGATAGCTGGAACTACAAAACTACCATTCATATGAAAATGACCAGTTAAATCATTAGCAGTAATACGTGAGTTTCTAGTTTCTAGTTTCTGAAATGAAGGTTACCTGGGCGTGTGTTGATGATATAAGGCGGGCGAAATGCTGCATTTTATGACTGCGGAGGCTCCCGCCTGCGCCTCGGCAGTTCCAACCGAGGAGACTCATGGCTGCAGGGGCGCCCTCAAAGCCGGCGCTGTAGCTTCTACGGGAAGAGTGTCATCAGTGGGATGAGAGCCATCACCCTCTCGTTGACGATTGCAAGTAATTTGGAGGTGAACAGCTTCAGTTTGATATTCATATTCATAGCCATCCAAAGCACCTCCACCTTGTTGGTCAACGCCAGGTGGAGGCTGAGGTTAGGGGGTAAAATAAAAAAGGCAAATTGTTAGGGGTAAAATAAACCAAAGTGACATAGTTTAGAGGTGAAATGAACCAAAAATAGTTTAGGGAGTAATTTGGACTTTTTCCATTATGACTATGGAAGCAACAACTGGTCGCACATTTCAACAACACAGAGACTGATGCTACCCACATTCGAAACGTCAGTTAGGCATTTCATCGCATACGAAGAAGACTGAAACCTTCGGACAGAACTGTCAAGAGCTTAAGGCTTAAATTGTCAGTTCCGGATCAGCGGGTAGCACACCACAGCGAGATCATGCGACTCATCAGGAGGGAGCAATTACCTGGACAAATGACAATGGCCTTGAGATGCCCTGAGAAGCCGACGGCACTGAGCACCTCGGCCGGCAGAGCGGGCAGTGCGCCATGTGTCATGCGTCTAAATGAGGTGACGACGTGCGTGTCACGTACACCTCTGCTGCTGCTTCTCGAGCTCCTCCCTCCTCGCGCGCGCGTCCTCCGTCGCGGCGGCGGAGGAGCTTCGGTGCTCGCACGTAGCGGCGGCGAGGGGACGCCGCAGGAAGGGGCCGCGGCGCCTCCACAGCTCCCTCCTGTGCGGCGCCTCGATTTGGCGCGACCGGCCGTCGGCGGGCCGGATCCCCGCGGCGGCACTTCCTTCTGGCCGCCGCGGACGCAACCAGCGCGAGGAGGACGGCGACGGCCTTGATCGAGGCGGCCATGGAGACAGGCGACTGACGAGAAGAGGAGCAAATGTCGGGCTTGCTGCTGCGCTCGAGGGGATTCTTCGCGGCGGCCGCCCCGTGCGTGCGTGCCTCCAGTCCGGCGGCCGCCCCGTGCGTGCGTGCCTCCAGTCCGGCGGCCGCCGCTCGCACTGCGGCGAGTCCCAGGCGCAGCACGGGGAGGAGGCGGGGACCACGCGGGGCGGAGGGTAGCGGTGGCGGCGCGAACTCGACCTTCTCCGGCGAGCTGCTGCTGCCCCACTGCTTCCCCGCACGACGGCTCCGATGGCGGGCGGGAAGGCCGGGGTGGCTGGGGCCTGCAGCGGCAGCCGGCGGATAGTGGGATCCTGGACTCCGCTCGAAATAGCGAGGCGGGAGCGCTACTCTTGGGTAGCGGAGCGCTTACAGTCCCCCGGTGAAAGCGTCTTTTACGCTAAACCGGTACCGGAAGGAAGCTCCCGTATGCCGGTGCGGAGAGCCAGTGTTTTACGCTAAGGCCTCGTTCGGTTCTACTGTCTTGAACTCTGGCCTGTTTTCATCCCCGGCCAGGATCCAGTGGATACCTGTCTGTCACTGGATCCTGGTGATAATCCATTCCTTGACAGAATTCAAGCTAGCCTGTTTCAAAACCAGTGTTTGGTTGCACAATATTGTATAGACAGGTTTTGAATATGTCAGCCAATAACTGTCAAGGATGCAGCACAACTATTTAATAAACTCAACATTCCACACAATATGCCTCGGCCTAGTCACCATCCAATCAACAGAGCGGAGTAGTACTACAAAAGTCTCATTTTTAAAAATTAATTACTACAAAGTCTCATTGCAGGGGTTCGTACAAAAAAGGGAAACTGATGGTAGTGTAGATTGCTAGTCTAGTGCACTACTCCCTCTGTCAAAAAAAAATGCAATTATCGCTTATCGAGGAGTCAAACAGTTCTAACTTTGACCAGATTTATATAAAAATATATTAATATTCATGATATAATATAAGTATCATTAGATTCGTTATAAAATATATTTTCATAATTAAGTTATTTAGAAACATAAATACTAATGCAATTTAGTATAGAGTTGGTCAAACATAAGAAACTTTGACGGGCACAAGTTGCATAGTCGTATTCTTTTTGGGACAGAGGGTGTAACATTTAAGCCATCTGTTCCATCGAGGTAGTTCTACTTGCGGTCATCTAGAATCCATGTCCTCTTAGAAGTAGGCGTCCCGGACGCAGCAATATCATAGGGCAGCCAAGCCTGTTCAACGACGAGTAACACGAACATCAGATACAATGAAAAGAAAGAAAGAATATGCTTTATTTTTACACAGCTGGAAACCTGAAAAGCAGCACCAACTTAAAAACAGCACCAACCAGAACTCTTGAACAAGAGGAGCAAGTGGGTTAACACTACACAATGGAGAAAACAACCTCAAAGCAAAACTTAGTGCTCATTAGCCCAAAGTTTGAAAGAAAAGAGAGGTAAAAATCACAGCTGGCCATGAGAAATGCAACTAAATTACTTTATGTGTTCTCAGAACACATACTTTTACACCGAGGAATCTAATAAAGGTTATAAATTACTTCATGTTCTCAGAAACAAGAGAATACATAGTAGAGCAACTGAAAAAATATAATAAAAACACAATGAATGTGGAAGCAGAAAGTTACAGAAGCATCACTTCTGACTTCAAAGAGACAGGACTAGCTGCGACTCGCCGTCGGCGTCTAGGTTCGCCGTGAACCCTGTCCCCTTGGCGATGGCGTCGCTGACGCTGCTCAGCGAGTAGGTGTCGCGGTGGCCGACGGCACGATCCCGGCGGCGGCGAGGATCGCCGTGTGAGGTTGTGCATCGCCTTGAGCGCGAGCACGCGCGCGAAGTAGTCGTAGCTCGAGAACTCGAAGCTGCGGGCGGCCTTGCACGACAGCGTCGGCCAGCTCGTCTCCAGGGACGCCACCAGGTCACGGGGACATCTTCCCAGTGGGAGGAAGAGATTCTGCTGTGCAGGAAAAATTCCCCGTGAGGGGCTTTCTTCCCAGGGCTAATTTGCATGTACTGCCAAACTAAAATCCGTATATTTAGACCACATCGTAATTTCCCTACTAGTAAAGACGCACGTGCGGCACGCAAGCACGTGTTTAAAAATAAATCTAGTTTAAAATTTTATATTCATACTTTTGTCAGATTTTTTTCTCATACATATATAGTTGGAGTCAAATACACAAAGGACTTTAATTCAATAACTCCGAAATTATTAGTCCTGGTTTAGGTTATCATTTGTGCATATTCGACATGGCAAAAAAAATTAGAGAACTGTGTTTGCTACCGATTAGAGATTGGCGGAGCTTCAGAATTATTAGCCATGGTTTAAGTTATCATTGGTGCATATTGGACATGGCAAAAAAAAACCTATTTAGGGGCCTGTGCGTGTTTGCTAAAACAAAAGGTAAGATGATTACAGAGACTCTTTATTAGAAAATTTAAGTAGGGGCCTCTCCTGTTGTTTGCCTAAAAAAAGATGATTATAGAGGAGTTTTAAGTCCATCCCTTCTTTTGTTGCTCTTTTTTTTCTAATCCAAGAGTTTGACCCAACATGTCCTGATAGACAAAATCGCACGTACATGTTTGGTCCGATTCTTCATTGTTATCTTGTGTCCATATCGTTCAGTACTCACATGAGTAACATGATAGCTAATTGGTCTTTGAAAGCATAGCGTAAAAGATAACGGAGTGTCTAGACACGTACTCCCACCGTCCAAAAAAGAATGACGTTTTTTCACTTTCATTTATTACGTTTGATCATCCGTCTATTCAAATTTTTTAGATAAATACTAAAACAAACATGTCATGACGAAATTGTAGTTGATGATAAAAGAATTATAAATAAATAATATTTGTATGGATATTTTAAATAAGAAGAATAGTCAAACATGATGTCTAAAAGTTAAAAACATCATTCTTTTTGGGATTTGGGACTACTTTGCGCGGGGCAAATAAGATGTGCCGGCTATATTAGTTACTAATGTACACTCTAACGGCCTTGGCTTTGTGTTATCAGTATATCAGTTCTTTCTAACTCTACATTGTCTCGTAAAAAAATTGGTAATATAACATTAATTTTTTTTTCTGTCATTCTAAAATGGATAATAGAGGTAAAAGATCCGTTGAACCCTTGCTTACCTCTAGTTTTCGTAATTTTCTCCTAACTATATTTTGGATTTCATATGAAATTAAAAAGGAACTAATAAAAATGATTATTGATTAACCTTTTCCCTTTTACGTGATAAGTACATACGTTGATGCTTTTTTATGCTTCTTTCTTCAACGCATCTTTCTACCTGGCCTTTATCTCTTTCCTACCCATCTCACTGACGTAGCTCATTTGCGTTCTTGTTTTCTACTATTGTCCTCTGCCACGCCGGCGCTCCCCCACCGGTCCAGGCATGCATGGTCGTGGCCGAAGCCTTGGAGGCTTGGACATCCTCCAGCGACGGACATCACCATTACCGAGCGCCCGACGTCAACGCCTGCAGGTCCTGGCTGACGGCCTGAGGCGGAGCTCCTTAGCGCGGCCGCGGCAAACACGTGGGCGTCAGCGTCGGCGTGCAGGAGGAGCGGGAGGCAGAGATGGCGAGGCAGCCGCCGCCGCGGCGCGGGCGCCAGTGCCGGCGTACGGGACGAGCGGAACACGAGCGCCGACGTGCGGGATGAGCGGGAGACGGACATAGGGATTGGACGAACACGGCGGAGCTCCTCTCGCGGCGTAGCGGACGCCGCGTCCAATTAGAAAAGGAGAAAAATGATTTCGGTAAGGGAAAAAAATGATTTAGGTGGGTAGAAAAATATGGGTGACAAAAACATTTACTTTTTGGCAGAAACATTTTCTAAATATTAGTTTTTGTGGGTTTGACCCCCTTCCCACCTCCGTTGACCTTTACAGGTGGGTCCAGTGTGAGGACTATGTTAGACCCAAATTGGGTGACAAATGTTTTCAATTCTAGTCGTTCTTTTATAGATAGACTAATCCACATATGTAAAGCAAGATGGTAACAATAGTTGCTGCTTCACTTCTTGACCAATACAAGAATTAGACTAGCTCAAGCAAACAGCTCTCGTGTCCTTGCCTAAGCCCCCACCGCCTCTTCTTTCAGGCATGCACTCCGTGTCCTTTACATTCTCCCCGCCGCCGCTGCTTTTCTTGGCTGCTCCGTTCCCCAAACCCCAGGCCACCATCAGCTGGTGTACGCTCCATCTCCATGCTCATCCATACAATATTACTCTCCAATTATAACTTGCTTTAGAATTGGATTGATCGGATAGGATAAGAACCGGGGCTAATTAAATTATGCAACCGATCAAGAGCAAATTAGGTTGCAAATAAAATCCAGCTCTTAAACTATATGGCTTCTTCTAGCACTCCGTGGCAAGGGTCTTACATTTGATAGATCAAAGAAATGCATTCTAGTAGAAAAATAATAAACTCTTGTTATGAAGAGCATCATGTACGAGCTATGGACGCGAGGTATGCAGCCCCATCCATTTCGTAGCCAACGAAGTTCCTCCATGAATCGCAGTCGACACCATCAGCAACCTTCTCGACTTGCTCTGTGGCGATATTGAGTAGAAAGGCTCCAGGACTACTGGTGCCTTCGCCTAGAGTAAAGAGCAGAACCAGCGAAGGTTCACCTTGTATCCAAATGGGTGCCTCGGACATTTACATATGCCCCCCGAAATTTTTTAGGATATCGCAACCAAGCCCTAGCTTATATCTAATCCAACTCCGAGCTTTTGGGAGCTGACACAATTACATAGAGAGGCCTCTCCATTTAGTTATATCTGGAGAGCCATCCACAATTTCCACGCCCACAACCCGCCGGAGTTGGAGAATAAGGCCTTTCCATGTGAGTTACTTTCTCTATTGTGCTCCTTTATGTTGAAAGAAGTAATCTTTGTTGAAAGTAAGTAACCTAGGAGGGTTCTCCACTTAAGTTTAAATAGAGATGTCTCTCCATTTAGATTTTACCACAATTTATATGCCTGCCTCCAAAGACCTCAAAAGAATATCACTGAACGAAGCTCACCCTCTCGACCTCTCCTTGTTTCTTGATTCGTAATAACAAAATACTTTATGGTTACAATTAAAAACTCAACGAATCCAAAAGCAACAGCAAAACACTTAGAAACAAAAACCTAGGTTGGCAACGATAGAGGCAGATACCTGCGCTCTCCTCTGATTTCACAGTCCCCCCCACAGCGGAACTTTCTGAAAATTTGTACTCAGAAATTTGGCATACTTGTAATAAATTTGGCACTGGAATAAATTTGAATTGAATCGATTTGTTTCACGGGTATGCGAGAAACCAGGTTTCATCCAAGTACCAGCTGAAAACTCTTGTTATGAAGAGCATCATCGACGCAATATGGACGCGAGGTAGGCAGCCCCATCAATTTCGTAGCCAACGAAGTTCCTCCATAAGTCACAGTCGACACCATCAGCCACCTTCTCGACATGCCCCGTGGCGATATTGAGAACAAAGGCTCCAGGACTACCGGTGCCTTTGCCAAGAGTAAAGAGCAGAGTGCCACTCTTCTCGCTGAACCACCGAAGGTTAACCTTCTCTTGAAATGGCGGCGGTGTCTTCACTCCTCCAAACCAGCCTTCATAGCGCACCTTGAGCTGTTTCAGTTTGATTCTTTTAAATCTCTTCACCCACTCGCCGGAGCAGTCACTATCCCCGCTTCCGCTTCCGGGACAGAAGACTGACCGTGTCGCCACCACAAGGTGATGACTAACTGGAGTGCCTTCATCCATACAAGGACTAGCGTCGATGAATATGAGCTTCCCATCGGGATCCACGCCGAGCGATCGCCAGCCCCGGGGCCAGTTGCTGATGCCGGGGCCTTTTGTCGGCATGGGCACCTCCGTCGGCTCCGGCGTATCCACCCGCACCGCGAACGCCGAGTGTCTCAGGTGCCAGTAGGCCACGCCGTCGACCACGATGCTCTGGCCAAGCTCGCGTGGGAACGCGATCTTTGGGCCCCGTGACCTCTTACCCTCCGTGCTCCAGCGGCCGGTGTCCGACGAATAGGAGCGCAGCGCGGTGAAGGCGCGGCGGTTGTAGACTATGAGCAGGCGGAAGAAGGCCGACAATGGCCGCGGCGTCGTGCCGAGGTCGTGGCCCGTATACAGCGCGCACGCGTAGTCCCCCGGTTTGTCGGCGCCGGCGAGAGGCGGGAGCATGGCCATGTCCCCTCTTGTGGGGTTGCACACGCAGAGCTTTAGGCTATCGGTGTACCGTTCCTGCCTGAGCTCCAGCACGAGCCAGCCGTTGCGGGACGCGACGGGGCGTGCGTGCTCCAACACGTCGCCCAGGCCCAGCACGGCATCGGCCAGCGCCGTCGACGACGGGGCCTGAAGGCCGATCAGCCTGGCGGCGGAGGCCGTCGGGACGAAACATGGATGCGCAGCGGCGCCGGAGGAGGCCTTGCGCCTGCGCGCGGTGGTGCCGGCGTCCTCCTGGTGGAGGAAGCCGAGGGTGAGGCACGGCAGCTGCGGCAGGGCTCGGGAGAGCACGGCGCCGTCCTTGGCGACGAGGCGGGCCCAGCGCCGGCACGTGGCGGCGGAGCGGACCACGTCGGCGCCGCTCGGGAGCCTGGCGAGGACGGGCGAGAGAGCGTCGTCCGGGATGGGGAGGGGCTCGCCGTCGTCGTCGTCGCTGACAAGCAGGCCACCGCCGTCATCATTCAGCCAGCCTCTGCGGTGGTAGGGCGCGGCGCGGTGGGCGCCCCCCCGGGCACGGCGCGCCGGCGGCATCGGTGATCTCGTGGGCCGGGATCCAAGGGGATCGATCGATGAATTGGATTGGGAAGTCATCTGGGTGCAACGACCACAAATTTATAGCCGCCCGCACGTGGCTTTTCCGTTTCCGATCCGAGTGACATCAGGAGTCGAGTCCGACTCCAACTCTAATGTCCCGATCCGGCGCCGCACCGCCGCACATATCCTTCGCCGCGTCGTGTCCGACTCCGAGGTGCATTACCCCGCCGTCAATCCCGGAGTCAATGATGCACCGCTCCTTTTCTCACCCCTTCCGATTCATGGCCCACGGCGCCCCCCCTCGCGGCGGTCCGGCGGCGCAATTCGGTTCAGGCAGGCAGCCGCGGCGATCGTCGCGGCCAAGCGAGTCGCGATCTCGCGGATCGATTTTTTTTTCTTTTTTCCGAAACAGCTTCATGCTCAGGAGGAAGTATGCATGCGTGGTGTCGACATGCATGTCTCATAGGCAGGCACAGGCAACGCTGTGATCCGTTGGTTGCATACGTCTCCCGAACAGCCTGCGCATCTGCGGGCACGCGTCGGCCCGCCTCACAACACGCGGCACGCAGCGCGCCACCCGCCGCCGCGTCATCGTCTTGACCTGCAGCGTTTTATTCTCCGCCTTCGCGCCGCTGTTCTCTCCTCGCTCCACTCACTCACACGTCACACCCAAGCAAACCTCGCACGCGACACTGGCCAATAGCTAGATCACAGGCAGATTAATTTGGTGCGTGCCATGGCGTCCATGCACAAGAGCCGCGAGGAGCACGCGCGGTCGGCGGCGCAGAAGGCGGCCGACGAGCTCGTCGCCGCGTCGAGGCGGGACGACGACCAGATCAGCCCCCGCAGCGGAGGAGGCGGAGGCATCCTGAGCGGCGTGCAGGAGAGCGCGCGGTCCGTGATGGGCGCCGTCCGCGGCACCTTCTCCGGCGGCGCGTCGGCGGCGGACAAGACGGCAGCGTCGGCGGTGATGGAGAGCGCCAAGGATTACGCGGCGGAGAAGAAGGAGGGCGCGCGGCTGGCGCTGGCCGGCGACGCCGTGGGGAGGAAGGGCGAGACGGACGAGTCCGCGTGGCAGCAGGGGGCAGGACGTGCGCCGCCGCGCCGCCGAGAAAGCCCAGGAAGAGAGGCGGCGCACGCACGAGCCGTCCGAGGAGGAGAAGTATAATCGAACACGATTACTTTACAAGCATATATATAACTATGTATATATATAAGTATACGTGGATCGAGTCTCTCGTGACTATCGTCGCTGTGGTTGCAGGGGTCGATCGGCGACGGAGAACATCTATGGGAAGGCGAGGGGCGCCATGGGGGCGTTCGGGGAGAAGATGGTGATGCCGACGGACGTGGTGGAGCATAAACGCGCCGAGGTGGCTGGAGCTGGCAGGGAGGCAGCTGCGCCAGCGGCGGGGGACGGCGGCGACGAGGCCGAGGAGGACGTGATGCTGCGGGTGAAGGCGGCGGACCAGATGACGGGGCAGGCGTTCAACGACGTGGGCCCCATGGGTGGAGAGGGCACCGGCATGCCACGGCGGCGCTAGGCCGCTAGCTGATGAGCTGGCAGAGATACCTGGTGCCAGCGTGGCGGGGCGGGGCGTTGCGTTCTGAGCCTTGTGTATTTTCTAAAGCTGCAGTCGTGTCCGAAGCGAGATGGTAGTGAAGCAAATAACACGCGCGAAACGCCTCTGTTTATAGCATACGCATAACAAGGTTTTACATTTCCGGGATCCTGCTGTGTGAAATACTGACATGCTTACAGCTTTACATGTAGCCGCAAAAATAAAAAAATAAAAAATCCCAATCCACTTTTGCCGTTTTCGATTGCGAGCTGCGGCTGCCACCAATGTCCAGACCATGATGGCACTGGCAGTAACAAGATCGGATGACCCAAGCACGCAGCGGAGTGAATCCAAATGGCTGCAGTCCAACGAGATTCACCGTGCATTGTGCTTGAACTCAAGTTTAGCTTAGCTATATAGTATCTGTCCGATGAGCCTCTTCTGTTAGATATAATACTTCGTCACGACGGAAAGGGAAGAAGGATCCGCACATAATCCGTCAGTCAGACAACGTGCAGCACGGATCATACAGAAATTTTGAACCGCCGAAAAGGTATTAAGGGGACGCTTCATGTCGAGATTTTGTTAACTTTCAATGGGCATTTAGACTGGCATATATGTGAGTCGGAGCGTTTTCTGGTTCGTGGCTATAGCACAATCTAGCATTAGAGAAGAGTGAAGAACAGTTGGGTAGGTACTGTAGGTATTTGGCATACGGCGGTGGACCGGCCCATGGCACAGGAATTTGGCCCACTCTCAACATTGCCTGGCACGATGGCCATGACGGTTCAGCCCATCCCGCGTGCCGTGTTTGGGCCGAAGGTCGAGTCCGATGCATTCGTGCTCGCGCCAAGACATGTGTGTGGTGCCCCATTGTGGCCCGTTGTTCATTTAGCCATCTATTCCGTATGACTGTAAGGCGTTGGAATGAATATTCTTGCCATTGCAATGGTTTGTTGTGTGTAATAAAATGGTGGACTAGGACAGTGTTGAGTATTGAGCTGTGAAGTGAATGGGATTTCTAGCTACTGTGTGTATTATTGCCTTGTTTTACGAGGGACGAAGGCCAGCCTGCTGATCGGGCCAGCAATCTGCCGCGGCCCCATATAGCAGCAGATCGTGAGCATGTGGGTGGGGAGACTGAGCCTTGGGCTGGGACCAGGGTTAAAAAAACCGATGAAACCGGTCCGGTATTCGCGAAAATCGGTCTTACCGCTCCGGTCCGGTTCCAAAACCGGTCGGTAACCGGTCCTAAAAATACACTATAAAACCGCTCCCACCGGTAAACCGGTCCGGTTTCACCGGTTACCGGACCGGTTTTTCCGATTTTAGAAACCGGCCATAGGGCGGTTTGGTGAACCTTGGCTGGGACCAGGGTTCCCCTTACCGAACCGGACGGCCGAACCGCCGTCCGGCGGTAGCGGTAAACGGTCCGGTTGGACCGGTTACCGGTGGAAACCGAACAAATTCGAATTTTGAATTCAAATTCGGTTTGAGCGGTTAGCCGGTCGGTTTGACCGGTTAGCCGGATGGTTTGACCGTTTTTTTTTTCTTTTTTGATTTAACTTGTATTTGCCAAAAAAATATAAAATGAGCAAATATTTGAAAACTTTTTACACCAATAGATTACACACACCTTGAAGTATTTTTAGGAATTTTTACGATATTTTTTCATTTTTAAATTCAAATTTGAAAATTTTGAATTTCCACCGGTTCAAACCGCCTCGAACCGTTACCGGTCCGGGGCGGTTTGGTCGGGAACCGGTCAAACCGGACCGGTTCCCGACGGTTCGGGAAACCGGACTCATCGTCATCGTGCCTCTCGCCCGGTCGCCCCAGGCCGCCAGGCCCCCTCTCCCACTCCGAGGGGCGGATCGGAGAGCGCATGGTGTCATGGTGGACAGCAGCTTGGCATCTTCATCTTGCCGGCCAATGCCTGCTCTGCAGCATGGATTCATTGAGCTGGCCACCATGCATGCATCTCGCCTGCAAGACATTGGCTGCCTTGCCTCTACTAGCTGCTAATAATAGCTTCTAGAAGAACACACAGGAGACCGCGGAAAGGAGTGACACCACCACTGTGTTTCTGTGAATCCAGTGGATCGGAATTGCCAGAGGAAGCGCCACTCAAATTATTACCAAAAGGCTGTCTGCATACAAGCATCTATCGCTAAATTCGCTATAGTGGTAGGAGCAAGCACGTATATATGCATGCATTTAGGTATCCATTCAGGGTTCGATCTCATCTAATTGCATTGCAGGCGGCAGGCCTAATGATTGGGGATGATGCATGCAGTCGAAGTGCAGGCCAGGGGAAAAAGAGAAGAGAGGAGAAAGAGGGACGCATGGCGGCTGGCCGAGGCACAATTAGCAGGCAGGCCGACAGGTTGATTGAGCCCTACGTTAAGTGTTTGCTCCCCGCCATCGCCACTCGCCGGGAGCACCATCATTAGCCAGCGTCGTGCCGTCTCGTGCACCGTGTCGGGAGAGCGATTAGATTATGTACAGTAGTAGCTGTGGTTAGTGTTTAGTTAAGGGTGGGAAGAAGTAATTTTTTTTCTGGAATAACACGTGTTATGTGAGGGAGATGAATAGGAAAGGTGAAAAAAAAATTTTAGGGATGCGTGTTCTGTAAGAGAGGTGAATAGGAAGTAAAAAGTATTTTTGAAACTAAAAATTATTTCACAGCATAGGGAGGGTCAGCAAGGACATGCATTTTTGCTGATGGATGGTGACAAAGCAAGCAGGCAAAAAGCAACCCACAGTGATCACCGATCACTGAGCAGCAAAAAGGAAGGTCAGGTGTGGACGTATGATGATGATGCGCGCGCCCGGCCGCGGCGCCGGCGTGGCGAGCGCAAAAAAAAAAAATGGAAATAAAGGGTAACAAAAGCTGGGGCCGGGGGGACTTGCTTGGGAGCACAGAGAACACAAGTACTACAGCACTATCTAGGCAAGAAGGCGACACGTTAAAGCTGCCCCCTCTTCCTGTCTACTCCTCCTACATGGAGTGCCTCACTCCACTCCACTATACTTTTGATGCATGAAAAAAAATAGCGGACCTGAGAATTAAACAAATTCAGTGTGAGATTAAAAAAGAATAAGTGCCGGCCCATCGTCATCATCTCATCTAGCTGCTGTGGGATCGGATGGACCGGACCACGTGCTGCTGCCTGGATGCTGCTACCATGTCCATGTACCCCTTCTTCCCTTCTAATCTCTTGCTGGCGCAAGTGTGGACCAGTGGACACTATGACAGTGGCGTAGTAGTGCTAACTAAACGCGAGTGTGTGTGCAATTTGGTCGGTGAACGTATGGATCCGATGGCATAACTGATCGATTCGATCCGCCAGAGATACATACACTTGTACATTGCCGTGCATACGTGCGTGCAGACACATAGTGAAAGTGTACGTACGAGTGCCATTACCCTACATATAGTATCTTTCGGAAGATCCCAGTTTGCAACGTACCCTATCAATGCAAATGCAATCCAAGCCGCCGTGCAGGTCGATCGATCAAGAAGAACACATGCAACCAACCAAGTCGATCATCATCAGCGGCCGCCGTCTGATTAAAGAGAGACGATTAGAGTCGAGCAAAGTCACGCGGTCGCACGGCGAAGCATTTACGCGACTTTTGTGCGAATTGAATTTGCGTTCCGTTACGTGTGGTACCCGCGATCACGCCGATCCGTCGGACCGGCCGGCCGGCAGCTTGCATCCATCTCATCCGCCCCGTGCGATTTGTTAGGCTTCGCCAGTCGCCAGGCGGCAAAGTAGCTTTGTTACCTATTCCATTAGGAACCGCAGATTTTTTAGTCCATCACATTCACGCATTTACCATCCATGTGACTGTATTAATACTTACCTCAGGAAATAAGAAATGGACGGATGAGCATTCTATCTCTAAGCTTTTCTCCCTTGGCACCGAGTCTAGTATATACTAGTTTCTTTGCTTCTCGAAGAGACGTATTAAAAGTTTGATAGATAAGCCTTCATTTGAGCTCGCACGTACGTGACGTGTATATATCCATCGCTTTGATTCAATTCGTACCCAATTACAAAAGTCAGCCATCACCCGCTGCAACGCGTTTTTCCTTTTTTTCGTGCAAAACACTGCAAATGAGCTTGCAGTAGCCCGTACAAAGCTAAGTTTCTTTCCCTCGACCATGCTTACCGATGCATGCATCCCTCCGTTAGCCTGAGGCCGTCGACAGTCGTCGATCATCTCATGCTCCTGGCGTGATCTCATATCGTCGATGCCAATGTAATAACGCGACAAGCGCACGCCCTCGTTCGGCTAGTTCCTCTCGCTTTCCCTGCTTAATTCCCGTGACAACTCTCATGGCTCTACTCTCTACCATCCTGCTGCGTTCCTCTTTTGATTTGTCTTTACGACCACCATCTAATCAACCACGGTCCTAATTTTAACCCGATCGCTCTGGCGAGCTGCTGACGAAGGGGAAAAAAAAGATACTGCCAGTGGGGCCCACCTAAATTTGCAAGCCTCAGGCAGCCAGGAGTGGACGACTCATTGACCAGAGAGATGGGGGGCCAAAAGAAGGGTGCTGCTGGGCCTGGCTGCTCCCTTTGGCTAGTCTACAGTATTAGCCTCTCCCTCAGAGTGAGTTAAAGCGAGCCACTAATTAATCATTACTATTAGGCTATAATCTAACCTCCTAATCTAATGCCGGAGGGAGGAGAAGATCCCTGGAGACCCGGCGACGGAGTGTTGCTCTTCCCAGACTGTCCGAGCTCCAATTTCTTTTCCTCTCCTCCCGTCTGCCGTCTCTAGTCTCTTCAGCCAGCATCTCCGTACTCCACTCTCCCTCCCTATGCCTGTCGGCTCCATGAGGGCCAGGTGAGGAGGACAGGACCGGGGGAACATCTCTCTCCCCGTTTCCCTTGGCGTCTCGATCTAGCTCCTGGCGTCGACGCCGTCTTGTCTCCCCGGAGGTAATGGCCGCTTCTTCCGCGGTGATGGCGCTAGATTGCTCGGGAAATGCTTCCTGCTCTTTACATTTTGCAATGTCTCGAGCTTTGCGTTGGGGATTTGGAGGAACCAGGGGGCCAAAGACTGGATTTTTTTTTTCGTGGCGTGCGTGAGGTGCTGCGGATGTGGCGGTTCTGAGATTTTTCGCAGACGTGAGATTTGGTTCGCGGCAATATGATTTGGATGCGGAAATCTGATGCCCCCTCACCTTGCGTGGCAGAAGTTGTGATTTATTTGGGGTTCAATTGGACCTGAGTAATGGGCGGTGTTTTCTGAAGATGTTTACTTCAGCCTACGCTGTTGAGATTATCTCTGAGCAACAAAAAAAAGTGTCTCTGTCTTTGTATGCCGTTTGCTTGTTTTCCTTTCAACCTTTTATTTCGTCATTTTTAGCCACTTGGGTGAGATCCGGTCTAGTATATAAACTAGACTTCCCTCTGATTTGTTCCTTCCAAAGGCGCAAAACTTGTTTCTCTGGGTTCCGTTCTGGAGCACATTGGGAGTATTTGGAATCTTTCTACGGCGAGCATTTCGAATTTGGAGTGCATCCTTTTGCTCTTTCTTTTCATTTGGTACTGTACTTCTTTGCCGTCAAACAGAGCAAGAGATCTGATGCTGACGCTGCTCATCGGTTTCCCCTTCTATCGCCATCTTTCTAATATAGTATGCTTTAGTGGGGCTTGTCCATCGTGCATAACCTCTATTTTATAATGGAGAACGCTGCTCTGATGTCAAGAATTCTAGTATCAGTTTTTTTGGGTGTGATAATAATGTGCATGATTTCTCTATGACAATTGTGTATGTTTTATGGGATCATAATCATGTGCTCACATTGTAGGTTTCGTCTATGGGGCAACATGCTGGCTTGAAACACGAGGATCAATCTGGATTGGGAGCAGGTCCTGGAATTTCGCAGACCGCTTGCTGCACCAGTGAAGAAAATGTGGGTCGGAACAGAAGATATCATCAGTTGAAATGCTTAGAGAGCAACTCAGGGGAGATACGCCTGGACTATGTCCCAAATTTCCATTGCAAGAGCTTGCCAACAAGAAGCCGCAAGACAAGCACGGAACAAAGCATTGTGGGGAAGCGTGGTTCTATGTACCAGAGCTCAAGTGAAATTAACAGAATCAGAAAAATCCAGGAGGGCAGGAGGAAAATAGACTCTGCATTTGATGGGGATGCGTTTCTCTTATTTGATATTGTCGATGCATCCTCTGGGCCTAGCACAAGTGGATCTTATCTGCATTCCCACCAGAATCGAAGGTCAGGGGCTAAGTCTTCTTTGGAAACTACTCATAGGATTAATCGAGCATCAAAGGATTTCCTGGACCTTTCATTCCGTGAGCTTCCTGATGATAATTTTAAGCTAGATCGACCACGCTTGGACAGTACCATGCTAAAAAATGATGGAGGTGATGGTTTCTTGGAGATTTCGTTTGATAAAGAGATCAGAGAGGGTGCCCCCTGCAGAAATGCAGCTCCTTGCTTGCTAGATGTTGAGTTAGGTAAATGTTCTGAAACAAATTACCAACTCAATGCCAATGGATGTCCCAGTGAGAATAACAGTGGTGAGAGGGGGAGAGATTCAGCAAGCAGTTCGAAATCAATGTCGGCGGAAGTAAGCTCTTCTGATGGTACCTATTCATCTGGAAGTGTCCGGCATGATATCATAGAGAACAATACTAAAGCTCGATCAAGCCCCTTCAAGAAGATGTTGGACCCAATCATGAAGTCCAAATCTCTTAGGAGCCCACCTCTCATAAAAAAGGGAGACCCAAACTCTATAACTGGGCCAGTTAGCAGGAAAAATTCAATGCCCCGCAAATCGTTGTTGGGTGATTTTTCAAGAACTGAACAAACATCTAATCGCCACCCCAACGGAGAAACACAGCGTATCGCATCTGCTCTGTCACCTGCTCATCTTCAGGCAGTTCTTAAATTGGATTCCAAGAATGGTGTACAGGTTTATGAATTTTGTGTTGAGGACCTGGAAGAATCCATTTCTGCCCGCAATTGGAAAACTGGGAATGAATTGAATTCTATTTACACCTTCCATAGTTGTGGTAAACGATCCAGCGCTGCTGGAAGGATATCGAAAGATGTAGGCTGGAATTTGCCCCCAATTGTAGGGCAGCTTCAGGTTTCATCTTATTTATGCTCAGATGTTGGAAAAGATGGCATGGTGAAAAACTCTGTCATTACCGAGTTTGTTTCGTATGATATTGCTCATGCAAGGCGAATTATTGAGAAGACTCAATGTACAGAGGCCCCTCAACAGGCACTGTGCAGTGCTGCTGATAGATCGATCTCTGGTGAATCTCCAGAGATGATTAATCTAATAGACAAACACAAGGTTGGAAGAAATAACTCGGATTTATCAACATCTTGCCCATGGTCTGAAGAAGATCTTTATCCTCATTTGGAGATTGCAGCAACTGTAATAGAGATTCCCTTTAGTAAAGACAAGTTCAAGGGAATGAAGAATGGTTCATCTCCTTGTACCGTTAAAGTGGTTACTCCTAGTGGACTGCATGGTTTACCAGGTGAATCAGATGCTAGCCCATCTACCTTGCTAGACAGATGGAGGTATGGTGGGGGCTGTGACTGTGGCGGATGGGACATGGCTTGCCCCATTGATGTTCTTGGCAATGCATATGATGATAACTGGACTGAGTCTATAACCACAGATGCGAAACATCCTATGGAGCTCTTTGTTCAGGTACACTACACATTCCCTAAATCGATGCACTTTTCTTATGGTATTTATGTTAACAGTGTTCAGAGGATACTGGGGTGTGCATGTGCCAAAGTAGAATAAAAAAATGATTTAAATTTCTTCTAGAAGTAACTTTCTGCTTAGGACTACTATCCACTAGGTTTTTTTCAATCATTTTCTCTTGTCAAAATATCATTTGTAAACTACATGACCAGCTTATGCATTACTGAGCCATACTTAGTGGCTAAAACAGCCTAGAAACTCAATAGTTTAAACCTTTGCAACCTTACTAAGCACAACAAACACGGTGTTGGGTTTGTAGCTAGTTGTTCTGGCAATTGTATGCGTACGCACACTAGAAACCCATTTATCTATTATACTCCAAACAAGAACATTCATGATGTGCAACCATTGTTGAAACAGGGTAGCAAGGAAGAGCTCCCTGCCCTCTCCTTGAAGGCGAATGGGAAAGGACAGTTTCTGGTGGATTTCCATGCGCGGCTATCAGCATTACAGGCATTCTCAGTTTGCATCTCTCTGTTGCACTGTTCTGAAGCGTTGATTGCCAGCACTCTTGAGAAGGGGAAGCACAAGCTGTATTCCAGCTCACTCAAGTTGCTCCTTGAGGAGGATGTGAGACACCTAATTGAGGCAGTCACCGCAGAAGAGAAGCAGCAGAAGAAGAAGAGCAAGAGGAGACAAAAGGCACCTTCAACTATTGTGCTTGACCCGCCTATTTCTCCCATTGGAAGAGTATAGGCATCGCATGTAACATTATGTACGAAGTCATGATTTGTCTTGATGTTCATATTTTTTGACTGGGGGGGCAAATTTGTGTTGTTCATAGGGATGGGAGGTTGCATCTAGTTATAGGTTTAAGTAGGCAGTAAAGTCATAATGTACTGGTGACATGTCGAATAGAAGAAAAGTTTAGGAGCAGTTCCATGTTCCGATTGGAAGAACATAAGAGGATGAAGAAAAGGTGACAGTGGCTCCTGTATGTAAACATCATTTGAAACAATGTAGCATAGTGTGTTATGAGGTTTTGAACTGGAGGCGCATCGGTACTGACAGTTTTGACCATTAACCTACTACTAGTGTTAGGCTGTCTCTGGAATGCAGCGCCCGTTCCGTATGCAATAGGCTGTCTCTGGAATGCAGCGCCCGTTCCAGACCTAGGTATGCAATGCGATTTGTTAACATGGGTGGGTTTAGGTCGGCCAGGGGGTAGGAGTTAAGGCTGGGGGAAATGTTGTCGGGACCTTGCGTGTTGTTGGCTCGTGTATGTTGTGCTGAAGAATCCTACGGGTTGACTGAAAATTCTGGAAAGTTTTGGCGGATTGGATTGGAGCCTCTTGTTGGTTTGCTGGCACTAGCAGAGGTAGCTTCATTTGTTTTCTTTGGAGAAAATGCTTCTGTTAGATGGACAGACGATTTGAACTGCTTATATTGAATAGCAGGAGCTTTGTCTTTTCTCAGAGGTTGTTTCGAGAGGAAAAAATAATTGCACTAGCAACTGTATACTCAATCTCCCATGTCTAATGTTTCTCTTAGCAGTATCTGAAATGCCGCGTGGGTCCCTAAACTTTGAAAGTTTTTCTTAATATATGCTCTTGTCATACTAGGAATAAAAGGAATAAAACAACATATAGGCTTGTAAAAGAGATATTATAATGTGTAATAGAACGTGCACTCATTTATGGGCGCACCTACTATCCACTCTGCTAGTGCCAGGAAAACAACGGGAAATAAAACGAAGAGAAACAACAAAAGAGTGGCGCGCACAGCCCGGCGACAACGAACTTGCTGCGACTCCTCGCGCATCTTGCCGCCCAACTCCGTGGAAACCCCGACAGCGTAATACAAGAGGCCCTAATCGGAGGCCCAGTCACCTCCAACAACACCCGACCCCGCCGGCAATCACCTCGGCTAAGGCCCAACACGCGCGAGCCAGTGTACTCAACTTTCACTCACCAGTCTCAGTGATGGCCTCTCTCTCTCTCCTCCTAGGCCCAACGGCCCAAGTGCCTTCAACGACCGGACAACGCATATCTCGCAAGTCAACGGCCCAAGAGAGCGCCCGTTTTTTCTCCTTACGGGCCTCTTCCTCGGGTCAGCCTAGCACACATCCCATCCCACCCACTCTTTAGCCCTCCACGAGCTGGAGTGACATGCACGCGCAACCGTGCTTGGCTGGCGCGGGCGAGGAGGAGCGGGTATTTAAGCTGGGTGTCGCTTGGTTCGGCGAGCAGGGTGGTACTAATCTGGGAGGGCATCCTGCGGAGACCGCAGGAGAGGTTCGTTTGCTCACATGCTCTGTGTGTTGCTGCTGCTCTGTGGGCTGTGGCGTTAAAGCTCCACCTTTATATGGGCTGGCCGGCCTCCTGCGTGGCCCATATTGCGTGACGCTCCCAAAATTGCCTGCCTATTATTGATCGCAGGATTGCATTGCAATCGTGCAAAGGCTGGTCGGTCCACGGCGCGGCAACAGTCCGTGTTAAAGAAAAACGAAATGACAAGCGCCTGTCTCATGTACTACTACACTCTCCTTTCTTAAGAAAAAAAGTAATACGGTATTCCCTCCGTCCCATAATATTTGCACTTTTAAAACCAGGCACGCAAAACAATACTATGCATGAAATTACGAAATTACTCCTTATCTAAACAATAGATGGGTCCCACTTAAACGTACGTGGCCCCCACTAAACAATACGTGGGTCCCGCCTAAACATTACACGAGTCCCACCTAAACATTACGCGGGTCCCACGTGAGTCCCGTCTAAACATCACCTGGGTCCCACCTAAACATATGTGGGTCCCATCTAAATAGTACTGCCCCTATAATGTTGCAATCATTCTAGTACTGCCCCTATAATGTTGCAATCATTCCACATCAGGAAGAGAGAAAGTGTGCAATTATTTTGGGACAAATTTTGAATTTTAGAAGTGCAAATATTATGGACGGAGGGAGTAATCTCTTTTTTTCCTATAAAAAAGTATAGAGCTCGTTTTTTTTACACGGAAGAAGGCATTTCTATTAAAGCATTAGCCGCTTCTCTTGTTACCTATGGTGCTGTGCTATGTACGACTCTGCTTGTCTCCCTGCTGCTTGCCCAGGATTAAAAAGAAAAAAAAGCTGCTTAGGCCATGTTCAGATTCTCTAACAAAACATTATCTATTCCAACTTTTCACTGTTCGTCAACTTTTCACTATTCAACTCCCTCACAAAACACACTTCTCAGTACGTGCTACAGTGTTTTTCTTCAGCTACAGTGTTTTTTACTGTAATCTGAACACAACCTTGAATATATGTCAAGAGATTTTTGCTGTCGAATCCAAGACGGTAAGAATCTGACAATCTTGTTCATTTTAAGTGTCCATCAGCAAGCGTCGAGCTATCGATCGAGCCGGCCCAGTATGCTGTCTGCTTCAGCCTGCGCAGCATCTGAACTAGGAAGGGGATACCTCCCTCCCTCTCATATAACTGGGATTACAAAAAAAAGAGAGCACATGGATATACAAAAAAAAGGGGTTCCTGACATATTCATATAACTGGGATTAGCGGTGTACTAACAGAGAGACCTTTGCTTATATACAGTATATGTACAAAACATGGATGAAAAAAGAGGTCATTGTCAAATGCTTGTAGCTAAAGAAAGAGAATAAAGACCATGGCTCAAAGCCATTGCAATTGCCAGGAGCCCAGCACTATTGTCTGTCCTCTGTAGCATAATCCAAAAATATCGGGCTTGAGTTGGGGACAGATGGAAGTTAGCAAAAGATGGACTTAGGGTGCGTTTAGTTCCCTCAACTCCCACGAAAAAAACACTATTTATCCAACTTTTCCCTATTCATCACATTCCTCCCACTCACAGAACACGCTTCCCAACACGACCTACAATGTTTTTCTGGATATACAGTGTTTTTTCTCCCAATCTAAACTCACCCTTAGTTTCCGAGATCTGCCATGCATTCAGTTTTGCAATGTTAACTTGCCAGAGATAGTGCATGGTTTCTAATTGAAAAATGGTCTTCAAATCCCATCAATTGACTTATATACCTAAGCTTAAAGTAGCTAAAGTGCTTGACATACCAATGAAATAAAAACCAAACTGGAAACAAAAGGAACACAACAACAATGTTTTCAATAACATTTTCAGGTGACAAAAGTAACTTGAAAAGGACAGAACCAACATTAATGCTTAGCCTCATATGCGCATATCTATCTCCAATGTTAACATCAAATAATCCTAAGCAAGAATTCGAGGCTGTACCATTTGATACCACCTCCGTATAAAACACTTAACATTTTAACCTATCAAAAATTGAGAAAGCCTCAAGAAAAAGGCACAAAGAGGGCTACTCCCTGTTAAAAAAAAAACTTTTTTAGGTTGAAAATGCAAAGTTAATTGAACATAGAGTGATTAACGACTTGATGATGGATCATCGATTACTTGATTACCAATCTTATAATGAAATACCAACTTCCAAGATGAACAAGAGTAACTGAATAAGCCAAAGAATAGGGAATGCAGCATAGCTCTTCCAGAATATCATGTCAAGTTGATTGAACTAAACAACAAGACATGGGTAAGTCTATCTCGGATACTACCTCAGGGTCTAAGGTCTTAAGCATTCCTAGCAATAAATACAGATGACTGTTTACGAGAAGGGACCAGCAAAATATTAGTCACTCTCACAGAGAATGCTGACCAGCCTCTTTCTTTTGGCTCACACTCATCTAAATGACAACGGTAGATCAGTGAGAAGTCAGAACATCACCAAGTTTGTTGAAGCGCCAACCACAAATGGCTCCATCAGCAACCGCGTTAAGAAGTAGAATGTCACTCCCAGCATAATAGAGATCGGTAGTGCAGGCAGTGCATGGCGACATATCGACAGCAAGATAAGGGTGCAGCCAAGCCCAGCAATGATGGCGAGGTAGCATGCATACACCGTCATCAAATCATACATAGCAGCTCTCCCAACAAGCACACTGTAGAAAACAAAATCACCAAGGCCCAGTTTGATGCCCCTGGTAGACTCAAACATCTCAAAATCCAGAGGCTCTGAGGATGAACTTTGTCTCTGCTCCTCATCCGAAGCTGCATTGTTGGAGGATGCTGCCGACACTAGAGGAGCCGTCTCTGCTTCCTCAGATTGTTCAATTTGAATGACAGCATGCTGTGAACCAATTTGATTTGATGGCAACTCTATTGGAGTTACTGGAACCTCCCTTTCAAGGTTATCCATTTGAAGCACAGAGCCACTTGATCTGTTCATCTCACCAATGTTTGATCGGCCTCTTCCAAGATCCCTCATTTCCACGACGGCACGGCTGGCATCTTCATCCTGCTCCACCCTGTCATACCGGCTGCCACCAACCCGACCGGAATCTGCCATGGTTTGCATCTCCACCGATCCCATGGCTGAAGCATAAGAGGAAGAACTTGTTGCCGGGCCGACTGTAGGCCGGGACTCATAGACTAGTGCTGGGAGCTCGTCGTCCCTGGAGGAAGCCAGCTCCACAAGCATCCTGAGTGGTCCCCGGGGCGCGAGCACAGCGACAAGGTCGTACAGGGCGAGCGCGACGAGCATGATCCATGTGGTCCACTCGGGGAGCCTGGAGAGCCAGGCTGCGACGATGACGGCGAGCGCGACCATGTATCCCTGCCGGACAAGGATGGGGACGGCGGACGCGAAGACGGAGAGGACGCCCACTGCAGCGCCGTTGAAGAGCAGCAGGAAGGCGGTGGGCGCGTCGAGCGGGGCCGCGAGGCGGCGGAGCACGGCGGCGGCGATGGCGCCGCCCATGGAGAAGATGACGAAGAAGGCGGAGAAGCGCATGTAGTTCTTGAGGAAGCCCGTGCAGCGGTAGTAGTATAGCGCGACGAGGACGAAGGTGACCACGGCGACGAGGGCGACGAAGACCGCGGCGTCGAGGAGCGCGCCGACGAACTTCTGGGCCGGGGTGTCGGTGGGGGACTCGAGGTAGACGAGCGTCGCTGCAGTGACGGGCGGAGGCGAGCCCGCCGCCACGGACCCGGAGGACGGCGGCGAGAGGAGGGAGATGAGGAGCACGACGAGGGCCATGCAGATGGAGACCGGGGACATCACCGCCAGCACCTCCCCGCCGAGCGCGTCGAGCAAGGATGCGTCGCTTCGGGGCTCCTCCGCGGCGGGCGCCGGCGCCGGAGAGGCGGCGGCGGGATCCATGGTGCGGAGGGGGAGGCGGCGGAGTGGGGAAATCGATGGGGGAATTCCACTCAGACCGACCGCCAGAGTCGAAGTTCTGGCTGTTTTCGCTTTAGGTCCACGTGTTTGTCCTAATTGCGAAAATCTTCCTGCTGATAATGGAGTCAAAAGTTTGAATCAATCAACTGCTTTTTTTTTGAAGATCTTGAAAGATAATGTTGTCAAATTTCAAGAATAGCATTTATGTTTACATCTATCTGAATTTTTAGTGTTTTGCGGATTGGGCACGAAATTCTTTTCCCCCAGCACACCTTCGTCATGTCCTGCTTTAGCAAGCCCACTCCGCCCTGTTCGGCTCAGCTGGTGGTGGGGGGCAGGCTGAACCTTCTCCCTCAACCTTCTCCCTTCTCCAACTCCAACAGTCCATTGCTTTGCTTCCTCATAATCCTCAACCCCATTCAAAGCTTACCTGAGATCTAAACTTGCCACCACTAAGCAAAACCATAAAGTGTTTATGGTTCGGCACAAGTACACCACGCACTAGCCGAGGAGGCACCAGCGCAACATTTTCAATTATATAAATGGTTCAATTCCATCAAATCATAGCAAAATTTACGCTTGAGTAATAACCATGCATTTCAAGAATGAAGACTGCATTCCACTTACAGGAAATATACATAAAGAAAGGACAAAATTGTATAGCTATACGAGATAACTTCATTGGAACCTCTGTTGTCATCAAGATTATTACCAGTAACCACAAATTCGGTCAGTCTTCTCGGATGGGAAAAAAAAAAAATCCACAAATGATCATCAA
This sequence comes from Digitaria exilis, assembly GCA_015342445.1. Classification (NCBI taxonomy): domain Eukaryota; kingdom Viridiplantae; phylum Streptophyta; class Magnoliopsida; order Poales; family Poaceae; genus Digitaria; species Digitaria exilis. Next base: position 2,503,761 of record JACEFO010001663.1, read on the forward strand.
ACACAAAATCCTTCCACAGCTCTAACCCGGCGCCAGTGCTGGTATACCATAGCAAATTGGAGAATTCATCCGCCATCACCTAAGCACACTAAGATTTATTGCGACTGGCCTTTTCCTCAATACCAGATTGCGAAAATCTTTTCCTCAGGACCTCAAGGACTTCTTCCATCTTCACATCCTTGACTCTGAGCAGCACCATTGCATGGTACAGCAGATCAGCCATCTCCGAAGCTGAGCGGGATTGGTCCTCGTTCTCAAGCAGTGTTTGAATTAACTCACCTGCTTCTTCACTGAAACATATACAAAAAAGATAAGGCACTTAACAAACAAATCTTTGACATGTAATTGAATGAGCCTTTAATTATGCTGAGTTTTTGTTTTCGTATCACACAGGGTGTCTTGTTTGTTGACTCAGGATAAACCCTGTAAGGACGCAATGGCTTATATCTTGCATGGCACCTCCCATTGCTGATTACTGATGCCAATTTTATAAGATTATAAGAAAAAACTTTTGATGCCAACATCTCGGAGGTGCTGGTAACAGCGGCAACAAGTGTGCCCTCTAGTGCATGGCTGGAGCCACATCGCTTAGGGATTGGTTGTCGATGTCGCTCACCCCAGGTGCTTATACCAGTTAGGCAGAAAGGTATGCTCGTTTTCTATCTTATAGATGCCGCCAATGTAATCTGTTTCTGTGTATGGGTATGTTGAGTTTGATTAGGAAGGATCTGCACAGATTCTTTGTACCTTTTTTCTGTTTTACCTTCTTAATGAAAGCATGATAAATGTAAAATAATTATATACAGATAAAAAAATGAAGCTAAGACTTTATTTTGTAAGACAGCTAAGAACAAAACAGCCAAGATAAAAAATGAACATAGATACAATATTCTTGTTTACAAAATCACTATGTTTAAAACTAGGAATATGTTGATGGCGGCAATATAGAAATATCATAGAATAGACAGGTTGAATTTTTGGTTGGTAAATTAGAATGGTTCATTGAGTGAAAAAAGAGCAAAGAGCATGACAAAATATGAGACTCTACTAGTCTTCACTCTTGTGGTTTCCACAGCTTCTGTTTTCTTATTCGGGATCTTGTTTTTCCTGGTTGTCATCTCTGCAAGTCGCTATTTTCATGAGAGAACCAAATCCCAGTTGGTCAAGATCATGATTTGGCTTGGCATAGTAGTTATTACATTTAACATATATGTTTAGTTGTTTACTCACAAAACAGTCAACTACATCCATTTTATCTATTTTGGTTACCTATGCCAACTAAATCTTGCTGTGTCAAGTCAATCAATCAATTCTTCAATCAAATATGAAAGCAGGGGCGGAGCTGTGTAGTGATTAGGGGCTGCTAATGCACCCCCCAAAAAAATTGAGAAATAGTGCTAATGTCTAAATTTTCACCCTATTTGCACCCCCAAGAATAAAATCTATGCACCCACGAAGGCCAGTGCACCCCCCTCCAATTTGCTCTAGCTTCGCAACTGTATGAAAGCATAAACAGACACAAATGTGGTATCAAGCTAATTATCTAATGATGGATAAGGCAAGATGAATACAATTTGAATATTAGACTCATTCAAAATATATGAAATGCAGAAAGTCGAAACCCAAGAAAACAAAAAACCGTGCAACTTAATAAGACAATCAGGAGCACATTTCTCTAGCGGATTATTCCATTATGCCACAAACATTTTAAGCTATGGATTCTGTTGAACCTTTTTTTTTTTATCCTTGACGCACAACAGTGTTTTAAAGGCGTCACCTAGGCGACAAGGCCTCCCAGGGCGCCTTAAGGGCTTAGTTACGCCTTTGTCGCCTAGGTGATAAGGCGCAGCTATAACGACATAGTTTGCCTTACTGCCTTAAGAACACGGATGCACAATATAGGTTTGAATGTTTAGATTCAGCCCAAATGAGAAGGGCCTAGTTATTTGACTTGAAGTTGCTATTTGTTGTCTTGTTATTAATTTTATTGACAGTTTTTATAATGCAATACCAAAAACTCAGAATCAGCATAACACTACAGACCGTATTTTTGAGCAAAGAAGCTGGTTATCAAGAAGTAGCTTTTTCGTCCATGATGGCTTCCCACTTCCTTCAGTAACTGTCTCTTCATGCCGTCTACTAATTGTATCTTCAAGTGAGTATAGGGTTGACGTAACCTGCCTGTCTTCGTTGTGCTGTGAAGGTAAATGGTATTTAATTTTAATCACAAGTAGAAATCTATTGCGGAAAGGATAATTTTATAATGGGTACCTTCAAACCTTGTAGAGCATCATAAACTGAAGTATAATAGCATGTTTCTGCTCCTGTATGGCAAGTAGGTCCATCTGGCTTTCCAAGGTATATTATCTAACTTACACAAGAAATGAAACATTCACACATTAGTACCACAGAAGTTAAAGTGAAATTTTATGCACAACGCAGGATATGCTTACAGAATCACGGTCACAGTCCAGGAAAATATCATGCACATTGATGAAGTTCATTGACGTCTCCCCTTTCGTCCACAAGGAAGACCGAGAGCGACTAAAGAATGTAGCTTTCCTGGTTGATATAGTTTTTGCAAGGGCTTCTTTGTTAGCAAAACCTTGCATAAGAATGGCTCCAGTATCCACATTTTGTGCAATAGCAACAGCTAACCCTTTGCTGTCCCACTTCACACTGTCTAGTAACGTGTCAACCTGATTTTTTGACAAGCACAATAATGAACCTATGTTAGGCATTAAAGTTTTAACTCTATCTTTGGGGAAAAAACTGGCATTCTCTTTCCATTCACAGTTGTATGATAAAAAATTGTAGTGGTGCTACTGCAGAAAATGAATTAGCTGCATTCCACACTACCAGAGTCTACACCAAAAGGATACTGATATTCAAAATAGGTTGAGATGCAAGACAACAACAGGATCATTTGGTGATGCATCCATGTTTTTTTATTTAATGATCCATCCATGTTCATAACTGATTTTCAATGCTTCCTATGTTCCATGATAAATCTGCACTGAAATTACTTTATCATAATAATGCTTCGTACTTGATAAAGCATGCATCAACACAAACATGCATCTACTCACACAGAAGCTCTATAGTGAATCTAAGTTGGCTGAAAGCAATATACTGCACTACTGCCAAAATAATTCATGCATGGACTCAGGGGCGGAGCTAGGTTCATGGCTCCGGGTGCGGCCGCACCCACAAAAATTTTGCAATCTTTCATTGTCTCTAAATTTTCACCATGTTTTGGTTCAATATTTATACATGCTATGAAGCACCGCACCCCCCTCGACTTCGCTCTAGCTCCGCCCCTGCATGGACTGCCATCATATTTGCACCAGCAAAGGAAGTTATCCTCATCTTGTATCCAACATGTGCCACTTTGCCCACCCAACCTCACCGTCACCAGGGCTCTAAAATGGTAGGAACAAGTTGCACAGTGCCACAGTGGCTAGCTTACAGTCCGCCCCCAATCCCCAACTGATTTAGCCCCTATGGCAACAAGAGAAAAATAAGAAGTAGCGAAAAAGGAGGATCCAAACCTTGGGGTCGACGGCTAGAGCTCCCGGCGCAGACTGAGCGGAGCCCGCCGCCACGGAGACCGCCGGGTCCCTGCGCCGCCATCCCGGAGCCGAAGCCGAGGCTGCTGCGGCGCTATGGTTGGGGCGGGACGTCCCTCTGCAGAAGGTGACGGCGCGGCTGGAGGGGGCGAAGGCCGACGGTACGTGGGCGCGGGTCGGTGCCGCCGCCGCCATCTGCCACCGCCGGGAAGACAAGCGCGGCTCGAGCGTGAGTGCGTCCGCTCGTGAACCGTGACGTCACCTGGTGGTGGGTCACTCAAAGAGTCATTCGTGCAACCTGTTTTTTTTTTGTCAGGTGGCGGGCCCAAGCTATCCCTAGGGCGGCGGCGGGCCTGGTTGGTAAGGCCCGCAGAATCGTTTGAGGTGAGCGTAGCACAGCCCACCAAATCATTCGTGGACGAAGTAGGCCCAATATTCATGGGCTTCCATGGTAAAAATCAACAACATACCGAATCCTGTGCTCTTTTCATTCATCAGTCTTTTTCCCGTCGATTCATGAACGAGTCGTCAACTTTGTCTTAAAAAAAAAAAGAATGAGTCGTTAACTTCAAATTTCGAACTCCAAAGAGACAGTTTTGGATTCACGCAGGGCAATATCTGCCCCACATCCACATGTCAACTGTAACAACCTAAAATTTCTAAGCATGTCATGAAGCATTCATAAGTGTATTTTATAGCATCTAAAACTTGTTTTCTTCAGGCAGGGGGCTTTTAGCTAGACAAAAACAACATTTTTCTGCTAATCTGGTACAAACCGGAACTTCCGGTTACTACTCGGAAGTTTCGGTTTTTCCCCAGTGACACCTCATCACTTGCCCAGCTGCCACGTGTTCCATGGGACCCAGCCGTCAGCCCAGCTGTCCCAAGGAGAGCTGAGCTGTAGCTCGTCCTCCCCTCTCCTCACTCTCCACTCTCACTCCCTCTCTCTTCCTCCTCTCTTCACCATTGAGGAGATTCCAAGGCCCCCCATTGAAGGCATCCAAGAGTTCGCCGGAGCTTCGCCGGAGCTCGACGCCGGCGAGCTGCTCCACCACCACGCCATCATCCTCACCAAGCTTGAGCAAGGAGAAGCTTCCCCAAGTTCTTCCCCCATTGCTCCCCTCCTCAAGCTCAAGGTCAAGAACAAGCTAACCTCACTTCTCCTCGCCCTACACTATCCCACGACCCTTGGGGGAGTTGTGCACATCACTGGTGAGCTTTTCCCCCTCTCGATCCACTCCCCATTGCTCTAGGTTTAGAGTTTTGGATTTTCTTGAAAGAAAATCACCATTGATGGGTCCGAGCTTATAAACCCCAATGCATGTCAAATCCATCACTTGGAATAGGAGCTAGGCACTCTCACAAACCCATAGAAACAAACGGCACCTAAAACGGAGGTCGGAATCGCCGTGGAGATTTTTTCTTTCTCAGTTATCGGGCAAACCGGAAGATCCAGGTTTATACCGGAAGATCCGACCTGGTCGGAAGATCCGAGTACAAGCCGGATCTGACCTTAACTCCCAGTACACGACCGGAAGTTCCGATTTTCTTCCTCAGAAGACCCGGTTCAGTTCTGCATGAAACCGGAAGATCCGGTATTCTGAGGTGGAAGATCCGGTTTGACATAACTGGAAGTTCCGGTTTTCGTCCTCGGAAGATCCGGTTCCATTCTGCGTAAAACCGGACCGAGTCGGAAGATCCGAAAATCACACAGTTAACTTAAATACCTACTTTTCCAACTTAAAGTATGTTTATACACACTACTATGGCTTTCTTGTGCATAACTTGCCTCATTTTGTGCATCTCATCTTAGAAATACATTCATGTCATATATATTCATCTTGTATCATTACATCCGTGTAGAGATCGAGACGCCGGGGCAAGGAGAGTTTGAGTACGGGCCGGACCCCGTGGTTGAGGAGGCTACCGTTGAGCAACAAGGCAGGCACCTTTTTCTAAACTATTTATGAATGTCAAATGCTTATTGTTTGTGCATAAGCCACCCTCTATTTATTCATATGTAATGACTAGAGTAAAACCTATTAGTCATGTGCTATAGCTCTAGGTCAACTTTTAGCTGAGTATGCCTGTTAGTTTATACGAACTTAATTGCTTATTCATGCTTAGCCGGTAGAAGTCGAGAGGTGAAAAGGGCATCACTTCTCGCGAGACTATAGGAATTTGTCTAATCTCATATTTGGATAGTTGGAACGTTTTAAAAATGAACAACCATGAAAATGAGCCGTGATTTGAGCAAGTAATGTAGGACCATTGAGATGGAGCTCAATTGGTTAGGCTTGCTTGAATTGATTAAGGACCGATGTGTCATCGCTTTGATACTTGAGCATATACCGTACAAACCACATGCTTAGTATGGGATGAGAAAGCCAAGTACCATAAGTCGGACCTTGCTATGGGACGGTTTGACAGGGGTTGTGATGAGGGGTTGATGGCGGAGTCCGTTACCCTATACATCTCCGGCCGCCCTCTCATCGCCGGGTGTGGGTATGCGAACGGTTGAGGGTTTGAATTAACTCTTATCCTAGGCCGAGGGTATGGTAGTTGGTCTTGCGCCTCGTGTGGGAAAAGTTGTACACCCCTACAGGGTTCTAAATCTATTGCAATAGCCGCGTTCTCGGTTATGAACACGCTCATGTACTTTGACTTTAACGTAGAGTTTCGGAGAGAGCTTATGGAAGATTAAGCTCATGATTGATGATACATGATCACTTTACTTATGCAACTGTTTTGGTGTATGATATAGGGATAGGAGCCATGTCTTTTGCTCACTCACTTGTCAAAACTCGCTTGCTATTTCATAGTTGGATAATAAAACTTGATGGTCCCTTACATCCACCAAATGTATATTTTTAGGATAAGTCCTGCTAGTACGCAATGTACTAACGGTGCTGCCGTTAAGTTGATTCCAGGTGAGGTGCCTTCGGAGCCCGTCTTTGGGTAATTCTACCCCGCCGACGGAGGTGCGGGCATGGAGTAGATGTCCAATGCTTATCTATGTCTAATGAGTCGCTTGTGGCATGAGAGCGAACTCATTCATGCTGTTGTAATATCTATGAGAGCGATGTTTAAACCTTCCGTTGCAAAACCTTTTGTTTAAGCTTAAAACTTGAACTCGGTTTATAAGACTTGAATGCTTTATGTATGATGAACTCTATATATGCAATGTTATGTGTGATGAAGATGTTTAACTTGTGCTAGTGAGGTGTGTCGTCCTGGGCATTGATTGGGACACATCTCAAAAACGAACGAGGTTAAGCCCTTTTAATTAGATTGATCACTAGAAGATAATCTAATTAACAGGGTTTACCTCGGAGGTTCCTCACATCAACTACTCCTATGTTCGAAAGGAATTCCAAACTCTACATGTTTGTGCCGGCGCACGCCAGCAAGGCGGCTAACCAAGCGAAAGTAATTATCAAAAGAAAAACAAGCGAAAGTACAGCTGACATCACAATGGTTACACAGTCAGTGCACCAATGAGTAAGGGCTGACGTCAGAGAATTTGGAGATGTTCGCATGATCCTTTTTCCCTGGGAGAGAGAATTAAAAATACTATTTTTAAAATACTCGGCTGATGTGGCAGTGGCACCCACCACCACTCCACGCCGTCCGTCATGGGCACATGCAGTGATGATCAGCGAGGAAGCAAGCCCCTCCACTTTTCATATTTCTTTGTTTTTTTCTTCTTTTTTTTTTCCCCCTCTACCTTCTTGAGAATCCTCCGCCTATTTCAGGGCTGGTCGGAAAGCGAAATGCTACCACCACTGAACTTTTAGCCGGGAGACAGAAGTGTTTTCTTTTCTGTTTTTTTTTCTTTTTAATCACAAGAACAGCGAGGAACTCAGGTCAGGTGGGGGAGGGAGGGAGGAGCTTAAAATTAGAAGGCCAGCGCAATAATTGAGCAGGCAGGCAGGCAGTGGGGTGGCCCTCCTAATCACTGCCCTAAACATGTGTTCCCCCGGCGTATTATATGAGGAGGGGGAGCTCGAGGTCGTGATCGATGCGAGGAGGAGAGGGGGGATTCCGCCGCTGGTAATATAAAGCAAGCAGGCGGAGAGAGAGGCCGACGGCCCCCTCTGGCCTTGCTGCTCTTCTTCCCCTTCCTTCCTTCCCTCCACATGCCCTGCCCCTGCCCTGACCTGCTGCGCCCAAGGTGAGCGATTGATTGATTGGTTTCTTTCTTGCTTGCTTGCCCCGTTGACGCTTTCCAACCTCTCTTTGCTTCCATCCATATTGTGGATCCATTCGTACTTATGGTCAGATTGGGGTCTGCTATGCTACCTCGGCTCATCTTGCAGAAAGGATGTTGAGATTTTCTTTTTATTCTTAATGGAGCTTGTTAGATGATTTGGGGTGCGCATTTTGTTCAGCTTGTTTGATCCAATCTCAAGGGGTGGGTGGGTGGGAACCTTGCAGTTGCAGGCGAGGTTGTTCCATCCCTTTCCATGTTTTGCTGATTGAATCGCGTGGGTAGCTCCCAAAGATTTGACCTTGCTCTTGCGTAGATGATACTTTAGCAAGAACGCGTGTCCGTGTATGTTGATTTGCGAGCTTTCAAAGAAATCCGTGTGAGGCGTCCTCTTCAATAACATGCAAATGGTTTGATCTGTCAAATGCGTTAAAAGGAAATGATTGTATGCTTGTAGCTCATCAGAAATGGCTCATTCCTGCATCCAGTGGCAGACCTTGACCTGATTAGACCATTCCCTTCGATATTGATTGTAGCATCGAGACTCTGATCTTTTCCTTCTCGGTTGATTCGTTGTCGCAGCTGAATCTCCCCCCAAAACAATTAGAGTAGCTGCATTGGCGGGGAAAGCGCAACAAGCTCAGCAGCAGCAATGGCGGAGCAGGCGGGCGCCGGGAGCTACTGGTGCCACATGTGCGCCGTGGCGGTGAGCCCCGCGGAGGGCGAGCCGGAGATGAAGTGCCCCCACTGCCACAGCGGCTTCCTCGAGGAGATCGAGACCGCCCGCAGCGACGCCGCAACCGACGGCTCCGGCGGCGCGTTGACCGAGGTGTACCCCGGCGGCGCGGACCGGGCGAGCTCCATCTGGGCCCACGCCATCCTCAACACCGTCGACAACTCCGTCCGCCGCCGCCGGAGCCGTCGCCAGCCGGAGCACGGGCACGGCGGCGGCGACGTTCACGACTGGGACGAGCACGACTTCACCCGTCGCCGGCGCCGCGTCACCGCGTTCCTCCGGCTCCTCCACGAGATCCGTGAGCGCCAGCTGCAGCGCCTCGAGGCCGCCGCCGGCGTCGCCCTCGAAGGAGGCGACCAGCTCACCCCTTTCGGCCGGAGCCTCTTCATCGGCGCCGCCGGCGTCCCCGGCGCCGGAGCTGAGCACGGCGTGGCGCTGGGCGACTACTTCTTCGGCCCCGACCTGGACGCCCTGGTGCAGCATCTGACCGAAGGCGACGCCGGGCGCCACGGCACGCCGCCGGCGAAGAAGGAGGCCGTCGAGGCGATGCCGACGGTGGAGGTCGCCGGAGGCGGCGACAACGGCGACGAAGCCTCCAGCTGCCCGGTCTGCCTGGAGGACTACGCGCCCGGCGAGCGCGCCAGGGAGATGCCGTGCAGGCACAGGTTCCACGCCAACTGCATCGTGCCATGGCTCGAGATGCACAGCTCATGCCCCGTCTGCCGGTTCCAGCTGCCGGCCGACGATGGCAACAAGAGCTCATGTGGCGGTGGCGGTGGCGACAGCGGTGGCTATGTCAGCGTCGATGGTGATCACGAAGGCAATGACAATGGCGGGGAGGATGGCAGGGCAGGCTCTGGTGGTAATGCCGAGGCAGGGCGCGTAGCCGAGGAGAGCAGCAGGCGGTTGCCGGCGTCCATACAGTGGCTCAACAGCCTCTTCCCGCCGTCCGGTGGCGGCGGCGGCAGCAGCAGCAGCTCGCAGCATTGGGAGGATTGAGGGATTGAGCAATGACGATGATGGATGCTGGCTAAAGCTGCCCATCGGTGCCAATGTACATAGGGAGGAAGCATGCCGGATTGGTGCCACGGAAATTTGGAGCCTCTTTTCAGCGTGTTAGTTTTGCTCATGTAATATTCTCTGTGACTTCTCATGGTTGTAAAAAGAACAAACATGGGCATGCCGCATGCCGGGTTGGTGTATGAACTTGTCCCTTGCGTCGCGTGAATTTGGTGCTAAACTGCTAATCAGCGTCTTACAAATTCAAGTTCTGATTCACAAATTAGCAAATGCTTCATGTTGTAAACGCTTGAAAGGCCAGTTGATTAAACAACACACCAACTCTAGATAGATACAGTATACTGGTAATTTTTCTTTTAATGAAGACTAATCGTTCAGATGTGATCATCTGCTCAAAGACTCGGAAGTCATAGACAAGCATAAATAAATAGCATGTTAAATAACCACAAAGTTTCCATGGCAGTATAGTAGCAGTAGCAATTGCAACACAGGTGCAGAATAAGTAGCTAATGTGATTGATAAATTGTTTAAATGGCTAAGGTCTAAATGATAAACCGTCACAATCTTAAAACACCCAAGGTACCAAAATCCAAAGTCACTATCTTCGGTAACAAAAACTGCTCGGATATTCTGGCGTGTTTAAGCAGCCTCACAAAAAAATCACCCCCAGACAAAATGGTGTAGCTCCCCCTAGTTCACAGTCAAGAGCTTGCTCCCCCTAGTTCACAGTCAAGAGCTTGATAACAGATGCAATCCCGATACGGTGAAGGGCCACAACAGACTCGCCGGTGTTGCATAGGCCCATCACCTTTGCATTTTCGATGGCAAAACTGAGCGCTTCTTCAGTGGCTTCGCTGTCGAAGGCCTTGGCAGTGCCAGCACTCAGCATTGGAATCACACCACTCACAATGAGGCTTTGCCTTGCCGGCCCCTCGTCGCTGCAGGTCCAGTCGAAGGAGTCTGTCTTCAGCTCAGGAACCACAACAGACAGTATCGGCATGGATGGTCTATACTTGGCCACCAGCCTAGCAGTTGATCCTCCCCTGGTCAGGACCAAGATAAGCGCTGCCTTGGCAGAGTTTGCTGTGCGGACAGCTGATGATGCAAGGCTCTCCAACGGGCTCATTGGAATTGGAGCCGAGTTTATGATTGATTTGAAAACAGAAGCATGGTCGACACAAGATTCTGCTTGCAAGCATATCTTGGCCATAGTCTGCACAGCCAGCTCTGGATATGCCCCAGCAGCTGTCTCGCCACTAAGCATGACACAGTCCGTGCCATCAAGCACTGCATTAGCAACATCAGTTGCTTCTGCACGAGTAGGACGAGGAGATTTGATCATAGATTCCAACATCTGAGTTGCAGTAACAACAGGCTTGCCCTGAATGTTGCACTTGAAAATCATCACCTTCTGCGCATAGAAGATCTTCTCTATAGGAATTTCCATTCCCAGATCACCTCTTGCCACCATAAAAGCATCAGAGTGTGCCAGAATATCATCAAAGTTGGCTACTCCCTCTTGATTCTCAACCTGTAAATTCAAATTAATTATAACCTTGAATTCACAAATATATTTAACTCAAAATTCGAAAGAAAATGTTGTTGCACACCTTTGACATCAGCATTATGGACTTGGCATGCTCCCCAAGTACCTTCCTAACCTCCACAAGGTCTGAACCCTTGCGAACAAATGACAAGGCAATCATGTCAATCTTGTTTGGGACACCCCACTTAAGGATGTCCTCCTTGTCCTTCTCAGTGAGTGTTGGGAGATCAACAATAACTCCTGGAAGATTAACATTCTTCCTCTCACCAAGCATACAAGTGTTCTCACAACGGCAACGAACCAAGCCTTGTTCTTTATCACAGTGAAGCACAGTAAGAGAGATGGTACCATCAGCACACAATATGACACTGCCTGGCTTCAGATCCACTGCGAGCTTCTTGTAGCTCATTGATATCATTTTCTCATCACCCTTAATGCTATAATCTGTGGAAATCATGATTTCTTGACCCTTCGTCAATTGAATAGGCTTTGCATCTTTCAAAAATCCAGTTCGGATCTCTGGACCCTGCAATATATATCAGTAGGCGCAATGAAGATGTGAACAGTATACATTACATCGCACAATTGTGACAAAAAAAAAAGTGAACTCGGTACTGTGAGACAATTCATAAGCCATACAGCTCATGCAATACAAAATTGACAGTTATGTTTGATTTGCAGACTAGCAAGCTGAGTATGCTAAGATGTGCATGCATGGAAAAATACTAATCGATATCATAGTTTATTGTGTCGATTATACACAGCATGCTGAATTGAAGATGTGTGTTCCAATAAAGAAAGAAAAGAAGGCATGGAACAATCACCCTATCACTATAGTTCAACCTATCCAGCAATGAAAAGTGCAGTTTCTACATCAAAATAAAGGATGGCGCGCTCTATTTCTCAGGACATATCCAAATGTGACCTAGATTTGAAATAGAGGCATGTCATAGCTAATAAAAAGTTACAAAAAAACCAAATGAAACCAGCGATATGCTCTACCAAAATCAGAACAAACCATACACAAACCATGCACATTTTGGGCATGACAATTGACCTTTAACAACGTGTAATACAGTCCAACAGAAACTAGCACTAGAGGGTAACATCACATCTAAGCCAATGTTATCCACAAATGGTGCTTATGAAAACTATTAATGTTAGATTTCCTTTAATAAACCAATAACAAATTTTAAAAATTAAAGTGCTGTTAATCTTTTCTAAGTTGGACCATGTCAGATCTGGAACGACAAGAATGCATGGTTCAAGGCTACAGGCTGGCTACTAGGGTCAATTTCTTGTTAGGAAAAGTCCATGGTACAAAAGCCCATTTGGTGGGGCAAGGATAAGGAAATGCAAATAGGGATGATTTGGCTGGTCGCAAGAGGATTATGCATCAAGTGAGATCCTTCTAGTTAAAGAATTTCTTCCAACCAAAGTACCATACTATCAGGCTGATGCCGATTCCTGATTGTCACTTCCTCTGGTGGAGATTGACATAAATTGGGTGCTGCAGACATGCGGCTAGAGATCGGGGGTTGCATACACAAAGTATGGCCACTACCTAGACGCTTCAAAATATGCATGGAACCTGATGTGTGTCACAATATATCAAGCAAACAGTTCACCAAGTGTCTCGAGCAAAGAGTCACTAGCCGACAGCTCCTTACAGTTGTCAAAGGGAGATTTAAAAGATGAATTCAATTGATAGGCTGTATTTATCATGGTTTTTCTCTGTCTGAATGACAAATAAAAGATAAGGAACTAGGCTGCTAGCTGAGGCCATCTGCCTTCAAGGGGGCAAAAAAGAAAAAAAAAAGCTTATGTCAAGGTAACCAAAGCATAAAGAGAGCTAATAGCTGACAAGATCGAGCAAGGTTAGGCACTGTTTGTGATTGTGAATGTGTGGCTGGCTCAACCCTATGATTGTTTGCTAACATAAGTCCATTGGGCTTGATGGTGACATTCATCTGTTCATAATATATTAAGGAGCAAGTTTGTAAGTTTGATTGAGATGTAGTGGTTGACTTTTGCAACTTGCAAGTTCAGACGGAGTTGGGTGAAAATAAAAATTATCAAAGATGCCAACTTGCCTTCACCTAGCTCAAGGGCACTTGATAAACGAATATGAAAAAGACAGGAACATGCTACCTATGTCAATCAACTAATTATATCTCGATTAAGTAATGCATTGTCCTATGGGAAGTACAATTTGAGTTCCTCACCAGGCAGTCCAAAACTAAAGCCACACAAACTAAAGCCAAACATATGATTAACTATTATAAAATATTCGATATCACAAAGTCCAAATTGATTTTACAAGGATACTTCTATGTGGCAACTGGCAAACACTTATATAAATATCGCTGGGTACATGAGTTTGGTTTTTTGTTGTCTTATGGAAATTTGCTCATGTCCTCAAAGCTGACAGGAAGGGCATGATTGGTTTGGTGCCAAAATGTTGGCATGCCAAATTGTGGGCATGCCAATTCTTGGGCCATTACTTGGTTTGATGCCAAAAGTTGCCCCACCTCTCACATTTTCTTACCAAAATGGTAGCAAGTTTTTTGCCTAGATTTTGGCTTGCCAAAATGGTGGCATGCCAAATCTTTGGCATTGAACCAATCAGCCCCGAAATACACCAGCCCCATTGCAAAATACTATTGCCAAAGGGCCTGGGCTATTGTACTAACCTTGGCCCGCAGATTGACTCAAACTATAATATATTTTCTATTCAGCATGGTACTGTTTTCATATGAAGCTTATAAGTTCATATCACTGCACTGTTGGAAAATTAAACTAGCTCAAGGGTGCATCCACGGTAACTAAAATCACACCCTTTTACATTAACTAAGAAAGCCACATAGATAACAAACAAAGAAAGAAAAGAAGACCATAGGTGGAATAGTTATTCAAACTGTAATATGATTTCCCGCATTATTATGACAAACAAAGATTTACAAAAACAAAGCATCATTCATTTGCTCAAGCCACCAAGATTCACTATCTGCATTTTCTTCCATTATCTGAACTAAAAGATTGAAAGTTCTCAAAACAGTATTATGATTTCTCACATTTCATGGGCATTTGTGAAAGTTATATAACACTATCAGACTTTACACTTTAGCACCCCCAAGTAAAAAAAAAAAAGATCAGAACAGAACAAATTCAGTAACTAAAGGCTGAAACATAGAGAGGACAAGTGGCTGGTGGTATGAGGGCCACAGCCAACAACGCAAGGAAATTGACAAAACGAACAGCCAACCAACCAATGGCGATTCAGGTGATGGTAAGTATACAACGAGTGGCTCCATCCAGTAGCAACATTCACATGTAAAATGCTGGACGGTGGACATCAATGCATAGATCTTCAAATATTTCGATTGGTCATCCACAGTTGTCATCTTAAATGTAGTAGCCGAATTTGCATGTACTCTAGAGTAACTTAAAGCTGAGGCCCTAGCAGACCACGCAAGCACAAGCAGACAAATGCGTTTTGGGGTTCGGCCAACACGAATGGTCGGGATTTTCGCCATAGCAATCACGAACGAACGAGCAACAGCACACAGAAGCGTCCAAAGAACAGCGGCGCCGAAATTAGGAACTAGAGATCACATCTAAGGTTAAGATCTCTTAAACTTTGAAAAGGGGAACCGGAATTTTGGCCTAAAACAGTCGCAGGATGTAACCAAACCGCCGCTAAAATCGGAAACCCCAAAATCCCGCGAGATGTTGGATGCCAGTACAAACCTAGGTGGAGCAGGCGGCACGGCGAATCAAGGGGAAAAAAAACGACGGATCACAGATCGCATTATGGAGCACGAAGCACGCGAGACCGACAAGATCGAGATGGGGGGCAGAGAGGGAAACAGACCTTGGTGTCGAGCATGACGGCGCAGAGGATGCCTGTCAGCTCCATGGCGGCGTGGAGGTTGTCGAGCGTCTCCTGGTGGTACTCGTGGGAACCGTGGGAGAAGTTGAAGCGCGCGACGCACATGCCGGCGCGGAGCAGGCGCGAGATCATCTCGACGGAGCGCGAGGCCGGGCCGAGCGTGCAGACGATCTTGGTCTTGGGACGCCGCCGCGCCGAGGGCTCATCGCCCCACGCCGCCGCCGCCGCCGCCGCCGCCATCGCTAGATCTGCGGGAGGGGAGAGAGAGAGGGGGAAGGGAACGAAGGGAAGGCGCGGGCGGTGTGGGAATAGGATCCTCGCGCGCCCCTTTCTCTCGCTTTTGGGCTGCGCTGTTGTTCTTGTTCTCCAAGAATGGGGGCGAGGCGCGTCGAGGGTGCTGGAAGGATTTCTTGTGGAATAAATAATGGCGATGCGGGATTGGAGGATGGAAAAGAAAAGAGGGGACCAATGGGCGGGCAGGGTCTCTTTCGTCTCCTGTGTCAGTCCACCCCAAACCTTTTGCGGTCAAAACCCAGGGGGGGTGGGGTGGGGGGAGTGCTTTGGCTGCTTGCATCGTTCCGTCCCCACCGGATGCATGAACTCTCCCTGACGCAGCCAGATCCAATTTTGTCGTGTCATTATCTAAAAATTACATTGTTATGTGCTTTGCTCCCTTTTTTGACAGACCTCAACGAGTCTAAACTTCGGTAGGCGACGAGGTGACACTGACATCGTTGAACAATTTCTCCTGCTCCATTTCTTACAAGTTTGGGTGTTCAATTTATGTTTTTCATCTACTATCAAGTATGCCTGATATAGTAGTCTAATGCTCAGATTTGATTTCAACCGAGCGAAGCCGGCCTTTTTTTAAGTTTGAAACGGAAGGCGAAACCATGTTTCCTTTTTGTTTCACAAAAAAAGATTAATTTTGTTTTCAAATAAGGCGTACCAAATATTCAACCCCGTTGATCTGTCCAATTGGCAACCTGCCAATAACGAGTCTTCTTTCCATGCGTAGTGTCGCTTTACGACGATGCTGTCGCATGCGCCCCCAGCATTCTCTCCTCCATCCCTCGTAAAAGGCACCACCTCCGTCTAGCGAATGTTCTTGGCCTTCGCGTTGGAAAGAAACAAGCCAAGCGCATGGTGCTGTATTTTGACTTGGACAGGACCAGTATTTCCATGGAGGACTAGTTTCAAAAAATGGCTGGCGACTAGCAGTACCACCGCTTTGTTCCAGAAGCCAGCTATAACGTGTCATCGGCAGTAACATTTTTGCTAAACTCGGGGTTTTTTTTGGAAAAATATTGTACGATGAATAATTGCCCCAAATTCCAAGCGGAGCTGCAAATGACCCGTTTAGAAGTTGCAGTGTACTTTTTCTTACCTTTTTTTTAATCAAATGTGTAACAAGTCCTCAAGACATTCTGAGTGTCTGGTCAGGAGACACGACAGGCTAGCATCTTTCCTGAATAAACAGAGCAATGTTAAATCACAAAGAAAAGCTCAGTTGCAGTCGCCTCTACCAGACAAGCCAGGATGAGGCTGCAAAATTGCAACATCCTACCAAAGCTCAGCTAAAAAAAAAGGTTCTATGCGACCTACATTGCCTTGGACCTCGGTGACGATCTAAATATCGATTACTCTTCCTCCAGCTTGACCCTTTTTTTGTTCATATATCTAATTGACTTCAACTCTTATGGTTATGAATGTGACTGAGAGTTATGCTTCCTGGTGACATTTTCTCTATTGTTCATTGCACCACACCAGGAAGGTTTAGAGCTCATCATGCCCAGGCTGTTTCGAAGACATGGCGTCGAGTTTGTTTTGCAGCTCCTGTCAAATTAACAATAACTGTATAAGGACCAAATCTCTTAATGAAAAGGGAAATTAAGACATTTGTGAAGCAAAGAGAGAACCTTTAGCTTATCCTCAATGCAAAGTGCAGGAGTTGACAATACAGCCACATACCTGCAATCCAAATAGGTGCATAAGATGGTGTAGTATGGATTTTAAGGAAAGATGGAAACTGAAACAGTACAAAGCCACATACTCGCATCTGCTAGGCTCATCGACATCATTTAGCTCATTGCTCAGCCCACATCTCAGCCTAACCTGCACAAGAGTGTAAATGAACAAAGGCTTAGAATTTGCGACCTGCAAACAGAGAGGAAATGTATACAAGATACCTACTTTTAGGCTCCGGTCTGGACCATTCCAGCATTTGTCCCCATTTGAAAACTGCATTACTCTGTATGATTCTTCAAATTTGTCCCATCGCCTGATGGCAGAAAAAATCATTTTATGGCACAAAGATGTGAGGGGAAAATGTCGACCAAGTAATTAATTCCATGGCATCTGTTTAGTGGCATCTAAATAGTGATAGTTTTTCACCTTCCAAAACATATAATTAAGTGATCCATGCAGCATATTTTGTTAAAGAACACGGTTGCCCTTGATTCGAATGTATTGTATTTATTTAGAAGGATGTCATACTAATATGCAAACTTATTTTAAGTGGGGAAGCAAAGAGTTTGGGACAAAAGAATGGTGTCCATGGTAGTCCATAAGATATCATTGACTCGACAATAAAAACTAGGTTCACTCATTATTAGAAGGAACGCAACAAAGAGCTACATAAAAGGGTTTTAAGTAATTAGAAATAGAAAGACAATAAGAATTCAGCAAATAATATTAAACATACCCCAGGTTCGTGGAACTGTGTCCTTCAGCTTGTGTTGCTTTCTTATATGCACAGACCTTGTAAGTGTATCTATCATAGAGATCCAGTTCACAAATGAGAACCAAACAATAATAATAATAATGATGATGATATAACAGACACAGGGGTCAAGAGAGATTGGATAGGTACACGTACTTGCCCTCCTTGGTTTCAAAGCACTGATCATAAAAGGAATAGAATTCCTTGTCCTTACCTAACAAGAACATGTTGTTTCAATAAATTCGAATAAAATAGACATTTGTACTGTAAATTCTACAGAGGAAATATATCATGCACAATAATAGACAGGAAAATCTAAATCGGGCTGAAGGTAAAGGTGCTCTGAAGGTATTCGGTATTTCAGTATCATTTACACTAATAAACAAGATGAAGCACATCTAGAACAGCTATTAACAGTACTGGACAAAAATTGTTCTGCGGAACTTAAAGTTCGAAAGTAAAAATGCAGTGGCGGTATTTGGTATTGCAAAGATGGATTCTATAACTCGAGGACTCTCAGCTCGTATACCAAAAAGGTATTCGACATTATCAACACAAAATTTGAAACATGCTCTTTATTTTGTCTTGGAGGTATTTTATCACCAAATCTTCTGAGAGTTGTTCTCTAGGCATTTTGATGGCAGCCTTTTTCCACCAGAAATTGTCAGTCCATGCAAGAACATGACAATAGGCACTTAGGCAGCATATGTAAGGGATCATTACTCTTGGACAATCAGATGCAATATTTGATGTAAGAATAAATTGTAGAAATTCATTGTAGCTAATTTATAGGCGAGAGCACACAATCACATAGTGAACAAAGTTTCAAAGTTCAAACAACACTTACCAAAATCCTGTTTTAGCTTCTCAGTTAGCGTGGATATCTTGGACTGGATTTTTGAAAGCTTTGAACTGGCATCATCATACTCCTTGCGAACACGAGAAGCCTCTAAAGAAAGTAGAAATGCAAGTATTGTAGCATCTCCTCATGATCGATCAAGGATTGGCCAATTAGAAACAAAGTAACAAACACATACAGATTACCTGATAAATCCACAGGGGTCTTGAAAAAGTTGAATTTTTGGAGAACATTTTGTACAGTCTGATGAATTTTGTCCAACCACGAGGAATGTTCAGATGCAGTTAAATCTGAAATAACAAATAAGTATTAAAAAGAATCATAACCGCACAAATACGATAAGAATAATAGTGGGTCACATTAACCAACCTGAATGGTGTTCACCTTTCTGATCGTCGTCAGATTTATAAGATTCAACATGGTCATCATGATCATCAACATATTCATCTTCTGATTCATGATCAAAGTCTTCATCATCATATTTGTGCCTGTCATCCTCGACATCTGAATGATAACTACCATAGTTTTCTTCGGCAGGTTCTGGTATTTCTAATTCATCTTCAACTGCTGCTTCTGCTGGTTCTGGTATTTCATGATCATCCTCATGCCCCTTCTTATTGTCTTTACTGACGTCATTTACACTTTCTCCAGTCCAGCGAGAAGCCACTATGCGACCTAACTCCTCCCTTGATAAACCCTCAGGATTGTCAGAACTAGGATCCTGAAATTTAGCACCACGGTGTTTCATATATCACGGTGAATTCCCAAAACAGTAATTAAAACTGTTGCCCAGGTGTATTCTACTGTGTTTTGTTTGTTGCCATGTTGTAATTCGTATCCTACTGAAGAAGGATGATGTGCAAATTAGATGTGGTAGACATCAAGATCTTGCCAACACATGACTATGCATATGAAGAATATCCAGCAGAGTAAGTTGGATTATTGTGACATCCTTACATCTGTAATTGGCTTATTTTCCTAGAAATAATCACTACAAAGAATAGCCAAAGGTCATTTGAAACTTACTAGCTAAAGCAACTTTCCATTAAGTAAACCAATTGTAAGGACTACATATATCATTAAAATGAGACAATGAACCAATACAGGAATTAGAATTCAATCCACAATAACCAACTACTTTGTGCAGTTGATAGGCCTCAGAATCAAAAGAATGTCTGAAAGATGAGAGCATAGCTGTTAGGGTCTTGGAGCCCTTTGCCTATAACAATAGCATTAAAACAGTAGAAAGTTGAAAATAAATAAAGAAGCACATTAATATTATATATTATGACAGAGTTGTAAGATCGGAATTAAACTGGTATTTATACAGGTTCAACTCCTAGTAGGGAGAAGACCAGCAAACTGATGTCTGTCACTGCTCTTACAGAACATGATATATTGATCTAAAAAAAGAAATAGCATGAGAGATGGCAAAGTGCCTAACATATAACCTGCTCTAGAGTAGGTGCAGACTCCTTTAGTGGCAATTCATCTACAATTCCACTATCATCTTGGCTTTCAGAACCATGCTGAAATATATGCCAAACAGATATTATTGGTCAATTTTCCACAAGACATACTAACAATAGACTTTTGATTTTGTAATACCAAATATCATAATATACCTGCTCATCAGATATCCCGCTTTCTGGCACATGATCCGTGGCATGCCCATCATGCTGTTCAGCTACCTATGTTCAACCGATAAAACAGACTGATATATTGCAGATGAACAGTTGAACTATGCAAGCCTCCTAGTTTCTAGTAGTAAACACTTGCAGAGGATTACAGCTTAGTGCAGTATATGTTCTACAATGGCTTCTCTATGTTTCAAGGTAATGGAGCATCCTTCTAAAGTGTGATTCCACAAGATACTAAATAACAACAGTAGAAACATGAGTGCCCACGGCATATGGGGAGCTTCAAAATTAGATGAGATGTTATTGTTTTAGTGAAATGCTGGATGATAAGAGAATTATGTAACTACAGCAGCCATTGTTTTCTTCATTAGTAATCTTGTTACTGATTTGATAATTAAATGCATAGTTATTCGAACAAAGGTTCTACTCTCCCATGCATAATACGTACAATATTAAACTCAGATTACATTCTCATCATACTAACACCCAATGTAAGGTCAATTTTAGGTATTTAATGACAAAGAGATGGAATACGTATTCAAAAGGGGTAAGACCGTAAGAGTAATCAACAAAGGAAAAGGTAGTTAAGAAGGCGACAAAAAAACATTGAATAAAATGCCAACCTTGCTTTCATCTTCTTTCACAGGGGGGTCAGTTTCCTTAGAACCTACTTCATGAGAAGCATCCTGTGCTTCCTTTTCAACAGTGGCTTTCTTTTCAGCTTCTTCTTTTATTCTCTTTTCCTCCTCCTTTTTTAGACGTTCTTCTTCCTCTGCCTTCTCTATTAATCTCTTTTGTTCTGCATGGATGGAAAGCCTTACTTCAACACTAAAACTATTCCATATAATATTTAGAATTTGTTTGATACGTCACTCATTAGCAAATGGCTCAAGACCAATGGATGCAAAGACCACACCTTTGAGCTTGTCGACGAGTCCTTTTAGTATTTTCTCTTCACCCTTCAATTTTGCTAGCTCCGTTTCATCTTTAGCAAAAGCCTCTTTCGCCCTTTCTACTTCCTTGTTCCGAATAACAACACCACTTTTGTATGTAGCGATTTTCTTCTTCAATTTATCCCTTGCCGCCTTGCCAGCCTCCCAGCAAGTGTTCTTACAGGTGACATTGCTATCATATTCGTCGCTCCCATCACAGCAATCTAGAAAGCAGGAAGGAAGAACCACATAGAATTAGAGTAACCTAGTGGGGTTTAACCAAAGCGCTGCAGTATAATTTGAGCTCCAACAACTACCGTGGTTTGTAGCCTTTGTCAGTGCATCTTTATGTAACAAAACAAGTAAGCAATTAAACGAAAAATGCCAGCAATTAAGGAACACTTACCACAAATGCCGTCATTCACTCGTGATGAGAAGATGGTTATTGGAGTGTGGCCTGCATTCTTGCAGTAGAATTTTCCCTCAGGGCACGCGGATGTCCCTGCACGGAAGAGAAACTTCAACGTTTAGTTGCGTTCCCGCAATTCCGACAAGATCACAACTTTAGGAACTCCCTTCAACCGCATAGATCCCAATCTCCCAAAATTCGAAGCTAACACACAGAATTTATGAAACCGCGAAGGCTAACAGACCAAGCCCAGGGAAACCAAACCCAGAAAAGAAACATCTTTTGAGACAAGAAGAATGTGGCTGTACCCGGCTCGTCGGTGCCGTCGGGGCAGTCGCAGAAATCGTCGTTGAGCTGGTCCCTGGAGAACTTGCCCGATCCGTCCCTGCACTTGATCACACCACCCCCGTAGTACGCCTCATCTGCAACCCCAAAGATGTCGAATCAAGAACTACATCTGCAGAAGGCACTAGAGAAAGAGAGGGAGAAAGCAGAAGAGCAGGCGTGGACAGATCCGGGCGAACCTTGTGGGGGGATGCCGAGGGTATCGAGGGGCGGCTTGGACGCCGCCGCCGCGGAGGCGCAGAGGAAGAGGGCGGCGACGAGGAGGACTCTCATGTCTGCGAGGCGCACGGAGGAGGGTCAGCGGCAGCGGATCGCCGGGGGCTTGCTCGACTCTAGAAACTTCAGGCCAGGCAGCCTCCGCAGCGAAACACGGGAACGAGTAGTCGCGGTGCCAGAGCCCGAGAGGCGGAGTGTGCTGTTGTGTGTAGGTGTACAGTACCCCGTCGGTAGAATACAGGAGAATCGTACGTGTTCGTGTACCGCGTATTTGCGAATCTATTCGCAGTTCCAAAATTAATGAGACGACGTGGATATGATGATGGTTCATGGTCGAGCCCATTAATTTTTTTGCATTTTTTCTGTGAGGAGATATTATAGCCTTATAGGATATTATGGGTACTATTATAGCTAGTCTATATTATTTACTTATTAGTTTTGAGAATATGGTTGTGTTTCACTAGTAGATTGTGGATTTTTCAAAACAAATGGAACATATATTGATGGATTACTATAACATACTCCATCCGCTTCAAATCATAGTTTGTTTTCACTTTCTAAGATGTATAGATTTTGTTAGGAAAAAAGTCATTTTCACCTCTTGACATTAATCCGAGTTTAGTTTTTCTCTCTGAACCGCAAAACCAGCTAACCAGCCTCCCTCAAGTATTGAAACCATATGTTTTACCTCCTTGGCCTGATTATAAATAGTATTGAAGGCGGTTTTGTCTTTTTTTCCTTTTTTATTTATTTCGACTAAAACTTTAAAAAACAGACTAAATCAAAGAAAAATAAAAAATGGAAAATTCAATTTTATTAGACTCCACATATGTATGTCAACACAAAAAATATAATATAGTATGTTTTGGTACAATTTTTTACTATAGATTTTGATCATTTTTTTAAGATAGAAAAATCATATAATTCATAACTGCCTTTTTTATGGTCAAGTTAGGGTGAAATTTTTATGGTGAGATAATTATTGTATTTTTCAACTGTATTAAAAAAATTATACTCATTGGATCTTGTATTCCTGTATAATTTAGTTATAAATTTATTTAGTATGTTTTCCATAAATAAATCCATAACTAAGTTATACATGATCCACTGAGTACAATTTTTTAATACACTTCAAGCATACAATAATTAGGCTACCATAAAAATTTCACCATGATTGGGCCATAAAAAATGTAGTTACGAATTATTCTATTTAACTATAAAAAATAATATATCTAAATTTATAGTAAAAATGTGTACTTATGCATACAATATTATATATTTTCCGTGCCTATGTGGAGTCCAACAAAACTAAATTTTCCATTTTATGATTCCCTTTGATTTACTATGATTTTTCAAAGTTTCAGTCGAAATAAATAAAAAGGAAAAAAGACAAAACCACCTTAATACCGCTTATATTCAGCCCAGGGAGGTAAAACGTACGGTTTCAAGACTTGAGGGAGGCTGGTTAACCGGTTTTGCGGTCCAGGGAGAAAAATTAAACATGGTCCATTGTACAGGGAGGTGAAAAAGGACTTTTTTCCATTTTGTTATACACGTAGATATAAAGCCATGTCTAGATTGATTCACAGTAAAATTCGTCTAAGAAAGCTAAACTGATCTAAAATTTGAGACAGAGGGAGCGGCAATTATATCTTTTATAAGCGTCTCTTAATTGCGCAATTAGATGAGAACAGACAACCTAAGCATGCACATGCAAATTGAAACAAGCATGCTCTGACTAGGACAACAATATCTTATCTAAAGGTTTGCCGTAGCAATCGTTTTATTTTTTAGTCTTATTTTTTACTCTGCTCGTTCTAAATTATAAGTCATCCAACTTTCTTGAGAGTCAAACTATTTTTTTTTTGCGCCAAGAAACTATTTTGTATTTGACCAAAGTTAAAGGCTGATCATAAAAATTTATGGCATTGAACAGATATACTATGAAAGTATATGTAATTGAGAAACTATAATCTTATTTAGTATCGTGAATGATAGTACTTTATCATATAGGTTTGGTCAAGCTTGAGATCTACCTATCTTATTTACATCTTTTATCAGCTAAAGGACAAACTTACCTCAACCGCCTAAGTAAAAAAAGATGCTATAGTCTGTTACCAAGTAGTACAACTTTCGATGGTGTTCATTAAGCAATGACGAACTATCAATTGTATTAAGTATAAAAAAATATCAATTGTATTATTCGAATGTGTCGATCGACAAAATCAATTTCTCTTGTTTTTTAGAAACATCAATTTGTCTTGTGGGATAGATAAACTCGAGCTTACAATATTACGACTTGGGTTTAGAAACAAAGCCTCGATATAGATCATCATCCATAATGCTCCAACTTCCAACTTTGGGTTTTGGGTAGACAGGTGACAACCAAAGCCCGCTATCTTCTTTTAATCTCTACTCCTAAAAAGATAGAAGAGGGTAGTCGTCATCCCACCAATCGTCCTGCCGGTCCATCGTAGTGCCGTCCGCCCCGAACCGTCGGACTTTTTTCCTTCCCACCCGCCGGTTTTCTAATGATCGAATCGATCTTCTAATCCTCCGCCTGATTCTCTCGAAACTAACTCCGTACCTCACGCACCTCGGCCAACACGTAGCCCGTCAATCACGCAACGTGATCCTCCCAAACTTCCAAAAACACGCGAGCGTGATCTGCCCCCTGGCGATCGCGATCCTCCTCCGCGCTCCGCCCGTAGGCTCGCGATCGAGCTCCGTCCCATCCTCGGTACATCACACACCCACGGGATCGGCTCCTTCCACGCACCCGCCGGCGACCTTTCCGCGGCGCCCGGACACCCCGTGCGCTCCAGCACGGCCGATCGGCGTGTCGTCGACCGTTCTCAGGATCCTACACGGCGGCGATCCCTGCTCCACCACTCCCTGCCCTGTGGCGGCCGGCGACCGGTGTAACGGCTGCCAGACTGAAGGAAGCGCTCAAGCGCCCGGCGTCCAGTCTCACGTTCGCCAAGGTCGTCCCGACGACGAAGACGCCAAGGTCGCCTACCTCCTCCAGTTACTCTCCCTGCATGCTACTGGCATGAGCTATTGATGTCCCTTGAAACGATTACACTTTCAAGTTTGTTCGTGGTCATTTGCATCTTTGATGTCGCCCAGACATAAGATCGTTTTTATTTTGTTTTCAATTGTAATTCAACTTGTTGGTCATTTGCATCTTTGATTTTGTCTCGTGACAGGAGGTCAGTAAGAGACATCCAACGACCACGTCGGCATCAGACAGCTGCTGCGGCGACATCAGCTTGGCTGGACGTCCAACTGCAGAGCGCCGCTTTTCAACTCTTTCTGCCTTATACGCTTGCCGGGTGAGATTACGTCTTGGTCCTACCTTGTAGTGTTTAAGTGTTTTCAGCACCTTGCCACAGCAAATAAGATAACTCACTACAGCGCTGGTTGGTTTTGTGAACCAAAGTTGGGATGCAAGCAGGCGTGTGGCAAATCAGATATGCGCCTACATCACCAGTTTGTGTTAAAACTTCTAATCTAACTTGTATTAAAAAGTCTGCTCAAGTCTTCCTGTGAGTGCATTTAACTGTTCAGAATATAGCTGATGAAGTAAAAAACAGTATGAAATTTAGATTCTACTATATTTATTTACATTAAAGAAGATAGTGTCAGCCATATAAATGGTGCGTCATGGATAGTTGCACGTAAAATAACAGGATTATAATTTTTCTTTTCATGCAATGGCAATCCGTAGATAATGCATGGCATTATATAATAGGAGGCATTGATGTGTTACCTTATGCTAAAGTAGCTAGAGAAGTGATGCAGGATATAATTGGTAGACATTGTGTGATCTGATGCAACATAGGAAACGCGTGTATCGCTGCTTTTTCAAAAGGAACTTTGTTGCAACTATTGACTGAAACTGTATTTCTTTTCTTCAAGACTTTCGGTAGCTAGATTTAGCCCATTTGCTTCTAGAAGCAGGACTGCAAGTTGTAGTTCATCAGGAGTATTCAATCAGAATCAGGAGAGGGGTTTCCTGTAAGTCCTACATTTCGGAACTGCATCCTTCTGAACTCTTTTAAATGTTCTAAAAGTATGTGAACAATGTAAACTAAGTTTTGGAACAGGTTTTGTTAAGAGGTTTGACTCCACTTTCTACTGAAAAATATGTCTACTTAAAGACTTGCGTTCTATTATGTTCAGGGAACAACTTCTGATGCGCTCTCTGGATTCGTACTTTGGGAGCTCATTTACCGCTATCCACAGTGGGACAAATCTATTGTAGGTATGAATTCTACAGTTCATGGAATTCTTATCATGTTGAACCACACTACCTATAGTGCATGAGGAGATCTGGTCACGGGATTTCTTTATAAGGTCTATAGGAGATGCTACCTTGTGGATGTTGATTACTTATTAACTACCCAGGTTGAACGTTACGGTAGAGTCAGATAAAAGTCATAAAGGTCGGCGGCCGTTTCGAGATTTGACAAATGCCACGATTGATCCTAAATAACGTAAGCGAGAGAGGGAACGAGCACGGAATGCAGCTTTGACGGAGGAACAACGGGAGGAGAAAAATAAGAAGCGTCGTGAGGCATATGCAAGAAATAATGGGAAGGCAAAAAAAATTGAAGATGATTCTGTTGTATCGTCAAAAAAAGGAGACATTGATCCTAACGATGATTGGTTGCGTAGAAATGATATGTTTACTCCTAATATATTCTCCAGCCAATTAGAAGATACTGTTAGTGTTGATCTCATTTATAGTGGTTATATCTCATCGATGTGTTTTTCTGTATAGTAGTTATCTCATTTTTTGATATAGCGACTACTATATAAAATAGGGGTCAACAGGTTGGTGGATGGAAATGACACCATGAGTATGAACCTGAGTGAAAACATCACTGCTCCCTGTGCAGGTATACCAAAATTTCCAATGCGATTTATGTTTACATTCGTAATAATATCATATTGTCTATTAATTTTAAGTATGTGTGTATACATAATAATATGACTAATATGGATACGATCAAATAATAATAGGTGACACCGGGTTTTTGAGTACTCCCCCGCGATTGCTCAATCAAAGGGAACCTAAGCAAGAGATGGCTATAGGTCGAGTTGAATCTAGGCGTCCAGTAAATTCTGACGAAAAGAGGGAGGAAAGAAATAGGAAGCGTCGTGAAGCATATCATTCGAAGACGCAGGTTGAGAAGGCTGCAAGGAGTGAGCATAAGAGGGGAAAAAATAATACACCGTCCCAAGTAGAGGGGAGGAAAGCTTATAAAAAAAGAATAAATATGAACGTGCCAATAATTTGCATCCTGAATCCATCGCCATGGAGAATCCACATTTCGTTCCTGAGCTTATAGACCCTACCGGAGATCAGCCCAGAATAAGCGCTACAGATTGGACTATTCCTGCTATAAACGGATGTCCGGTTTACATCCAGTCAAAAGATGAACTACGTATGGATGCCGAGACCCCTTCAGAGCATGCTGGTCGCATGACGCACATACATCATGTGACACGCAGTGAGAGGCATGCACTGTTACAACATCGGAATCAAATGTTTGAAAGTTCTTCAAGAAGAGCTAATAGATATGCGGATGAAGTCATCAATGGACTGGAGACTCTGACTCGTTCTACGATAATGAACAACAGTAACACATTCTTATTTGTTGCAATTCATTATGTATATGTATAATGACCGGAAGGACCATCCTCTTATGGGATTATTTATTCTATTCTGTCTTACAGAAACTATGACTTCTGGTAATGATGATAGTGATTCGCTACACACATCAGTACCTATTGACAATGAAAATGGTATCTGTACACTTCTATACCAAAACATTTCAACATCCTTAAATGTTCACAAAATTACGCATGACTCATCCTTATTCTATTTTACAGAGTACACCCGTCGAATCCCTGATACGAATGAACCAACTCAGACACGTCCACCTACTATTGATGGTACTAAATTTGTAGCACCTTGATAATTACATTGCATTCAATAAGTGAAATATAATTTTTCCAGATATTAACAGCACCATGGGTTTTTTTAAGGACTGCCAACGATGGTTGGCGATGAGGAGATCATATTTTCGGATGATGAGGAAGAGGATGAGGGATACCTTTTTGCTGGGCAATATACGCATATGTTTATTTACCTTACTTTGAAACATATATTTTTAAAAACATGGTTTAACTTGAAAGTGATCATTAAAACTTCATATGACGAAGAAGAACAAGATATTCAACCTGTTGATGTTGATGACAATGACAACATGTCGGATGCTCCAGATCCATTTGATGTGGTTTATGCCAATGTTCCATCTGAAACACATATGCTTAAGCCTGTGGAGAACTGTAAGCACTGCAGCGCGAAGAGGTTTGAGTCTAAGCCGCCCGCATTCTGTTGTCGTGGAGGAAAGATTGTTCTCTCCACACCTGACACCCCACCTGAGCTCATGAGGTTGTGGACAAGTTTTGACTCGGATGCTAGGCACTTTCGTTCAAACATCAGATTTTTCAATGGGCACTTCTCTTTCACTTCTCTTTACTTTCACCTAGATCGTAAGACCACCGACGTGAGAAACGGTGGTGTCTACACGTTCCGTGCTCATGGCCAAATTTACCATAACATACGGTCATTTGGTAAAGAGGATGGAGTGGAAGCTAGACATCTTGAGCTCTACTTCTACGATGATGATCCATCACTTGAGCACCGGTATGCGAAGTGTCGTGAAGAGTGCATAGCAAAGGACAAGGAGGTCATTGATCAGCTGGTGGGTATCATGACTGGCAATCCCTACTCGCACCATCTTAGGACCATGGGGCAGGCTGAACAGCTCGAGGACTATCATGTGGCATTGAACCTTGACCCATGGCTAGACCAGAGAACATATAATGTGCCTATCACATCAGAGGTTGCTGCCATTTGGATCGAAGGAAGTGAACGTCAAGGGCAATTTGAGAATAGTGTTCTCTTGCAGGGGAAGGATAGATCTATACATGACATCCGATCATATCATGGCCTCTATGACGCACTTTCATACCCCCTCTTCTTTCCTAGAGGTGAACTAGGGTGGCACAACAACATTCCAAAGAGGGGTGTCACCATGGAGGAGGTGGAAGCTACTAAAGCAACACGCAAAGCCCGTGCAAAAGCACGTTCTGAGGGTAATGGCGATGATGATGATCTAGGTAATTAGATACCATCGTATTTGCTCTTCTTGCAAGATTATATTATAATATAGTATGTTATAACAATGGCCCTAACTATGGATACATGCAGGGTCTGCTGGCAACAATTGTGTGTCCGTGCGTGACTACTACTACTACAAGTTCTAAATGCGGCCAGGGATATTCAACCCAATACTCTTTGGCAAGCGTCTTTTCCAGCAGTTTGCAGTCGACACATACATAAAGATTGACAGCTCACGATTGGACTACTTTCGGAACAACCAGGACACTTTAAGGGCTGATTTGTACAAGGGCCTTGTTGATAGCATGATTGTTGGTGAGGAAAAAGCTGATGCAATTGGGAAGCGTACTGTGTTGGGTACGACATTCATCGGAGGTCCACGTGATATGAGGAGACGGTACATGGACGCTATGGCTCTGGTGCGGAAATATGGTAAACCGGATATCTTCCTCACAATGACATGCAACCCAAATTGGGATGAGATTAAAAATGAACTTTGCCCCGGTCAGATACCTCAGGACCGTCCAGATCTCGTCACTCGGGTATTCAGGGCAAAGCTCGAGGAAGTAAAGAGGAGGTTAACGAAATGAGGAACATACTTGGTATGGTCCGGGCATACGTGTACATAGTGGAGTTCCAGAAGAGAGGATTACCGCATGCCCATTTTCTGCTAATCATGCACAGAAAGTTCAAACTCACATGTCCCGAGCAATATGACCGCCTCATCTCAGCGGAGCTCCCAAACAAGAAAAAATACCCTGAGCTATATAAGATGGTCACAAAGCATATGATGCATGGCCCCTGTGGATTGTTGAATCCTGCATGGCCATGCACTGCGGGTCGTGCTTCATGCAAGAACCGTTACCCACATCCTTTCTGCGAGGTTACCTCCCAGGGCAAGGATTCATATCCTGTTTATAGACGACGGGATGATGGGAAGAGCATTAAAGTTCGAGGCCATGAATTGAATAATCGATGGGTCGTCCCTTACAACCCTAACTTGCTGCGCACATTCAATTGTCACATTAATGTTGAGGCATGTGGGAGCATCAAATCTGTAAAGTACTTATTCAAGTACATATACAAGGACCACGACAGGGCGTCTGTTGCGGTGAGGGAAGCCGGTAAGGCGAACGACAATGGAGATATTGATGAAATCAAGTTGTATAGAGATGCTCGCTGGGTGACCCCTCCAGAAGCGTTGTGGAGGATATACGGCTTTGACTCGAGTCAGAATCATCCACCCGTACAACAACTACAACTTTATCTTCCGGACATGCATATGGTGTCGTTTCATCAGCGTGACAAGATTGAACGGGTGGTCAATCGTCTAGGTTCCGATGAGTCAATGCTAACTGCATACTTCGATGCAAATAGGGTGAATGAGAATGCTCGTACTATCTTGTACCGTGACTTTCCAGAGTTTTTTACTTGGCAATCAGATGGCAAATTTTGGCAACCAAGAAAATATGACACGGGTGGGCAGGTTGGCAGAATCATCTTGGCTCATCCAGCTGAGGGGGAACGTTACTATCTTTGAGTTCTGCTAAATCATGTTGTTGGGGCTACCTCCTATGAGCATCTGAGGACCATTGATGGTGTCATCCAACCTACCTTCCGTGAAGCTGCGCAAAGAAGGGGCCTGATAGAACAAGACAACACACTGGATGATTGTCTGAATGAAGCTTCTTTATTCCAGATGCCATCATCTCTACGAAGACTATTTGCCACGATTTTGGTATTCTGCGAGCCGAGCGATGTTCTCGGACTATGGCACAAACATCAGGCTGCAATGTCTGAGGACTATCATCGCAATAACCCATCCCCTGACCTCGTGCAACAGATGGTTTTGATTGATATTAGAAACATGCTGCAATCAATGGGTAAGGAAATAAAGTCATTCCCACTTCCGGATATTGATGCCACTTACGACGATACCAACGGTGTACCTCAAGAGATAGTTGAGGAGGCAACTATTGAGCATAACACTAACGACGTGTCTTTGTCAGAGTCTCTTAATGATGAACAGAGAGCTGCCTATGATGAGATAATATCTACTATAGACACTGATCATGGTGGCTTGCTCTTTGTTGATGGCCCTGGTGGCACCGGAAAAACATATCTATATAGGGCCTTGCTTGCAAACATACGGAGTCAAAACAAGCTTGCAGTGGCGACAGCTACGTCTGGTGTTGCTGCCTCCATAATGCCTGGTGGTAGGACGGCCCACTCACGCTTCAAGATACCCCTTACTATCGATGACGGTGGTTGTTGTAGTTTCACTAAACAAAGTGGTACTGCCAAACTGTTGCGGGCGACGTCTCTGATAATTTGGGATGAGGCTTCTATGACAAAGAGACAGGCGGTGGAGGCACTCGACAACAGCCTGCGAGATATAATGGATCGACCGGATCTCCCGTTTGGTGGGAAGACTATTGTGTTCGGTGGAGATTTCAGGCAGGTTCTACCGGTGATCCGAAGGGGGTCGAGGGCTCAGAGAGTCGATGCCTCGCTGCGGAGGTCTTACGTATGGGGTTCCATGCGCCACCTAAAGTTGGTGCGCAACATGCGGGCCAAGAGTAACCATGGTTTGCGGATTATTTGTTGCGCATTGGTGGTGGCACAGAGGAGGTTAACTCTAATGGTGATGTTCGTCTTCCTGATGATATTTGCGTACCGTATACAGCAGATGGCAAAAACCTTGATAGACTCATTGATTGCATATATCCAAGGCTAAGTGAAAACATGACAAACAAAGACTACATCACCTCAAGGGCGATTTTGTCTACACGTAATGATTGGGTCGACAGGATTAATATGAAGATGATAGGGTTGTTCCAAGGGGGTGAGATGGTCTACCACAGTTTTGACTCTACAATAGATGACCCAAATAACTATTATCCAACGGAGTTCCTTAACACTTTGACCCCTAATGGGCTGCCTCCGCATGTGTTGAAGCTAAAGGTTGGTTGTCCAGTCATATTGCTAAGGAATATAGACCCTGCAAATGGACTTTGCAATGGTACGAGGTTGGTGGTACGAGGCTTCCAAAAAAATACCATTGATGCAGAAATTGTGTTAGGCCAGCATGCTGGAAAAAGGGTTTTCCTACCTCGGATCCCGTTGTGCCCGTCAGATGACGAGATGTTTCCATTTCAGTTCAAGAGGAAGCAATTTCCTATCAGATTGAGCTTTGCAATGACAATCAACAAATCACAGGGGCAAACTATCCCAAATGTAGGTGTTTACTTACCTGATCCTGTATTCTCTCATGGTCAGTTGTATGTTGCAATGTCAAGAGCTACCGCCAAGACAAACATCAAGATGCTCGCCCTCCCACCTAATGCCGAAGAGGAGCAGGAGGAGGAGGGAAAAAAATGAAAAAAAGGTGACAAGAAAAACAAATAAAAAGGGGAGGAAAAAAATAATTGAGGAGAAGATAGAAACACCAGTTTTTAATGGTATGTACACGAAAAATATCGTGTATAAGGAGATTCTAACGCCATAAACAAGGTAATATACATATTAGTTCTGTAAATATTTTTTTCTCTTAACTAAACTTTTTGATTATATTCAATAAATCAATAAATCCATTACTGTATTTGGAGTTCCATTTTAGCATAGTCCAGCACATCGTAAATGATTTGAATTGTGTAAAAAAAAATCGGGACACATTTGTGCTAGACATATATAAGATACTTACGCATGTATTCTTTGTGTTTACAGGATCTGACCGTAATGTGACAGAATTTCGTCACTGAATTCTTGTCGAATGAAGCAATTATATATCGAAAGATATACTTCCAGCAGATATAAAAGAATATCTTAATCGCATCTCCGATTTAAATTTTTAATAGAGTAAATTGTTCAATTTTGCAACAAAAACTTATAACAGTGAATTATTGTCTTCTGAAATGTTCAATGTGATTTGTTATACAATTATTTTAGTCCCGCAGCAATACACGGGCACTGTACTAGTCGAGATACAAAGCCCCATTTAGACAGGTGACTTGGTCCAGCAGGACGGCCTCAAGCGTTTGAACCTGCAGCCCATGGGTCCTTCGTGTAGACTGACGGAGGGTCAAAATTAGCCCATATAAAGGGCGAGAACATCTCTGCAGATTTTCAAAGGCTACCCCATCGTATAAAAACACACTAAAAAGCGAAATTGCTTTTTAGAAGGGAGTGTCTACCTTCCACCTGAGTGAAAGGTGTCCCTTCCTCACTTAAATTTTTGAACACTGGATCTAAAATCCTATGGCTCAGATCTATTCCATCCTCCAACCCTAATCTCACCTCCTCTCTTTCTCTCTCTCCTCTCTTCCTCCCCACCTGCCGCCGCCCCTCCCCTGCCCCGCCTCCCCTCCGGCACCGGCGGGCTAGGGCCTCGCCGGAGCTCCGCGCCGGCAGCGGCGGTCGGCGCGGAGCTCCGGCGAGGCCCTAGCCCACCGGTGCCGGCCGCTGCACCACCCCACCCGCCCACCACCGCCGTCGTCGTTGCACGCCCCCGCCGCCAGCGCCGGCCCAACCGCCATCCTCCACCGCCCGGGCGCCGCCGCCCTCGCCGCCGTCTCGCCCGCCGGCCGCTCCCGAACCCTCCTCTAAGCCCGGGGATGAGGATGGCCCCTAGCAACCCCGGAACCCTAACCTCGCCAGAGTCTCGCTGGAGTTGGAGAAGATGAGGAAGGTAGATGATAAGGTGGAGAGAAGAGGAGCAAATCTGAGTCATCCACTCTTTTAATCTAGTGGTTACAAAATGTGAGTGAGGAAGGCCTCCAAATCACTCAAGTGATGTTTAGCTTTTCCTTTTTAGAAACCTGTAACAGCGAAACATGCTAAATTTTTCTACTCCAAATAAAATTGATGTCTTGGTATGAACAGAGACGTGAAAAACGAAATAACCTGATAATCCTGATTTATTTATTCATAAAGTTTGGATTTATTGGCCGAGGTACACTAAGAGACATCATGCAACACATGCTTAATTCAACATGCTATCTAGGGGGTAATTGACCACAAACTACTAGCACTAGTGAACGAGATGCAGGTGCATTCACACGCTATATATATAGCTTATTATTTGTTCATGGGGATGAATTAAATTTATATCATGTCTTGTTACATGTTTACTTTGTCATTACCCTTTCTATGCAAAATTATGGATGATTGGACATGCGTGTTGACTTAATACTACTATACGTGTATACGCGTGTGGTTGTACAAGGAGGGAGCCATGCATATGCATCCGATCTGCCCGGGCACGAATCTCAGTGCGGGTTCCTTGGATCGTGACGGCTGTTGGCGCCGGACCCCGGGTAATCCTCCGTCTGCAGGAGCCCCGCCCTTCTCATCTCCTCCTCCTCGCCGGCGACCTGCTCATCATGATGCGCCTCCGCCGCCCCTCCCACCGCCGCCTCCTCCGCCGTGGTTGGCAGCAACACCCTCGGCAGCAGAGCCCTCCGGTTGCCTACCGCCGCCGCTGCAAGGATGAGGAGGAGGAAACACAAAGCAAAGATGATCAGCAGCGTGGCCTCCGGCGAGAGCTCCGGCGGGCCGAACAGCTCGAGCAAGCCGTACAAACCGTGGACGATTAGCAGGCAGGACAGCACGGACAGGAGCAGCATGATGGCCGGGACCGACGACACCTTCCTCATCATCACCGTCGTCGCCATGGCTACAGATCGATCGGCTCAGGATTGATGACGCTTCTCTAGTTTCTCTCTTCCTCTTTCTAGAGATGGAGAGAAGAATGCAAGCAGCTAGCCTTAGTCAGGTCTTGACAGATGGAGGGGGCCTTTATATATATTAGCCAGCTGACGCAGGATCAGCGAAAGTGGATTAGCGAACAGGGGTCACATCAGCGGAGGTCAAACGAGCACATTATGTGTTGCTTAGGAATTACCGGTAGGAGAGGAGGAGGAGGAACTGCTGCTATGCCTCTAGCTGTCCTGTCCTAACCTCTGGCCATAGCGCATAGACCCTAGAGAGCTTAAGGTGGTGGCGGTAGCTTTTTTTTTTTTGGCGCGAAAAGGTGGTCGTGCGCGGCCATGCACTGATGCACCGAGCACCAGAAATGGTGGGATCACGGCCACGTACGTACTGGTGGCCTGGTGCTTAGGTGGAAGAGCGTGCATGAACGCAGCTTCGCACTGGCATCCACTATAAGCACGTACTGTTGCGCCAATGCGCCGTGGTCGATCGGTCGCCGCCAGCATTGGCCGGCCGATATGGGTTCGGTCGGATCCGCCATGGAAGGCAGATCGATCGTGAGAGAGATCTCGAGAGAAAGAATGTCACACTGCATCTTCAACGCCGGCAGGTTCATCCATCCACCTATGATTTCTGGTGGTGGTGTTGTAGTGGGGGAGAGAGATCTCGTTTTAAATTTGCGGCATGCATGCACTTTAATTTGGCGCCTACTCTTATCAGGTCAGGCGTTCGTTGTCATGCTCAGATGGAAGTACAATTAGCACGGTTAGCCTAGATTTGTCGGCAGCACTTAGCAATTTAGCATGCATGCTGGAAAGATAAGGTCTCCTCTGGAAGGATGCCTGATGTTTGGTCATTAGGAATGTGAGAGGGCGTAGTCAACGATTTATTTTAAGTACAGACGAATTACACTGTTCATAAGAGAAGGTAATATTTGTTCCCATTTCAAAGCAGCCAAAATATGTAACCATGTAGTAATGGCTATTTGGAAATATAAAACTGCTTTATTTCTAGGTGTGCAAAATTTTAAGTGAGCAAAAAAACTTAAACACGTGTGTTGAAGTTTATTAATTTAGAAAAATAATATAGTCGTCCTCTTGTCACTTTAGTTGTCATTACCTCATATATCGTTTACACTGGTGGTTGCTTGTCGCTACTCGCTACTACCCTTATTGTGGTTGCTTTGTCGCTAGTACCCGTATTGTGGTTGCTGCTCTCGTCTCCTTGGGATTGTTGATCTTTCTTTCTCATTTAGTTGCTGTCTCTCCTATTTTGTTAGAAATATTTTATTTTGATTTCTACTCAGTTATTTACACATTATTTTGTAGAGCAAATTAAACATTTGTGTTTTGATCTAGTACGTAGAAGCACTCCGATGCTTCGAGATGATTATTTTCAGCTAGCTGGAATTGCGAAGTAGAAGCACCATTCAGCCCAAAAGAAAAATTATTAAAGGAATAAGAAGGACGGGCTAGCTCCGCACAGATCATCACAAATTAGGCCAACTAGTGATTTGTGCGCGCCCCTGCGCGCATGGAGCCAAGCGATTCTATTAATAAATGTGAGCCAGTTTTGCACAGTTACATCAACATTTGGATTTGGTTGAACTATATCATGTGAATATCATGCTTGTTATGGGAAAAAATTGAAGCTTTAGTCGAACAATTAAAACTAACGAGACAATTTCAGCAAGATATTATAGCTCGAGAAAACCTGTGTGCTAAGCTCTTAAATACTCAAAATAATTAAGTACAGAACGAATGTATTTGAGGAAAGTTTTTTTTGTTAAATTAATTCTCAAAGGTAGTCTTCTACACTTAAATCCGAAAAAAAAACAAGCAAATGCATATTGTTTTAGAATACTATGTAATCATAACAACAAAAGGCTATGCAAACATATAAACAAGGAAAAGGAATGGAATCATTGAGAATTACTATGGAGGCATAGCATAACTATATGGAGTGTGACATTTCACATAACAGTGTATAAATTAAACATGACTTGTACACCCAGATTACACCGCCAATGATTAATAGTTTCCGTTAAATTGTAGCCAACCTCCCTGGTGATTTAAATAGAATATACAAGAGAATGCAAATCAGCTTATCAGTAGGGATAAATGAACAAACTTTGATGTGGCTGATCATCTTTGAACACTCTAAATGAGCTTTTGCTATGTGATATTGACAGGCCATTGTTTTTCTTTTTTAAAAAAAGGTGTATTTGTGCATCTGGGAATTTCAATGACCTGCATGAAACACATCTACAACTTATAAACACTCACTGCTTCTGAAGTGAAGATATGGTTAAAAAAATCATAATTATATCGTGAGGAGTAAAGATACAATAGTTCTCACTTGCATGCCAAGGAGTGCAACTTCTGTTACTTGTATTCAAGGAGCCTCTCATCCGAGTCTGAAGTAAAATAGGCAGCAGTGAGGACACAACCTAAAACCATTTTCACTGAAGAAACGGTAATAACCAAAACCAAACAAAGGAAAACCTGACATAGCCATGTACAGGTTGCAGCAGTGGCACACATAATTTAAACAGAACGATCAGAGGTACTTAAAAAAAGCATGACCACTGAAATAGATAGAAATAGAATGGAGCATTATAGTTTAGGATTGTAATCTGGGCACTAAAGTTGGCCATACGTTTGTAGGGCTAAGAAACATAGATATTCATACTTATATTGGTTATGCATTGCATATCAAATATGCTAAGAAAAGATATAGTACTTTTGTAAGCTTGAGTTTAGAAAACATATTGGAAACTTGCTATCTGTGCAACAATGCATATCAGGAATATTCAAGACAATGAGGAACTTCAATGATCCGATTTTGGTTACTGCAGGAAATTCAGTATGCAAAGTTTAATAACAAATTAAAGACCTGGAAGGCTGGAACACGAATACACACCAGAGCTAAAATTTAATGGAATAGAAAATAGCATTGCAAGGCAGTAACCAGGCTATTTAGTAGGTGTCGTTCTTTGAGGTGGAATCACCCTCGTTTGCCTAAAGTGTACATTAAGTTGGAGGGCAGGAATAATGCAATTTCAATTAGGGACTAAATCACCAATACGGAGAGGGTAAAAATAAAATCGTACAAACAATGAGACTGCCGATTAGATACTCACTGGCATCGTCCTGTGCTTCTGTCTGGAGACACAGGCCATGGAGCATGCGGCACATCACTCGCCGGTGGTGCTCCTGGTGTCATCCGCCGCCTTTCTCTGAGCTGCTGAGGGGATTAGAAAAGGGGTGCCCACATAAGAAAGAGAAGAGAAGGAACGGGACAGCAAGAAGGAAAAGAAGATAAGGAGCAGAACCTGCCATGACGTCGGCAGGCACGGCGGGGCTCTGGCGTTCTTGTCTGCTGAGGGGCCAGCTGCGCCCCTTCGAGATGAAGCAGCTGGACCTCACCAAGCTCGGGCACGGCCGCACGGGTCGGTGCCCCTGGAAGATGTCACAGGAGGCGAGGCCAGCTCCACCTCCTGCAAGCGCCTCTTCCTCCTGCGGCGCCCCACCCCTGGTTCTTCTCCATCCCCGGCCCTCTTCGTTCCCCACCATGGTCGGGTCCGCCACCCGCGGTCTAGAGGCCGCGTGGTCGACCGCAGCACTGTCAAATGCGACATCGAGATCCATCGGCTTCACGTCAACTTTGATTCCCTCCCGCGCCGCCGTGGGCGGGCGAGTGGTGGTGAGCGGAGGCGGAGGCAGCTGGGGCGGCGCGTGAGGAGGCGGAGGTAGCAGCGGCGCGCGACCGAGAGTCGGAGAGGATACGAGGGAGAGAGGAGATATTTATCAGGACCGCGGGTTAGTTTCACTAAAAAACGAGGGCCTAATTGTAAAACGTTGCGAGGTATGTGGCCGTTGGATCGCCGAATGGACGGCCGAGGAGTTTCCGCCGACGTGGATGGGCTGGCCGGCCGGCGCGAGCGCCGGATTTCATAAGAAGAAATTCCGTTTTCCGGCAAAGTTTGAGGCGTGCGTATACATGACACGTCACATCGTTGGGTAGTACCTAATTTATTGTTTTGCCAAGGAAAGAAGGCGTTCATTATAGAGGGCCATATGGGCCGCCCAGCCCGACTCGGCCCGGGCACGATGTGGCCCGGCACGAAGCGGCCCGGCCCGACGTGGCACGAAGGCACTTCGTGCCGTGCCTGGGCGGCACTAAGTGCCGAAGGCGGCGCCCAGGCACGGCACGTAGGCCATTTTATCGTGCCGTGCCGGCACGAGGCACGGCTTCGTGCCGTGCCCAGCCCAGCGTGTCGTGCCAGAGGCCGGCCCAGACAGTCTTCCACAGTTCAATCAGTTCACATTTTCATCACCAAGTTATATATAATCATAGAATGAACAATATTAATTTGAGCTGTTTGTTTTGCTGCCTCATTAAAAACCTTTGTAGGTAAAAACTCACACCTCGTGAGAAAACCCTACAAAGGAAAAAAGAGTACAGCCAGCTCTAAGTTCAGACATTCAGTTCATAATATTACAAGTTCATAGCATTACAAGTCCACTAATCTAGATATAAATTCTCAAATGACTCTTCAAGCTTGGGATCTTCAATATCATGTTGCATTCTGGCATCAGCTTGCTCCCAATCCTTGATCAAGGCTAGCATCTCCACCATCTCAGGGGCTAATCGCCGTCGCCGCTCCTCGATTATCCTGCCAGTGGTACTAAATGCAGATTCTGAAGAAATGGTTGAGACAGGCACAGTCATAACATCTTTAGCTAATATTGACAGAACAGGATAGGATAACTTATGCTCATGCCACCAATTCAAAATGTTGAAATCATCATAAAAAAGTGTGACTTTATCACTGTCCAGGTAGGCAGTCAGTTCAGAAGTAACAGGAGTTGGAGGCTCAAGAGATGCACCAGAACAAACAGCTTGCATTAAAACAGTAGCAGAAGTTCTCCTAGACAGGTTTGACATACCAGAACTAGAACTTTCAGATGTAGAACCAAAGATCTTACCCCAAGATGTCTTCTTCTTACCTGCAGTAGGGCCTGGCTGAATAGGCCTTTGGTTCCTCACAGCTCCATATTTGGACTCATATTTAGCAAACAGGTTAGAGAGTTCATCCTTGACTTCATGTAAGTAAAAAGAATAATCTTTACCATTAAGACTAGATAAAAGACGGAGAACATTGCTCAAACCTTCCACCTTAGCCCTAGGATCTAATATGAATGCAAATGAATAAAGCATAGGTATGTCAGACCAATAGTCTAGGAACTTCTGTTTCATAGGAGCAACAATGCGTCTGAAATCAGACTCATATTCTGGATCATGTTCAAAAGCATTCAAGTGACCAGCTATATCAAGAACATGATGCAATGCTAATGGAGATGTTGGATAATACACACCAGACAAAACAACAGTAGAATCATAAAACTGTTCAAGAAAGGAGAGAATTTTCTCAGCAACATACCAGTGATGATCATTCAGAAGTGGCCCTCCATCAATAAAAGGATGGTTAGTTGCAATAAAAACAGAAAAGGTTGGACGATAAGGAATGAGATGCTTCAGCATGAGATAGGTGGAATTCCATCTCACATCCATGTCCAACCCAAACTTACGAGGACGGGCATTCATAGAAATGCAAAATGCTTTGTATGCTGCAATGCGTTGGTTAGATGCATTGAGGAATGAAACTGCAGTTCTAATTGCAGTCAGACAAGGTTTGAAAACTTCAAGCCCAGCCTTCACAATAAGATTAATGATGTGACAAGCACATCTCTGATGCAACAACATGATGCCAACATAACCAGACAACAGAGGGCTCAACTTCTCCATTGCTTTTATGTTGGCAGATGCATTATCCAATGTAACAGCAAAAACTTTATCAGACAAACCATAATCAGAAATTACAGCACTCACACGCTCAGCAATGTTCTCAGCATTATGAGAAACATCAATCAGACGCAAGCCAATGATCCTCTTCTCTAGGTGCCATTCAGGATTCACATAATGAGCAACCACACTAAGATAATCTTCCTTAGCATTTCCAGACCAGATATCAGATGTAAGAGCAACAGATGAAACAGATTTAAAACCTTCAACAAGCTTACTACGACAGTCATTGAAATACTTAGTTAAGTCTCTAGTAGTGGTTTGCCTAGAGACAGTGTTAAATTTGGGGTTATGTGCAACCTTAATGTACTCAGCAAAGGCATTACTTTCACCAATACTCAAAGGCAGATCAAGCCTAGCAATCAATCTACACAACTGAGTACGATTAACCTCAGGGTTGTACTCCCAAAGATGCAGACTACCATCAGGATTAAACTTAAGCTGGGACTGAGAAGTAGCATTGCGAGCTAACAAAGTAGGACATTTAGGAATATGTCTAAGCAAATGACCAGTACCACCAGTAGATTGACCAGAGTAAGTTTTTTTGCAGTGCTTACATTTTGCTGCAGTTCGCACCTTCTTACCAAGCTTGATCTCGATGATCTCGTCGAAGTGGTCCCAGGCAGATGATCTCTTCTTTGGGCCGCTACCGGTGCCAGTGCCTGCCGTGCTCTCACTCTGGCTCTGTGGAGTGGCACTCTCAGAGCCAGAGGGCGGCTCCGGCAGGTCAGGCTCAACCTGGATGGGAGCATTGTTGCTGCCCAACAACTCGGCAACACCGGCATCCTCCACGTCGTCTGCGGCCTCGGGGATCCCCATCAGCCGACACTCATCGTTGTGGGAGAGATCCATCGAGGCCTCCGGTTCCTCACGCTGTGCGCACGGCCTGTGTAGAGCGCAACAGAGCAAGAACAAGTGAGAACAGAGCAAGAACAAGTGAGAACAGAGCAAGATCAAGTAAGAACAGAGCGAGAATGGGGCTTACCAACAACACCGGAGCGCCGGAGTGGCCGTCGACGTCGAGGACTTACACAGACGCGGGGGAGAAGAGAGGCAAAGTGAACAAGAGCAAGAACAAGCGAGAACAGAGCAAGATCCGGCCGACCTGCGTATATCCGGCGACTAGGGTTTTGGACGGAGTACCCGACAGCGTAGATCCGGCGGCCAGAAGTGGCCACGAGGTGGCCGGCGGCGTAGATCCGGCGGAAGCAGCACACCTCCTTCAAATCCCCAAGCCAAAAGGTGGCTAGGGTTTTGGACGGAGTACCCGACAGCGTAGATCCGGCGGCCAGAAGTGGCCACGAGGTGGCCGGCGGCGTAGATCCGGCTGAAGCAGCACACCTCCTTCAAATCCCCAAGCCAAAAGGTGGCTAGGGTTTTGGACGGAGGTGGCCGGCTTCTAGAAGAGGGGAGGAGGAGGACGCCGGTGTGGATCCGGCTTCTAGAAGAGGGGAGGAGGACGCCGGTGTGGATCCGGCCGTGGACGGCGCGAGGAAGTCGCCGACGGCGGGGATCCGGCAGGAGCGGAGGCGAGAGCGAGAGGCGAGAGCGAGAGCGAGAGGAGACGGAGCGTCTGGAGTGTTCGAGTGGATGCGAGGAGCCGCGACGCGACCCGCGAGGAGTCGAGGTGGAGGCGGAGGCCACGCGGCCGCGGCGTCCCGGCCGTATACGCCAATCAATGGGCCAGGTGGGCCGCGTGCCAATGGGCCGGCCCACCGTGTCTCCCCCGGCCCGTAACTTCGTGCCGGGCTGGGCCGGCACGCCGTGCCTAGGCGCAGGCCCAGGCCCGGCACGCCCATCGGGCCGTGCTGGCCCGAGCCCAATGGTGGTCGTGCTGGGCCGGGCTCGTGTCGGGCCAAAACTCCGTGCTTTGGGCCGGCCCATGGGCCTCGGGCCATATGGCCAACTATAGCGTTCATACCGGACCTGTGGCTTGCCGGAGGAGCGAAGAGATATATCGATGCAACAATAATATCGAGAAAACATGACTTGCAGACTGGCTGATGAGAGTACGAAATTCTTCGATTGGGCCTTGTTGCAAAACTAGGGGTTTGTATATAGACCAACAAGCTAGAG
The DNA here is from genome assembly GCA_015342445.1 of Digitaria exilis. Classification (NCBI taxonomy): domain Eukaryota; kingdom Viridiplantae; phylum Streptophyta; class Magnoliopsida; order Poales; family Poaceae; genus Digitaria; species Digitaria exilis. Next base: position 2,546,708 of record JACEFO010001663.1, read on the forward strand.
AACCTCCGTTTGAAGGGCCATTAGCAGTTACTAACCATGGAAACATATGCCAAAATGGATGCTGACAAGCGTAGTATAGCTAGTGCCATATTGCATAATATAATCATGCCTCATCATCACCTTCTTCAAGGGAAAACAAAATAAGATTATGATTGACCGATCAGCAGCTATATACTTATATTATTAACTTCCAACTTTGCTTTGATTATTTAATATATGTTCAGCACAAAGAGGAGCGGATAGGTTTTACGTGCATATACAATAGTGTTGTCTTGTTGTTCAACAAAGTTCATTCCACTAGAGAGAGACTAAGGAATTAACTACTAGTACATAAAAGCAAACCTGCTAGAGTCAAACCGCATCGATCTACTAATAAGCATGGCAACACGGCATCACCACGAACCACCACCACAAATTGAGAACCTGAAAGCTCTTGAAACTCTTACCAGATCACCACGTGCGTACCTCACTAGTATAAAACTAAAGGCAGCTACATGCAGTTCTAAGTGAAATGTTACCATATGATTTTTTTTTCTAAACGGTAAACGTTTCTAATAAACGATGAAGTATACGTCTTGAGATAGACAAGTCACCGTAGGTCTCTGGACTGGAAGAAATATATACTCACAAACTCACAATAATTAGACAGATGAAGTAGAAGTACAATCAAACCTAATATTATATTTGTTGATCATCCATGGTGGCCAGGACACCGCCTGCGTTAATTAAACACACAATCCCAATGGAACTAAACCACATTAACATTGTTTGAGCAAAAAAAAAAATCAAGATCGAGATGAAACTAAAAGCTTAATTATGACTTTAGGTATCTAGTTGCGACAACGCGCGGCAGGATTGCAGGAAGATCACAAGAAGTGCGTGTGACCTCCACCATATATATTCGGGAGATCATGGATCCATGATTTGGCGCCGCATTCGCCTCTTTTTTCGTTTCTCTTTAGTCATCACACACACACACGCACAGGTCCATAGTGCCTGTGCACATCATGCATACTCCTCGCGATCGCACTGTTAAGCATATTAGGTGTGTCTGGCTTTTCGGCACGCATCATGCAAGTTTGACAACACAACAGTCGTCTCCACAATGGCCGAGAAACTAATCTAGCTTGCTACCCAGTTACTAGCAACCGATCGAGCCGGATATGATGACATCGATGCATGGTAGCATGCATATACGGTGAGCACGCAGTGTGAGCACGTGGGGAGGTGAGGCGGCCGGCCGGGGCACTTCTCGCCAGGAGCCCAGAAATGGCATGGTGTGCACCCGCCGTCTCGTTTCTGCAGAAGGCAGAAGAGGAGCACTGCAAATAATCAGGACATTAATTGTTGCTCACGAGAGGCTGCGATCTCAGCAGGGTCATCGGTGCATCACCAAGCTGCGAAGGCATGCAGAGCCGCCCGTAGGTGCCAGCCTGCAAGATGAGATGGCCGGGCAGTGGTTAGTGGAGATGATCAAAGATGATCGGGGGCTCTCGTGGGATCAAACTCAGTGTGGTACGGTGGTTATACGGTGGTTGATGTGCACGTCACGGGCGCCTCCATAACTCCTCTTCGTGGCGCCTCTGACTCTGGCGTCTTCGTCCGACGCGCGTCAACGGCTGCTCATCGAGCCGTCCACTGGTTTACCTCCCTTCTTTTTCACTGTCTTCAATATGGGCCTCTTCCTTCCTATTGGGCTGGCCCATAGACGTCGTCAATGTGCCGCCGACCTTTTATGCTTCGTGGGTACGGCGGCCTGCGCTGTTATTGCAGATGCCTATGTATTAAAAAAAATAGATACAATTGTATAGTTGAGCAACTAAACCACTACATTCTCCGGGCACACGACCCACCATCAACATAACAATACATCAATACATGTTCTATTGGGTCTAGATATGATGGGTTGTTGGGCCATATTCTTGGACTCTGGTATGTTTAACAGGGATGCAGGTTAACAGGGACGGGGGACGGTGCCTCATAGCCTCCCACGCAATCCCTGACGGGAAACATAACTGAGGGAATTAGTTGTATGCCATAGAAATTTACATGGCTTCTTTGAGTGCCATCAAAATTTTTATTCTTCTCTCAGTGCCATGAAAAATTTCAACTCTTTCTTGAGTGCCAATTCCATGGGAAGACAGTTAACTCTCAGTTAACAGCAAATGAAAAGACCCATTTGCCCCTCCCTCCACACAAAGGAAATATAATTTAGCTATGTCCTTTGCATGCAATTTGAGATTTATAACATGAGCACAAATCATATGTTACATAATTATCCAGACCACCATCATTTTTTCTTTTTTTTATTATCTCCTTGTATTTTTTTTCTAATTTTTCTCTTTTCATATTTCCCTTTTTTTCCTTCTCTTTTCTTTTTTCCCCATGCCGGCCCTTCTCTCTCGCTCTCTACTTGTTTCTTTCTCTGACTTCATGCGATGGAAGCTGGGCAGGCCCAGGGTGCCGCCGCTCCATCCCAACAGCAGGGGTGGCCAGGACGCAGAGGAGGGACGCGGCTGCGGGGAGTAGACCCGGACGCTGCCGCGGGGAGTGGACCCAAGCTGCCATGACCACTTCTCTCTCCACCATGGCCACTTCTCCTTCGAGCTTGCTCAAACCACCATGGCCAGTTCTCCCTCCGCGGTCAAATTCGCTGGCCACGCCACACCTCCAACCGATTCACTTCACGCACGGGACCACAAGCTCGTCAGCTCCATCCACGACCAAGTGCTAGGTGCAGCCGAGCTCCACCCCGGCGGGAATCGCGGATCTTGCGGCCTCCAATCCGCCAGTCACTTGGGGCTGAACCACAGCTGGTGCGGCGGCGGCGGCGGCTTGGCGTTGACGAGGCGAAACGAGTATTCATCGGCCCCAGCGGGTGGCAGAGATGGGAGCATGAGTGGATCGGCGGAGAAGGCATCGGCGAATGAGCAGGCGCTGAGGGGCGACGGGTGGAATCGGATGGAGGCGACGGGGCTGAAGAAAAAAAAAAGGTGAGGATAAGGTTTTTTGGTGGGACCTTTTGTCAGTCTAACAGGGGCATAATTGCCCTTTCAACCTATGCAATAGGGCCATACAGTCCAGTTTCAGTCAAAACTAACGGAAGTACGACGGAATTGGCACTGAGCGAAGAATTGAAATTTTTCATGACACTGAGAGAAGAATGAAAATTTTGATGGCACCCAAAGAAGCCATGTAAATTTCTATGACATACAACTAATTCCCTCAACATAATTCCTATGTTTAGATCCATGCGGGGAACATAATTATCCCTATCCTCGTCCCTTAATAGAGGAATTCCCCATGAGGAATCGGGTCCCTGTTGACATCCCTATTACGAAGGCAAGAACAGGCCGGGGTCCAAACCGCCTGGACGATCCCTACCAGAGGTGCGGCTGCACGGGCTACTGGACCCGGGAATGCTGCTCCAAGCCCAAGAAAAAAGCTCAGGCCCATGTCGTGGAAGGTGAGGAAAAAGAGCCCACACTCCTTATGACCCACACTACTCTTTCTTCCTCTTCATCTAGATCTGGCTCCGTTCCACTTCTCACTTTGCCGGCGTTTTTGCCACCGCAGTCCCAGAGGTGGAATTTGGACCATATACGCACCAAAGTTTAAAGTTCTTGCATGTGTTAAGCGGATTACAAGTTCTCAAACCAATTTGCACGCAACTTCATAGTTCATATTATCGACGCAATATAATTTACTCATCTTAATTTACCGTTTCAATCAAGCAACTAATTTAAACTCCTCCTCAAGGAGGGCGTAGTTGTTCTCTGTGTGTGTCATAGAAAAACCTCAACTTGACTCCCACCACGTGAGGGGAACGATGACGCGCGCTCATTAATATAAGCCTCCCTTCTTGCTGCTTCCTCTTCGTCGACGCCCTAGCTTTGCTTGCATTGCATTCTCCGGTTGGCGGCCTCGTGTGTAAGGCGAGGTGAGGAGCTAAGTGGCCATGGTGGGCACAGAGTCGGCGTTGGTGGCGGACGTGGTCGTCCCGGCATGCGCGGCGGTCGGCATCGCCTTCGCGCTGTGGCAGTGGTTCGTCGTCTCCAAGGCCAAGGCATCGCCCAACGTTAACGTGGAGGACGTAGGCGCCCACGGTGAGGAGGAGGAGGGCGCCGGCGACGGCCATGACGCCGTGGTACGATGCGCGGAGATCCAGAGCGCAATTTCAGTTGGTGAGTTCTGCACACCCTCTTGGCCTCTTTACTTTGCTCTAGGTTGGCCAACTCAACTGATCATCAATTCTGATCATGTCGATCTCTCACTTGGTGAAAATTGAAATTTTGTCCCTTCATCATTTTCCTTGTTTTTTTATTTTATGTACAAAAATATGATGCAGAATTTTCAAATATTAACAAGATTTCTAGCTCACTTTGTTCAAGATATAGAAGAATCTGAATCAAGTAACTCACTAGAAATCGTAGTGCATGAAAGTATGAAACTCTAGTTTAGGGGAGATACCGGCATACCGCACGTCGGCATTCTTTTTATCCGTTTTCTATCGTATATACTCCGTTATTGTAACAAGTACTACAACGCTTCTCCCATTTGACTTAAATGATCAGTGGCCTGCATGTGTCTGCTAGCTGTTAGATGCATGGCATAGTGGCTTTGAGTTCTGACCTTATAATTTAGAAAGAAAATTCCATGGTCGGTTTGCATCGTTTGTTAAATTGACTCCATGGGTCGCAATAGACTAATGCATGACGACGACTTCGATAGAAAGAAGTATGTACTAAGCACAAGTGGTATTGCACTAAGCACATGCTGAGAGAGCTAGAGAAGAAGCATGTGCTGTTCAACATTACATGTGGGAGATTGTACATGTCGAGCACATGCTATAAGATATTTTTGTAAGAAGAGAGAACGCAGAGAAGGAGTATGAATTATAAATTTAAGATCGGATGTATAACGTGTCTCTTTGTACACTCGGAGCTGTTAAAATCCAGATTTTAACGGATCCATATGTTTGATCCAGACACTAGCGTCAAACGGACCAAGAGTGGGAAAAATTGCCACCAAACATGCGTTTCATGTTACATGCAGTATCTAAGCCCGCTGAGTCCTTTGAGGACTCAAGTCGGTAAATGAGAAATCAAGGCATATTAGGTACATGAGAAATTAAGGCATATTATGCATGGTGCGCATGCATAGCAAGTCAGTAGCATTTACAACAAACTTGTGGGCTCAGTTTGGAACCAGAAAAAGAATTTTTCTGTTCTTATAGCAATTAAAACTCCTCGATTTGACATTCCTCTGAATTCCAGAGTTAAAAAATTAGATACGTTTGTCTTTCGTCTGTTCTTTTCAGAGCACTTTTGTGACAAAATCATTTTGTATATACATATATATATCCAGGAGCCAACTCGTTCCTTTTCACGGAATACAAGTACCTCGCCGCCTTCACGGCGACCTTCGCCGTGGTGATCTTCCTCTTGCTGGGCTCCGTGCATCTGTTCAGCACCGGCAGCCAGCCATGCCAGCACACCACCATCGGCCGGACCCGGACATGCAAGCCGGCGCTGGCCAACGCGGCGTTCACCGCCGCCGCCTTCCTCCTCGGCGCCGCCACCTCCGCCGTGTCCGTGCACCTGGCCATGCGGATCGCCACCTACGCCAACGCCAGGACGACCCTGGAGGCTCGCCGCGGCATCGCCGCGGCCTTCGCCATGGCGTTCCGGTCCGGCGCAGCCGCGGGGTTCCTCATGGCCTCCCTCGTCCTCCTCGTGCTCTACCTCACCGTCAAGGCGTTCTCCGGCGTCTACTACGGCGACGACGGCGACCGGGAGGGGCTGTACGGCTCGGTCGTCGGCTACGGCCTCGGTGCCTCGTCGTCGGCGATGTTCGGGCGCGTCGCCGGCGGCATCTACACCAAGGCGGTGGTCGTCGGCGGCGAGCTCGTCGGGAAGGTGGAGAGGGACGTCCCGGAGGACGACCCGAGGAACCCCGCGGTGATCGCTGGCATGGTTGGGGACAACGTCGGCGGCATCGCCGGGGTGGGGTCCGACCTCTTGGGCTCCTACGCCGAGTCCACCTGCGCGGCCATGTTCGCCGCGTCCATCTCGTCGTCGTCCGGCGGCGACTTCCCGGCGCCGGCGGCGGTGGCTCGTTACCCGCTGCTCATCGGCGCCGCGGGGCTTGTCGTCTGCCTCGTCACCACGCTCCTCGCCACGGCGGACGTGTTCTGCTCATTCAAGGCCGAGACGGTACGGAGCGTGGCCCGAGCTCTCACCGTGCTGATGACTGTCGCCGCTCTGGCCGTGTCCTTCGTGGCGCTCCCCGCCAATTTCACCGTGTACGATTTCGGACAAGTGAAGCAAGTGAAGAGCTGGTAAGAAACATCGACTGATCGATCGATCTAGCTTAATTGTGAGATGCTTTGGAAAAACCTGATCGGAGCAGTGCATGCCTCACAAAGATAAGCTTTATGTATCAATGGCAGGCACATGTTCTTCTGTGTCGCCATTGGACTATGGGCCGGCCTCGCCATTGGGATCTCCACTGATTACTTCACCAGCAACACTTACAGGTAAATTCGCTCGTCTGCAACCAACAATGGCGCCGGCCGGCCGGATTCCTGTGCTGTGCATAATTCGAAAGTGCTTTGCTTGAATTCGATCGCAGCCCGGTGCAGGATGTTGCAGACTCGTGCAGGACGGGCGCGGCGACCAACGTGATCTTCGGGCTCGCCCTCGGGTACAAGTCAGTGATGGCGCCAGTCCTCGCCGTCGCCGTGTCCCTCTACGTCGGCTTCAGGCTGGCCTCTATCTACGGCGTCGCGGTCGCCGCGCTTGGGATGCTGAGCACGGTCGCCACAAGGCTTGCCATCGTCGCCTACGGCCCCATCAGCGACAATGCCGCCGGGATCGCCAAGATGGCCGGCATGAGCCGCAGAATCCGGCAAAGGACCGCCGCCGGCAACACCAACGCGGCCATCGGCAAGGTACACACGATATACCATTGATGGTTTCTTTACGGTGCTCCAAACTACCATCACCACTATGAAAAAACGTAGAATAGTACTCTCTCAACTATTTCAAATCATATAACATTTTGGAGCGTCAAACCATCTCATGTTTGACTAAATTTGTATAACAAAACGTCAAAACACTAACATTTATGATATCAAATAAATACCATTAGTTTCCACATTAAATATATTTTCATATCATATCTATTCGGTGCTATAAATCTGTATGCTCCACTCTAGTATAATTTAGATCAAACATAAAATAGTTTGACTTAAAAAAAAGTTAGAATCACTTATAACTTGGAATAGAAATGGAGTACAATGCATGTACCACTATATTGCTTAATTTTGCAGGGCTTCACCGCTGGATCCGCCGCGCTGGTGTCGCTGGCGCTGCTCGGCGCGTTCGTGAGCCGCGCGGGTGTCACGACGGGCGCGAGCGTGGTGAACCCGAAGGTGTCCGTGGGGCTGCTGGTGGGCGCGGCGCTCCCGTACTGGCTGTCGGCGATGACGATCAAGAGCGGCGACATTGCGGCGCTGAAGGTGGTCGAGGAGGTGCGCCGCCAGTTCAACACCATCCCCGGCCTGATGGAAGGAAGCGCCAGCGCCGAGCCGGACTACGCGCGCTGCGTCAGGGTCGCCACGGGCGCGTCCATCAGGGAGATGGTGTGGCCCGGCGCGCTCATGCTGCTCGCGCCCCTCGTCGCCGGCACATTCTTCGGCGTCACAACGCTCGCCGGGCTGCTCGTCGGCGCGATGGTCTCAGGCGTGCAGGTACGTGCTTACGTCGTGCTGCTAGCTGATGACACAAATCATAATCTGGTTTTGCTGCAGTGTCATTCGTTTATTTGATCGATGTTAATTACACCTCGTGCATGTAGATCTCCATATCTGGTTCCAACAGTGGTGGAGCGTGGGTCAATGCCAGGAACTATATAGAGGTACACCTTCAGTGGCGTCCTTTTTCTGATTTTGTTTAGACTTTTTAGGCTGTGTATATATACACGGTCAGTCGTCACCTCATGACTGACATGCGAGTTGTTCACACAGGCCGTTGAGTCAGAGCACGCCAGGTCCCTGGGCCCCAAGGGGTCGGACCTTCACAAGGCAGCCGTGATCGGCGACAACATCGGCGACCCGCTCAAGGACACGTCCGGGCCATCCATCAACATCTTGATCAAGCTCATGGCCGTTGAGTCACTCGTGTTCGCGCCATTCTTCGCCGCCCATGGTGGCCTCGTATTCAAGTAGCTAGGAAAGGGGACGATAGCCATTGTAACATTGCACACCAACGCATGCACATGATTCTGAACTCTGCACATGGAGGAGTAAGGTATCACATCACTAAGATTATTTATCTTTTGGACTTTGAAATCCCCCCAGTATTTGTGGTTCTTTAAGTTCTGTATGGGCGCAAAGACTTGTTCTATATTGGTGCATAACTATTCCGTCTTTCTGCTAAATTCTAACCCGGGGTTTGAGCATATCTTGATGAATAATCTTATTTGTCTTTGTTAGAGTGGCGCAGCGGAATCCGGCCCAGCCCGCTGTACACACGAGCCGGTGCCTAACAGGCCTAGGTCCACAGAGCCCAACAACAACTAAGGCCTCGGGCCTAACTCAACCCAAAAGACTAGCCTTATAGTACGAGGATTGCCCCACCTTATATGTTGTGCTCCCCTACCATCAATTACCGATGTGGGACTAAATATAACAATATCCCCCGTCACACATCGGACCCAACTCTTCCATCACTACTATTGTGTGATCTCACAGAAGACGTCATCACAGGCCTAGAGTATAAACTCTCCAGTCAACTTACGTGACCAATGGTCAAATGACCCAACGGAGATATCAACGGGTCCCCCGTAAACATGTGACCCGGAGATGTTATCAATTTTCCCAACCTTCGGCTCTGATACCACTTGTTAGAGTGGCGCAGCGAAATCCGGCCCAGCCCGCTGTACACACGAGCCGGTGCCTAACAGGCCTAGGTCCACAGAGCCCAACAACAACTAAGGCATAGCCTTAGTTGTTGTTGGGCTCTGTGGACCTAGGCCTGTTAGGCACCGGCTCGTGTGTACAGCGGGCTGGGCCGGATTCCGCTGCGCCACTCTAACAGTCTTCTCTTTTTATCCTTACGAATAATCATAGTGTTGGAATGTGAGAGGTATTAATTCGCAGGGCAGGTGGGATTTTAAGATCAAGTGGACATCTGCCTTGATTTATTACGCGTCTCCGTTAAGTTATGGATGACACTATTTTTATCCGTGTCTCCTATAATGGTGTCAAGTTTCTTACATAGTGCAAGATCCACCCCGATGTCAAACTCTATCATTCGGCCATTCTCCAGTCCAACGGCTCAATCGAATCTAGGTAACTCCCTAAAGCTCGTGCTCTCTCCATGTTCCATGGTATTGACCTCGTTTCCATAGCGTTCATGATGTCACTTGCCGCTGGCTGGAGTCGCAGCTCACCGTCGGCTATGATCGGCTGCGTTTCTTCGTGTTGTTCACCCGAAATGGATTCGGCTCATGGAGTATGGAGTATGGAGTATGCTATTAGCTAGTCAAATCCGATGAGGTTCGACTCAGAAGCGTCGACGAGCCGTTAGGACACCGCCGCTTGATTGCACCTCCATCTACAACCTATGGTGGCACAAAAAGCACCATCAGGAGTAGCCTCCATCCCCGAGAGAATTGAAGGAGGGGTTGTCACCGCAAGTATCGGCGTTGGCGCCATGAGCGGAACAGAGAAAGAGAAGAAAGAGAAAAGATGAGAGAGAAAAAAGACATATTACCTGACATATGGGCCCATTGCTATGGGTCATCCACGTCAGCAAAACAATGCAAGCAATTTTAGTAGTTGGGTGGTTAGAAATACTCAATTTTGGATTTATATGGCCAAAAGCAAGCTCCCGTCATAGTTGAATGGCCAAAACTAAATTTTTCCTTGCTGTTAGATCCCTATATATCAACACATTAGAGATAATGATCGACAAACATTGAGATTCACACTATAGACACCTCGTTGTCGAAGACATGTCATTTGTTATTGAAAGAATAATTAGCTAAAAATGTGGGTACTTTGTTGAATTGGATACTTGAAACTGTAACATCGATCGTCGAGATGTATATACACTCAACACAAGAAATATAACCAAGTATAATTAATTATATAACCACCCCAGATAATTGTTCATGTTGCTCGAAGCATATTTCTGAAGATTTTCATAATTGTGGTGATATTGTTTGACAAAACTTTGAGAAGGCATGACTTAGTGTTCTCATCAAATTAGGATGGTTGGAAATTCTAAAAGGAAAACGTAGTTTATATGCACCACTGGCTAAAGTAGACTAGTATAACTTAGTAGTGGTTTCTGTTTGGCAGGGAAATCGGCTATCATTTGCATGCAGAAAAGAAAAAAAAATAAGTTTCAGGGAGAGCAAGGAGATTTACTGCTATCACCAGGTTTTCTAGGATGTATGTAACACGGAGAACTTTGAGTGCACCACACCAAAATTTGGCATCACCAATGTTGGTGTACGAACTAAAACTTAGGAGCCTTGTATTTTTGTGTCCTGTGCACGTGGACAGGTTGTCCTTGTCCATGCCCATGAGCCAGGATGGAGCCTGATCCTCGTGGTGGTCGACTCCATGGCCGTCGTATGTATGTCATGGTTATCGGCCCCTCGTGCTCCCACCGAGCGATCAAAACCTTTTCTCCGTGCAATTGTAGAGTGCTCACTTCGTTGACTAAACTGAAATGCTCTACCCTCTACGAGACGAGAGAAAGAAATTGTGATTCAACAAAGTTTTATTTTCTTACCGCAAAAAAAAAGTTTTTTTTTTCACAGCTAGCGCTTCAAAAGAGGAGCCGGAAAAAGGATGACGTTATTCCAGAAATGTCGCTTAAAGTTGACCGTCGTCAAGTATGGGCGCTCTATACACGAAGCTTCCTACTGCTAACTGCTGCAGACCTGCAGTCACCTCAAACTGCCTCTCCCGTATTTCCTCCCGTATTTTGTTGGCCGTTGAGCTCCAGTACGACGACCAGACCAGACCCCCTGTGCAAAGACAGCACGGGACTCCGCTACGGCACGCGCCACTTGGCACTACGGAGCGACGCGTGGCAGCGGTGGGTGGCTTCCTGGGTCCCACACGACCGCCACGTTGGCGCTGTGGCTCGCGCGGAGGCCGCGCGGCGCGGGCGCGAGGAGGGAAAAGCAGCGATTTTCCTCTCCCCGCCCCCGGCTTTTCCACCGATTCCAAAATTAAGTATTTAATTTTCTTCCGTTTCATGTCTGCAGACTGCAGGTCTTGCTCTCTTTGACCTTCGGTTTCGCGTCATACCTGGCTTTAGGACACGAGGTTGGGCCCACCTCCTCTGTGAAGCCCCCAAAGTCCCAAACAGATTAGATGGGCTGTGTTCAGATTGGAAGAAAAAAAATACTTTTTTAGATGAATAATACATTGGGAAACGTATGCTGTGAGTGGGATGAATAAGAAAAATTTGTTGGTGAAGTACTTTTTCATGAATCTAAACACAATGGTGTCACCCCGTCCACGCCCACACGGGGGCTGCAGACGCAACTCACCCAACGGCACCGTCACTGCTGACGAAATCAACCATCCACAGATACACTCCTCGGCTCATTTCACGATTTTTTTTCTCGGCATTGTTTAAACCGCATTAGAAGAAATTCGTAAAAGAAAATCATCCTAGATTTTAAAGTGATAAAACATTTTAATTTCACCTCTCCAAATTCTTGAACTCTGCAGGCGCAACGGTACGGGAACAGATTCATTCTAGCAGTAGCATTGCACAGCGACACAACGGATGACCAAGCGAAGCCGTGGGGAGGGAACGGAACGGATCGACTCGACCGCAACGCACGGGCGGGCCCACCTCGTCCAGTCGCCGAAAAGGTTCATCCACACGGTCAGTGTCTCGCCTAGGAATCGGAGCCGAGTGACGTGGGCATGCGACCGGATGCAGCCGGTCACTTCCCCCCGCTCGTGTCCGCAGGCACACAAAATGGCTGCAGGCTGCAGCCCGCCAGCCGTAGCATTGAAGTAGTAGACCGCGCTCGCGTCACTGGTTTTAAGTAGGTGGTTAGCAGGTGTTTTCCACCGTTTATAATTTTCAGTAGCATTTTACTGCTTTTAAAATTTTGGAAACACTGTTTTATTGATTTTACTTACGTCACCTGAACTCCTATTTTCTATTCAAAAGTTCCATTTCAGGTGTGATTAAATTTGGCTAGTGATAAACATAGCCTATAGTTCTAAAGCTCAAATCCAGCATTGTTTCAATAGCCACTTCGTATAGCTATTTGATTTTAGGATCGTTTTCATAATGCTTAGTTGGTTTCCATCAATTTCAATTAACATTTTATATCATTAGATCTGATCGTGTTAGCATCGTTCGTTTCACACAAGCCAAATTGAGAAAAAAAATATCATGCCTATTTTCTCATTATTGGTTCTAAAATTCAAATCCAGCATTATTTCCTAGATAGTCACGTCACATAACTATTTGATTTGTTTATTTAAATGATAGCTATTTGATTTTAGGATCGTTTTCATAATGTGTATTGGTTTCCATCAATTTCAATTAGCATTTTATATCATTTATCTGATCGTTTTCCACATGAGCAAAAAATTGAGTTATATCATTTATCTGATCGTTTTCCACATGAGCCAAAAATTGAGAAAATAAGAGAAAAATATCATGCATATCTTCTCATTATTCTATGATGGCCCATCTCCTCCTATCATCAGCGAAGGTTTGATGTTAATATAGGTTAATCAAAGCTCATCATCCTTCTAAGGCTTCAAGGTCTCCAATGTTATCCGCTTCTTAGAGCTAATATATACAACCCATTAGCTTCGCATCATTTATAAGTTGTCTCCTACTTTGTCGTATTACAATGTGTCGTCTTTCTCGACACTCGCCCAGACCTTATCTCGGACTCACTGCTAGAGCCGCCAACGTCAGCATCGCGTACTAAATACTCAATCTTGTCGTGTGTACCGACACCGACACATGTCATACTTCTCCATCATACCTCGGCTAGCCATTGAACTCCAATTTTGGGAGTAGCAGGAATCGCGGAGATTCTCTATGAGTTAACAAACATGCGATGATGAAGAATGACGCGAGATTCTGCAATGAATGTTAAATCCGATCCGAACATGTAACGTACTTTCATTCGAATACCGTTAAGGAATGTTGTCGTTTTCCGTTTAAAGTAGTATTCTAACGTAAATTCAAAAAGGAGTACCTAGCGCGCCAAGCCGCCATCCGATAATGCATCGTCGTCTTCCTTCGTCTACGAGGCCCGCCCGTCTTTCTCCTCGCCGGCGCAGCGCTCATACACACCTTCCCCACCTTATCCCCTTAGTTCTAGACTTCTAGTTGTTCCACCATTTCCTCCTCGACCTCCGCCGGCCGGCGAGGACCTTTTACCTCTCATAATTTACAACCAAAATGCTGCTTTAAAAAAACGAAAAAAAGAAGAAGAATAAAAAAAAGAAAAAAGAACGTAGAATAAGGAGGATCCATTTCTCCTCGCCTTTGTGAAGGCCGCAACGGCTGTCTTGGGGGGCCGCGCGTGACGTATGAACGTGTTCCGTGAGCCTTTCATCCATCACCGGCTGCCCCGGTCGCCCCTCGTCCCCCCTCCCTCCCGCAGCCATAAAAAGGGCCGAAGAGACCACCCCCAGACCAGACCACCACGCCGCCTTTCAGCTCGCGCACCCACACAATCATCACCGCCGTCGCATTCCACCCGCACGAGCACACCCGCCGCCATGGCCTCCTCCTCGACCTCGAGTAAGGGGAAGGGCCCGGTCCGCGACGAGGACAAGGAACTCGAATGGCAGGCCGCCATGCAGCTCTGCAGCCTCGGCATCGCCGGCTCCTCCACCTCCGCCGCCGCCACAGGCGCGGCCGCACCCAAGGTGAGCAGCCGCCAGTCTCCCAGCTCTGGGTATCATTTAACCTTGACGGCTTGACGAGTACTAGGGACGGGATGGTATTTGCCGGTCGTTTACGGGAGAAAGGACGGCGAGAAAGCCGAATCGATCGAATGCGCCTTTTCTCGCTAGCTTTTGGCTATGGTTCATGCAGGGATTCCTCCGATCGCTGAACGAATCTTTTGTTTTAGTATATATCCTGTTTGAATTTTGATTCGCTTCTGCCCGATTAAAAAGGCCACGGCCTTGTGGTTGGCTGGTTGCTCCTTCAGTTTTTTCGTACGGGAATTCTACTGCCTTGAGTGTTTCATGGCTACTCCACTTGGTAGCGTTGTGGTTTTACGGAATTGTTTGGGTTGAGGGCATGCTTTTGTTGATGACTTTGTACATCGAGATCCTCCAGTCGTTCTGAATCCAGTTTGGTTCAGACCAGCACTCAGGTGTCCGATGATTTTAACCAGTACATGTTATGAGATGTTGATGTCTGGCTCAGTCATCTTTCCTAGATCTCATGCAAACAAATGAGTACGGTATTATGTCTTGGGTCTTTTTTTAAAAAATAAAATAAAAGACTTTTCTTTCAGGTGAAAGCACTGATTGTTTTTTGACTAGTACTAGTTCTTTTTTTATGCTTACCAGTTGCTGTAGTTGTAGACTTAGGGTGCATTTATTTTTTTATTAGGCATCGGCAAGTTGTAGAGACTTGTAGTGTTTTATTTATTTTTTATTATAGGCATCGGATAGGATAGGAATATTCAGGTCATTTCATTACATTGTCTGAGTAATTTTCGGTAGATATGAAAGCATCTCGTGTGACAAAGCATGTAAAATACTTTTAAAGTTTGATGATCCAATCAAAGGGACCTTTGTGTTTTCCTATCAGTCCTGTCATGTAAATACTGTTGCATATAATATGTGCGCGTCTTTGGTATGCATACCAAATATAGAGCACGCAGGTCAACTATGGTTTAGATTGTTGACAATTAATTGGTTGCCAAAGATCTTTTTTTTTTTAAAAAAAAGGTTGTCAAAGACGCATCCGCATGTTTCTGAACATTGATTGATATTGTAAATTGTGATAGTAACATATGTGGATCATGGCTAAGCATTAGATTTACTTGGACACTGAGTCATGTTTTTCTAAACGCATCTGAGATCTACACCCATGTTGGATTCAGACACTCTTATCAAATTCCAAGTGGTAATTTTCTTGCTTTTAAGGATATTCCAAGTGGGATTTGGCGAGACCAAAAAGATTTAGTGAGTATGACGAGTTGACGAGTACTCCCTTCGTCCCAAAATAGTTGTCGCTTTTGACTTATAGACATCACGTTTGACCATCCGTGTTATTCGATTTTTCTAGATAAATAGTAAAACAAATATATCGTGATGAAAGTACAGTTAATGATAAATAAGTTATAAATAAATAAAGGGAAAAGTCCAGTTTTCACCCTCCGACTATAGCAAAAGCCCGATTTCCAACCGCAACTACAAAACCGGACAGAAAAGGCCATCCAACTATTAAAACCATGCAAATTTAGCCCTTTGAGTGGTTTCAAAGGTGGTTTTCTATTTTCAAAAATTATTTTAAAAATAATTTAATCTAAAAAATTTATAAATAATTCATTTCAAGTCAAAAAGATATGAATCTTGTGCTAACTATTTTCTAAAATATAAATTGTATATTGGTACACCATCTGAAGTTATTTGCATTTTATTTATCTATATTCCTATTATTTTTAAAAAAATAGTAAAACACTAGCAACATAAACAAATAATACCCAAATAACTTTACATGATGTATCAATAGATAGGCTGCATTTTTAGAAACCTTTTGGCATTGGTTTCATATATTTTTTGATTTAAAATGAAATAGTTGTGATTTTTTAGTTTAAACAAAATTATTTATTTTTGCATAAAATGAAAAGCCACCTTTGAAACCACTCAAAGGGTTAAATTTGCATGGTTTTGATAGTTTAATGGTCTTTTCTGTCCGGTTTTGTAGTTGTAGGTTGAAAATTGGACTTTTGCTATAGTTGGAGGGTGTAAATCGGACTTTTCCTATAAATAAATAATATTCACATAAATTGTTTGAATAAGACAAATGGTCAAATGCGATTTCTGAAAGTTGTGCTTGGGCCTAGTTTGGTGGGACATAAATGTTTATAGTCCCACGTTTAATTTCAGCAGCTGCTATAATAGATATTTGTCATCTTCTTGTGCTGCCAGAACCCAAACAATCGTCAACTTTTTATATGTATATGCTTATTAATAGTACTTTAATGTATTTCAGTGGTAAATATAGAAGATAATGGTTAGTTGACAACTAATACTATACTTTAGTATTTGATTGATTGCATGCCTTTGGAGCTAAAAGAAACTGAAATTCTACTTGATAGAATTCTTTTTTTGTCTACTGACATGTCTAACTATCAACATAAGCCATCTGTTTCAGGTTAGCACCAAGTTAGCAGATTGTGTAAGAAGCAATGATGGCATACCATGCCTTCCAAACAAGCCTTTGAACATCGGAGAAAGTTTATTTGGTTTGGAGGGCAGGTTACATGCCATTAGCCCTCAGCATTGGAAAGTGGAAGCTGATTCTAAGTCTGACAAAGCCAAGAATGATTTACAAGCTATCGGCAGTCAGCAGTGGAAATTGGAAGCTGATTTCAAGTCTGAGGAAGTTATGACAAAGTCTGAAGGATCTTTCAAAGAGACAGAATTTAAGAAGCCAAATATGATTCTGAACTGTCCTCGCTGCAAAAGTGGGAATACAAAGTTCTGTTACTTCAACAATTATAACGTGAACCAACCTAGACACCACTGTAAGAACTGCAGGAGGTACTGGACTGACGGGGGAATTATGAGGGATGTCCCTGAAGTTTCTGGCAGGCGCTACAGAAACAAGCAACCAGCTAACCATCCCCGTGCCACCAAGCCATGTGATGCTAATGGATATGTTTCAGATGCAATCAGCCAACATGTCCTTCCAAGCTCAGCAGAAGAAAATGAAGCAATGACAAAATCTGAATCAGAAATAGTGCTCAGCTTGTCTCTATCTCCACCACATAATACTAAAGAGCAGAAGAACAGTGCCAATCTTGTTTCCTTGGGCTCTGGCAACAATAAGGAAGGAAAATCATGTCTGTCATCTGCAGTTGTATCTGATTCTTCAGAAAATTCGATGCCAGAAAAGAAGGCCAGTAACATTTTAGGGTATGGTACTAGCATGAAAGAGCCTCCTCCCCACACTCAGTCTAACCCTGCTTCCTCTGCTTTGATGTATCCCTATACTGGATCGGAATCGAACAGTGCTGCTATCACGGCATCAACTCAGTTCCCATCATATGGTACTCTGATGGAAAATAGATTGGCTAATCTTCATGCATGGCTGCCACCAATTATGCCAGGGCAAGGAATTCATGCACCTGCTGTTCCCTTCCCTCAAGTGTCACTTTCTCAGAACTGCGTTCCTAGCTGGCCTAATGGAGCATGGAGCACACCATGGTCTGGAAGTAGTGGCACTACATTGCCATCTCTTCCTCCAAACGGTGTTGCTGGTTCAGGAAATGGTTCTTTGACTTTAGGAAAGCATCCAAGGGAAGCCAATTCGCAGGAAGAAGAGGAGGAAGAAAAGACACTATGGTTCCCTAAAGCTCTCAGAATCACTGACCCAGAGGAAGCTGCAAAGAGTACAATCTGGAAGTCGCTAGCCATCAAGCCTGATGAGAGACTCTTTCGCAAGTCTACACACTCAAAGGATAAAAATGGCAAGACCCCAGAATCTCCACAGGCCCCTTAGGCCAATCCAGTGGCGTCTTCGTGCTCCCAGACATTTCAGGGGAGAACCTGACAAGCTTATGTCTTGTCTTTATGTCTGTATCTCTGCGCAAATCAAGTGTCGTCCAAGCAAAGGACGTACCAGAGGATGGTCATTGTTCTAAGTTTTTTCTTTTCTTGAATTGATGTACTAGTAAGCTCAGCGTTTATTTAGACAATCGACTTAAATCTGGCAAAGACTTGCCAGTTCTGTCGAGGCTTAGGTTTGGTCGGAAGCATCTGAATGGTCAAGGGGAGTGCTTTTGTAAATACTTTAGGCCTGTGAATCCATGTCGAGACTTTTTAGCAGGCGCCAGTTAGAACTTATTTAGCTATGTTGAGGTCATGGAGTGAGGTTAATTAGGTTCTTGAGCGTAGAATCACCCCCCAGCTGGATACCTTTCTGCTGGAGTTCAAAACTGTGCTCCATTTGTTAGCCAGGGTGACTAATAAATATTTACTTTGTTAATCGTCAATGTTGTTATACTTCAGTGTCCAACTTAGGAGCCTGGTATCCCTGCAGTTTGTCATCCCTGGGCTTGATCGAATGCGCTAATACCTCTGCTATGCTCAGGTAGCAGACAGAATAAACGAACTGTAAGTCTGTAACAAGGAGAATGACAACAACATACAGGGGCAAACCAGCAGCGAAAAACTTTGGAAATTAAATTTCTGCAATCCTGCGTTCCATTCCACCTTTACATTACAATCCAAATCTTGGAAACTAAACCTCCAAAGCATCAATATGCTTCGCATATACATTACTACCCTGCAATTTCCCTGCCACAGGAAAAAAAAATCTTGTGCGTCATTGATTTCTATTTCTTTTTCTGTAAATGTCAGATGAATATATACATACATACACGTCGGAGGCTAAACCTATCACCTCACAGCTAAATGAATCAGCTCTATGCACACGAAAAGGGTGAAAATTACAAAAGTAAAAGAAGACAAACTTTGTCTCGCTATTATCATGAAAATCCTCTCATTGGAATTTCTGAGCGGTTCACCTGATTTACATTCTTGAATTTTTCCATCTCTCGAGCGATTTGAATATCACTGGGCATAAAGTGTTCCGTGAAAGCCTTGATTACAAAATGTGGGACCATTGCTGTTACAACAATGATAAGCAGCAGTAACCAAAACAACCCAGTCCCCATTATATGAAAGATTGCCCTGACATAATTGATTGGCAACAGTTAATATGCAATTCATCATAGTATCTCAGTATCTCACAAGCAACCGCAAATGAATTTATTATTCTTATAATTTGCAATCTTAAAGAAAGGAGGCGGGCTCTCATTTTACTAGAAAAATTGCAGTGCAAACGCAACAAATTGAAATACTACACATAATAAACAGAAAAAAGTGGATTGTTTTATTTATTCAGATTATTTTCTACTAACACGTTTCAAGAAATGAACAGTCTTACATGTTTAGAATGATTTCTTGCAGGAAAAAGAGCCTGCATATCTTTTGTTCCAAAGTCCAACTCATTATATGTTTTATAACAGTGCATAACTATTTCATTGACAAAATGATAATGCATGAGCCATCAGTAATAAGAGGCTAAAGAGGAAGTACTCACCCATAACCTGGAAGAATCCATATGGAGTCTATCACAAAGAGGCAAATGGTGGTTGCTGCAATAGTGCCCCAAACAAATGCATGTATTATCCAGTTCCACCTAAAGATGTCCATGGCCAATAGCATATTTACAACAACGACAGGTGCAAGTGCCCACAGATCTCCAAGACTAGACATATCTATCGTGCTTCGTCTATATGCAAAATATGGTAAGTAGAAAACAACCAAACTCTGCCAGAGCGCTTCAAGGATATTGAGGACAAACAAACTCACATTATACTTCTCATCCCTCTGGCCAGATCCATAAAGCTTTGGATAAGCTAGCAGGGTTGCCTTACTAAGATCCTTGTCAAGAATTCCGACAACAATTGTTGGAAGGGATGTATACAACACAGTATAAAGAAGACTACTCCATTCAGTGATAGCAGTTGTCAGAGTGAATGCCGTATAAAGCACATACCTGGAATCACACTTGCAGTATTAGTCTTTCGCAAAGGCCCGAGCAAGTACAAGAAAACTATTTAACACAAGCAATTTCAACCGTCCAACTTAGCATAACCAGATATATATTTCAAACGAGGTGAAAATCATCTACAGATATAGTAAAATAATAAAAATCCCCTTTTTAGAAAACTCTTTTTCCAGGTTCATAAAGTCATATTAAGAAACCTAAATATCTTACCAGAAAAGAACCAAGACAAATGTAGCGTTCTTGTAAAAGTTGTAAAGGATCATATAGGACATCCTTTGATAATTCCAGTGACCATGAACTAATAGAAGGGGAACCAAGAATCTGAATTGTCCCATAGAAAAATCTGATGCCATAACAGCTTGTCGTCCTTCTTGGCCACTGATGCCAACCCCAACATCAGCCATTTGAATCATTGAAACGTCATTTGCACCTGAATACCATAAGCAAGGAAATTCAATATCAGATTTGCACATATTAGTTAGGATGGAATAATAGTAAGAGAAGCAGGATGGAATAATACCATCACCAATTGCTAAGGTCATATCATCTGTCCTGTTCTTGATAAGGGCAACTATCCCTGCTTTTTGTAATGGGGCCACTCGACAACATAAGACTACACTACATTCAGTTGCTAGTTTGAAAAGCTGCCACATCAAATAGAAGGAAAAACAAGCATCAGTCATGATTATTTAGTCCTAAAAAAGTAAAAATGAAACCAGAACACTCATTGGTAGAACTATATCAAGATGATTACCTCTTCTTGCAACTCAGTCTCAAGAATGTAAACAAGGCTGTTACCATCTACAATTAAAGCAATAGTTACTCTAGAAGCTTCTGATGCTAACCCTGGACCCAGTGTACCTATTGATGAAGCAGCTGTGAGCTTCTTAGTTGTGGCAAGCGCTTCCACGAGACTTCGCTGACACGACTCCTTTGAATTGTTATTTATAACGATTTGTGTCATGTCATTGGTCAGCAGCTTACAAGAGTAACCAATAGAAATTGCTGTCTCCTGCTTATCTCCCGTTAGGATCCAAACCTTTATGTTTGCCTGCCGAAGAGACTCTATAGCTTCTGGAACCCCATCTTGAAGCTTATCTTCAATCCCAGTGGCCCCCAGTATGCGGATGTTGCACTCTATGTTTGCAGCAACAGATCGGAGTAAGTTTCCTCTTCCAAGTACTGCTGTGTTGGCATTCTCATAAGCCAATTGCCACTCCTCAAATTCAGACTGACTCAATTCACGCATACCAACGACAAGAGTTCTTAGACCAAGTGATGAATACTTGTGGAGATGTGCCTCCGTAGCACGAACAATGTCCAACTCTGATGATTTGTTTGTAATTCCAAATATTGAACTGTCCGCACCTTTCACATACAGTTTAATCGTCCTATCTGGGCAGCCAACTATGACAGACATTCTCTTACGATCACTATCAAACTCATGAAGTCCTAATATATCAAATCTGCACATTCCATACAAGCAGAATACATCAGTATTTTAAGCCAATAATGTTATTATCAAATTATTGAAATGTCAAAAAAAAAAACAATGATGCACCAGAAGTCTGGTATGGGGAATTAAAGAGTCAAATAGTCCTCTTATGAAGAAGAAAGCAAACTAGTAACATAAACAATAGCTAGACATAACGGGTATCATAGATGAGCACTAGACATCACAAAAGATAATGAAAAGTTTAAGAAGCGCATGCCACTAAACTTGCATGCGTCTGGCAACAGTTCCTCTTGAAACATTCATGGAGGCATAAATCATCTAGAAACTAGATAGCTCCAATTATAACCAATAAAATTAGAGTTACAGTAACAAATCAAAAACTCTCTAGAAGTTCATGAGCCCTAAGCTTTCCAAATGGAATTATCTGTACTACAATCAGCGAAGCAAATAAAAAGTACTAGAATTCCAACTTAAAAGTTTCTCCTGATAGCCAATTCAAGTAATACTCTGGCATGGATCCTAGAGTTCATGTCACTATGCTCAGACCTCAGAAGTTAGATGATTCAAGTGTCGCTACAGACCTAGGACCAAAAGATAAAAGATAACAGAAGGGGAAAGCATAGTTACCATAATTAACGAACCAGTTTATTAAATCTAACTAACAATACAACTTCACTAGTCACTGCAAACAACATATGCAGACAAATTAGGAAGACAATCAAAATTTGCATTCAGATTCAGGTCACAAACAGCAACACTGGAAATTAAAAAAAAACTACATAACTTAAATTAGAAAGAAAAAGGTATACAAACTTGAGCAAATATGTATAAATAGTTTATTCTTCAGTGCCGCAATCCTTGCTGACAATAGGACAGCAATTATAGAAGGCTCTATTTGTTCATTCTTTTCTAAAGGTCATGGATCAGGTAGCCTCCTTCACAAGTCACAACTAATCACATTATTACATTAGGCGATTTGCAATTCAAAAATAAGCAACTGTTGCTAAATGTTACTGAAAATATATTAATGTGGCATTCAAATGTAGCATGTCTATGAAGCCAATAGATAGAGATATGTTACCTCTGCCTGTCACCAAGCACATCAATCACTATGTAACCAGATGTTCGCTCAACAAGGACAATGCCATAAGATGCTGCTGCATATGCTAGTGCCTGCTCATCAGGGGACTCGCCCTGATAGTCAATCAACTTTTGATTACAATCTCTAGTTTCAAGGACAAGTGGCACAATGGTATTACAGGCAGCAAGAGCAAGGAAGAATTCAAGAACAAGCTTTGCTTCCTCATTTTTACCACTATCCCTTAGTACCTTCACGAGCTGAGGGTCAGTCTTAACAGCCATCTTTGGTGTCCAAAGATTATCACCGACTGTCCAAAATGAGCAAAATAAATGCCTTATTAGTGAAAATGCCTTATTAGGGAATGACAACACAGAAACAAGTATGGTACATTGAAGCCATCTTACCTACAACTGAGTATCCACCTGTATCTTCGCCAGAGCTGTAATCAACCCCATGAATCGATGCACACTGGAACACCATTTTGTTCTCTGTCAATGTCCCTGTCTTATCAGAGAATACATACCTGATCTGCCCTAAGTCCTCATTTATATTCAAAGCCCTGCATTGAAACTTTGACCTTGATGACTCATCATACAGATCTTTGTCAGCACCCATGAAATATGCCTGTCCAAGCCGTACCAACTCCATCGATATATACAATGAGATTGGAATGATGACCTGATACACTATCACTGCCATAAGGAATGTAATGAATATCTGCATCCCGACACCATAGTAATTGTAGTTTTTGCCAGTGGTGTAATCCTTCTCCCTGAAGAATTGGGTGAACTCCAACTCCCCCCGGTGATTCAGCAGCCAAAGCCCATTGAGCACAGATGCAGTTGTGCACATACCAATAAGCATAATGGACAATATGACAGTCTCCCTATTTAACTGTGTTTCCAAGCGGCTCCGCTTTGATGGCGCCCCTGAGCTATTTAGCATGACCTTGGTCTCCTTCCCAGCATATACCACAACCCCTATTGCCCATGTGGTGTTCTTGAGTTCACAACCACGAAGCACAATGTTGGAGGGTCCAAGTGAGACACGCTTCCCATCAATGTCCAAATTCGCCTGGAATCCGTAGATGTTCCTGTTTGGCCGCTCGCAATGCAGGATGCCACTCACACCACCATTCTGTGAGAACCTCACCTGCGTCTCCTGCTTGGCATACCTCGTCTTGAGATTGGTCTCCCCATCCAGATTCACCGTCTGGACATGGGCGACGCCGGTGGGGTCACTGGTAGCGAGCAACACCATGTCGGCCGGGAGCGTCTCATTGGACGCCACGCGCACCACGTCCCCGACGCGTATGTGCTTCCATCTCTTGGGCTGGAAATCGCCCGCGGTGCCCGGCGCGAGAACAGAGGCGAGACGGTTGTTCTCCTGGCGGTCGGAACGGTGGCGTCGGAAGTCCTCGTAGGCGTCCTTGACGGCGGTGACGAAGAGGACGAAGGCGAGCGGGAGCACAGACGCGCCGCGGCCGAAGACGGCGACCTGGGGCAGCTGGTTGAGCACAGTGATGGCGAGGAAGTAGACGTACGACAGCCGCCGGAACTGCTCGAAGAGGTTTCGAGGCAGGAAGGTGAGCACCGAGTACTTGGCAGTCCGTATGGCGTTCCCCGCGAACTCCGGCGAGGGCTCTCCCACGACGACCGCTCGGGATTCGTTGTCCCCGACCTCACGCTCCCGCTGCGACGACGCCGAGGGGTCGTCGACGGGGCCGTCTCCGCGGCGGGATGGGCGGAATGGGTCGGGGACCTCGACGGAGAAGGCAAGCGGGTCCGCGCGGAGGGGTGGCTCCTGCTGCGCCGGCGGGAGCAGCGACGCCGCTGGGGGATGCGGTGAAGGGGCGTCGTCGGGGTTGCAGGCGCCCGGGGTGGTGGCGACGAGGAGCGGGCGCTCGGAAGCCATGTAGAGCGGAGGTGCGGGCTAGTGCGCCGGCGGCATCGTCGGTGGCGGATTGGTCAGGCGCCGGCGAGGTCAAAGACGGAGGTGGGGAGCGGAAGACTTTTTGGGAGTCGAGAGTTTTCTTCTGTTGTGGGCAGGGGACGCACGCGGGTTGCAGCAGGTGGAGGAGAGGAATGCTTTGGAGGGGGTGTCGTGGGATTTTCAGAAACAGGAGGGGATGGAGAATGTTCACAGGGTTTTTGAGGGTTAGCTATTGTTCTTACAAAAAGATGTTGAATATGGTTTTATAAAATTTCAATATATTTCAAATGTGTAAATGCAGAAGTTGTGTAAATAATTGAAATGGGTTTAAAATTTGATGATGTTGATTATAAAGTGACTTACATTTCTTCGAACTCGTTGAATTTTGTTTACAAACCATTGTTTGAGTAGTGAGTGATTGTTAGCTACAACATTTGAGTAGTTAAACTTCTTCTATTTATATATTTTTAAAATGTTAGATAGCCAATGACACAAATAAAAATGGAATATAAAAGTTCATGATAGAATACTTTGTAAATTGCACTTTTGGATTTTGTTTACAATAATACATAAGATATATGAATGTAATATAATACTAGAGTTTTGGAGTAACTTTATTGTCTTCCATGAAATTCCTTCCCTCATAGCTCTTACATGATGTAAGGGTGATGCTACGAAAGCCAAGCCAAATTTGCCTTGCGACTCAATCTCCAAATATTTTTGTCATAAAAAATCATTTTTCTCGAGTAGCTATGAACCTGAACTAAATGCATAATTATGAGATGAATTACAGCTTTTCTAAGCTGCACAGTAGCTGTAACTCAAACTTATCATGAGGGCAAAAAGGTAGGTCTTTGTTCATCATAGGATCTACTCCCTCCTACCATGAAACTCAAACTTTAGATAAGATCCAATCAAACTTATAAAATTTTTTTTAAAATATCATCCATTTATTGAATTTTTATTGAAGATAAGCAAACACAAACTCTTTCTCAGACACACAAAAAGAGTTGCACGTCATAGATAAGAAAAAAAATCACATCAAGAGAATGAGAAGCGCAAAAAAAAAGGATAGATAAAGAACAAAGAATTAAACCAAGAATAAGAACCGCCTGAGTTTAAGGCAGGCAAATCTAGGGGTAGCATGATGTGATAGCTTATCACAAACTATACCCCGTTGTCCTTGTGGTAGACTCATAGCTTCCCAATGTTTTTAATACGAGTTGCAATCCACATCTATACTTTAGGTCACTCTCAATGCATAGTTACCTAGATTGAGAATTAGATAACTGTGCCACATGAGTTCTTATGGGAATGAAACTCTTCTCACATATATATGATGAAACTCTCCCTTCTCTCTCATCATAAATACCCTACCGAATCAGCAAAAAGGGTGTTGTGCCATGAAAATTATTGATCATGGAAATCTCCATGAAACTCCCACTGGCATTACTGGCATTATTGATGGCATCATAGTATCATACAATGTTTTCTCTATGCTTGGGGAAACTCCATAACAAAACTAATATTTCCAACTTTTCTGAATAGTTTGATATATAGAATTTGTATTGAAACCACACGAATAAATTTTTGTATAGATTTCGAGTTAAATATACTCAAAAAGTTCACAATACATTCAACCTCTAGTACTGCACCAATAATTACAAATACACCACAAGATCTGCATGAAAACAACATTTCTCCAGGTCTATCCGACAAAAATTCCCAGTGTGGCGCCGTTGTCAGAGACTCAGAGGAGAGGACCCGTTGCTCGCTTGTGAATTGTGCTGACTGGATTCCGGGAGCGTGAAGAAAGCCGAGTTGGTGGGTCGGACGACGGCCCCGGCTGCCCGGCATTGGTCGTAGGAGCAGAATATCCAACAGTGCTGGAAGGATCTTTTCCTCTTTCTTGTAACGACCTGCAAGGAAGAAAAAAGCTCGAATCAGAAGCTCGACGGGCTGCCTGGCCTGATGCGATCACGGTCACGGCTCCCTTCCCGCGTCAGATATCGACGGCATGGATGATCTAACCACCTGCTTCGAGTATTTCAGTTTGCAGGTAACTATTTTATAGCTTGCCGCTACCTTGCTATTGGGGATCAGACGCATGTCACTGCCTAGATAACCTGTCGTTGAAGCCTTGAAGGGATAACTTTAAAAAAGGAAGAACAGTCGTGTTTGGACTTTGGAATAGCTTATGCGTTCAACCAATCCACCCCGGTCCGCGAGTACCATTGCTTTCTGGACACATTTGTGTTTAGGCAATGGACACACTTTTTTTTTTCAGACGTATTCCAGTCATCCAGTGAACCTTTTGAGTGATCTCTTTTCTTCTGAAGACTTGGACAGGAAGTTAGTTAATCGTAGCAGCCACAGCGTTCAGACAAAACGGTGCTCCAACTTTCTCCCTCCTCTCCGAGCACCGTTTTTACACACTGCAGGTTGAGATGCTTCAAACAAAAAACTCAGCACCGGTGCATCTATTTTCCTCGATGCCCCATCTTTATAATACAGTAAGTTTGACTTGTCTGGATAGCTTTTGTTTGCCTGAGTTAATGATGTGCGAGAGAAGAAAAGGGACCATCTAGCTATTTAAATAATGCTTGAGATGCTTGCTAAACGGATGCCCAAACACTGCGGCCCAAAACTGAACCGAGCATCGTTGATGATTTGATGGTTCTCAGCATCGTTTCTGACATCTACGCTGTGGCTGATGGACGAGAGCAGGTGCCACGTCCTCTCAAATTTGTTGACCTCATTGTTTTCTTAAAGCCTGGGGGCATTGGTTAACCAAACATAATCCGACGCATGCGAACCTTCTCTACCAAGGCATCAGTGACGTTTGCAGCATTGCATGCTAGTTTTAATTGTTTTATATTAAAAAATCATGCTGAATTAGGAAAATATTATTTGAGTGTCTTACTTATACTCCATTTGTTCTTAAACATATGATGCGTAAGACAAATAATTAGTTTAGCACGTCGTACATTTAAGAAGAGGCATACTCAATCCATTTTAAATTTTAAGTAATTCTAATTTTCTTGAGAGTCCAAATCACCGAAATTATGGAGGGGACCATAAAGGTTTATAGCACTAAATATATAATATAAAAATATATTCTACGAAGAAACCAATGGTACTTATATATATATCATAATTGTTAGTATTTTATATTGTATAAATCTGGTCAAATTTAAAATGTTTCGATTCTCTAAGAAATTCTGAATGACTTACAATTTGGAACAGAGAGAGAAGTATCCATATGGATATCAACCACAATTATTTTCTTAGATGGTCTTTGTTCAAATTAGAAACGGCACTAGTGATATATCAAATCAACAACATCACGTCAATATCTTGCTGGGTGAGTTTAGATAGAGAAAAAAAACATGGTAGATCCAGAAAAACACTGTAGATCGTGTTGAGAAGCGTGTTCTGTAAGTGAGAGGAATGAGATGAATAAGAAAAGGTTAGATAAAATTAAAAAGGTTAGATAAATAATGTTTTTTAAAAAAACTTTGATAAACTATACGCACCCTAAATACTCGCTGTATTTGCCAATTTGGTGATCTTTGTCAAATGCAGGGAGAGATACTGGGCTGGGCTGAATCCGACCCCAACCTTAGCAGTTGGGGCCGGACCCCTTTCATCCGCTTCGCACTCCAACTCCACTCGCTTTCGTCCCCCTCCTCTGGTCCTCCCTTGCTCGTTTCACAGATCTCCTCCACCATCGCGGGCTCACGGTTGCGCGCCCGGCGCCCGGAGGAGTAAAGCTCGTCGCGGCGCGCGTCCCGGCGGCGGACGGCGGTGGCGGGCAGCTGACTGGGTCTACTGAAGCGATGGAGGGCGGCGGCGGGCTGGGCGGGCTGCGGTGGACCGCGGAGGAGGCGTCCACGATCGGGGGCATCGCCACGGTGTCGCTGCTGCACTCCTTCATCCCCACGCACTGGCTCCCCTTCTCCATCGTCGCGCGCGCGCAGCGGTGGCCACTCTCCCGCACCCTCCTCGTCAGTCAGTACCCTTCCTTGCCCTCCTCTCCCCCCGTGCCCCGTTTCCCCCATTCGCTGCGATTGCTGTTCGTTACTGTTCACCTCTTCCAGATCTGGGGCGTAGTTTGATGGAGGGTGTGAAGAAGCAGGTCCAGGTGATCGTGCAACAGAGTGCCGTTAGGGTTTTTCCTGTGGCTGGGTTGCTGTCGGTGGTTGGTTTTTGGTTGGTACGGTTGGGTTGCTCGTGTGCCATAAATAAATGGTTGCAGTTGTAGTGCCATGGTAATGTTGTGGTGCTGGGGTGCTGCCTAGTTCGTATGACATGCTCAGTGCTGCCTGAACATCTGAATGGTATTGCCTGGGGCAATGGCTGCATGTTCAGGGGCTCACTGCAATGTGATTGTCTGGATGAATTTATGGTGTCAGGTAAGCTGATGGTTACCCGCATTGGAGAAAGCTAGATGCTCTTCTGCTTGCTTATCCTCCTTTTTGGATGAATTCTCAGAATTTGCTAGTGAACCAGTTGCCATGTGATATCCTGAGGTGCCATGTTATATTACGCCCAGGGAAGGTGTTGACTAATGCAGTTCCATTTTTGGTGTTTCTCGGCTTGACTATAGATTGTTTGATATGAATAGTACATGGTTTGGTTGTTGAGGAGATTAGTGCCTTAGTGGTCATTCGTAAGGCAAGTATGTCATGTGTTATATCCACACACACACCGAGCTTGGGCAAACAAGTTACAAAGCTTTTTTTAGTTAGAGCAGTAGCCAGTACACTAATAAGTTGAATCTCATAGCAGCTTATCTGAGACAATCCATAGTTGTAATCTAATATTAAGTTTAGTATTTGTTTTATATTCATTGTGATTTTTAAGGAGTTAAATGAGCATTGCAATGTGAAGACATGAGGTTATGGTTTATTATCAACATCGATGTTTCTCTGTTTTATACTATAATAATGTTTTATACTATAATAATGTACCCCTGCAAGATAGTTTACACTTTCATGTTCTTGTATTCTGTGCGTAAGTTAGTTATGCATACATTGTTACTTTGCAAGAAACACCTTACATTCCATATTTTCATACTAAGAAAATGTCACCAACTTCTGCAGCTGCATTCGGAGGTGTTCTTCATGTTGTTTCTACGGCTCTTCTTGGGATAACTGCAGTTACTATGGCAAACACTATAGCTGGCGAAGAAACTGTGCATAAACTTGCCTCGCTGTTGCTGATTTTTCTTGGGGGAGGTTATATACTATTGTTTGCCTTAGGAAAAGGTGGTCATAGTCATGCTCATAACCATCCAATGGAAAAGATGGCAGTCGCTGGTCTCGTCCTTGTACCTGCACTATCACCCTGTGCAACAACCCTTCCAGTTTTTCTCGCAGTTGGCAACTCTTCCTCAATGATGATTCTTGCAATCATTGTGCTCCTCTTCAGGTTTTCATCCTCTTTGACTCCACTCTTTTTAGATATTTTACTTGTTGGTACTTACAAACTAAAATGCTGCTGTCTTGTACTCCTTTCATTTGTTATATTTCTTAATGCTCTGAAGAGAAATGAGAGGAATGAACCGTAGGGAGATTTTTTTCCCTTCTACTAATTAGTTGAGCAAAAAAGTGGTACTGAGGTTACCTATCATTCTGGCTTCTAAGAAGTGGCTTAGCCACAGAATTCCCTCTTTGTTGGGACCTCTGGCCACTGCGTGTCACCTTAGCAGACACATAGAGATGCTGAGATAGAAGGGAACAGAGTCAAGTACATTAATGTACTAATGCATTTGCTAAGTATGAAGTTGTGATCTTGTTTCCTTCTGTTTTTAAGATTATCCTTATGAGATATTTCTATTGCTTCATTAATTACCTTGTCGTTGTAGCAGATACGTACACTAGGAATCAAATTGGCACAAGGTTAACAAATCCAGACTGAAGAGTATGACTGTATCATTTGTTGTCATGTTAAAATGGCAGCTTTGTTAGTGTGTCATTTATTTTTAGCTGTAGGACAATTCACACCACTCAATTATAGTTTAAAATAGAAACTGATGGCACATAACTTTAGAAGGGCAAGTAGCATTAGGCATCATCAACCTTTGTTTCCTTCAAATTGTCTACTGCTTTAACATATTGTTTCTTTTAAATGTGATAGGCGCATGAAGTAACAATAAGATGCCTCATATATATCTTCCTTCCAATTCATTGCCTACTGCTTACTCGACTTACATTTAGTTTCTGCCTGCAGTACCATCACCGTGATGACATCCCTGGTGGCCCTCTCATTCTATGGTGCTAGCCAAATCAAGTTCCACTGGGTTGAGCGTTACGACAAGATCCTGGTTGGCACAGTCCTGTGCCTCGTAGGAATTTTAACATATGTGTTCCATCATCACGACGGTGATGAGCACTCCCTCCATGAGCATGTGCACCGGAAACTCGTGTCACCGTAGATACTGGTAGCGATGAAGTTGCATATGCTTGTGTCAAAAATTTATGTTGTGCCTTCCACAGTCCTGAACTATGGATGCTGTATACGATCTGATCATCTATCCATGCGAGTTCATCTGACTTTCTGGTTTTCGTGGGAAGTCATATCAACTGGTCTAGTGATGAATATATTGTGGAAACTACGTGAAATATGGTACCCTTGTGCTGTACAGTATATCTTTACAAACTACAAAATGGTTCATTTATTCAACCTGTCGGCAAGGGATTCAACACAGGCTAAATTTGGCATTCTGAAATTTCACTGTTACTTTTGGATATTTTACTAAATTACTATTTGCTGAAAATTCATTTCTTCTGTTCCTTTTCTTTTCGCCAAAAAAAAATTAAGTTTCTAACTGGTATCCAAATAGTTGTAGGCTTCTTTTGGCCCAAATCCAGCCCACTGGCCATACAAAGGCCCTAGTCGGGCCCGGGAAGAACGCGCGGCAGGCAGAGCGGCCACGCCGCCGCCCGTCGCCGATCCCTTTCGTCTCGCCGCCACCGCTCCCCATCCTCCGGCTTCTCCTCCTGCGATCCATCGGCCGAATCCGATCACCTTGGGGCACCGGCGGGCGATGGGCGACCACTACCAGACGCTGGGGCTCCGGCGGGACGCCACCAAGGCCGAGGTCAAGGCCGCCTTCCGCCGCAGCGCGCTCCGCGACCACCCCGACCGCCACGCCAGCTCCACCGACGCGGCCGCCCGCGCCGACGCCGCGCGCCGGTTCCGCCAGGCTTCCGACGCGTACCACGTCCTATCCGACGACCGACGCCGAGCCGAGTACGATCTCCGGCTTCGCGGCTCCACATCCTCCTACGCGCGCACTTCCTCCGGTTGGACCTCCTCTTCGTCGGCTTCCTACGGCTACGGGTACGGGTACGGCCACGGCGGTGGTTCGTGGCGCCGGACGCCACCGGGAGCAGGTGCCGGCGCGTCGGTGGGGTCAATTGATTGGGAATTCGTGCTGAAGGCAGTCACTCGGCGAGGGTTCCTTATCAATCTGGGGTTCGCCAGGTGAGTCAAATAGCCGTCGATTTTTTTTTTTCGCATGTTCAGCTCGCTATCAATAGCACCGTGCAAAGGGGTTTTGGGAAATGCTGGCAAGCTAGTCTGTAGCTTTGCTTCCTTAGCTGCTTTGTTCTTTGGCTGAATTCTACCAATTGGTGATTACTAGTCAAATGAGATGAGATCAGTGCTTGAACCAAGGACATCAGATCAGGATGGTGTAAACGTGCAAATGTGGCTTACCACCGTTGCACATTTAAGTAGCACTGTATTGATGTAGTTTTACATAAAGGACGGTATCAGATTGTTTTAGTTGGTGTTTTGTCAGTGAAATTCAGAGTTCCATCAGTTTCCTAAGAAAAGTGGAGAATGAATGTCACAATATGGTTGGTACAAGTTCCAGCGAACACATGCTTGGTTTTGCAAAGTAGTGTTGTTCGGTTTAGCGTTTTTTTCCGTGCCTATCAAATATTATACTTCTGGTGATCTTTCAGTTTTTGAAATATGCTAGATGTTGAGAATTAGTGTCGCAATGAAAACTCTGTACTGCAGTGTATTGCTATCTGGGGCAGCTTTTCTGGATGGGAGTATTCTAGAAATTTGGAATATGAATAATTCTGGGGTAAGTGTCCATTCTTTTTCGCAATGCTTACATAATCACATTGATTCTCTTTATATTATCAATCAAACTCCTATTATTCAGAATGATGCTTACATAATCACATCGATTCTCTTTATATTATCAATCAAACTCCTATTATTCAGAATGAATTATATCAACCACCAATTATTATAAACTGCTACATGATCTTTCAAATTGAGTAGCTCATTTGTATTGTTCTTATGGGTATATGCCAATGGGTAATAGGAAAACATTTAGCTTGTTGATTGGTTTAATTTTAAAAGGACATGAGTGGAATGAACTACAGAGGGAGGTGACTACAAGAAAGTGGCCAGGTTGATTCATTTACTTTTGCATGATGTGTAGAAGAAATTGAGCTGTGAAATTACTTGTTTTAGACATGTAGCATCCTGCTATGGCCATTGTCGAAAATTGTCAAATAAGCAAAATAAACAGCAATTGTAACTTAGTCAACAGAGATGCTTTCTCTCTCGTCTCATGACAGGTTAGTTAGGCCATCCCCAACCCATCTACTAGGATGGTGTCCATAACATTAAATAGCCTGCCACATAAGCAATTTGGTGATGTGGCAAGGGAATTAAAGAGGGGAGAGGAGGACATGGTGTCTTGCATGAGAAACCATGTCTACACAAGAACTAAGAAATGAAACTTGATGATAGGGAGAGGAAAAGAGAGAGAACATATGTGATTGGATGGTAATTTATTTTTAAGAAACTATACATTGGAGATGTAGTTTCTATAGGTAGTGTCTATATGACATGGATGTATAGAAACTACTTGATGATGTTTTGGGTTGGGGATAGCCTTAGTAATACGGATATAAAACCTCTACAATGCCTTGAATCTGGACTCTGGTCACCTCCCGTTATCGCTGTAAACTTTCAATATTTTTTAGCAAGATCATTCTATAGAAACATATGGTAGAACTTAATCCACACATTATGTAATGTTACAGCAGTTATGTACTGTGATTTCACTTACATGTTAGCACTTTGGCAGTGG
Organism: Digitaria exilis; assembly: GCA_015342445.1. Taxonomy (NCBI): domain Eukaryota; kingdom Viridiplantae; phylum Streptophyta; class Magnoliopsida; order Poales; family Poaceae; genus Digitaria; species Digitaria exilis. The sequence goes on from JACEFO010001663.1 coordinate 2,580,145, forward strand.
TAAGTGAGCCGACAGATTATAATATGTTGCATGGTAGGCAGCAAAATGGTTCAATATTTTTGATAGCTTTCAGATTTGAACATGAATTTTCTCATGGTAATACAACTGGTAGGCCTTTTTTTTTGGCATACACCGAGTGGACTTTACTGCACAAGACCTAACTAGCTACTTGATGCATCAAAATATTGTAAATTGCAGTGCACTTATTATTGTACCGCTAGAGTATTCCCATTAGTCAACACTGCTGGTATTTTTTGCTGTGCAGAAATCATTTGAGGATGCAATGGAGTCGATTGAGAAGGTTAAAAGGACACAGAAAGGAGATAGGTAGATCTTTCGGTGTTCCGTCGATTCTCGGTACATATACAGATATACTGACATACCAACGATTGTCCAGATCCTGATGTTCCTCTGTAATACGTATAGTTCTAAGCGTCCTTCAAGATGTGCTTGATCCTTGTAAAACCATGTTTGGCTCAGCATTCCCCCCTCATAGAAACTGTACTTGTGCTGTATAGGTTATTCTTCCTTTCGGTCTTTCCGAAGATCTGGTTACATTGTGATTCTTTTGTTGATGGAAGAAGTAATTATGTTGAATAAATTATTGTAATTGACATACCCTTTGTGGGAGGACTTTGCAATCTAGTTAAGGTGCAAGTTTGAGCATGTTTCATCTTGTTCAGAGCCCCGACATAGCTGTCGAAAGCCTGACAGAAGGTTTAATATTAAGTTCCAAACTGGATTTCGTTGCTAAAAAAAGGTTCCTTTGCTCACATGGACGCGGCACTCGTGCTCCAGGAGCTTTATAAACAGGTGATTAGGGAATTGATGCTGCCTATCAGCCTCACTGATTTACGCGTCGCGGCAACGGTATTTTTTGCGAGCTGCTGACGCCGCGTTCACACTTGAGACACCTGAAACCCTGATGGATACTGAGCCCCACGATATGGATGCGTTCACACACAACCTACTGCTATGTCTCTAGTCTTTACTACTGCTGGCAACTGGCATCGCCTGCTTCAAAAATGTGCTACTACGAAACTCTTGGCCTGCAAGATGCAGCTCTCAGTTGTTCCTGAAACCGAAAGCCTGAAGGCGCAATCTAAAAACCGTTCACATTTGGGCGAATCATACCAATTTGCTCCCCTTTTTTTCCCAACAAGGCGCCACTAGATTCGATTAGAGAATAGTTAACAAATCTCTTTAACCACCCACTAAAAGGAACCATGGCGATCATGTCATGCAGCAACAGAACCACAGCTCTACTGATTAACCTAAGATTACTTGCTTTACAGACATCTTATGTGCAAAAACTCCATGGTTGCTAGTACATCATGGGCATCATCGGCATCGCCTCATCAACCGACATCTGTCCGATCCTCGCATCGAACGGACCAAAAACTTCCCCATACAGATTACTATAACAGGCTATAAATAAAAGAACAAAAGGACTACTCTGCAGCAAAGCAACCACTGCACCTTTCCATCTCTAATCCCTCGGCTGACTCGTCACGTCACCAGATGATTCCCCAGCTCTCCAAGTCCAGGGTCGGGAACGGGAAGTCGATCATCGCATCCATCTCCAGCAGCAGCGACGAGTCATCCGCAGCCGCGACGGTGGCGGCGGGGGCCGTGGTGGCCGACGCGGGGCCGATCGAGCTCTTGTCCTCCGGCGCCGGTGCCGTGGCGGGGTCGAGGAGGAACGCCGAGGTGTCCAGCGTCGGGAGCACGTACGCGGGAGCGGGCGTCCATGCGGCGGGCTCCGCGGCGGCGGGGAAGGACGACGACGAGGAGAGCGTTGCGACGGCGGGGATCGGGAGGCCGGTGGTCTCCTGCACCAGGCGGCGGAAGTTGGCCGGGTCGGCGGTGATGTAGGTGGTCGGCGCGCGCCGCGACGGCCGGGGCTTGCGCTTGCTGACCCTTCCCCCTTTAGGCCCCTTCAGGGCCCTGGCCGGTGGGCGAGCAGACCCGCAGGACGCCGGCGCAGGAGCGTCGTGGCCGCTGGACAGGAGCTCGGAGGCGGACGACGTCGAGGAGGAAGGGGTGGCCAGGGAGCAGAAGGACGAGGGGGCGGCGGCGAAGGCGACGGAGCCGTGGACGGGCGCCATGGATGCCCGGAGCGCGGAGGTGAGCGCCTCGTTCTCGAAGGCGGTGGCGCGGGAGGAGCAGTAGTGGATGGCGGCGGCGTGGGTCGGCGCCGGCGTGGGGAGGTGGGCCCAGGTGGGGTCGAGGCCGGCATAGCGGTTCGCCATGGCTGGGAGAGGATCGGAGGAGAGGTGCTCGAGGGAGCTCGATCGGCGGCGGCTGGATTTGGGTGAGGTGAGGGAGCCCTGAGGCGAGGTGGGTGGGGAAGGTGGGAGCGGCGGGGTGAGGCGGCGGTCGGATTTATAGGACGAGCGAGGGACGGCAGCCACAAATGATGGGTGTACTGCGGATTGTGTACACGGGACGCCACGTTACTATGAAAAAAATGTACACAGTACGCTAGGAGAAAATTCATTGCCAACGATCTATTGATGACTGCTGTGCCATGCATGAAAAATGTCGCTATGAAAATTCTACATGAAGGCATTTGACTCAACAAATAATAGAGTTGACAAAACTGATGAATATTTTGACTAAAATCATCCCCGAAGAGGCCGACGCACTATCACATTTATGAGAAGTTTGGTAACGACTTTAAGTAGTTACGTTATACTGCCCTTCCAACAACTACATTCTAGGAATATTCGAATGTCAGGAGGTGAATTGCAATATGTTTCCAAAAAACAAAGACAACATTGACGTGCAACTCTATGTCTGATCTTCGCACACTCGTTTTCCCTTATTTGGGTCCCCTCCAATTCGCCTAGGCATGTTAGGTTCAACCTTTGGAAGATCTCATGACTATTCTTATGAGGGTCTCACACACGAGCATGGTACAACACCGAAGCCTATCTCGTCATGGTGGTCTTGTTTGAGCCTTTATCTAAAAAAATCCTCCGAGACATAAAACCCTTTTTGCATGGAGAAGAGCCTAGGCTAGGCATCCACTATTTTCCCAAGATGAAGTGTTTTGTATGTGATACTTGGGATTTTGTCATTGTCATTGGAGCCAAATACGAATTTTTAAGTATACATTTTGTTCCATTATCCATTTCTCAAATAATAATAGTGAGATGCCAATATTACCGAGGCTTTGAAAGCATAATACCAAATAAATAAGTCATATAAGAGCATCTCCAATAGATTAGCTAAAAATAACTTGCTAAAGTCTTGATTTAGCTATTATGTAAAATAAAATAGCTAGCAAAAAAATGGTAAGATGCAACAATTATCTAAATGCCCTGCAACGATGGCGAGCATTGGGTGCTAGGCAAACATTTCTAGGCATGAGTGGAAGATAGCTAACCATTTGCCTCATCTGTTGAAAACAATTTTTCTTCCCTCTTTTCCTTCTTTTTTTAGCAAACAGAGGTAATATACAAGAGCTCTTGAAGATGCTCTAAACGACATTGTATATGAAGGAAGCACACGACACCTATACTAGGCATGGATTAAACCCAGTGTCCATATTATTTAGCTTTGCACACATGAACCTTGAAGTCTTGAACAGTACAAGACTCCAACAAGGGTTGCTATTTTGGAAAATACTCATTACAAATATGCTAAAAAAATGTGCTATCACTATATACGCTCAAAAATAGAAACAAGTCTTTTGCAAGGAGAAAGGAAATAAAGACTGGGCGGCGGCCGGGTGGGCGTGGCGATTCCGGATGAAAGAGGCGGAGAGACGGTGGAGCGGGGCCTACGTAAACCGCGTCGCGGCGGTGGAGGCCCGCGCAGCCGCGCGCGGTGGCTGGCCATATCCCCCCCCCCCCCCCCCCCCCCTCCGTCCCATCCCACGCGGCCATGCCGGCGGCTGGCGCTGCCACGGCATCGCGCGGCCGTTGGGGCGGGCGGTGCGGGCCCCAGGTGTCCTTCTGGCTGGGCCCGTACTCATCGTCATCTATCCGCCGCTTGTGCCTTTTTTTTTTTCTTCTCTTTTTTCTTTTTCCCATGCGTCACGGCAGGCTTGCGAAGAAAGCTACTAGCCTCCTCGTGGCGACCATGGTCTCGGTCCACCCGACGTTTCGATGGACGTGCACAGTCGTTGGAGCCGAGTCAAGAGTCCTTGCTGCCCAAGCCAGGCGCTGGTCTCCATGAGTTCACTCCTCCATGCCCAAGCTGGGAAAATGTTTTTTTTTTGAACTAAGCTGGGAAAAGGTTACTAGCACTGGTGTACATATAACGATCGAAGCACCGGTCAATAAATAGAAAGCGACACTGCAAATGTGCACGGTTCGAGCTAAAAGAGAATTTTACTCTTTACAGAAGATAGAAGCGTGACCATTGAGTTGAACTAGAAGGTGCATTTTGAGGATAAATTAAAGAGCAATGTCAATGTGTGAACACACGTAGTTATCGAAGGGTGCACCCTATTTCCATCGAGAGCGGTAGAGAAATTTACAGCCTTTTTATAATCCGCAAGAAAGGGGGAAAAAAGATGAAAGGTGCTTTTGTTGTGGGACTTGTGGCTACTAGATGGAGCGAGTGAGCGAGCGAGAGAGAGAGAGGTGTGTGAACTCGATCGGATGAGTCAGCAACGTCGGACGGAGCACGGCTCGTCGTTTTGTGATCCCCGCGCGCGGCGATGGACCATGCATGCGGCCTTTTCGCTTTTGAACCGGTCATCGTGGGGTCAATTGAAGACGCGTTGTCAGAGGTTGGGGCCCACGGACGTAACCCGATCGACTGGGTGGGTGGGCCCGGCGGGGTCGCTGGACGCGATACTACGCCGCTCACTGCAGCGGGAGCTCTCGATCTGGACGGCCGCGATGGTTTCGAGCGGGCTGGTTGCGGTTGGTTTCCTTCCCTCGGACTCGGACGACGAATGGGCGGGAGACGAGGAGATGGCTTCGTCTCCAAGTAAGGGAGGAGGGAGCGGGACGGGAACGCCACAGAGCGGAGCGCGACGCGACACGCGAGGTGGGATGTGCGGCTGTGGCCTGGCGTGGCGTCCATCCAGCTAGGCAACCGTTTTGCTTGGCGCCTGCGTTAGCTAGCGGCCCGCGGGCATGCCCCTCGGATGAGTCGGATCGGAGCGGAGCGGCCGCGGGTGGGCCCCGTCGTCGTCACGTCCTTGGCCTGCCACGTTGCTTGTACCGTTGGGCGCGCGGGGATCGCCCACGTACACGCCTGCCGGTGCCGGACGTACGTCCTCTTCCGGTTCCCAGCTCTCTCGCTCGCGGCCGTCAGCGGGTAGGTGCCCCAGCGAGCCGGTTGGCAGAAGGGATCGATCAGAGTAGAAAGACGACGACTGCTGTTTTGTATACGTATGCGTGAGCGTGTTGTTCCTGTATATGTACGTACAAAGTCTCCGCCCGTTGACCCAGCAGCCACTGTAGCAGGTCATGGTCGACGACCTTGAAAGGTATCGCGTCACGTGAACGGGGGTCCAGACTCCCAGTCCGGGTGCGTGACGGACTCGGTCATCCATATGCATGATTATTCTCCTATACCTGTTCACTCCGGGCCCACCTTTCAGTGAGGTGTGGACTCGCCCGTGCGTCTCTTTCCAGTGATCGGTGTTTCCGCGAATGAGACGGTGGTTGATGGTAAATCGGATGGACAAATTCCATGCGTGCCCGGGCCCCGTTCTACTGATAGGATGGCATGCTAGCTCGCTAGTTTGTGGACGCCAAGGTCAATCCCTTTTGTAAATGGATTTAGGAGGTGTTGGATCCCAGGGCTAAACTTTAGCCCCTCTCTCTCCCCCGTCACATAAGATGTCTGGGGCTAATTAAAGGCAACGTATCCTATGGAAACTAAACTCTCCGTGGAAACTATAGAAACTAAAATTTGGGCCACACGATGTTGATCCAAGGGCGCAACCAGATCAGGTGGGAGGGGTGATTTGCAAAAGCGTCTTACAAATCACCCCTCCCACCTCTCCTGAGGCTTGCAAATCAGCCCTTCCACCTGATTTGGGTGCACACTTGGATCAACATCGTGTGGTCCGGATTGGAGTTTTCATAGTTTCCATAGAAAGTTGGTTTCCACCAGATATGTCCCCTTAATTAAAAGTATTAAATATAGATTAAGTACAAACCAATTACACAAATGAAAGGTAATTCACGAGATGAATCTATTAAGCCTAATTAGTCCACAATCTAGAAATGTTATGCTACAATAACTACTTGCTAATGATTGCTTAATCAGACTTGATAAAATATGTCAAAATGATCTTCAGGTTGAAACGGATAAAATAATAAGTATCATGCTCAGCTTTGCATAGTGCATGTATATCAGGGTTGGGCGCGTCACTTGTATACGTCGAAATTTATGTCGTCCTAGTTTCCGTTATTAGCCGCTTGATTATCTTGAGTCGGGTGAAGGTTGATCGACACAAACCCTTTGGTGGTGAGCATGCAGTTTCCCTCTCTTACTTGATCTGCAATGCGCCCGGAAGAAAGTGAGCTCAAATCCGAGACCGCTCAGATGATCCGGAAATCAACAGGGGCCGACGGATCTTAAGGGGGGCCAGAGGCCCCTACAGCCTACAAGCCCTTGGACCCTTACCCAGGCACTATGGATGAATAATGGAGAGCTCTAAAGTTAAAGAAAAAAGAAAAAAAACAATATGAAACATGAAGCGATGGAGGGTGCATCTGTCGCTGGAGACCAAAATGAAAGTGAGCAACGTTGTACGGACGGCGACGACTTGCATTGCAAGTGGTCTGACTGGTTGACTCGTCAAGTCAAAGTGAGTAATAAGCGTCAAAGCAAGCTAACCAAGCCGCGGCGCATACTGACCACAGAGCAGGGGGATGACGCACGTACTCTCTGTTCATCGAGTGCCAAGTGCGGTGTTTCACGACACAGAGCTAAAAGATCGCAGGATAATACTACACCCACGCTGCCACGTACGCGTGTTTATATTAAGGACCCGTTTAGTTTCCCAAATATTCCCTAAAAATCCACTATTCATCCAACTTTTCCCTATTCATCCCACCTCTTCTACTCACATATCACTATTCATCTACAGTGTTTTTTTGTGAACAGTGTATTTTCGGGGAATCTACAGTACCCCTCGCGTGTCCGCCATCGCCAGCTACCACTGCCGTTCGTTGCCACAGGTAGGCGTGGATCGATAGATAACGCTACTACGTCGACGTTGACGGTGGTGATCGATGGCGACGTCAGCGCCGTCCCCTTCCGAGCGCGCGAGGTCACGGACGCGTCACGGTGACGTCGCGCCGGGGGGCTGCATGCGCGCGGAGCCGACGGCGTGCGGCCTGGCCGTGCGGCGCGCGGACACGCATGGATTATTGGCTGGCCGCTGTGCGCTGCACAGGCTGCAGCTCGCGGGATGCTGTCAGCGATTACATACAGAGAGATCACCGGATCGAGAAAGCGTTGATGGTTACCGGCCTAATAATAATCCTCTGTCGTCTTGTTTTTGTTTTCATCATCGTTCTCTCATCGACGAGATTTCCTTTTTACGCATTTTGGAGGATTCGATCTACTACGACTACGATAGCTAGCGATGTTCAGTTTAGAGGCAATTGATCTTCCTTCTGAAAACGCCATGTCTCGGTTCTTTACTCAATCTATTTATATTCTACTCGCACTCTTTCTTTTTGTTAAAATTACCGGCAACATCGACGATTCGACGACATATTCTAGGTGTACCAGCGGATGGGCATTGGGCCTGAGTGCCTGGATCTTCGTCTGAATAAGCAACAACAGCAAGGGTGAGTACATACGTACTCAACAAGTCCAACCATACCCACGGAGGGGGGTAATCACAGAATATGCACATGATATATCAAGGACAAGGCTAGGGTTTATTTGCAGCAAAGCTATGTTTTCACATATGCAAGGGTTCATTTTTGAAAAAAGGGTTTTTGCAAAACATTTCTTTGGTAACCATTTAATAGAGTGGGGTTGATCCACACAGGATCCAAGTTTTAATAGCTACCGGACTCCACATCCACAGTAGCTCACGGCACACCTGCCAGACACTTTCCAAAACAACTCACACCATTATCCCATTCCCAATGCTAGTTGTGTGTCCAAGCCGTAACTCGCTCAATACCATGGGTCGCGGCTATTCGAATAGTTTTTAAACTTTGCAGAGGTGTACACTTTACCCACAAGTAGAGTACCGTAACACGATCACCTTAGTGTCAGCGCGGATCCATCAAAGCCATTACCCACCTTAGTTAAGACCGACTAGCCACTACGGGCTCCATCAGGGGTGGACCTACCACGGGGAGGTCTAACCAGGGCATAAGTCACTCAGATCGAATCCCGTCTCCAAGATCACCCGTTGCTCTCAGCTCTCCTAGTGGCCAGCGAACCAACTAGTGGGATTTATGCTAAGCCGTTGCCACATACAACGGTCGAGTGGTTGTACGATAAAAATAGGTTAGGCAAGATGGCACATCAACTCGGTCCTTAATTATGACAAGATGGACATCTCCCATTTAGCTCAACCACAAAGGTACGAGCTCTCAACACCTTGGCATTCCACACAGAAATACCCATCCATCTCATCCAGGTTTAACTTTCTTTGTTAATTCTCACAATCACCATTATCCCTTTTGAAACCACGCACGCGTTTTATTTATGAATAAACACATTGATGTCATGATTGATTATAGGGTAACCAAGACCTAAGCATTCTTTCTAGCAATGATTATCGTCCAAACAGAGCAAGTCATATTTAGAGTTTAATCTAGGTCAATCAAGGAATAATCATAGCAATCAAGGGGTGCCTATCCAACCATGTCTTGCAATAAAATCATATGCAATTTATAAATTAGGCCGATAGGTTGTGTTTATAAAAATAGGTTCAATATGCATCAAAGGATGGGATTGGACTTGCTGTCGTTAAAGCCTTCCGAGAGCTCCTGCTTGCGGTACGAGTCTTCGGGCTCCGGCTCGCGGTACTCGCCTCCAAACTCCTCTACAGGTCCTTCGTCGGGTGCAACGTGATCTACGGCACACACCAAGCAAGCATACAAACAAACACAATAAGAAAAATAAATAAAGTTTTTACGGTTGAGCTCGGGAGTGAGGAAATCAAGGGAAAATAGATGTGGAGAATATTTTGGAAGAACTATGGGTGGAACATGGCGGAAATATTATAATATGGAGTGTGGTAGAGTTTGGGAATTTTTGGAGGATTTTCGGCGCATGAAATGATAAGCCGATCGGGTTTAAAGATTAAATCCGAGGCTTTAGGATTTAATCAGGAATTACTATATGGAAGGAAAAGGGATTATTTGGAATTTGTGGAAATGTCTAGGTTTACTCTAAAAATATCAGAGACATTGAAATGAGTAGAATATTATTTAATAGGAATTTAGGAAAAAGAAATGATGGAATTAGAGTTGAAATGGGAGAGATATTGGGTTTTTAGTATGGGCTAATTAAAGAGCTAGGGGCTTATTTGGGATTATTAGAAATAGGACAGGGGTCTATTCTAAAATATGCAGGGACCTAGTTGGAAGTATTTTATTTAGATTTGGGGTGGAATTGTAAAAGGGGAAGTGCTTTCTTTTAAAAGAAAAGAGAGGGAGAAATAGAGGTGGGAGGGTTCTTTTGCAAAGGAGGGGAAGGGCAGGGGGTTATGGGCAAAACGCCCTTCTTCTTCCTCCTCTGGATCGAACCAGAGCCAGGGAGGGGGCGGCAGCCAGGGGGTTGGGCGCCGGTGCTAGGGGCAGGGAGAGAGGCCGGGAGAGAGGGGAAAAGAGAGAGGACTACGAGGGGATTCCATTTTTGGGGTTCTCTTTGGGGATTGCTGCTTGGAAAGGAGAGGGCCTTGGCCGGCCATGGGCAGCGGCGCTGCTGCTCATGGGGAGCTCGTCTCGGGCCGAAATTAGGAGGGGCACGAGGTGGGGGAGGTAGAGGACGTCGCAGGGATGCTCACCGTCGAAGGAATTGAGCAGATGTGGTCTGGTGGAAGGAAATCAATGGCGGCGGCCTTGTTGTGCACACGAACAGGGAAACGTGAAAGTGGAGTGAGGTGGAAGATGAGCGGCGGAGCTGGGTGGCTCGGCGGGCTCGGGCAGCGATGGAGAGCGACCGGTGGTGTCCTTTTATAGGAGCTGTGGCAGCGGCCAACGCCCCGCCTTCAGTGGCGGCACTGCAGACCAGCGTCCGCTTGTGCGCGTCGCCTTGCTGCGGTAGTGGTGCTGAGGCGACGGCGGCACTGACAGCGGGCGCGACGAGGCGGAGCTAGTGGGTACGGCGAGGCGAGGAGCGGTGGTGGCTGGTGGAGCTCCGGAGCTCAGTAATGGCGGCCTTAATGGTGGCTTGGCGGCTTGCTGGTGGCAACTTGCCGGCGCGACAGCCGAGGCGCTGCTCCGGCGAGGTGACGGCGTGGCAGCGGGCGGCGGCACGTAGCGGGGAGGGCGTGGCTGGTGGAGGTGGTTCTCGGGTGAGTGCTTGCAGGGAGGAGGCGCTGGTGGTGGAGGTGCTGCTGCTCTGCTGCTTCGCGTGGACGTGGCGTGGTGCTGCTGCTGCCCTGCTTGGCGTGCACGCACAGAGAAGAAAGAGGGAGAAGGGAAAGGAAGAGAGAGAAAGAGAGAGATTCGCGGCGCCGATCGGGGTGGGGGGGGGGGCGGGCGGGTACGTACGGTGGTCGGCCGGTAAACAACGCGACACAAGGCGCGGGGGGAAGAACAAGTTTAGGCAACGGTCGGCTCGATGTCCTAACGACGGCAAAGCTGGGAAAGATTTTATGGAAATTGTGAGAGAAAGATTTTGAGAGATCAAGAGCTCAACAAACAAAAATAGATTTTGAAAACGATTTTTAGCGTGTGATTTAATTTGGGTGAATTTTACGGATGTTACATCGAGTCAACGTTGCTCTCACACATGGTTTACCTTGTGACTTCGTGAAGCCCCATGCTGCAAAGACAGATGTCACGACCCCGTCTGATCCAATTGTCGCTAGACGCCATGGTTTTTATCCCGGCCGCTACCGGTCCGGTCGGTTATAGCGGTTCCCACGGGAACCGGACCGGTAGTGGTTCTGGCCAGTTTTTCAAAATTTTCAAATTTGAAATAAAAAGTAAAATAATATGGTAAAAATGTCTAAAAATACTTCAATGTGCGTGTAATTTATTGGTGTAAAATTTATAAATATTTACTCATTTGGTATTTTTTTGGCAAATACAAGTTAAATAAAAAATAAAAAGAAAAAAGTAGTCATTTGTACACATTTTTATAAGGCAAATATACAAATATTTTCTCATTTGGTATTCTTTGCGGGCAAATACAAGGCAAATGCATAATTCTATGTATGGAATTTGTATGTATTTGTGGTCATTTTTTTCAAACCTGCTTACCGCCCAAATCGCCCGGCTTACCGCCCAAACCGACTGACTAATCGTTTCGAACCGATTACACTAGCGATTTTAATTTGGAATTTGAATTTGTTCGATTTCTAGCGGTAATCGGTCAAATCGGTTCGGCTAACCGCTAGCCACTACCGGCTCGGTAAAAAAACCTGCTACACACTACCCCGCAGGGGCGGATCTAACATAGGGGTAGGAGGGCTGGAGCACCCCTCCTACCTCCACGTTGTCCACATGACCCCCCTAAACCCTAAAACCCTGAAGCCCCCCCCCCTAAAAATTCTAGCCATGGGTGAAGAGGAGGAAGAAGAAAATGAGAAGGAAGAAGCAGGAAAAAATGAGAAGAGAGAAAAAAGGGAAAGGTGAGTCCATCCTTTGAAATCCTAGATCCGCCACTGCTATCCCGGGCAAAGTCAGTTAAAGATTCTGGCCTAATAAATAATAAGCTTGATATATAGATTGTGTGTGAGAGAGAAGCTAGGAATGTAATAAAAGAGGATGCCAAATTAAATGAAAGAATTTTAGGGCTCCACACATATAGATATAGCTAAATGAGCAACTCCTATGAGATCAAGGGATGGCTTACAAGTTTTTCCAGCCATGAGGAGCCATGCCCTCTGTCTCTCTAGGGTATTATTTGTGATTTTGGTGATCGATTGACAACACAACATAGCCATTTGGAACTAACTGATTGTCCATATGATTCTTTGTAGAAAAGGTACCAAGGATACTTTGAAAGCCTCTAAATACTTAACAATATTCAAATGGTCAACATCCAAATGAAAGACAACATGCAAGTGATCAGTATCCAAATGATGGCAAAGATACTTTGAAAGCCTCTAAATACTTAACAATATTCAATGGGTCAACATCCAAATGAAAGACAACATGCAAGTGATCAGTATCCAAATGATGGCAAAGAAGTTTGGAGAAAAGACCCACGAAGAATCAAGAAAGAAGTTTTACTCGCGGGGGTGGGGGAAGGGGGTGCATTCATTTGGTGCCCACCAAGGACCACCGAGTCAGTCGGCGGGGTACAAGATGGCGTGAAGAAAACCCCTCCGAGTGGGACTACCGACTCATTTTGACGGGTCTAATTTCATTTTTTTAAGGAACAGGAGGTGCACACCCTTATGATTATATTAAAGATAAGGTATAAACAAAGTGCAAGTATACAATTCAAAAGAGAAAAAAAGTGAAAGAAAGAAAGAAAGTGAGAAAGAAAGGAAGAAGGAAAGGAGAAAGCTAAGGAAGGGACCGATTCATAGGTCAATGCTGGTGAATATCGAAGATGAAGACCGCTGCGTCACCGTCAATCCTGAACTTGTAATCGTGTTCGTATGAGACTCTCTGACCCAATCGGACTCCGGACTCATCATCGTGGCTGCCTACAACTCCATACCAAGATTTTATCAGCCGATTTCAGAAAAAGAAAGGGCACGCGCACAGCCAACGTGATTCCATCCCCTTCCCGTGCCAGCCAAGACGACCCATCAGAAGCCGCCATGGATGAAAGGCAACCAAAGCCGCCGCCGCCTCCACTGGAGGAGTCGATGCGCGAGCTAACGCTGGAAGACAACCGCCCGGACCCCTCTCCCCCGTCCCGCTCGCCGGAGTCGATGATGATGGATATTGACGCCGGCGGCGGCGCGGCCGACAGCCGCCGCCAGCACGGCCGACAGCCGCCGCCAGCACGGCAACGTCGTGCCGCTGCAGCAGCGTCCGTCGTCGAACACCTTGCCTGCCGGTGCCGTCGGCCACGGGCACGGCGAGATGCTGCAGGTGAACACGCCGCCGGGACGACGGGTAGCGGCGCGGGGCGTGGAGGACTTCCTGCTGGAGATGCTGCCCCAGGGCTCCGTCCTGCTGGCGTACACCCACAACGGCTACCTCTTCGCTTGATTCGCGAATCGTTGTAAAATGTTTTTTTTGTCAATTTGTCTCTTTTGCTCCACTTTGATGCAATAACGTCACAGTTCGTATCGATTGGAGGGAGACCTGAGATACCGTGATGGACGGATCAGGGGTGGTGGTGAGCTCAGCGCCAGGATTGATGTGTTTGTTCATCATGCGCCGGGGGCCGCCAGTTGCTTGCTACCGTAACGTTCCGGGTGTCCATAGGTCCATCTGCTGTTTGAACTTTGAAGGTACAGCTGGGCCGTGTTGCGACATATTGACATGAAGTTCTGGCCGGGAGACAGTTTGGTACTTTGGTGCTCGAGCCATAGTTGGGCTTAGCTTTGTTGCTAATATGATCCAGGGACGCCCCGTGTGTTAATTAGCAAAATCAATTCTAGTGATTATTAGGTTTGCTGGCACCTAGTGTATCTTTTAGTTTCAGTTGTATGAAGATGGTGAAATAGGAGTACGTACTTAGATAGTGAAAGCATCCTTCAACGTAAAACTCCCCTCGTCTCAGAATACTAGGGTGTACCATGCACACTTATGAGGGAGGGGGGAGGGGGGAGGGGGGGGGGCAACAAATGAACCGCCAAACACTAAACTTGTGAGTCTCTGATTATGTCGTCGCGTTCTATTATTGTAGAACCATATGCCTGTGCAAGAGGGGCCAGCTTTGCATGCAATGCTGATTATGTCGTCGCGTTCTAATCTTTGTGATGAGTGGTTGCAGGTGCTTCGAGATACATTAATCCCAACGCGTAAGAACACTGGTTCCGGTCGGTCCCTATCACTGGAAAGGCCGATGTCCCGTGATTGCACCCACACCGACCGGCCCGGTCAGCCTTTCCTTGTTGAGGCCCACATGTGCCACTGTCGGTCCACAGAACCTAAATTGAAGAAGCGAGCGAAAAGGACTTGCACGGCTGCGAATCGAAGGAACAAAAAACATCAATTGGGTCTTGGTGGTCATCAACTCATCATCCATCCGGCCTCTACCACGCGCGTAGTAATAATAATAATAATAATAATAATAATAATAATAATAATAATAATAATAATAATAATAATAATAATAATAATAATATGATGATGATGATGATGAAGCCCACCGGCGGTGGCATCTAACGGAACTATAACTGACAACATGTGTCAATGGCAACAGTACAGTGCTCGCGCACGTTGGCGCGATGCCGGCCGCGCGCTAGCTCATCTCGATCGCACCACCGACGATCGAACCCCACGAGCTGCCCGGCCAGGCGGCCGGCCTCGCCGTGCGTGGGTCGCCGGCGGCGTGGTGCCGCGACGTGTATGGACGTGAACGGCGTGCAGGTGCAGCGCTTGCTTACTTGCTGCATGATGCTTCTTCCTCCTTAGCTGCCTCGCGTTCGCATTCGGTCGCTCATTATTACCGTTGTTTAAGGCCCCATTTAGTTTCCCAAATATTTTAAAAAAAACACTATTTATCTAACTTTTTTCTATTCATCACATCTCTCCCACTCACAGAATACTATTTATCTATAGTGTATTTTCGATGAACAGTGTATTTTTGAGAAATATTTTCTCAGTCTAAACACACCATGGATCGATCATTTTGTCGATGAGGGTGACTGCCCCGTCAGGCATGCACGCAGCAGCCCGTGTGCAGCAAATAAAAGGTTGTGTTTAGATTGGAAGTAAAAGTACTTTTTCTAGATGAATAGTGCACTGGGAAGCATGTTCTGTGAGTGAGATGAATATAAAAAATTTGTTGGAGAAGTACTTTTTCGTGAATATGAACACAGCAAAACCCTCCTGGTCCCAAGACCCAAGGTCACATCGATCCATCATCGGCGTCGTAGTCGTACGTCCACCTGTGCCTGTGCGACGTGTGCGTACGCCGACCTGGCAGCCGTAGTACGTACCTGGTCGATCCGGACCAGCCACGGACCCCTCTAGGCCGGGCTTGTTTTCCTCCATCAATTCCTACAGAGACTAGCTGCTGGTAGCAAAAGACGAGATGGTGATGGCCTGATCATTGATAATAAGCGTGGCACTTGGCTCGTCGGCATGCGATCGCACGTACGTGTTGTACTCGATTCTTCATTCTTATCTTGTGTTCATATCGATCGGAGTTCATTACAGGACATCTGATTGGCCTTTGAAAGCTAAGCGTACGTGATAAGCGGTGGCTACTAGACACGTAACGGACCGAGACCAACCCCGGCTATATATGAAGGCATGCATATTCATTCGATCAAGGGTCTGCAAAATTAAATGTAACACGAATCATCAGCATCTCATCGTCATGTACTACCAATGTGCATGCATGCAAACTTTAAAGAGTACAGACAACACAGATGACAGATGGAACACAGAACAAGGCTGTGTTCAGATAAGCCCAAGAAGTACTTTTGGTGCACCTACAGGCCGGAACTATTCATCCGACGGGCCAGCCGCAAAAAAGAACTTCTTGGGCCTGTGCATTCCGGGCCGCCGCCAAACCCTACCGCCCCCTCTCCCTCTTCCTTATCCGCAGCCGCACGCCGCCAGCCTCGCCCTCTTTCCCACGCCGCCAGTCGCCCTCATCCAGCCGCCGCCGCCGCCCTCCCGCATCCGCCAGCGCTCCATCCTCCCGCAACCCCCCCGCCGTTAGCTCTCACCGCCGCGGCCGCAGGCCTTGAACCGGCTTGCGACCCCTTGGCTCCCGCAAGGCGTCAACGTTGCCGGCCATCCGGATCTGCTCCTCTTCGTCGTTCGGCGCGACGGCTCAGGGCAATGGCGGACGGGTCGTGGGAGGCGTGGATGGGGTCCTGCTACTTGACCCCCGGCGGTGCAAGCTCCGAGTCGCCTCGCCCGACGGCGGACGATGGGGTTCCCGCAGCATCGCACCCGTCACCCACCGCCGGAGTTCGGCATGGCACGTACCCTCCACCCGCCGGGTCCTACCCGCCACCCGCCGGCTCCTACCCGCCAGCCGTCGGTGGCGTTCCCGGCGGCCCCTACACGCCAGGCTACGGTGTGTTTCCCGGCGGCCCCTTCACGCCAGACGTCGGTGGGGTTCCCGGCGGCGCCTTCACGCCCGGCGTCGGTGGTGTTCCCGGCGTACCGTACGCGCCCCATGGCAGCGGCTACCCTCCATCCATGGCATTTGGACCCACCGTCACCTTCAACTATGCGCCTCCCCCCCTCCCGCACGGTGTCCCTCCCTTTGACTTCTTCTCCCAGGAGGGCTCGTCGGCGACGGCAGACCATCGTGCACTTGGATCTGACAGTCCGCCGACCTTGTCGCGACTGGATCTGAACGCCGATGTAGTGGATCCATGCCGCCTGCACCTGCAGCCCTACGACGACTTGCCGGTGGGAGACCTGCCGCCCAGATCTGCAAGGAATGCGGGTTTGGGCGCCTCCGTTTGAGGCAAGGGTGGAAGACGGGCTCGCCGGGGGGGGGGGGGGGGTTAAGGCCACCAATGACAACTCCCCTGTGCCGCCTGGTGCCCTCGACGACGGCGGTTCGACCGGCGCCGGCGTCAGTACCAGGAGGAGGAGGAACGCCTCGGCGACGGTGATGCCCGAGGCGCCCCTTACACGCAGCCGTGCAACGGCTACCCGTCGGGCCGCTGGTGCTGCGGCAGCTCCCACGGGCGCCGGTCAAGCCAATGAGGACGAGGAGTCATCTGAGGTATACATTTTCCTCCGCGCTTACGAATTTCCCTTCTGTTAATTGTCTGCACGAGATGTTGGTCCTTCTGAACTAGTCATTGCTTGCCTATGTGGTAGCAACGTCGCATTAGAACAATTTGGAGCGATGAGAACACACAAGTTTTTTGCAACCTTTGGCTGATGAAGTTCAGAACAGGCACTGCACAAAGAGTAGAATGAAGAGTGCCGGTTGGAACAACATGGTCCTCCGCTTCTTCGCGATCGCAGGGGTGCAGCTCAACAAAAAAGCCATGGAGAACAGGCGTAATGCCCTGAGAAGAGTCTATGTAGCACATAAATGGCTGAGCAGTCAGAGCGGTGGGGGTCGAACCAGACGCGGTGGTTACACCGCGCGGGCTGAAAAGTGGAAGGAACTGTCCGATGTAAGCAATTCTTTCATGCCTCGTTGTTGAATTGATTCATACTTTTCCATCGTCTAATGTCGTTATCCATAATATGCAGAAATGCCCCGACGTGTTGAGGCTGAAGACAGAGCGCCCACCCTGGTTGCCATACCTTCACGAGATGTTCAAGGACATTACCATTGATCCTGCAACCATGGTTAGCCCAGCGGAAGAGGAAGGCCAGGAAGATGAGGAGGCCGAAGACGGACAGGAAGATGAGGAGGCCGAAGGACAGGAAGAAGAGGAGGAGGAGGAGGAAGACAAAGCTGAAGAAGCCTTGGAGCCCACTGCAACAATGCAGACGCCCACCTCCCTTAGTGGCCGCAAGAGGGGTAGCAGTGGAGGAACCACCCCGGGTCACAGTGGTGCTTCCAAGCGCTCCAAGGCGCCTGTTCTGGGATGTTGGAACACCTTTGCGCATGGGCTAGCTGAGCACACCTCGGCTATCAAGGATGGCTTCGTTGGCATGATAAATAAACAAAGTCAAGCGGAAACAGAGTTCGCAGAGGCCTTGAGATTGGTGCAGGAGCATGGGATCTCCACTAGTGATCCTAAGTACTAGAAGCTCATGAAACTCTTGAGCAACAACCTGTATCGCCGCAGCTTCCTGGATTGCAAAAATGAGGAAGCTAGAAGGGATTGGATCAACAATATGGACACTTTGATGTAGTCTTGTGTCACCATTGCCTTTATGTCCCTTTCAATAATTGCACTCTGTTGTCATTGTTGTTCTGCGACACCCATGTTGTAATGTTTAATTAGTACTATCAAACTTTGAGCTTGTACAACTGCGTGATGAACTTTGACTGTTTTTTATGATGCTGTTTCAATATCTTTGTCTCTGTACATTCATGTTTCTAATATTTGTATACTTTGGTGCTGATTTAGGTTTGAATTACTATTATGTGTGCAAAGACCTTTTGTTTACTTCCTCTAAATTCTTTGTATGTCTACTTTGGTGCTGATTTAGGTTATAATTACACTTATTTGTGCTGCTCATACATGTTTCTAATATTTGTTTACTACATGGCAGGGTTCCAGTACATCGGTGTCGACGGGTGGCACACGGGGTACCTCACGCCGGCAAGTGTCGATCACAGAACACGCACGTCTCGGTGGAGAATGGTTCAAGAGACACAAGACAGAGGGTTTATACTGGTTCGGGAGTGATCCCTATGTCCAGTGCAACGGGCTCCTGATTGTATTGCTCTCTTGGCGGCGGATTACAACGAAGTCCGGTTCAAGCCTTGTGTGTGGAATGTGCGTGTAGGGGACTAAGTGCTCTAGAGATCGAGAGTCCAGAAAATCCAAATGCCCTTGCAGGGGGATGCCCTCCTCTTTTACTAAGTGCTCAAGAGGAGGGCAGCCTGACAATGTTATTTTACCTATCTACCCTCGAAGGCCAGACGCCCCCGACGGTTACTTGCTGTCGGCCTAGTGCGTCTTCGCGACCCCTTCCTTGGTCGTCGTGTGTCCTTCACCTCCCCACCAGCAGCTTCGCGGTAGCTTCCTTCTTGGCCGCTAGCGCAGCAGCGCGCATGCAGCTACCTTTCCCCAAGCGCAGGGTTGCAGATCACCTTTCTCAGTTGGCAGGCGGGCAGGTGTTGTCGGGTGTCGGTCGGGAGAAGGCGTAGGCCGTACGTCTTCTCCTTCACAAGTCAGATCTGATTATGGGAGAGTTTTTGGGAATCCCCCCTTTTCCACTGTGCGTGCTCATCGATCAACGGGACCCCTCGCGGGGGTCTACCCTTCCGACCCGAGGGGTCGGGGGTCGGGCGAGACGGACGTGCCCGACCCCTTTCACCCCCTGGTCGTCTGAGGGGACCAGGATCGGACGAGACGGAGGCTTCTATCCTCATGTCCCCCGGGTCCTTTGTAGGTTGGGCGAGACGGAGCCTTCCGACCAGTCAAAACTAGCGCTGTCAGGGTCTTCCTCCGTCCACGCGCCGTTAGCAGGCGCCCTGACAGTGGGCCCCCTAATCCATGACCCCCACAACAGCCCCCGACCTTGCAGAGGAGTCAAGGACTCGTTTGTGAGGTTATATCCCTTCTTCAGGGGAATTGGATTCTTTGGGGGGCTCTTCTTTCCTTCCACTTTCTTGCTAACTCCTGGTAACTTCCGGAATTTTGGGGGTGCGACCATGGAAATGCCTCGACGGCAATGCCCGGTGCCCAACATATCACAGGGGCCTCGACCTTCTTCGTGAAGTGTCGACCTGTGTCCTTCAGCGTGGGGCCAGGCCCACATCCTTTTTGTCTCATCCGGGCCAATCGTGGGGATTCAGCTGGGCCCACGGATCGTGGCGATCTGTCCAACTGTTGACGGGAACAGACCCGCCCATCGAGTGCGACGCGACGTGGCGGTCAGGCTCCGGATTTGACCTCGCTGTCGTAGTGGGCCCGACGAGGTGTGCAGGCGTGGAGGGCAGTTAATGCCCTAGTCCGCCGCCTCGTGCCACGCGCGCACGTCGGGTGCGCCTAGAGCCGTTGGATTCGAACCGAGGGCTGAGGGCGCTCGGTCGTGCGCCCCCTCGGTACGGCCGCCTATCACCCCGCCGCCCTTATATAAAGGAACGCCGGCGTAACGGGGTACGCTCTTTGTTTTCCGTCGCTGTTTCCATCTCTTTGCTCTTGTTCGCTCTTCATCGTCTTCGTCGATCAAATCTTCGACCTCGGCTCCCACCAATGTCGCCATCGTCGCGATAGCCACGAAGGGTTCTTCATCGTCTGCGCAGCTTCGCCCGTGGGCGCGCTCGACTGCGTCCGTCGCCGCTCTTGAGTCGCTCGTCTCTTGAGGGCTTGTCTGCCCACGCACCTCCGACGAAGAGTGGATCTTGCCGTATCCTTCCCACAAGACTCCGTCGCCGCCGGTGGGCCGCCGACGGGGTACGTGGTGAGTTTCATGGCGTACCACGTCCGTGGCTTCGCCGTGCTGGCTCACCGCTTCGTTCGCGAGGTGCTCCACCACTTCAGAGTGGAGCTCCACGCCCTCGCCCCGAACGGGGTCCAGCAGATGGCCAACTTCGTGGCCCTGTGCGAGGGCTACCTGGGCATCGACCCAGACTTCAACCTCTTCTTCAAGGCGGCGCTCGTCCGCCCGCACGGAATCTTAGCCCCGTGGGGGTACTGTTCGCTGCAAGTGAAGCAGTCCCGCGTGGACAAGTTCCCACGCTCGGAGCTGCGAGGCTCCAACAAGGATTGGAACAAGGGGTGGTTCTACCTGAAGAACCATGCTGGGGCCACCCTTCCCTCGTTCGACCCCACGATTTCACCGCCGGCGAAGGAGCCGGCGCATTGGCAGTACGGCCCTGAGGCCGCCGACCGCAAGAAGCTAGTGCCGCACCTCGACTGCCTCGCCAAGCTCCGGTCGTGCGGCCTTACCGTCATTGGCATCGTAGAGGCCTTCCACCGACGCAGCGTCGCCCCGCTCATGGCCCGGCTGCTGCGCCTCTTCGAGATGCTCGCCACAACCTCCGAGGCCAAACTCCGCACCAGCCTCGTGTCGCGCGTCGTCCCTTCGGAGGACAAGATACGGGCTCGGCTGGCGGAGCTCGTCGACTCTTCGCGGGCTGCCTCCATGGTGATCCCCACCCTGGGTCAGCCACCGATGCTCCCTGGTCCCGGGGCCATGGACCTCGTAAGTCGTTTGTTCCCATCGTATCTCGTTTCTGTCTTGGTCTTTTTCTTTTCTCTTTTTCGCAAGCCAGACTGATGTCTCTGACCCGCAGTCCCGTGAGGCTCTCGGAGGCCTCCGCGCCTCAAGAGGGATTTTGCCGGAGGAGCAACCCGTCCTCGACGAGGCCCGGCGGAGGAACCGTGAGGTCGGGGAGGCCGATCGGAAGCGCAAGAGGGAGGACACCGAGAAGCGTCTCCATAGGCAGGAGCGGAGACGCGAAAGGGAGCGCAGGGAGGACCGAGGAGAGGAGGTCGGATCGGATCTGGCCTCTTCGTGTGACGAGGAGGAGAACCCCGGAGGTCCTTCCCCTCTGCTGGGGGATTGCACTGTGGAGGACTTAGTGGCGCACGGCGAGCGCCGGTCGGCGCCCATTGTCGTGGATGTGCTACCTTCCCCACCTCTAGGCGCCCCGCCGGTAGGGGCGTCCCGTTTGTGCTCATCCTCCTCCTCCAAGCCGATGCAGCTGGCGGTTCGCCGCCCCGGCACGTCGAGCAGGTTCGTCTAAGTTCTCTCGCTGTTCCGTTCTCCCTTCGTCACCCATGTCGTTAGCGCTTATACCAATGTCTCCATGCATGCAGCCTGATCAGCCAGGGGTCGGATCCCGGCTCAGCTCCGGTGAAGCGTCTCCACCGAGACGCGCCGCCCGCGGTCGTGCCTAACTCTTTGGAGCTAAGGAGGCCCGCCGAGCCTCGGCGCGCCGACCCGTGCCCGACCAGAGCCGAGGGGTCAGTTCCACCCCCTGCCCTTGGGGGCTCCTCGTCCGCTCGGGGAAGCGTGGAGGCTGCCCAGATGACCGCCGCTCCATTCCCGGCAGTCCCTTCTCCCCCGGTCGACCGTAACGCCGGAGCGGGAGTTACGTACGTGCTGGACTCATCGCCCGTGGCTGGGGAGGCCGCGGGGATGGCGGAGCGGGCGATGGACGTCGAGGCGTCTGCGGAGGCTGTCACGAGTGGCGAGCCAGGGGCGAGCACCATGGTGATCGTCACGGAGCCCCTCCCGGCTGTTGTGGCACCCATCGAGGGCGCGGTGGTGGGCGCTCCCGTGGAGGCGCCCATCGCGAATCCAGTCGCGCCATCCGCCACTGAGCCGCTCACGGTGAACCCTAGAGAGGGTGTGGAGGTGAGCCGGTGGTCCGTGGAGGACCTCTTCGGTGAAGCGTAGGCACGTGCGCGCTCTGAGTCGGAGCCTCCCGTGGCCTCGTCAGCCCTTACGCTGGTGTCGGTCTTGGCGCCGTCATCCATCGCCACGCCAGCGGGACCCTCGGGGTCGGGCGACGACCATGGGATCGCTCCGCCCGCCCAGGGTGAGCCTGCGGATACGTGATCTATCTCTTTTTCTTGTTTTCGCTTAGCTACACGATCGCTTTTCGGGCCTGTCCAAACCATGGCCTTGACTTGGTTTGTTGGTCGAAGCAGTTAATGTTATTGGCGCTTTCCCGGACCCGGAGCATCGAGCAGGAGGCCATCAACCAGGCTCGCCGGGCGTAGGATGTTGCCAACTCGTCGAGGGACGCCGAAGCCAGTGCGCGTGATGAGGCTGCAGGCAGCGCCCGCCGCATCTCGGAATTGGAGCGTGAGCTGGCCACTCAAGCCTCGGCGCACCAGGAGGAGCTTGCCGTGCTGCGTGCCGAACTAGGCAGCATCTGCACCGACGCCACCAATGTTCGCAGCGGTACGTTCCACTTCACAATTCTTTCTTTCTTCAGGTGCTTGTACTGGTTTGGCGATGATCTCAGGCGCCGGCCTTCCAGGGTTCCAAGCTTAGATCAACACTCTGAGGGAGGAAAGGGCTGCGGCGGTCCGCGCGTGCATCGACGCCTAGGCGGAGCGCAACTAGGCGGTGGCCGCAAAGGAGGATGCTGAGGAGGCGAGCGCCCAGCTTGGTCAACTCGTCGCCGATCTTCGCACCGAGGCGCAGGCCTCCACCGAGCAGGTCGGGATCCTGGAGGCCGCCCTGTCCACGGCGAACAAGTCCTTGGAGGAGAAGGACTCAGAGATCGACGGTATGTTCCCCCTCACCCCTTCTCGCTTTTCATCCCTGTCAACTTCCCTTACTGTAGATTTGCCCGTGGCCTAACCGTTGTTTTGTTCCTTGGCAGCGGTCAAGTCCCGTGTGGCGGACGGGATCACCCACCAAAACACGCTGCTGTCGCGCTTCGGGATGTTGCGTGACGCGGCGGGGACGGTCCTGTCACGGCTCGGGTTCCCTCTGTCCGAGGACATCGAGCGGCTCCCAGGGGATCTCCACCGCGCGGCGGAGTGCTGCGGAGAGCTGCGCGCCATGGCCGTTTGGATGCTGGACGCTCTCGAGGTGCCAATGAGTGGCGATCCAGCGCGTCTCCCGCCGGAGCTCGACCACATCCCTGCATGCGTCGGGGCCCTCGTCAAGCAGTCACTGGTGCGCGGGGTCCAGGAAGCCTTCACGTTGGTGCGTTCCCACTATTGTAACACCCCTGGTGTTAATTAACAATAAAAGGATGTTTAAGTTAAGATAAGCACAGTTCAAAAGTGAAAATTTGAGAAAATGAGAAAAAGCTATCCTATTTGAATCAAAAACCGTTTAAACGAAGCAATGAAGAAACTTGAAAAACTTCCTAAGAACTTGAAAAAGTGCAAATGTAAAAGTTGGAGTATAAGTCAAACCAAGAAACTTCCCTTTTCAAACTATAGCCTAAAAATGTCTGGAGCATCTCAAAATTCAAACCCTAATCTTGGAGTTTGAAATTTCCAATTCAAATTGAAAGCTGAAATGGAATCTTAGCCAAATCTCAAGATTTTACCACAGAACATCAAAATCTCCAAAAAGAAAAGTTGTACATCTTCACATTCCTGAACTTTGCCTCTTTGGGCACTTTGGCCAATTTTGCCATCTAGCCCCTCAAATTTCAGAAATTCAGTTCAAAACAGGGTTTTACCCCCTTTTGAATTACAGCCGAGATTTCAACGTTTTCTCCAAATTTCCAGTGCAGGGACATGTCTTATGAAATTCTAAACAACTTTCATGTTGGAAGATTTTCGAGCCATGTTCAAATTTTTGGAGTTTGTGCCATGCCAACCAAGTTGACCCTTGCCCGCTCACGGCGCGCTCACGGGTTGCCAGCGCCGCGCTCGCGCGTGCCGCGCTCGCCGCCGGCAGCCGCCGGCCACCGTCCGGCCTCGACTGCGCCGACCAATAGCACGGCCGTGTGTCCCCGCTCACGGTGCATGCGTCTGGCCAGCCCACGTGGACAGAGGCGTCCTGTAGCGCTGACCCGAGGCGAGCTCTCGAGCTGTCGCCGCGCCGCCGCCGTGGACCGCCGGGCAAATCCGCCGCCGTCGTTATCCACCGGTCCGCCGTGCAAATGTCTCGCCCACGCGTTCCCTTTTCCGCCCTGTCCTGTCCCCTCTCGTCGCCCACGCGCGCCTGCCGTCCTCGCCTGCGCCGCGTTGACGCCGCGCACGGCGCCAACGGCCCGTGACAGAGCCGCTGCAGCCGCACGCCTGCCCAGCTGCCCGCGGCCGTCCCTCCGACCATGCCCGAGCTGCCCTAACCTCCCTCTTCCTTCCCCGTTAAAGCTCAGAGCCATTCCCTTCCTCTCGTATGCGGAAAACCTCGCCGGAGTCGTTTTTGCGCCGCCGCGCCCGCCGCACGTGAGCAGCCTCCTCCGCACTCGCCCCGGCCAAACTAACGCCACCAGGAGCTCAGCCATGCCCCACTGATGCTCACCGAGCCATTCCCCTCCTTCCTCCGCCACCGCAGCCACCGGCGTAGCTCGCCGGAGTTCACAGAGCTTCCGCCGCCGAGCCCGCGCACGTGGACAGCCCGCTCCACTCCTCCTCCGGCCAAACCAAGGGCACCAATAGCTTCCTCGTGCCGCGCTGGTGCTCACCGACCGCTTCCCCGAGCCTCTCCGACCTCGACGCCGCCGGTCGCCGGTCGCCGGAGCAAGCCGAGCCGCCACCGCCGTCGCTGACCTTGATTCCGGCCAACCCCGACCTTGAGACCTAGCTCAAACGAATCACGGTGAGCCCCTCTCCATTTCCCCCCACTTCCCTGGCCCGGACTCGCCGCCGTTTGGTCGGCGTAACCACGCCGGCGAGCCCAGGGACCCCTGTGTGTCTTCAACCTCTTTCCAGGGGGCCGAGCGCAAAATGTAGGGACCCCGTTGTAAGGTTTTCAAAACTTCCAGGGTTCCTCGCGTAAAATAGATTCTATATTTTAGATTTAATTCGCTGAGATCTTTAAAAATTCGTAGAAAATCGTAGAAGAATCAGAAAAATGTCAAACCAATTTTGTAGTGACCAGGGATTCAAGAAGTTCAACTTCCTCCTTTGCACCTCACTCAGTTGAGCTGTAGATTTTGAATTATAAATTCATTTCAGTTTGAGCACTTTTCATCATAGTTCAAAACCTACACATGCACTAGAGCTGAGCTTGGGATATGTTGTTAGGGTGATTGTTATTAGCTTAATGCGCAAAGTGGTGCACAAAAATTCCCAGTGGATTTAGGGTTATGATTTTTCAAACATATACCCTGCTGTTTTGGCAAATAAATCACAGAAAATAAAGTACTCAGTGAAAAATCACCACCTTCACACAGAAACTAAATCAAGACATGAGAAACCTTAGAAAAATGAAAATGGTAATTTTTGGACACTGGAAAATGGCTAAGTGATTTTTGGTAGTTTAAACATGGTGAAATTCCACAAAAATAACCATAAATCAAAATCACATGCAAACTTACAGAGAGGTCACCCTTGGCACCCTAAGTCACTGTGCGAAGTGGTTTGGACAGAAACCTGTTAATTAATTTTTTGGTTTTTTTGTTTGATTTTAGGCAAAAAGATAAGAACATTTTTAATAAATTATAGAAAATTTATCTTGAGCCAAATTTTGGGCTAAGCTCCTGCCTTGGCATGTTTAAGCCTCTGGTCAAATGGCACCTAAAAATAATACTCCTAAGTTCACCTTTTGAATAATGGAAAAAGGACTTAAATAGTGGAAAAGAGAAGAAAAAGAAAAGAAAAGAGAAGAAAAAGAAAAAGAAAAGAGAAAAACCTAAAATTCTAAAATCAAAGTAAAGGTTCAAAATGAAAAGGGTATATTCACTTATAATTAATGTTTATCCTTTTGAATTCATTAACCAAAGATTTAAATAAACACTCACTATTTAAATCTCGATACTTAAGCATTCATGCGTTTCGTATAGATTCGGGTCTCGCCGACGGAGTCTACGACCTAGTTCCCGCTGCCGAGGAGATCGCCCAGGAGTCCGAGGTGAACGTGGTGCACGTGGATCCGAGCCCCGAGCAGGAGTACCGCTTCGAGCCGGAAGGCAAGCCCCGGAGCATAACCTAACCTTACTTACGCAATTTACTTGATTATAAGTTTGTGCATTTAAGTTTCAAGGAGTTGAATGAAACCCTAGATTGCATGATCATAGGTTCCTTTGATTGAACACTAGTATGTTAGGTTCGATAGTCGCTATGCTTAAGACCGATAGAAGTCGAGTGTTTTACGACACTCGCGAGATATAGGAGTTGTATGTCCACTCATATCAGAAACACTAGAGATGATGGACGGATGATTGTAGATACCGTCTATTGATGTTTTAAGTGGAAACATGTGGTACTTTTGTGTCAAGCGTTTGAACGTACCACACATATGCACGGTTTATGGGACCGGTAAGTCCCGGTATCCGATTGATGCGAGCAGGTCCGACAGCTCTCTGTCTTGGAAACGTTATCCCATGGGCACATGAGGGTAGTTGCGTGAGTCCCAGTAGTGGTAAACCTTTACCCTAAGGCAGTGGGACTCGGGAGCCACTCGCAGAGAGAGGAGAAAGGATTGGGGTGTGTTGGCATTTCCAACCATTCCGTATGTTTGGGTTTTCCCTGGCCAGGTAGTAAATTCGGTTCGAACTGTCCGCTTCTCGCGGTTAATGAGACTGCTTGACCGATGTATGGCATATTATGAAGTGAAACTTGGAAGGATGAAATCTTTGTATGGAATAATTGTATTGCAAAACTTGATTGTTTAGCTAGGCTCACCTAGAATGGATAGGCTAAAGAAATAAAAATCAAAATGAAGAAATTAGAAATCAGCTTAGTCGCTTTTGGCAAAAGAACCCCACTAGCCAAACAGCCTCTCATTTTAGGAGTCGGTGATGTAGTGATCACCAGTCGGTTAAGTCTTGTTGAGTATAACTAGTATACTCAGCCTTGCTTGTGGCTACATTTTCAGGACCGTCCCCTCAGGAGGTAGCTGCCTCTATGGCTTGGGCCTCCCAGCTTCCTCCTGGTTACAGCATCGAGTGGGAGCCGACCTCTCCCGAGGCTCGTGAGGAGTAGCGTCGCGGCTGACTTCATCGTGACGATACTATGGATCGTCGCTAGTATCTCGTTTACTTTCCGCTGCATAAACTCGAACTATTTTATTTATCATTCAATTGGATGTAATAACTCTGAGACTTGTTGTAATTTAAATTGTGGAATGATGTGATCTTTTGAAACTCACTTTCGAGTGAGCGTATGGACGGACGATCTTCAGTAGCAGTTAGTCGAGCTTGACTCGACGGTCGAATCCGCACTTGGGAACATTTTCGTGTATTAGCACCAATGGAAGGTGGAATATACTTAAGTGGGCCCATTTCTCGGGTGAGATCGCTATAACTATGATGGGATCCGCTTCGACAAGATGGCCGCCGGCTTCCCAAACGACTTCACCGCGGAGGCCTTGGACGCCATGGCCGAGGAAGTCAGGGCACCCGCGGAGCAATTTGCCAATGGCCTGGTGCCTACGACCGACACGGAGGGCAACCCGGTGGACGGCGCCGACCCCGACCAGGCCCTCTGAAGATATCATTTACTCTGCTTATTTTGTTTACCACCGTTATACCCTCGCGTAGAGGGGTTTAAACCTTGAACTTCTGGGGGGTTCCGCATCGACGGGACTCCCGTACTTTGAATATATGTAATGATTAGTTTATTTCTTTTCTTTTTCGTCGTCTTTTTTGGCCCCGTACACGTGGGCTTTTATTTGTTTTTCTTATGGCTATACCCCTGCCAGCCCCCGAGTGGGGTCTGCCTTCCAGTTTCTTCGCGAACTAGTTGGAGGCGCCACTTGAGACGGCCTTTACGGGGTTAGCTTTGTTTCTTGGTAATTCTCGGTTACCGATCGGGCCTCCGAGCCCTTAAGCTTTGGCTGTGAGGTGGGCAAGGCAAACCCGATGGTTCTGCCGAGCCCCCGAGCCTTTGAGCTCAACTGTGAGGCAGGCAAGGCAAAACCGATGGTTCTGCTGAGCCCCCAAGTCCCCAAGCTTGGCGGCGAGATGGGCAAGGCCAACCCGATGGTTCTGCCGAGCCCCCGAGCCTTTGAGCTCGGTTATGAGATGACTTTGGGGGGCTGAATCTTTGAGGCTCCAAGGCCGTCGGGTTCAGATCCGAGCCTCGCACTCCTGGAGGATCTGAGTACCGAGCGGTCTCTTAGCCAAATTATCTTCGAGCCCCCGAGCCTCTGCGTGAAGTCTCCCTCACTGTGATTGGGCGCGGCCCAACATTCGATCATTGACCCCTGAAAAAAGATAGACCCAGTAGGTCCAAAACATAGTTAGTTTCTCCCATCTGAGCTGCGTTGTTGGCAACGCTTTTGTACATTCCCGGCCTGATTCATCTCGAAAGGATCCCCCGGCCCGGCTATGTTCGTTTGGGTACGCTGGCAGGGTCGGCCGTCCGGCTCGGCAACCGTGCAATCCGTAGCCGCGAGGGCGTAGGCCATTGCAACACAACTGCGCCAGACGTCCCTACCTACCCTTTCAACAGGGCCGAGGTCTCCTTAGAATCATAGGGCCGGATAACAGATAGAAAGCTCAAAAGAAATGACAATGAATTTAATCAGAAAATATGGGAGTGTAGAGAGTTCACTTATCTGGCCGGCTGGAGGCCAGGGGAGGGCTTCTGCGGCCCCCCTGTCAGGTCTTCTGTCGAGCGACGAGGAGTTGACGTAGCACCGTGAGCTTGTGGCTGGTATGAGGACGTGTCACGACCAGGGGCTCGCGGTTACTGTAGCTTCGAAGGTTTTGCATCAGCGATAGTGCCCCCGTAGACGGGGCTCCATCGGTTGGGCGACGATCTCTGCCTCCGGGGCATTACCACCGAATGGTTCGCCCATGAACGAACTGCTTTTAAGTTGTGCAGCTCCTCCCTACGCTGGTGATGTGGTACTAAAAAATGGATACCATCCGCCATCGGAGTCTTCCCATAAAAGGAATGGACTGGGCTGCGCTCAGTCCTAGCCCAACTTCGGTTTCGGCCTTTTGGGCCTTTCTCCCACGAGGGTCCTCGTTGAACCTCTCGTGCTGACAGGGTACAGATCTGCGGCCGACCCCTCCGTGGGGTCGGGCGGGTTGGGATCATACCCGCTCCGCCCTTCGCGGGTGGTCACGGGTAGAAGCGCCGCAGCTGCTCAATGTTCCAGGCGTTGGATAGGTAGGTTCCATCCAGCATTGCCAGCTTATAAGAACTCGGACGGAGGGCCCATACTACGGTGTAGGGGTCATCCCAAGGAGGTGAAAGCTTGGTGAAGCCACGGCGATCTTGGGCCAGCCTCAAGACCAGGTCGCCCACTTGAAACACGCGGCCACGCACTCGCTGCGCGTGATAACGCCTCAAGCCCTGCTGGTACCTGGCGAGTGCGCCACTGCTACTTCCCGAGCTTCCTCCAACTGGTCCGCGGCGTCCTCGAGGTTGGTCACATTCGTTTCCTCGTCGAAGGCCTGAACCCTTGGAGAGCCATAGTCTTCGTCCGTCGGGACGATCGCCTCAGAACCATAGACCATGTAGAACGGGGAGAAACTCGTGCCGCAGGTCGGAGTCGTCCGCAGACTCCACAGGACGGAGGGCAGCTCCTCCACCCACTTGGCGCCGAGCTTGTGAATGCGCTTGACCAATCGGTTGAATATCCGCAGCTTCAACCCTTGCAGGATCATGCCGTTGGTGCGCTCGACCTGCCCATTTGTGCGTGGGTGAGCGACTGCCGCCCATGCCACCTCGATCCCCATGAACTGAGTTCCGTTGTCGGTGATAATGGTGTTTGGAACATCGAACCGGCACAGAATGTCACGGAAGAAGCGGACGGCTTGCTCTGACGTGATCTCCGTTAAAGGGCACGCTTCAATCCACTTTGTGAATTTGTCGATGGCGACAAACATGTGGGTGAAACCCCCGGGCGCTCTTGGCAGTGGCCCGACCATGTCCAACCCCCAGACCGCGAATGGCTAGGTGATGGGTATGGTCTGAAGCGCCTGGGCTGGTAAATATATCTTCTTGGCGTAGAACTGGCAGCCTTCGCATGGTCGCACGATTCGCTCGGCATCTGCGACGGCTGTGGGCAAGTAGAATCCCTGCCTGAAGGCTGACCCTACCAATGATCGAGGCACGCGTGATGGCTACACACTCCACCGTGGATGTCCCTTAGCAGCGATCTCCCTTCTTCGTTGAGGATACAGCATTGAAGGACACCATTGTGGCCCCGGCGGTACGGGTTGCCCTCAATTATCCTATAGGACTTGGCCCTTTGGACGAGGCGTCGAGCTTCTGTTCGTCCAGCTGGGAGGGCCCCATCGACGAGCCAGCTTAAGAAGGATGTGCGCCAATCCCTCTATGGCTCAGGTGGGTCTTCCAAGGGTTGCTCCTCCTCGAGGTCGGGCCCCTCGTCAGGGTCGGACACGATGGCCGCTACTACCCTTGTTCAGTCGAGACTTCCCTCGGGGCCGAGCAACTGCTCGGGGTTCGGCCGCAAGGAAGGTGCTTCATCGTTGAAATTCACTGACGGCTGATGCTGGTCGTCTGTGATCACACTTGTCGGGACTGGCTATCGCCAGGATGCAAGCTTGGCTAGCTCATCGGCCGCCGTGTTATACTCTCGTCGAAGGTGGACGAAGCCCAAGCCTTTGAACTTTTCTTGCGTTCTGCGCGCTGCTTCACAGTAAACCGCCAGCTTTGGATTGTGGCACTTGGTGTCGCCGTTGACCTGACCAACCACGAGCTGAGAGTCACCGCGAGCCTCCAGCCTGTGGATGCCTAGCTCCTTGGCTATCCGCAGCCGAGCGAGCAGAGCTTCGTACTCCGCCATGTTATTCGACGCGGGGAAGTGTAGCCGTATGGCGTAACGCATCATCACCCCCATAGGAGAGATGAAGACGACCCCCACCCTTGACCTGGTTCGATTCTGAGCTCCATCGAAGTGAAGGACCCAGTATTCGAGCTCAGCCAGGGCTGGTGGGAGCTGTGTCTCCGTCCATTCAGCAACAAAGTCCGCAAGGACCTGAGACTTGATTGCTGACCTTGGCGCGTAAGAGATGTCATAGCCCATAAGCTCGAGGGACCACTTGGCGATTCTCCATGTCGCTTCACTGTTGTTGATCACCTCTCCTAACACGTGCTCGGTCACGACGGTGACACGATGGGCGTCGAAGTAGTGTCTGAGCTTGCGCTTGGCGATGAGGATGGCGTAGATCATCTTCTGGATATGGAGATAGCGCGTCTTCGACTCGGTCAACACCTCGCTGATGTAATTGTAACACCCTAAAAATGGCCCTATTTAAAATTTAGTAAATAATTGGCTTTTTATATTCAAGTGCTCATAAATAATGTAGGAAAAATAAAATTTTGAATAATTAAAAGCAAATATAGGGTATAGAAACATTATTGTTGCATTCATGCTGGTGCATTTATTTTTTATTGTTGAATTCAAATTTGAATTTGAATTTGAATTCGAATGAGTGTTTGGATAAAAGAAAAACCTTTTCTTTTTCTCTCTTAATCCTTCTTCCTTTTCAGCCCAGCAGCCCAGCCTTTTTCTTTTTCTTTCCCGCGGCCCAACTCTCTTCTCCACCGCGCGGCCCAGTTCAGCCCATCATCGCGCCAGCCCACCGCCGCAGCCCAGCCGCGCCTCCTTTCTCTTCCGCTGCGGCTGACAGCCCGGGCCCACCTGTCGGCGCCCTCTTCCACCGCCAGCAGCGCCGCGCCCGCACTCCGCCTGAGTCGCTGACCGCCTAGGCCCACGTGTCAGCGCCGTCTCCTACCTCCAGCCGTAGTCGAGCAGGACACCGCGCCACCGCCGAGTCTGCCTCGCGCACGCCTTCTGCCCGGCTTGGAGCACACGCCAAGGCGACCTCGAGCCCCTTTATAAGCCGCCGCCAAGCCCCGTGATCCCTTTCCCTCAAACCCTAGACGGCATTCAAGCTCGCGCCGCCGCCGAACCCTAGCCGAGCCGCCGCCGTCACCAATCCATCGCTTCGCCGCCGCATTGCCACCAAGAGCTTGCCCGGAGCTTCGCAGCAAGGTGAGAAACTCGCCAAGCGCTTTTCCCCTCTCTCTATCGCCTTCTCGCGCGCGCATAACCTCGCCGGAGTGCCCGCTCCGCCACCGCTCGTCGCCAGCCTCCACCTTTGCCCAATCCTCGAGTAGAACCCCCAAAATCGACTCCCCGTCGTCTCCTCTACCTCTAGGACCAAACGCAGCGAGTTTTGGACCACTGTAGCGCCTTCCCGAGCCAACTCCGGCGAGACTCCGGCCGCGCGCCGCCGCGAGCCGCCGTCCCCGGCGAGCCGAGCGCTAGATCTAATCTGAGCCGTTAGATTCGAAACCGACGGCCTAGATCTGAAACCGATCTGAACCGAGCCGGTTCCCGTGAACCGCGGTTCATGGCCGGTCCACGGTCCGGTCCACCGTGACGTCATGCTGACGTTAGCTATCAGCCGCCGCCGTGCCTGTTTTACAAAAGAGCCCCTCTGTTTTCTGAAAATCAACCCGCGGTCCACCTCTATTCAAAAGTATTTACAACTAAGTCCTTTTTCTTTCGGTTTAGCCCCTGCTCTTTTGAAAAATAGTGCCCGCCGTCCTTAGATGGCAGTTTTACCCCGTAGCCCTCGAGTTTTTATACAAAATTATGTTTTAGGTCCCTGGTTTCTTTCAAAAACACCCCTGAAAGCCTAAAACCTTTACCAGCAAGCCCCTAGAGCCCGTTTTAAGCGTAGTTTCTTAGTTTTAACTCCGATTTGAGTGATTTTCGCGCTCACGTGTTCGTAGTGAAGCGTAGAGTAATTCTAAAGCCTTCTTTTCATCTTTTGTTTATGTTTGGTGTACTGTTCTAATTAAATATCTTGTTTGCGTGTATGTGTGGACGCTTGTGTGGTGATCGATGTGAGTAGTTGACGAGCCGTTGGAGTTCGCCGACGATCCCGTTCTCGAAGAGCAGTTGCAGCAGCAGTTCACTGAGGAAGGCAAGTATAACACGGACCATCCTTGTTACCTATACACCGATTAATCACATAAATCATATGCATGTGTCTAATACTGATAACCACTAAGGATGTTCCTAGTCTTTACCTTATTCCTTGTTACCGTTACCCGTGGTTTTATGCATTATGGTTAGTCTATGCTACGCGCTGCAACCAACATTTATTTTTAATGTCAATATTGAATTAATGGTTCACTTCCATGATGGTTAAAAGATGCTTTTTAGCAACATGGTTCGGGGAACTAGAGCATGTGTTGTGTGCTTTGTTCTAGTGTCTCTATAAGGTTTGATCTAGGGAATTAGAGCATGTGCTTTGTGCTTTGTTCTAATGTCTCTCCGTAAGGTCCGGTTCTTAAAGCGACAACCCAGGAACCTATTCGTCGCCGTTGGAACTATAATGGCTCT
This sequence comes from Digitaria exilis, assembly GCA_015342445.1. Taxonomy (NCBI): domain Eukaryota; kingdom Viridiplantae; phylum Streptophyta; class Magnoliopsida; order Poales; family Poaceae; genus Digitaria; species Digitaria exilis. The sequence continues at coordinate 2,613,879 of JACEFO010001663.1, forward strand.
GGTCTTGGATAATTAGCTTGTACGTCTCTAGCTCGCCAGTGGTTACCGAAAGGCGTATGTGGGGAGCATGGGTGAGAGTATAGTTTGATCCATCGAGGACGGTTTTATCCGTTGGCTATGTCTCGTTAGGCAAAGTCCCGTGATGTAAGCGCCCGATGTACGGCAGCTTCACACGTTGCGATGATTGCGCTCTCGCTCTGGACGCCATTGACCCCCTCACGTTGCGCCCTGAGCGTACGTCAATCTCGATGCCTCGGGTTATGCTGCCTATGTTGAACCAAAACGGCTACTGTGCTTGTTAGGGTGTTTTGTGAAAGTCCTCGTAACATAAGTTCTTTTGGATTTATGTGACCGGCGGGTAAAGGGCGAAACCTCTGCAGAGTGTTGATCTATCATGATAGCCGTGCTCACGGACACGAGCGGCCTGGATCCTTTTTGATTAGAAGAAGATGAAGTTAGTGATTGATGTTGGTTTGTTCTATAATCACTTATACCTTATTAATGGGTTTATACTTGGGATCTACTCATTTGTAGTAAATTAGATGATAATAAAATGAAACAACTAAAAGTGCTACTGCAGTTCAACCGTGTCCAGCCTTTTGTTCTTGCATAACCCGTGTTATACTTGTTAAGTAAGATGGTTTACTTACACTTGCAACTATTTAACAAAATCCCGGATGGGTAACAGATGGAGCATTGAATGATCAGTCGCTTGCTGAGTTTCCGGAGGATCTGCCGTACTTCTAGCTGTGATCAACCAGTCGGTGTCCCTGTGGACTTGAGGCTCTACTAGTTATGAAGCGTTTAAATAATATTAAGACTTCCGCTGTGTTATTTGTTTAAGACTATGTCTTGTGCTAAACTCTGATATAAACTATTTTATTCGAGCATTGTGTTCTCTGTGATTCAATGTTTGTAATCTATATGTGTTCTGTGGACATCCTGGGCACACATATGGAAGCATTCGGATTTCTTGGAAATCTGGGTGTTACAAAGTTGGTATCAGAGCCGTGCTGACTGTAGGATCGCAGCCTAGATAGAACGGTCGATTAGAACCTGCTTAATCCTAGCTCTAAAAATTATTTTACATCCTAGAGTTGAGTTTCTGTTGAAAAATGTTGTTCTATTCTACCTCTGTCCTTTGTAAAAATTTTCTAGCCCTCCTCTAGTTTTCACTTCCATAGATGGCTCGACAGAGATAGATAGTCCGCAAGAGCACTGAAGGCTACCTTCCACCCCGCATCAATGAGTACCCATTGGTGGCACGCAACCCGGATGCCTACGAGGAGCTTCTTAGGCAGTAGGCCAAAGAAGGGGACCCCGAGGAGCTAGAGACCGAGTCCGTGGAGTTAGAGCAATAACAAGAGAAGAATGAGGAGCTGCAGCACTAGTTGGAAGGACCTGCGCCACGCAGCCCAGAGTTCGGTGCACAGTCGCCACCACACGGAAGGACTCGATACAGTACCCTAGCTTACCGCACCACCATCGACCCCTAGAGCCTCCCATAAATTTGTAATAGAGATCAAGTAGCACACGTTTTTGAGTCAAAACTGGTCTAAGAGTGTCGAGTCTTGTGTGAACCATGCCTTTAAATGCTTGAATGAATTGTCATTATGCTTTTGTGTGATTTGGATCTTTGTAATGTTTGTGATGAGCGTGGATGAAAGTCCGCAATCATCTAGTCTTGGATTAAGGTATAATGTATTTAGTGGATAGATAGATGGGTTCCTAACCTCTCCTTTGCACATCATCTACTATCTTTCCTATCGTCCGAGTACCTTATCTTGTCAGTGGATTGCTTCTGTTCTTGACACTGGTTCAGACATGACTGTGATTGTGAATGTTGGGATTTTGATTTGTGACAGATGGTTGGGACAAGAGGATCGACGGGTGGTGGCAATCAGAACCAGAACCAGAACCTGCCGCCCACCATGGAGGATCTGGTCCGCTTGCAGACACAGACGATGCAACAGTTGACTCAGGCCATAGCTTTGATGCAACAGAACCTGCAGAATCCACCTGTTCAGCCACCTCCCCAGCCCATCCGGGACAAGAGGGGAGAGTTCCTGAAGGGGCGCCCGCCAAAGTTCTCCCGCGCCAAGGACCCGATGGAAGCTGAAGACTGGATCAAGGCAGTGGAAAGACAGCTCGACATTGCTCAGTGTGATGACAGGGAGAAGGTGCTCTACGCCTCTGGACAGTTTGAAGGAGCCGCTCTCGACTGGTGGGTGGCAAACCAATATGCGCAACCCGATCGCAACCAGATCACCTGGCAGCAATTTAGTGACGACTTCCGTGCCCACCATGTGCCTGAGGGACTGACGGTCCTGAAGAAAAAAGAGTTCCTAGCCCTGACGCAGGAAGGAATGAGTGTCACTGCCTACCGTGACAAGTTCCTCGAGCTGGCCCGCTACGCACCAGATGAGGTGTCGACAGATGAGAAGAGGCAAACTCGCTTCCGGAATGGACTCCAGGATGTTTTACAGCTGCAGTTGATGTGCATCACCTTTCCAACCTTCGGTGGGCTGGTTGATGGTGCTCTGATGGTGGAGCACAAGCGTCGTGAGATTGAGGACAAGAAGAGGAAGCTCATGAACCAGCAATCTGGCAGCAACGTCCGCCCCCGCTACAACCTCCAGCAGGTGAATCAGCAGCGCATTCAGGGACAGTTAGGCCATCAGGACCATCAGCATCCCCAAAACCCACCACCACAGCAGCAGCAGCGCTACCAGAACGAGCAGCAGAACACTCAGGCTTCGCACACCACCCCGGCTAACACCACTCCTGTTGTCCCAAGGGCATGTTACCACTGTGGTGAACAGGGACATTACGCTAACTTTTGTCCCCGGAGGGTACGGAACTCCACTGGTCAGAACAACAACCAGAAGACAGGACCGCAACCAGCTCAGAATGGGAATCAGCAGCAGGCACAGGGAAACCGTGGCCAGCAGAACTACGCCAAGGGCAAGCTCAACCATATGGGAGCAGAAATTGTAGAAGGAGCCACAGATGTGGTAGTCGGTACGTTTTCGGTCAACTCACAACCTGCTACAGTTTTGTTTGATTCTGGAGCTTCGCACGCTTTCATATCTGCTGATTTTGTGAAAAAGAACTTGATGCTTATGCAACCTATGGGAAATACCATGTTGGTTAGCTCACCGGGAGGAGAACTTCGGGCCACTTTACGTTGTCCTAATGTAGCAGTTTACATAAGGGGGGTAGACTTTTTAGCACACCCTATAGTCCTAAACTCTATCGGGATGGATCTGATCTTGGGAATGAGCTGGCTAGCGAAGTAAGGAGCAGTCATACAGTGTTCCAAGCGTGCAGTTCAGTTAGTGGCTCCATCAGGAGAGAAGATTGAGTATCAGGCAATTAAGTCCTCAGAGACTGGTCAAGGTTTTGGAGGAATCAGAGAGGGTCACCAGGAACAAAGACATCCGTGTGTGCAAGGTTCAGTGGAAACGTCATTCAGAAGGTGAAGCTACTTGAGAGAGAAAGGATGGTCTCAAGGCAGAATATCCATATCTCTTCCAATCCACTTCCGAATCTCGAGGACGAGATTCATTTTAAGGAGGGTAGATTTGTAACACCCTAAAAATGGCCCTATTTAAAATTTAGTAAATAATTGGCTTTTTATATTCAAGTGCTCATAAATAATGTAGGAAAAATAAAATTTTGAATAATTAAAAGCAAATATAGGGTATAGAAATATTATTGTTGCATTCGTGCTGGTGCATTTATTTTTTATTGTTGAATTCAAATTTGAATTTGAATTTGAATTCGAATGAGTGTTTGGATAAAAGAAAAACATTTTCTTTTTCTCTCTTTTTCCTTCTTCCTTTTCAGCCCAGCAGCCCAGCCTTTTTCTTTTTCTTTCCCGCGGCCCAACTCTCTTCTCCACCACGCGGCCCAGTTCAGCCCATCATCGCGCCAGCCCACCGCCGCAGCCCAGCCGCGCCTCGTTTCTCTTCGGCTGCGGCTCACAGCCCGGGCCCACCTGTCGGCGCCCTCTTCCACCGCCAGCAGCGCCGCGCCCGCACTCCGCCTGAGTCGCTGACCGCCTGGGCCCACGTGTCAGCGCCGTCTCCTACATCTAGCCGTAGTCGAGCAGGACACCGCGCCGCCGCCGAGTCTGCCTCGCGCACGCCTTCCGCCCGGCTTGGAGCGCACGCCAAGGCGACCTGGAGCCCCTTTATAAGCCGCCGCCAAGCCCCGTGATCCCTTTGCCTCAAACCCTAGCCGGCATTCAAGCTCGCGCCGCCGCCGAACCCTAGCCGAGCCGCCGCCGTCACCAATCCATCGCTTCGCCGCCGCATTGCCACCAAGAGCTTGCCCCGGAGCTTCGCTGCAAGGTGAGAAACTCGCCAAACGCTTTTCCCCTCTCTCTATCGCCTTCTCGCGTGCGCATAACCTCGCCGGAGTGCCCGCTCCGCCACCGCTCGTCGCCAGCCTCCACCTTTGCCCAATCCTCGAGTAGAACCCCCAAAATCGACTCCCCGTTGTCTCCTCTACCTCTAGGACCAAACGCGGCGAGTTTTGGACCACTGTAGCGCCTTCCCGAGCCAACTCCGGCGAGACTCCGGCCGCGCGCCACCGCGAGCCACCGTCCCCGGCGAGCCGAGCGCTAGATCTAATCTGAGCCGTTAGATTCGAAACCGACGGCCTAGATCTGAAACCGATCTGAACCGAGCCGGTTCCCGTGAACCGCGGTTCATGGCCGGTCCACGGTCCGGTCCACCGTGACGTCATGCTGACGTTAGCTATCAGTCGCCGCCGTGCCTGTTTTACAAAAGAGCCCCTCTGTTTTCTGAAAATCAACCCGCGGTCCACCTCTATTCAAAAGTATTTACAACTAAGTCCTTTTTCTTTCGATTTAGCCCCTGCTCTTTTGAAAAATAGTGCCCGCCATCCTAGATGGCAGTTTTACCCCGTAGCCCTCGAGTTTTTATACAAAATTATGTTTTAGGTCCCTGGTTTCTTTCAAAAACACCCCTGAAAGCCTAAAACCTTTACCAGCAAGCCCCTAGAGCCCGTTTTAAGCGTAGTTTCTTAGTTTTAACTCCGATTTGAGTGATTTTCGCGCTCACGTGTTCGTAGTGAAGCGTAGAGTAATTCTAAAGCCTTCTTTTCATCTTTTGTTTATATTTGGTGTACTGTTCTAATTAAATATCTTGTTTGCGTGTATGTGTGGACGCTTGTGTGGTGATCGATGTGAGTAGTTGACGAGCCGTTGGAGTTCGCCGACGATCCCGTTCTCGAAGAGCAGTTGCAGCAGCAGTTCACTGAGGAAGGCAAGTATAACACGGACCATCCTTGTTACCTATACACCGATTAATCACATAAATCATATGCATGTGTCTAATACTGATAACCACTAAGGATGTTCCTAGTCTTTACCTTATTCCTTGTTACCCGTGGTTTTATGCATTATGGTTAGTCTATGCTACGCGCTGCAACCAACATTTATTTTTAATGTCAATATTGAATTAATGGTTCACTTCCATGATGGTTAAAAGATGCTTTTTAGCAACATGGTTCGGGGAACTAGAGCATGTGTTGTGTGCTTTGTTCTAGTGTCTCTATAAGGTTTGATCTAGGGAATTAGAGCATGTGCTTTGTGCTTTGTTCTAATGTCTCTCCGTAAGGTCCGGTTCTTAAAGCGACAACCCAGGAACCTATTCGTCGCCGTTGGAACTATAATGGCTCTGGTCTTGGATAATTAGCTTGTACGTCTCTAGCTCGCCAGTGGTTACCGAAAGGCGTATGTGGGGAGCATGGGTGAGAGTATAGTTTGATCCATCGAGGACGGTTTTATCCGTTGGCTATGTCTCGTTAGGCAAAGTCCCGTGATGTAAGCGCCCGATGTACGGCAGCTTCACACGTTGCGATGATTGCGCTCTCGCTCTGGACGCCATTGACCCCCTCACGTTGCGCCCTGAGCGTACGTCAATCTCGATGCCTCGGGTTATGCTGCCTATGTTGAACCAAAACGGCTACTGTGCTTGTTAGGGTGTTTTGTGAAAGTCCTCGTAACATAAGTTCTTTTGGATTTATGTGACCGGCGGGTAAAGGGCGAAACCTCTGCAGAGTGTTGATCTATCATGATAGCCGTGCTCACGGACACGAGCGGCCTGGATCCTTTTTGATTAGAAGAAGATGAAGTTAGTGATTGATGTTGGTTTGTTCTATAATCACTTATACCTTATTAATGGGTTTATACTTGGGATCTACTCATTTGTAGTAAATTAGATGATAATAAAATGAAACAACTAAAAGTGCTACTGCAGTTCAACCGTGTCCAGCCTTTTGTTCTTGCATAACCCGTGTTATACTTGTTAAGTAAGATGGTTTACTTACACTTGCAACTATTTAACAAAATCCCGGATGGGTAACAGATGGAGCATTGAATGATCAGTCGCTTGCTGAGTTTCCGGAGGATCTGCCGTACTTCTAGCTGTGATCAACCAGTCGGTGTCCCTGTGGACTTGAGGCTCTACTAGTTATGAAGCGTTTAAATAATATTAAGACTTCCGCTGTGTTATTTGTTTAAGACTATGTCTTGTGTTAAACTCTGATATAAACTATTTTATTCGAGCATTGTGTTCTCTGTGATTCAATATTTGTAATCTATATGTGTTCTGTGGACATCCTGGGCACACATATGGAAGCATTCGGATTTCTTGGAAATCTGGGTGTTACAGTAATAGACATGGTGCTGTATCTTCAAGGTGTGCCCTTCCTCCTCGCGTTCCACCACGAGAACAGCGCTCACCACCTGAGTGGTCACCGCCACGTACAAGAGCAAGTGCTCCCCCTCGCGTGGGGGCACCAGGACAGGTGGTTTGGTGAGCATGTGCTTGAGCTGGTCGAGCGCCTGCTGGGCCTCCGTGTTCCACTCGAAGCGGCCGTCCCTCTTCAAGAGCTTGTAGAGAGGAAGCCCCCGCTCACCCAGGCGTGCTACGAACCGTCCTAACGCAGCAAGGCAACCTGTCAGCTTCTGGACGTCCTAGACGGAGCTGAGCGGTCCTATGTTGGTGATGGCTGCAATCTTCTCGGGGTTCGCCTCGATGGCACTGGCGGAGACGACGAATCCCAGGAGGAGGCCCTTTGAGACCCCGAACACGCATTTCTCTGGATTGAGTTTTACGCGGTTCGCCCGCAGGTGATCGAACATGGCTTCCAAGTCTTGGACTAGATCGTCAGCTCGCTTGGATTTGACTACGATGCTGTCCACGTAGACTTCGACGGTTCGCCCGACGAGGTCCCCTAAGCACTGGTTTAGCCAACGCTGAAACGTTGCACCAGCATTCTTTAGCCCGAAGGCCATCGTGGTGTAACAGAATACACCGCAAGGGGTCACGAAGGAAGTGGCCAATTGGTCGGATTCTTTGAGCGTGATCTGGTGGTACCTAGAGTAGGCATCGAGGAAACATAGCGCTTCGCACCCTGCTGTAGAATTTATGACCTGATCGATGTGAGGGAGTGGATAGGGAAACTTTTCGCAAGCTTTATTGAGACTAGTGTAGTCGACACACATTCTCCATTTCCCATTCTTTTTCTCGACAAGTACAGGATTTGCCAACCACTCTGTATAGTGTACCTCCCTAATGAACCCTACATCTAACAACTTGGCTACTTCCTCGATGATGATCTTTCGCTTTAACTCGTTGCAGCGCCTTGTGGGCTGCCTGACGGGCTTCGCGCCTTTGCGAATGTCCAAGGAATGCTCGGCGACTTCCCGGGGGATTCCTGGATGTCTGCGGGAACCCATGCGAACATGCCGATGTTCACCCGGAGGCAGTCGACGAGCGCGCTTTCCTACTTTTCCGTGAGGGTGGAGGAGATGATTACCGTCTTGCTCCCGGAGCTCTGGGGGTCAAGGAGCACCTTCTTCGTGTCGCTCGATGGCTGGAACTGCCTCTCGGCCTCCAACTCGAGCATCGCCTTCTTGCTTGCGGGGCCGTCATCACCCCTGGCATCGCGCGCTTCCCGACCCTTAGGATTGAAAACTATACCGCCATGGTGTTGACCGCCGCTTGAGAGACGGCAAGCTCTTTGGAAGCCTCCACGGTCGCCTTGGCGTTGGCGAGCTGGCGAGACGCGACAAGAGCTGCCGCCAGTGCGCAGCTCTTCTTCTCGCATTCGTACGCCACCAGAGGGGATGTTCCTACCACAATGACGCCGTTGGGACCCAACATCTTGAGCTTGAGGTAGATGTAGTTTGGGAAGGCCATGAACTTAGCGTAGCACGGCCTGCCCAGGATACCATGGTAGGAGCCGTCGAAGTCCACCACTTCAAAGCAGAGCGTCTCGGTGCGGAAATTCTCCCGATCTCCGAAGGTGACTGGGAGGGTGATTTGTCCCAACGGGACAGCCTCCTTCCCTGGGACTACTCCGTAGAAGGGAGCCCGTTCCGACCGCACGTGGGATCTCAGGACACCCAAGGCATCCAGTGTGCTTGCATATAGGATGTTGAGGCCGCTCCCTCCGTCCATCAACACCTTGGAGACGCGCTTCCTCCCGATTATCGGAGCCACAACCAGTGGAAGCTTCCCCGGATGCGGGACGTACTTCGGGTGGTCGGACTGATTGAAGGTGATCGCGGCCTCAGACCACCGGAGGAACTCCTGGTTGGTAGGATGAACCGTGAACACATCCCGCTCCATCAGCTTGGTGCGTTGCTTTGACGCCTGCGCCTCTGGGCCTCCGAAGATCATGAGGCACTCGTCGGGTTCGGGAAACGAGTCGGTCACCGTCCCCTTCTCTTGTGGTTGAGAGGTCAGGCTAACCCCATCCAGCCTACCCATGAGGAATTTCCTCATGAGTCCACACTCGCGGTACTTGTGTTTGACGGGGGTCGCGTTATGGTGGGACTATGGAAAATTCTCAGATAGAGTAGTTTAGCAAGTTTGGGATACAAACGACGAAAGATTCGCCGCCAATTTCATCTGGCACAGCCGGCCAAGTTCTATCCTGTCCTTCCTAATCTCCCTTCCCAAGATGAACTCCTCCTTTTAATTCTTCTTCCCCTGGTGAAGCTTCACGTGCACCATTCTGGGCCAACAATTCTTGGATTGGGCTTCCGGCTTCTGGGCTTCGCGTCTTGGGCCTTGACAGTGCCAACAGGACTCCCTTCACTTATCTCACTGTCTCCCTTCCTTGCTGCAGTATCCTTGTTTGCAGCTATCTTCTTAGGGTACATGACATCCCCCTCTTCTTAAGAAACAGCTTGCCCCCAAGCCGCTGCATAGGGAAACCTTTCACGTAATAGTGTTTCATTCTCCCAGGTCGCCATTGATGTAGGCCAAGATGACCACTTAATCAGCACTTGAGCAATGGAAGACTCACCATGATTTACAATTCTCCGCTCAAGTACTGCTTCTGGAATTTGAAATGCATCTGGGAGCACTGGCAATTATGGACTCACTTGAATGTTATCTCCCACAAATTTCTTGAGTAGTGATACATGGAACACTGGGTGAACTGTTGAATTTGGTGGTAACTGCAGTTTGTAGGCTACAGACCCAATTTTCTCCACTATTTTATATGGTCCAAAATATTTGAAAGACAGCTTATGGTTTGCTCTTTTGTGCAAAGATGACTGGACATAGGGTTGAATCTTGAGGAATACCTGGTCTCCAACTTCAAAAGATCTCTCAGATCTTTTCTTGTCTGCCTGGTACTTTTGCCTCTGCTAGACTCTTGTTAACTGTTGTTGTAGCAATTGTACCATCAATTTTCTCTATGACAGCCACAACTGAAGATCATGCACCATACAAGATTTCACCACATCAATACCCAGATGTTTAGGTTGCTGGCCATATAAGATTTCAAAAGGAGTTTTGCCCAAACTGGAATGGTAGCTGGTGTTGTACCAAAATTCAGCCAAGGCCAACCAGTCTTTCCATTTGGTAGGGCATGCATGAACAAAGCATCGCAGATAACCCTCCAAGCATTGGTTTACTCTTTCAGTTTGCCCATCTGTTTGAGGATGATATGCCGAGCTCATCCTCAACTCAGTCCCTGCCATCTTGAACAATTCCTGCCAAAACTTGCTAGTGAATACTTTATCTCGATCATTTACAATAGCCTCAGGTAAACCATGCAACTTGAATATATTTTCCATATAGACTAAAGCCACTTTGAAGGCAGTGAAGGGATGGGCTAAAGGCAGGAAATGAGCATACTTAGATAATTTATCCACCACCACCATAATACAATCGAAATTGTGTGATCTAGGGAGGCCTTCAATGAAATCCATAGTAACCACTTGCCAAGAAAATTCAGGCACCGGTAGTGGTTGCAGTAAACCAGGATATTTTATCCTCTCAGCTTTAGCTTGTTGACACACCTGGCAGCTAGCTACAAAATTTTTGACCATTTGTTTCAGCCCAGGCCACTTAAACAGAGCTTTCAGCCTATGATAAGTCACAATATATCCAGAATGACCACCAACTGGTGATACATGTAAAGCTGATATAATTTTCTTCTGTAGATTATCCCCAGATGGCACTATAATTCTACTTTTGTATCTTATCAGTGCATCAGTAAGCACATAATCCCCCTGTGGGCTCTGTACAGATAAAGCTGCCAACAACTTAGCAGATGCAGGACACTTGATATAACCCTGACAAATCTCTTCCATCCAGACTGGTTGTGTAACCGAAATTGCCAATACTTCTAACTGATCTTGTGGGTGGATTCTAGATAAGGCATCAGCAACCTTATTTTCAACTCCTTTCTTGTAACAGAGTTTATACTGCAAACCCATCAACTTGGTTAGTGCCTTTTGCTGCCAAGGAGTAGATAATCTCTGATCATCCAAATGAGTTAAACTCTTCTGATCAGTTTTGATAATAAATTCTCGCATCAGTAGATAAGATCTCCAATGATCAACAGCTAGTAGGATAGCCAGGCACTCCTTTTCATAAGTGGATAACATCTGATTTTTAGGGCCTAATGCTTTACTAATGTAAGCTATTGGGTGTCCTTCTTGTTGTAACACAGCCCCTACCCCCTTATCAGATGCATCAGTTTCTATCACAAAAGTCTTGCTGAAATCAGGCAAAGCCAACACAGGAGCAGTAGTGAGAGCTTTTTTAAGTGCCTGGAAAGCCAACTCGTGATCATTTGTCCATACAAACATTTCACCCTTTTTCAACAGATTTGTTAGTGGTCTGCTAATAATGGCAAAGTTCTTCACAAACTTTCGATAGTACCCTGCTATCCCAAGGAAACTCCTGACTCCTTTGACAGATTCAGGCCTAGGCCAAATTTGTATATCGGCAACCTTTGAAGGGTCTGTAGCTACCCCTTTAGCACTGATCACATGCCCCAGATATGGAATTTGTTTCTGTGCAAAAACACATTTAGACAACTTCACTTTGAACTGGTGTTGTTTCAGAATTTCAAATACCAGCTTCATATGTTGCACATGCTCCTCCCAGGTCTTACTGTAAATGAGGATGTCATCGATAAAAACTACTACGCATTTTCTTAGAAGAGGAGCCAGGACAGAATTCATCACATGTTGGAAGGTGGCTGGTCCCCCAGTAACTCCATAAGGCATCACCTTGTATTCATAGTATCCATTATGAGTTTGAAAAGCCATCTTGTATTGGTCCACCACATCCACTAGTATCTGATGGTAACCAGATCTCAGATCTAGAGAACTGAACCACACTGCTCCAGTCAATTCATCAAGGAACTCTTCTAGTAGGCATAGGATATCTGTTCTTCACAGTAAGTGAGTTCAACTTTCTATAGTCAACACACAGTCTCCACTCTCCCCCTTTTTTCTTTACTAGCAGAACTGGTGAGGCAAAAGGGCTAGTACTTTCTTGGATCATTCCATTCTTTAATAACTCTTTGACTTGTCTTTCAATCTCATCCTTCTGTGCTGGATTATATCTGTAAGGCCTTAATCTAAAAGGTTGAGCTCCTGGCAGAAAAGGGATTGAATGAGAATAGGGCCTCTGTGGAGGTAAGCCTTGTGGTTTCTCAAATATTTCTGCAAACTCAGTGATCAATTTTTGTATATCATCAGGGCACAAAACTTGTTGCCCCTCTTCTTTTGCTAAGAACAGCTCCAATACACACCAGATTTCACCATGTTGTTCCAACTGATGCAACTGAGAGGAAGACAACTTTTTTATAGTATCCAACTGAGGCCTAATCCCCTTAGTATAATCTCTTTCCCTTGATAGTCAAAAGACATCCACTTATCCATCCAGTGCACTTTCATTGGGCTGTGACTCCCCAGCCTGTCCATCCCAACAATTATGTCATAACATTGCAGAGGCAAAATTTTTAAATCCAGCAAAAATATATGGCCTTGTACATTCACTTCACATTGTTTCAGTTCATGTGTGCACATAATTGTAGCTCCATTAGCTATCCTCACAGGCACAGGTTTCCCAATTGATGACCAGTTAGGAAGATCACATGCCAATTGTTCACTGATAAATGTGCTTGAACTCCCAGAGTCAATCAATATAAGTGCCTGATGGCCACAGAGATTGCCTAGCATCTTGATTGTTTTAGCTGACTCATTACCTTCAGCTGCATGTGAAGATAAATACATCAAGTCATCACCAGAGTCTGAGTCAACAGAGACATTGCTATGTGGTATTCTTTCAGGTTCCTGTAACAACTGCCATAATTCTTCAACCACATGTATAGCCACTGTTTGTGCACATTTATGTGTTGGTCCCCATTTGACTCCACATTTGTAACATAAACCCTTTGCTCTTGTATATGCTTTGATTGCTGCTAGACCATCATCAATACTTTGAGGCTTGAGAGACTCTACATGTTTCTTTTCTTCTGTACTCCCATAACTAGGGGTCTTGACAGGCTGCATTGGTGTAGATGTCAAAGCTCTACCCAATGGTTTGTGAAAATTGCCTGATTCATATTTTCTTGGCTCTTTGCGAGTTACATCCATCAATTCTTCCTATAACATAGCAAGAGAACTAGCAGTATCGAGATCTACAGGTTTATGCATCATGACTACAACTTTAATACTATCTTTCAGGCCATCCATAAATCTATTAGTAATCAAAACTGGGCAAAAAGTAGGATCATGAGCTTTTAATTGGTGAACAAGCTCATCAAACTGTTCTATATATTCAGCAACACTGGCATGTTGTCTAATATGAAAAAATTGCCTAACCAATTGGTTATATTGATCTTTCTCAAACCTATCACATATAGTAGCACAGAGATCCTTCCAGGAAGATGCTCTGATCATAGGTTCCACAGATTGCAACCAAAAAGCAGCCATACTAGTAAAATTCACAAGAGCCATTTTCACCCACAATTGTTCAGGCACAACATATAGCTCAAAATAGGATTCACACTTCCTTTGCCACATTTTAGGATTGCGACCATCAAATTTCGGAAACTCCATTTGTGGTAAAGCAGAAATCCATGATTGGATTGTAGCATTATGGTTCACAGAAATAAGATGAGGGTCAGAGGTGTACTGCGCACCTTTGACCGGAGGTGGTTGTAAGGTGGTGACCACCCCACTACCAGACCCCCGGGTTTTTATGTCTTTGCCGTGGCCAAATTGCCCTGAAGCTGTCTCGTGTGAGTCATGTACCAGATGGGCAGTACCCAGCTTCTCAGACCCAGCATCGAACACCTTACGGGCAGTGTCCTATTCTTGGTGGAGAACTGCCATCTGATCGACCTTGTTGCTGAGCAGGCCAATCGATGCTTGTAGACCCACAACCTTGTCATCCACATCCTTGACCTTGGTGTCCACCTCCTTCTTCCAGCCCGTCAACTCTGCGAACGAAGCCATATGTCCAGCCAATGTCACCTGGATGGATGACAAGACCTTCGCAATCTCGGAGACCTGCTTCTTCGTCTCCATGGCTTGCTTCTGGATCCGAGTTTTGTACTGAGGTCGCAGCAAGTAATTCGGTGGCTCCGCCAGAACGGAATTTGGGGTTGTAAAGCGGTGGTGGTAGTGGAATTTGGTGGATTTGAGGAAGAACAAACACTGAGTCTGATACCAGATGTTATGGTGGGACTATGGAAAATTCTCAGATAGAGTAGTTTAGCAAGTTTGGGATACAAACGACGAAAGATTCGCCGCCAATTTCATCCGGCACAGCCGGCCAAGTTCTATCCTGTCCTTCCTAATCTCCCTTCGCAAGATGAACTCCTCCTTTTAATTCTTCTTCCCCTGGTGAAGCTTCACGTGCACCATTCTGGGCCAACAATTCTTGGATTGGGCTTCCGGCTTCTGGGCTTCGCGTCTTGAGCCTTGACAGTGCCAACAGGACTCCCTTCACTTATCTCACAGTCTCCCTTCCTTTTGCAGTATCCTTGTTTGCAGCTATCTTCTTAGGGTACATGACAGAGGCCAATAAGACGGCCACCGGCATCCCCTACCTCAACTTCAACATCTGGATCGTCTGCCTCACCTCCAGTGAGTAAAATCATCTATCCACTCCGCCGCATTAATCGATCACCTTTTTTTTTTCCCTCGGATACTACCTTAATCTTCTCGTGTTGCATTTAATTTGTAGCCATTTTTTTTACCGCCTCTGATTATTGGCAAGTGGTGTATTAGGCGTGTGAAGAGGGCGCCTATAGCCAGGATATGCTCTCTGCTAGTAACTTTGATGTGCCATGGACGCATCATCTCAGCTGAGTACTGTACTGGCACCAAAGATAGAACACGAAAAATCATAGTACTTGTACTCATGGAGATGGACTTGGATGGGCACCCTCTCCGTACCGCCTGCCGTGCGCGTGCGTGCGGTCAAAAGTCGGACTCTAGGAGATGCATCGGTCGGCCCAGCGGATTTTTACGGAAGTAAAAATTAAACTGGCATGTTCATTTTTGCGATGTCTGGTCCAAAATACAAAGGGAATTTGCTTCAAAAAGAAAAAGAAAAAGAAAAACGGAATCGTTGTTGCTAAAAAGGAAAGGCTCGAGAGCTCCCCGTAACAAGGGAATCATCGTTGCCAAAAAGGAAGGGCTCGGGCTCCCCGTAACCGGAAAGTAGGGTATATTTTTTAAAAGGCAATTTCTGAATTTCTGATTTATTCGGCGCGTTGAAAGGTCTACGACGCTGCGAAGTCGAATAACAACCTTCATGGTTGTTGGTTCCCGGCCACGCATGCATTTGGATCGGAACGAATTAACGTCCACAAAACTGATGCGCGGACCCCGGCGGCGCTAGGGTTGGATGCGAAGCAATGCGACGACGAGCCCACTCGACGTCGATGGCGCGGCGGATCGGCCGCCCGCGCGAGATGACAAGCCAATCAATGTCCGAACGCCACACGTTGCTTGGCTTTGTCATCTCGCGCGGCCGTTGACATTGACAGAGACCATCCACCTAGGGCACCGGGCGGGTCTCTCATCTCTGTCATAGCTGGACGGAACTGCTGCTGGACCTCTGGCCTCGAAACAAAACGTTCGTGTCACCGTACGGCACGGCGAGCTACCGTCGTGTTTCTATCGTGGGTTTGGATCGTGGGTTGAGACGGGTTGGAACGGGTCGGACCCAAGTCAACCCGTGTTTGGATGGGAGAGTAAGTGTCAGTCGGTTTCACCACCTTGCCCCTGCTCCTGCAGCCCCCCACGGCCACGTATGGTACCTTGTTCGCTCCTCCATTTGGATTTGAGCATCGGAGAGAGAAAGGAACAGCTCGATCCCCTTGTAGCCTTGTTATGACAAGTTTAATTCGCTGGCATGTAGATCATAACTACATGCGCCAGCTGGGCTGGCCGGTCAGTGAGCGAGAGCGACCAAAGCAAGCCAACAACGCAAACAACCATGCATGCCACAAAGAATTGAAACAACTGCTGCAGAGGGAACTAAAAGCGAGAGGAGCAAGAAAGCGACCTCAACATAACTAGCTTCACCATACATTTTATAGAAGCTTCAGCTCCACATATGGTACGCTAGCTTATCTCTCTGACACCGAAATGATGCATGCATTCGTTCCTGTCACGGGCTCACGGCTGGACCTGGGCTCCCCTGGGAAAAACATGAAGATTATGAAGTCTGCAAGTAGCCGAATAGTTAGAGGGGCTAAGTAGTATGGTCGCGTGAAGGCATAAGTAGATTGACGAGGTATTTGAAGAAGGAGATAATCTACCGTTGTTTTTTTTGGAGAAAAGCTAACCGTTGATCTGATCATCTTGTCAAACACCTGTACTATATAGAGGCCATATATAGCACTCTTATTTTCAGAGCTTGTTTGACAGTTTTTTTTTAATCTTCACTTTATTCTGTATAAAGTCGATGCACATTTTTTCTGTTTTAAGCTCATTAAGCACATAGGATTAGTTTTATTTGTCGTTGTCTTAATCCATGACCTCTTTGTCTTTGCAGCTCTGCCAATCCAGTCATTGTTCCCCTATCTATACTTCATGGTATGTTTAGAATCTCAACCTTTACCTTCATTGACATACAAAAAATATAATGGCTGTCAAATGTCCGTTGTTGTTGCGATACAACAGATCAGAGACCTGAAAATCGCAAAACAAGAGCAAGACATCGGGTTCTATGCCGGTTTTGTAGGTGAGTATTGTCTCCTCTCATGTTTGAGATTTCATATCTCGTTTTTATATATTCTTTATGCTCTTAAATCTCAATCAGGTCACATGAGCATTTTCCTTCGATAATTTAGTAGTCCACAGTTATTATTGCAGAACGATGATTGTTGTTTCCATTTGTTACCTTTTTTATTGTAAAAGGCCATGTTTTACTGTCGTAATTACTGACTGTAACTGTGACTTGCAGGTGCATCTTATTTCCTCGCCAGAACCTTCAGTTCTGTGCCATGGGGCATATTTGCAGACATGTATGGAAGGAAGCCCTGCATTGTGATCAGCATCCTCGCAGTGTAGGGAACGTTCAGCTACAATATGGGATAAGAGTATCATACTTGGTTAGTGAGTACTCCATCAGCATATGAGCTGAAGCAAACCTCGTTTTGATTTTTCAGGATTGTGTTCAACACACTCTTTGGCCTTAGCACAAGTTACTGGATGGCAATTGTAACTAGGGGGTTGCTAGGTTTGCTCTGTGGTATACTAGGTCCAATCAAGGTAACCTTTTTGTCTCCATTGCTGGCCCTAATTAGCTTATGAAAGTCCGTATTAAATTCTCATGGATGCATATGTATTTTCCAGGCCTATGCCACGGAAGTCTGCAGGAAAGAGCACCAAGCTCTAGGAATATCTCTTGTAAGAACAAATCCCTACTATCTTTTGCATTTCAATCCTTCAGCTTCTTCCTTCGAAAAAATCTTCTGTTTTGTACTTTGTAGCGTTTATCCTAACTCAGGTCTAACACTATGTCTTAGGTTACTTCATCACGAGCGATAGCTCTTGTTGTTGGACCAGCTATTGGAGGGTTTCTTGCACAGGTGAGGACAATTGTTCTAGTCTCATAAAGCAAACATTGAAAAAGGAAATACTAACATTATCTATACTCTATCTGGTTCTGGTATTAGCCTGCAGAAAAGTACCCAAATCTTTTCTCAAAGGAGTCCATATTTGGGAGGTAAATTATTGTTCATACTATTTCCATATATTGATTTGTGCATCGCCTGGAGCATTAGATAACTCTTTGCAATTTACGTCGACTTCCAGGTTTCCGTATTTCCTCCCAAGCTTCGTCATATCAATACTAGCAGCAGGATCATGTATTGCATGCATATGGCTTCCGGTATGCCACATCATCTCCCTTACGATTTTCCCCTTGGAAATCCAATACATCCTTTAGTTAAAATAAATGACATATTTCAGGATTGATCCACCTGTATTCAATACTAAATTCCAATACACACAAAAAAAAACATTTCTTCCCAAAATTTTCATATGATTTGAGAAAACTGCTTAGCATTTATCCCATTTTTTTAGGAAACGCTGCACTTCCATGATGATGAAAAGGTCGAAGCTATTGATGAATTGGAGGCACAAGTTGCTGATTTAAACTTACAAGGTGGAAAATCTCAAGAATCTAGTGATACATCTACAAAGAACCTGCTAAAGAACTGGCAATTAATGTCAGCAATAATCATCTACTGCATCTTCTGTCTTCATGACACAGCTTATATTGAGGTTATCCCTATTCTCTAGTTCTGAATCTTTATTAAAGTAACCATGAGAGTACCTTCTTGAATGACAATTCGTTATGAGAGGATATCTAGAATATCACTGTACCTCTTGATATAGCTGCTAACATGCACATGTCGGATCATAATACGTTCTCCAAATATCATCTTCAGACATTTTCGCTCTGGGCAGTGAGCAGCAGAGAATTTCGGGGCCTCAGTTTGACCTCCCAGGATGTCGGTACTGTCCTGGCTGTCTCAGGTATGTGATAGATTTTGCTAGTTTTTAAGAAAAAATAATTGTTGCACATATGAAGCAGAATCTCGTCCTTCAACTTGTAGTAAATGGTCAACTTCGTCCCTGTACTTTTGAATCGCTTCACTTTGGTACCTCCATCAAAATGGATACCGTGACGGACAAGGGCAAACGACCGGTCGCTGATCCTCTCTCCGTTCACTTCGCCGCGCCGGAGCCGCCACTCCCAACGCGCTCGTTGTTTTCCGCACCGATCACCTCCCCGTCCCTCACTCGTCTTCAGCAGCGAGCCGCCGCGACCTCAGCGTGTCCGCTGGTCCTCGTCGTCCCCACTGTCGGAGCATAAGCCGCAGCATAAGCCACTCAACAACTCGGTCCCACGCCGACATCCCCGTCGTCGATGACTCGCCAGGCTCCCTCGCGCACCTCGCGCTCGACTTGTTCTCGGGCGGCGCTGGCGTCTCGAGGAAGGGCGCGCCGGCAAGGCTGCTGCTCGTGTTGCTCTCGGTCGAGGTGCTCGCAGTGGTGCTGCGCAGCTGCGGGAGTTCGAGAGCTCGGAGGATTCGAAGACGGCGCACACGCAGCTGGGCTCGGACCTCGGATGCCCGGACGCGCAGAGCGCATGCGACGCCGTGGTGCTCATGGCGCCGGGGGCCGGTGCAGCCGTGCAGGTGAAGGCCGCCGCCGCCGCAGCAGCAGCGGAGCCCAAGCCGGTGGTCCTGTTCAACCCGGCGTGGAGGATTGAGATGGTGTTCAATGTGACTGGAGGGAAGGCGAAGCAGTGATCCATCTTGCCTGCGTCATCCATCTCGAGCATGCGGAAGCACACCGTATCGAGGAGTGAGTTACCGCCACTGCCCCAGCCGTGCAGGTACGCACGGGCTTCCCTGAGGTGCGGCTCCGGCGCTGCGAAGTGGACGGGAAGAGGTGCAGCAGCTGGTCATTTGCTTATCCATCACGGATAGTTGACGGCGTCGACGTCCATCTTGGATGAAGGATTAAACTGAAGCGAAAACGATAGTTAGAGGACTAATTTGGCCATCTCAAAAGTATAGGGACGAAGTTGATCCTTTGCCACAAGTTGAAGGAAGAGATTGGCTATTTTTCCATTTTTCAATAGAAATAATTATTGCACATATAAAGCATGCAGAATCCCAAACATAACCTGCAAAGTAAATTAAAGCAACACATAAATAGTATGCATGTTTTTAGTACCAGTTCCAGTACCATTTGCTGCTGAATAATTCAATTTACTAGAATTCGCTTGATCCTTGTAGGCGTTGGTGTTCTGGTATATCAACTTGCTGTCTATCCTTTCGTTGTCAAGTTTTTCGGAGCAATCAGGTCATTACGTCCCGCGGCGGTATGTGAGATGCATCTTTGTGAGATTTTCTTCAGTACACCACTTGTTATTAAGAATTTTAAACAAAGTAGTTTAATGTTGAGTGGTGAAACAAGTATGCACCAATGCATTAAAATAAGTTAGTTTATGCCTAGATATAGATTTGAATATTAGGCGGTGGAGAATATGATTTATTTCTTTTATGTGAGGACATAAATATTTCTGAAATAGATGTATTAAGCAAGTACCTATCTTCGTTAAGATACTTCTTTAATGCATTTATATTTTCAAGTACCAAATTTAAATGGGTATTGATTTGCAGGTCTTGTCTATAATTCTTCTCATAGCATACCCCTTCATGGTCAACCTACAAGAGACAGAACTCAAAGTACTAATCAACGTATCCTCCCTTTTGAAGAATGTGTTCTCTGTGAGTCAGCTTCTTTTCTAACGCAGCAAACATGTTCATCAATCTTCTTAGATAAAATAAACTCATTCCTTTTCAACTTTTTTTTATTTGAACAAAATCTGATACATGTTTGAACAAACAGGCAACCATTACTACTGCGTGCAACATTCTGCAAAACACCGCAGTGGTAAGCATCAATCCTGTCTGGTAGGCTCATTGTGCTTAATACATCTGCGCTATCATTTTTATAGATTCTAACTTCTCTTACGAAACATGTGCAGACACAAGAACAAAGAGGTGTTGCTAATGGCATCTCTGTGACTCTCATGTCATTGTTCAAGGGTGTGGCTCCGGCGGCAGCAGGAATTTTGTAAGTATTACCTATTTTTATCTGGACAAACGTTCTGTCCTTTCGCAATTGCTTAGACTCTTTTCTTGCCGTCTGTGTATTTTACAGGTTTTCGTGGGCTCAAAAGCACATGACCGGACTGTTATTACCAGGTATGTAAACAACACACACGTTCTGTAGGATGGCAAGCAGCTAAACACGACAAACTACTCAGAGCATGTTCATGTTTGACTAATGCAAAATGCAGGTGATCAGATCCTGTTCTTGATGATAAACATGGTGTCAGTTATTGGGCTTCTTCTGACATTCAAGCCGTTTTTCAACATGTCGAGTGCGCTGAGGCGTTCATAGGCACATAGCCATGTACATGTTGTTGTCACTTGGCTTGTGGGTTGAATCAGGGGCACAACTGGTCAGATTGTAGGCTTCGGTTTTGAACTGCGAGAATCCATGTACTGTATCGGTCCATACTTTTCGCCTGATGTTCAATTCTTTAGTCAGTGTGCAAAGGGGGGCTCCACGAAATTTTGTGTAAACTCCGAAGCACCGGGTATATGATAAAGTGAGATCGAGACGAGCCTCGCCGTCCCTTCGTTTCCTGGGCTCCAAAGTCCCAATTAGTTGGTACTCCACCCGTCAAAAAAAGAACGATCAACTTATACAATATGTAATTAATTTTATAACTCCAAATGTATATAATATAAATGTATTCCATGATAAATCTAACTATAATTATTTAACATCATAAATATTGTTGTTTTGTATACACTTAGTCAGAGTTTGGAAAGATGACTTTTTGGATGTGAGAATTGTATTTTTTTGGACAAAGGGAGTATTTTGGCAGGTAGAAATTATATAATTGGTTTAGCTGTCAAATTCTCTTACAGCGTGCTACCAATTACTACAAAATTGATACCATTTTAGAGGTACATGGAATAGAAAATAGAAATCTAATTACGCAACTTTCACACACATAATTGTATAGTGACCTGTCCTCGTTGAAAAATATTTTTTTTAGAAACACCACCCTACTTTATTCAATATTGCGGGAAAAAATAAATTTGTTTTTTAATTACACGTAAGCACACTCACTCCTATGAACACACGTACGCAAACTCTATCCCTATGAGCACCTTTGAAGGACTTAGCAGGCATATCCTGAGATTCACAAAGTCACCACATGCGCCTCTCTGTCGATAGGGACGTCGGTTGTACCTATGAGCACCTCCGAAGGACTGAGCCAGTACATTTTGAAATTCACGAAGTCACCATAGACGCCTCGCTGTCGATGGGGACGTCGCCTACCACCGAATCCCGGAATAAATTCAGGAAAATGCAAGCACCAGGATTTGAACCCTGGTGAGTAGGTTCCACCGCAAAGAATCCAAACTGATCTAGCACTTGGAATTTTTTTAAAAATAAATTCGTATTTTTAGCAAAAAAAATTGTGGATGGGCACAGTCGGCGGTGCGGTTCCCTTTCGGGCTTTTATGGGCCTTACAGGCCGACACCTCATGAAAATTGGCTTACTGTTGGAAAAATTTTCACGTTTCCTGGTCAAGGCCGATTTTTTGCGTGTGAGATCCGCGATTGGCACATGTAGGCATAAGCATTTTATGATCTACAGTTCATACCAAAATTTCGTGCCTATGCCAATTCCATGAGGTTATTCTTGAGCCTAACCCGTTTTTTGTATTTTTATTTTTGTCTTTCTCTGACCAAGGCTGTCCTATAAAGAACCATGGATTCTGTACCAAGGTTATTTTTACATATAATTAAGGCATACTAGTGGATCGATCATATTTCCAAATCAGCTTAATTGTTTTAGTTACATTTGTATACAACTTAACATGGTAGCAGACTAGAGATCTTGGATCCAAATCTTAGCATACATAATTAACAAATAATAATTGTAGATGATTCATAATTTTGGGTTTGAGGTCTGATGGAACCTGCCAGTCATTTTTTTTTATAGATTAAGGTTCCGTGTTGATTAGTATGTAAATCCAACTCCATTCAAGACAGTAAACGGTATTCCCTCTATTGAAAAAACTAGTTAATTGCGTCGTTAATACATAAACTTGGCGAGTGGGTGCATTTAGTACGTTATCTTTTAAATTGCTCATTTGAAAACAACAACTTGGCATGTGGGTGCATATAGGTCACCTGGATAGCATGTGGGGAAAAAAAGCCATGTGGATGCTTATGTGTATGTCACACCCCGTTTTACAAAGGACAAACTGAATGCATCTCATATGTGCGCCAGGATCAAGTTTCACACATATGATAGACTCCATGAATACAGAACACAAAGTTACAATGGAAATAATAAAATAAATACATTACAAACGTTTTCTAGCAGCGGAATCTTCAACTCTTCACCACAGGCAGTTGACTGGGGGTTGCGTATGCCTAGCAATCTTCATTGAATGCACTAAACAACTTCACATCTTCTTCTCCTTCTGATCCAATATTTAGCAAGGGTGAGTACACTTATGGTTGGTACTCAACAAGTGGGAGAATATGCAAAGCTTTCAAGGAAAGGCTAAGAGGTTTGTAGCGGTCATCATTTTAGTTGGTCAAGTTTTATTAGCAAGCACCTGATTACTATGGTATAATTATATACCAACCCAATTAAGCATAAGAGATACATCATCTCACATTATTCGTGCCAAAGCACTCATTCCATAACCAGGAACCACAATTTATTTTCATCTTCAAGTTCAATTATCATGTGAGAATCCGGGCCATTCATAACCGCGAACACGGCTGTTATAACAGTTTTACACTCTGCAGAGGTTACACACTTTCACCACAATTCGTATAAAAGTTCCGAAGAACTTTGGACCCAACCATGCTGCACCACACAGGCGCATACCACACTATCGAGGTGTGACTGCATAGGGACGCTACGAGGCCTTTCCAAAGAATTCCTATATGTATGTGTTTGCTCCCCGAAGACCAAGGTTACAACGGCAAGGCCTCTCTCGCCTTCCGATCCCCGCACCTGCCATGCCGGTAATGCCCCCAAATTCCACTACTAGCCGTGCAAACACAACACACAGTTCATCTAGTTACTTAGCCAAGACCAGAGCCATTATGGTATTGTGGTTGTACGGGTAAATCCCAGGTTGCCGCTCCATGTTCCAATTAACATGAGTGATCTTGTTTAATTTCATCATCAGAACATGGATGTAAATATCTTGATAAATGGTAACACAAAATTGTTATCTTCACGATTAGTGTGAACCATTCCCAAGTATAGCAGCTAAGCAAAGCTACCCAACATGAATGTAAACCCGGTGTAACAAGGCTTAGGGAAAAAGACTATTCATCCTTAAATAGGACCCATCAAATTAAAGCAATATGCATACATAAAGTAAATATTAATTAATATGATGTTGCATAGGTCAAAAGAGAGTATGCAGAGGGGGAAATCCACTTGTCTTAAATCCTAAGAATATCTGCTAAAGCTCAATTCCTTCGTAGACTTGATCTTCAACAAACTCTTCATAGCTTGATCTTCAAACTCAGCTTGAACAAGGTCTATCATCACACGAGCACATACAAGCAAACAAATGTACAGATAAATAAACAGTACACCAAACATGGGCAACAATATTGAGAAAGCATAGAAACAGGTTGAGGTCTCGGAAAGGATTGAGAGGACATGAGAAACGCTGAGATCGAGCTAAGGTCAAAAAGATACGACTATCAGAAGATTAATGTTATAAAAAAAAGAAAAGACTATTTGCTTCATTTATTTTAATTAATAAAACATGTGCAATGAATATTTCAAAGAAGGTATTCATATTTGAATTATTTCAAGTTAAACTTTCATAAGAAAGGTGGATTAAAGCTTAATCAATTTTATTTGCAAATATTATATATAAATTATACCGATTAAATAATTAAATTTAGAAAAGAAATGTATATGAGCATCTAATCGAGTAGCTTTATTATTCGTGTTCAACTAGTCAATTATAATTTATAAAAATATTTATATTCATATTAGTCAAGTTAACATGTAATTAAGAAAACTTGAGATATAACCTATGTAGCTTTTATTCACAAAACAAAGTGAATACTCATTAACCAATTTGAATTAGCTTATGAAAACCGAGTTATATTCCTATATATATTTTAATTGGAAAGACTAGTTAAATGACTATTAATCGAGTTAACATTTATTAATAGAAACCGATGTATAAACCTAGTCAAGTTTTATTCAGAAAACTAGATTTAATAATGAGCATTAAGTAAATTAAACATTAGTTTATAAAACCACTACACAAGCTAATTATATTTTATTTGTAAAAGCATATAAATAAGCATTAACTAAATTAACATCTTTGTTCATAAAAAGACAAAATATAAATCTAACCATATTTTAATTATAAAAGGCTAGTTCAATAATGGTTAAGTCAAATTACCTTTTATTATAAAACATGAAGGTGAGGCTCTAAATTAAATTTTAATATTAAAAACTAGTTAAGTATTAATTAGGCAAATTAATATTTATTTATTTGAAATCATAAAACTTGATATGAAACACAGGCGAACTAAACTTTGCGCTTTCATAAGATTAACGCAACAAAAACACGGTTGAACGGAGATTAAACGTAGAATCTATGGGTTCTATGGGTTGGACAAGGTTGCAAGGACCTATACACGAGGAACTAAAGGTTGTAGGGGCTAACAGAGAAGTTTCGAGAAAAGTGCTCGCAAAAACAACAAGACTCAGTGTTGGATCTGTTAAACGGCGAGGCTTGGACTGGGTTGCAGGTACCTAATGCTCTCAGGGGGTTTTCTATTAAAGTCGCAAGACACAAGGAAGGAGCCTAAGGGTTATGTTATTCTATGGGGCCTTTTTCGTAAAAACTACGAAACAGAGCATGGCGGCGGCGTCTCCGGCCGGTGAGCTCACCGGCGATTTGCTGGGCGATAGGCTCGGACAGATGGGGGAATAGATGGAGGAGGTCGAGGGGAACTCGAAGAGGTGCTCACTGGCGGCGGAGGTCGACGGTGGCGGCCGGAATCGGAGTCGCCGGCGGCTGCGCTCTGTCCTCCGCGTGGCGGTGTCGCTCTGGCGACAGATGCGCGGTGAGGACGGATGAAAACGGTTTGGCTCGTCCCACTGATGCTCCTAGTGCCGTCGGTTCTCTCTATTGGCCTCAGGTCATGGCGAAACAGGGAGGCAAAGCCGACGGCATTTGGTTGGTGCTCCTCCGACGAACTCAGTTGGCAGCGGCGCTGTGTAGGGCGAAGGGGCGAGAGAAGAAGGGAGGCTAGGGTTTGGTGCCGCAGATTTATAGGGTGCGAAGCTGGTCCTGGCGTGGCACGCACGCCGAGGAGGAGATGGCGGCGTGTGCAGAGGCCGGACGGGAGCGATGGCCGGGCTCGGCCTGGGGATGGAAGGTGGGGGATGACGGGCGGGGCCCGCTCGTCAGCGAGACGAGGGAGGGAGGTGCGGCTGGGGCTGGGCTGGGCCGAGCGAGAAGGGAGAGGGAGGGAGTTGGGCCGGCAGGGGTGAAAAAAGAAAAAGGAGAGGCGGGCTTGGGCCGGTAAAGAGAAAAGAGAGATTTTTAAATGTTGAAACAAAAGTGTAGAAATGTTGAAACAGCAGTTCTAAACTGTTGAACCTTGAATAAACTTTTGTTGAAACTTGAAAGTCAAATTTTCACTCCAAAAATAATGCAGCGGCATGAGTGCAACAATTTATTAAGCACGACACAAAACTTATTTATGTAAATTAGGAAATTGATTATTTTCCTACACTAAATGTCATGATAGCCAAATAAATGTTGGAAAAGTTTTAATAATTTGTGAAAATCATTTGTTTAATTAACCTTTCTATTCACATCCCGAAATCCTAAATTTCGGGGTGTGACAGTGTACAATAATTGGTGACCATTATTACAAATAGACCCTTAGTGTATTTGCTCATTGGTTTATCCGCCCATTTTTCTTCGTGTGTTCGCGGGAGATGGTTTTTACAGAGGGTTTTGGCCTCACGTAACCATTTCAAGGTGAAGATTGACATCGCACAACACGTAGGCAGATGATCTTTCACGATTACATTAAGTTATCAATTATCTTCATACTCCGCTAATTAGGATTTTTCATATTTCTTTTAGCGTTGTTGATAAAAAAAGATTTAGTTTAGAGTTAGGTCACCGGCTGTAATATTTCATTTTTCTTTCCACTAATTGAGAAAAAAGTTATCTAAGTTTTCTCCAATGAAAATGAACCAGAGTAGGAGTGTGCCATGGTTAAATATAAACTGAAAAGAATGGAACGAAGAGTAGAATCGATATCTCAAGCTTGAGAATAAAAGGATTAGGGAGGGTAAGCTGATTTTTTTATGATAAATTGGAGGATATGTAGGGATTTTTTCAATAAAGTACCAAATAACATGTAATCCTCCTCATGATTTTTTTCCCATATGCCATCCAGGTGACCTATATGCACCCACATGCCAAGTTGTTGTTTCTAAATAAACAACCCATATGCCATCCAGGTGACCTATATGCACCCACATGCCAAGTTGTTGTTTCTAAATAAACAACTTGAAAGATGATGTACCTTTTTTTAAAAAAAAAGAAAAATGATGTACCTATATGCACCCACATGCCAAGTTATTGTTTCTAAATAAGCAATTTGGAAGATGATGTACATGACGAGAGGTGCCCCCGTGCAGGCAGGAGAGGAAGGTGCTGGCCAGCGACCGGATACCGTACATGGAGTTCGTCTACATCTGGATCTCCTGCCTCTGCTCCAGTACGATTATCTGGTTTTTTTTTTCGTTTTTTTATATTGTCAGTAGATGGGCTTTCAAATATACTAAAACTTTGGCGTGGCCTTGCCGCGCCAGCTTTGGGCTACCCACCGATTGTATTTATTTTTATCAAAATTGATTGGAGTTATTTTCATCCAAAATGATTAGAAGAGGTGGACTCGGAGTTTCAAGGCACATCAGCAAGAAGAGACAAATCTAGCGTCATGCGTACGAAAATGATAGACAGTTATATATATCATGGAGTCACGCCTCAATCAGGAAGCCTCGGTTGAAGCTAGGCATGCTAATAGTAAAGCTAGTAGTGTTTTTTCTAAGGCGTTGCCTCAATTTTAGCACTTTAGATGGCCACACAATTGTCCGTGTCGCCTTGCCCATCATTTCTACTCTTTGCATGGATAATAAAAAGATTTTGATTTTTGCAAAAAAAATTTCCTGTCAAGAGACATAATGCATCATTCAAAGTGCATTGAATTTGATTTGTCCCGTTTACTGAATGATCTCTACACTATTTGGTTGTTTTTGTAAAAGTCCTGAATGGACCGAGACGGTGGGTTGATTCAACAAAAACTTACGTGTCTCTTTACAAATTTTCCAAAAGGGTATGGTGGACTTCGGGTTAAGTTTGAGAAAAGTTGAGGGCTTCTATGCAACTTTCAGTGAGAGAGGGGTGTGGATGGCGGGTTTTATTTTAGTGAAATCCGAGGTTTGTTTTGATAAATTGCTAGTGAGTGAGGGATTGGATGGCAGGTCCTATTTCTATGAAATATGAGGGCTTTTTTATAAAATAGCTACAGACGCACTACCTCCTCCGTCCGCCTGGCTGATCTGACAGCCGTGAAAATGGCGGTGACATGGCGCAACGTGGGATACGTTTCACTGTGCACGGTTCGTTCTTTAGAGATGACCTAGGCTGGCATTAGGGCCGCAACACTGACAAAATGCTCCAAAAAAAAAGTGACATTGACACCAATTCTCCTCCACTAGGAGAGGCCATAGCACTCTTATTGTTAGAGCTTGGTTCACAGTTATTTTTTATCTTCACTTTATTCGGTGAAGTTGATGCGCATTTTCCTGTTTTTGAGTTCAATAATAAGCACATAGAATTAGTTTATTTGTTGTCTTCACCCATGACATCTTTGCCTTTCCAGCTCTGCCTGTTCAGTCACTGTTCCCTTATCTATACTTCATGGTACGTTTGGAATCTGAACCTTTACCTTCATTGACATACAAAAAAGACTGCAACTCTTTATTTCTGGAATATAATGGCTGCCAAAACTCTGTTACTGTTGCGACACAACAGATCAGAGACCTGAAAATCGCAAAACAAGAGCAAGACATCGGGTTCTATGCTGGTTTTGTTGGTGAGTATTGTCTCCTCGCATAGTTGAGGTTCCACATCTTGTTTTTATACTCTTTTATAATCTCAGTCAGGTCATACGTGCATTTTCCTTAAATAATTTGAGTAGATCAAAGTGTTGCCATTTTACCTTTCTATTAAAAAAATCCATGTTTTACTGTCGTAGTTACTGACTGTAATTGTGACTTCCAGGTGCATCTTATTTCCCTGCCAGAACCATCAGCTCTGTGCCGTGGGGCATATTTGCAGACAAGTATGGAAGGAAGCCCTGTATTTTGATCAGCATCCTCTCAGTGTAGGGAACGCTCAGCTACATTATGGGACCACACTTGGCTAGTTAGTACGGAGTACTTCCATCAGCATATGAGCTGAAGTTTTAAACCTCGTTTTGATCTTTCAGGATTGTGTTCAACACACTCTTTGGCCTTAGCACAAGTTACTGGATGGCAATTGTAACTAGGGGCTTACTTGGGTTGCTCTGTGGTATACTAGGGCCAATCAAGGTAACTTGTTTTCTCGATTGCGGGCTCTAATTAGCGTATGAAAGTAGGTATTTGGTGCTCAAGGATGCCTATGTATTTTCCAGGCCTATGCCACGGAAGTCTGCAGGAAAGAGCACCAAGCTCTAGGAATATCTCTTGTAAAAACAATCCCTAGTATCTTCTGCATTTCAAACTTTCAGCTTTCTCCTTCGAACAGATCTTCAGTTTGCAGTGTTTATCCTTGTAGCTAACTCAGGTCTAACACTGTGTTATAGGTTACTTCATCACGAGCGATAGCTCTTGTTATTGGACCAGCTATTGGAGGGTTTCTTGCACAGGTCGGACAATGGCTCTTTTTGTGTAGAACCACAGAGCAAGCATTGCAAAAAATACATTACTAACATTATCTATACTCTATTCGAGAAAAAAAACATTATCTATACTCTATCTTTTTTTTTTGAACCGAATATCTATACTCTATCTGGTATTAGCCTGCAGAGAAGTACCCAAATCTTTTCTCAAAAAAAGTCCATATTTGGGAGGTAAGTTACTGTTCATACTATTTCCATTATATACTGATTTCTGCATTGTCTTGAGCATTAGATAAACCTTTGGAATGTACGTCTACTTCCAGGTTTCCGTATTTCCTCCCAAGCTTCGTCATATCGATACTAGCAGCAGGATCATGTATTGCATGCATATGGCTTCCGGTATGCCACATCATCTCCCTTACGATTTTCCCCTTGGAAATCCAATACATCCTTTAGTTAAAATAAATGACATATTTCAGGATTGATCCACCTCTGTTCAGTACTAATTTCCAGTACTCCCCCACCCACCCACCCACCCCCCCACCACACACACACACAAATATTCTTCCCAAAATTTTCATATGATTTGAGAAAGCTGATTAGCATTTATCCCATTTTCTCAGGAAACACTGCACTTCCACGATGATGAAAAGG
The DNA here is from genome assembly GCA_015342445.1 of Digitaria exilis. Taxonomy (NCBI): domain Eukaryota; kingdom Viridiplantae; phylum Streptophyta; class Magnoliopsida; order Poales; family Poaceae; genus Digitaria; species Digitaria exilis. The sequence continues at coordinate 2,643,934 of JACEFO010001663.1, forward strand.
TCGAAGCTACTGATGAATTGAAGGCACAAGTTGCTTATTCAAACTTACAAGGTGGAAAAGCTAAGAATCTAGTGACACATCTACAAAGAACCTGCTAATAATCTATTGTACCTCCATGACACAGCTTATCTTGAGGTTATCCCTATTCTCTAGTTCTGAATCTTTATTAAAGTGACTATGAGAGTGTTAGATTATTGGGCTTGGCCCATATGAATAATCCTAAGTAAATCTCAAAAGCCCATTAGCACTTGAGGGGGTACGTCATCTATTAGTCACATATTGCTAACGGATGAGGGTGTGGGGGTTTTCCTCCCAATAAATAGAGACCACCTCCCTCATGGAAGAAGTGCACCATAGACTCTATACGGGAATCCCCTAGGTTTGGGAGTCCCTAAGAAGGTCTATACAAGTCAGGGTTTTGCTACTTCTCATTGTTGCGTTGTCATCGTAGTCTACTCCATCCCGAGTGCCGGCGTGCACCGGCAAACGGGAGAGCAGGTCTCCGGAACCAGTCGTCTTTGAGATCCTGCACCGGGAGAGGGCGAATAAGGTTTTTGGGAAGCGCTCCGCGCGACTGCTCAAGACGTCTTCACCACGGCTCGTCCTCCGTCCAAGTCTGGTGCTACGGCGTACCGTCGTCTGCAACATCATCTGCTGCGCTCCGTCCGTAGAACCATCGTCGTTACGACTGCGCCGTTCGTCTTCCCTACGGCAATTCCTCAGTATGTACACTATGTTTTAATCATGTTTTCTGATGTCATGATTATGTTGTTCGTACTTCCTAGTCTGCTAGAGAATTGCATGCTAGGATTGTTTATCGTCATGTTTAATCTAGTTCGGAAATTAAACTTACAATTGTCTATATTTCCAACAATCCAAAAACCTTATTATAGGCAATCTGTTGATTTATCAATGGCTGGTTTCGCTGAGTCACTGAGGCCAGAAAAGTTTTCTGGTGTGAACTTTAAAATCTGGAAATCCAAGGTTCGCCTCTGGTTTACTGCTATGCACATCTGGGAGACGAGACTTGGCAACCCTGAGGGCGAACTAACTGTTGAAGAGCAGAAAAAGTTCGACGATGCCAATAATCTCTTCGTGGGATGTATCATGAGCAATCTATGTGACGGGCTGGTCTGTTTTTGCATAGAAGAGACAGATGTGAAGGCCCTGTGGGATGCTCTGGTTGCTAAGTATGATGCAACAGGCGCAGGCAATGAGCTATACCTCATGGAGAGCTTCCATGACTACGGAATGGTTAACAACCATTCTGTAGTGGAACAGGCGCATGAGGTGTAGTGCTTTGTCAAGGATCTTGACCTCCTTAAGTGTCCTATTCCCGACAAGTTTGTGGCTGGATGCATTATTGCAAAGCTGCCTTCCTCGTGGAGGAGCTTCGCCACAACTCTGAAACACAAGAGACAGGAAATATCAGTTGAAAACCTGATAGCATCTCTTGATGTTGAAGAGAAGGCTCGGAAAAAAGATGCTACTGAGAAGGAAGATCAAGGTCAGTCCAACGCCAACATGGTCCAAAAGTTCTTGCGTGCAGGCAAGAACAACAACAACAAGGGGAAAAACAAGCCCATGAAAACTACTACCTTCAAGAAGAAGTTTTCTTCTTACCAGGCTGTCCGGGATTCTTCCGTGCTGATGCGTAATGGGTCACATGCTTCTGTTCATGGTGTTGGCATGGTCGATCTGAAGTTTACTTTGGGAAAGATCGTGCCGCTGAAGAACGTGCAGCATGTCCCCACTATCAATAACAATCTTGTGAGCGGGTCGGTCCTGATCAAGGACGGGTTTAAAGTAGTGTTAGAGTCCAATAAATTTGTCGTGTCGAAACATGGACAATTCGTTGGTAAAGGCTATGATTGCGGAGGCTTGTTCCGCTTTTCTCTTGCTGATTTTTGTAATAAGTCCGTGAACCATATTTGTGGCAATATTAGAGATGATGCGAGCATTTGGCATTCACGTTTATGTCATGTGAATTTTGGTTTGATGTCTCGGCTTTCCAGCGTGTGTTTAATTCCGAATTTCACCATTGCCAAAGGTTCTAAGTGCCATAGTTGTGTGCAATCGAAACAACCTCGGAAGCCTCACAAGGAAGCCTCAGGATTGTTTATCGTCATGTTTAATCTAGTTCGGAAATTAAACTTACAATTGCCTATATTTCCAACAGAGAGTACCTTCTTCAATGACAATTTGTTATGAGAGGATACCCAGAATATCATTGTATCTCTTGATATAGCTGCTAAGCTGCACATGTCGGATCATAATATGTTCTCCAAATATCATCTTCAGACATTTTCGCTATGGGCAGTGAGCAGCAGAAAATTTCGGGGCCTCAGTTTGACCTCCCAGGATGTCGGTATTGTCCTGGCTGTCTCAGGTATGTGATATGTTTTGCTAGTTTTTAAGAAAAATAATTGTTGCACATATGAAGCAGAATCCCTTCCCAAAAAGGAGAGAAACATAACCTGCAAAGTAAATTAAAGCAACACGTAAATAATATGCATGTTTTTTCTACCACTTCCAGTAGCATTTTCTGCTGAATTATTCAACTTGCCAGAAATTCCACTTGATCCTTGTAGGTGTTGGTGTTCTGGTATATCAACTTGCTGTTTATCCTTTCGTTGTCAAGTATTTCGGAGCAATCAGGCCATTACGTCCCGCGGCGGTATGTGAGAAGCATCTTTGTGAGATTTCCTTCGGTGCACCAGTTGTAAAAAATTAAAAATCTTAAACAAAGTAGTTTAATGCTAAGTGCTGAAACAAGTATGCATCAATGCAATAAAATAAGTTAAATTTATAATTAGATGTATATTTGAATATTAGGTGGTGGAGAATATTGATTTATTTTTTTGGTGTGAGGACATAGATAATTCTGAAAGAGATGTATTAAGCAAATTCCCATCTTCGTTATGATACTTCTTTAGTGCCATTTATCTTTTCAACTGGCTAATTTAAATGGGTATTTATTTGCAGGTCTTGTCTATAATTCTTCTCGCAGAATACCCCTTCATGGCCAACCTACATGAGACGGAGCTCAAAGTACTGATCAACGTAGCCTCTCTTTTGAAGAATGTGATCTCTGTGAGTCAGCTTCTTCCTAATGCATGTAAACATGTGTACAAAAAAAAACCAATCTCTGATGATGTTTGAACAAACAGGCTACCATTACTACTGCGTGCAACATTATCCAAAACACCGCAGTGGTGAGCATCAATCCAATCTGATAGACTCGTTGCGCTCAATACATCTGTGCTATCATTTTTTTAGACTCTAACTTCTCTCACGAAATATGTGCAGACACAAGACCAAAGAGGTGTTGCTAATGGCATTTCTGTGACCTTCATGTCATTGTTCAAAGGTGTGGCTCCGGCGGCAGCAGGAATTTTGTAAGTAGTACCTTTTTTTCTATCTGGACAGACGTTGTACTTTCCCAATTTCTTAGCTTCTTTTCTTGCCTTCTTTTTTTTAGGTTTTCGTGGGCTGAAAAGCACATGACCGGACTGTTCTTACCAGGTATGTAAACAACACACACATGGGTTGCAAGTTTGCATGTCATGGCTATGCCTTGCCTGTAGGATGGCAGGCAGAAAAACACGACAAATTACTGAGAGCATGTTCCTGTTTGACTAATGCAAAATGCAGGTGATCAGATCCTGTTCCTGATGATAAACATGGTGTCCGTTGTTGGGCTACTTCTAACATTCAAGCCGTTTTTCAGCATGTCGAGTGCGTTGAGGCGTCCATAGCCATGTACATGTTGTTTGACACTTGTCGGTTAAATCAGGGGCACTGGCGGTCAGATTGAAGACCTCGGTTTTGAACTGTGAGAACTCATGTACAATATCGGCCCATACTGTAAAGGGGGCTATCCAAAATTTTATTTAAACTCAAGCCCCAGGTATATTGTAAAATGAGAGACGAGCCTTGCCGTCTTCCTGGGCTCCAAAGTCCCCACTGGTTGGTACTCTCTTCGTTCCAAACAAAATATAATTCTGAGTTTAGATTGGATCAAACTTTCTTATGTTCGACTAAATTATACAAAATAAGATTATCCTTTTATAACTCCCAATACTATTTGTGTCACAAGTAATACTTTCTTGTATACATCTAGTCAAAGTTGGTAATATTAATTTCTAGTATACACTTAGTCAAAGGTGGAAAAGAATGACTTTTTGGATACGAAAATTGCATTCGTTTTAGGACGGGGAGTGTTTAAGACGTATTTAGGCAGGCGGAAATTATTCAGTAGGTTTTAACTATTAAATTATCTTACAACGTATTGCCAATTATTACAAACTCGATATCACGTCACAGGTGCATAGAATAGAAATCTAATGACGCTACTTTGATATCACATCTACTAGTTTATATGGATCCACCGGGACAAGCAAGGCTCATTCGAGAACCCAAACGTACCATAAGATCAAACGTGCCGAAAGTGTTGCTAGTTTGCAGCTGCCTTCGAGGCCAGCAGGTTCGAGCATGTAAGGATTCGAGAGGCATCAAGGAGGGAGAAAAATTGGGCAACCAGATGGAGTGTTTCATGTTGAACCCCCTGTTGACAATTGGCTCTTTAGCACAGTAAAGTTTCTGGCTCTATAAACACTGGGATCAGTTCAGAAGCTACATCACATCGATATTTCATTTCACCCAGATCCAGGATTCTACCGCAAGAGTCACAAAACAAATTGCATTTGCCCTCAGATCCCCAAAACAGCTATCAACATATCTCACAATGCAAAAGCACAAGACAGCCAGAAGCCGTTTCACCCAACTCTGTTGGACACTGTTTGGTAAATGGTCTTCAGCTGAGTATTCCACTTGTCAATGGCATTGTACTTCCTCATTCCCTTGGACCTGCAAAGCGGCAAAAAAAAAAAAAAAAACAACATTTGAACCTGACCGCATAATGCAAAGTATTAAAGCAACAAGGGAACAAAAACTACACACCTGTCTCCACGTTCTAGCAGCTTGTTCACCTGATCAATGTGGCCCTGGATTCGGTTGTCCAGAATCAGAGAAACTAACAGTTGCTCGACATCCTTTTCGGGGACATTGAGTTCCTAGATACAGAAGATGATTGGTGTCATGGAACAATGTAAATTTAGTTGTTATGTGCCGATGATCTAATAATTGCTGCTATTCGACACTGTAAAAGACATTGAAGCTTGATTTTGGACAAAGTAAAATCATGGAGATGCAGCAGAGTAAAAATTTACCTGTGAAATGAATGGTATCCTGATCCGAGTATATGGCTTAATAAGCTTGAGCAGGACTTGAGTTCTGATGTTCTTCAATAGGTCCTCAATATAGTTACGGATAAAAGGATCATCCATGATTGTTCTTCTATTACTCTGCCAAAAATTTATTAACCATTAAAGGAGTATAAGTAAACAGAAAATCAAGAGGCGAAATTACTAGAGAGAAAAACAATGAGCATTTCATGCACAAAGACGCACCTTTAGGATCTTTTCAAATTCCATGATGTCATTCTTCTGGTACGCTGCAATCAAGTTTGTCATTGCAAGGATTTCAGGATCATTTTTGTACCTGCAAACATTTGGGGTTTTCAGGGTGATATGAAAATCAAGCTACAAGATTTATGCGGGTATCATCAGATATCTTACGGCTTGGCCTCTTGTCCATCAAAGGGGTTCACTTCAGATTCCATCAACATGTTCGCAAGGACGAGATATCTAAGGAGGAAAAAAGAAGGTTTGATATGGATCACAGTACGTCTCAAACTTATCTACCTATGAACTTAAGGTAGGAGCCTAGGAGAGAAGTGCATAGGTAAAAAATAAGTACTTGAGGCATTGTATTCTCCGTGGATTGCCTGCTTCATCGTAGTTCTTGAAAGCTTCAAAGAAATCAGTTGCAGCTTCAGCCCACTGCCTCTCAGCCATGTGCATCTTCCCACCACATTCACGAATTATACCCATGATTCTTGGATGAGGTATTGCTGATTTGATGGAAAGAGCCCTCTGATACAATTCCTGTAGCGTCATGATACAATTCAGTTAATGCATTTCAAGAAAACACCAGTATAAATGAGGATTCTTGCACCCAATTCACAGTATTAAGCAAATAAACAAGGCAAGAAAAGCAAAAGGGCACAAAAGATAAGTATATGTAATGAGGGTTTAAGGCTGAAGCAGAAAAAGAAGAGAAAACTGTCTGTAATTAGGGTTTAAGGCTGAAGCTGAAAAGAAGAGAAAACTGTTTTATTCCACAAATCACAATAGCTAAAATTCTCCCATAAATTACAGTATAGGTAAGCCTCCCAGAATTTGGGATAAAACTTAGATTTCTATCCACCTTCAGACAGCATAAGCATTAAATCAGCAAGATGGCACCTATGCTTACAAATTACAGTCCACAACCTTCTTGAAGCTAGTGAAGAATCCTTTTGTTAAACAAATCAATCAAATATAATTCAGTATACAAGTGCATGGCATCTAACGCTTGAAAACTATTGTGTTTTACAAGGAAAAAAAAACACAAGGTGAAGTAATTAGGAAGCACAAGCAAATGGAGAATAATAGAATTAACAATTTTCAGAAACACACAGCATCATACAACGATAATTTAATAAGGACAGTTGCAAATAGGCAAACAAGGATGCCTTACCTTAAGCTTTTTATTATTCTTTGTTTCAGTGTACATTTGGATTTCAATAGCATAGACTTCCAAAAGCTGTGTGCCTTTCTTTTGATCATCAGAACCATCTTCCTTTTGACAAGATTTATGAAGCTCCTTCAGTATCTGCCAGTAAGAAGGCATAGCAAATAATTAAATAATAAGGATCGCAAATTTATCACGATGAAAGAGTATTGACTTAAGAACTGATCCAAGAACACCTTGCTCATGCGACCATACTCCCCCATATCAAACCAAATTTTGCAAAGCTTCAGGTTTGTCTTGAACCATAATCTCTGCACCACAAACAACAAAAAAGCTATAAAGAACCGTTCAGCACATGAAATTTTAGTTCACATAATGCAAAATCCTACCTCATTTTTTGCTTCTTCAAGTGCTTTCAGCGTTGTCTGGTAGAACTCTTGCAGAAGAGAAAAGTTTTGACTTGCTGATCCAGAAACAAAATCCATTATGTTGTTTATACATTTCTCACTGTAGTTTCGGGTCACAGCAGATTTTATGTATGTTAACATCTCCCTGTAGGCATCCATCATTTCTTTGTATTTCCCCAGCTTATAGTAAAGCTTGACAGTTTGTTTGAGAGCCTTAAATCCCCTACAAAGACAAAGTAACAGGGTAAAGCATAGGAAGTGCAAGGATACCAAAAAAAGTGTGATTGTTTAATTATATAATCCCCTATAAAGACAGTTACAGGGTAAAGCATAAGAAGTGCAAGGATACCAAAAAAATTATGGTAAATAACAGTAAATACAATTAATTTCATAAATTAAAAAACTGTACCAAGTAGCCGCTGAAGTTAATGAATTGACTTTTAAACTTCACTAGAAACTTATAACAAGTTGCAACACACCGCAATGTTCATGAATCATGTTTTGAAACTTGAAAAATGGAAGCCACATTAAGGTAGTTGATCAACAATCCATTTAGAATATATTTCGCAAACCAGGCAAATATAAAGATCCTTCATTATTTTATCAGGGTTCCACTGGCACCTCAGAAATTTCAATTTGGTTTTACATTTCAGCCTCTCTTCGTCCCTCCTTTTTTTCTTGCTATATTACATATATTTCATGCAACAAAAGTTAAAAAACTTCAGATAGCCTAAAATGACATTTAAAAATGGCTAGCAACTGACCTAAGTCCACCTCAACTCAATATAAACATGAGTGAATCCTGTTGTCCTGAATCCTGACCAGATATCTGGTTCATCAGTCCATCCAACCTAGTAACTTTTTTGTTCTTATAGTAACATGTGCACAGCCAAATCATCAGCTCACACCATTCAGGGAATCAGGTTACATGTCCTTGAGATTTGCATTCTACCTCATGAAAAATTGCAACAATCACTAAAGGCATGACGCAGAAATGGGTATTGGGTAGCACCCTATATTGTTAAATATTAATTTGGCTCAACATATATTGGAGACATCCTGGTCAGGCCCATGTGGCATAAACTTTTCCAAGGCTCACTTTACATGCTACAAATCAGGCACAGGCCCAAAGGAAAGAGAATATTATATTTTTCATATACAAGTATTCAAAAAACATATCATTATGTCATTTGAGATCTTGAATTCCTAAATCTTAATGATAACAGTTAGGTTGGATCCTTAGCTTACTCAGTATTCCCCATGGTCATCAATATGCTTTAGCATTCATATTTCCACAGAAACAGCAAAAGCAAATGAAATAGAATTGTGGAAAAAGATTGAATTGACATTTACCATTCAGCCTTTTCTGGCTCCATTTTGACTACTTGATCAAAACCGGCAAGTGCACCCTCTGGGTCTGTCTCAACCATACCTGCAGAAAGGTAGATATAGCATTTACAATTCTGTTGTCCTTTTAGCACACAATTTATATATGCCTTCTTATAACTCCACCACACATAAAGAATAGCTACTGTTTTATGAACTAAAAAAAGGCAGGGCTAACTGCAATACCTAACATTCCAGTGCTACCAGATGTAAGAGATTTACCGGGCTCATACAAACATAAATATAAAACAATCCAATAAGTTATGCAATGAAAAAATTGATGGACCATTATACATTTTGAAGAAATGCAGCTGGAGATTAAATTCATTGGTTACAATAAATGGTAGAAAACACAGGGCTCTGACTTCTTCAATCTTCATATAATCTACAGCTATGATTAACAAACCTATAAAATATGACAATTTACAGCGATATGACACTTTTTGTGTGGAAAATATGTCTAAGGAACAACAGACGTATATGCTGACAAGGAAATTTTGTATATAGAAAAACTGGTGACATTAGTGGCACACCGTTTGCATTGAAGGTTAACAGTCACATATTGATCCTTGAATCAAAAAACGTGCAAGTCAATCCTTGCCTAAATTGAAGGGTAAAGAAGAATGACTTGCAAGATTAACGAGGAATTGAATTATTTATCTATCACTCTCACATTTTCTATTCTAGAATGCCTATGCAGTAGACAAATTAATTTACCAATAAAAGAACAGTGAGCGGCACATGGTGGAATAAGTGTTTTAAATCGGGTGAAAAAACAAAGAGATGAAGCGTGCAAACAAATTCTGACTCAGACTCACCGAATTAAAGCACTGAAAATGTATATTGATTTTTCATTCATCCCTTTCAAGTTTAAAAATTTGCATGAAACCACATTACTATTCGTGTCTAACCAATTTTCCATTTACAACTATTGCTGATTAAGACAAAGGAAGCAGCTGACTTTTAGTAACAGATATTACATATTTGCCTATTTGGTAACTAGTATTATTGTGCATTAATTGTAGTTGGAAATTCTGCGCAAACCAAGTTTTAATTGTCAGTTACAGAGGAGGCAGGGCTAACGGCTAGCGAGAGTTGCTCAGCTAGATGGCGCGTAAGCAACGCCTCCTCAGCTGTGAAACTTCCATCCGACATGCCGCCATGCAAAAGAAATACAAAACAAGAACAATTGCATATCCTGTACAACCCACTGACCTCCTTCACAATCGATTTAATTTTTTTCTTCTCGGTGACATATGAAATTGCAAATATGCTACCAACCTCCCCACCTCAATCTTCACTCACCAAGGAAAAGACGCGCAGCTAAATTGGCAAACACACCAAAGTGGTACCCATCCATCAGAATACAAATGAGAACCCTAAGAGCAACATCGGAGAATACCTACGCGCAACAATAATACGACTAGAAGATAATCCAGCCGCGCTCGTTTCTGAGAATTGCCCAAATCGAGATGAAGGAGGAGAGGAAGATCGAACCTTTGGAGTTGTAGTACTGGTTCTCGATGTCGACATCCTGCTCCTCCGGCTCCTCGTCCGAGTACTCGAACCCGTAGTCCTCCATGTCCGCATCTAATCAATCACCACGGGGCGCATTCGCGATCAGATAAAAACACTCCCTAATCGAGAGAAGGAAAACCTAAGTGCGCTAATCGGAGAGTGCGCACTTACCGGAACCCATGGCGGCGGCGAGGGAGCGGCGAGCGCGGCGGGGGCGTCAACGAAGCGGGGGTGCGAGGCTAGGGTTTCTCGGGGAGGGGTTTGTGCCCTTGCGCCTTGCGGAGGAGGCGGAGAGCAGAGGGGACGGAAACAGAGGATGTGTTTTATGCGTGTAGGCCCCTGTCCAAATAACAAGGTTCTCCGGCTCTAGTGCTGCACGCGAGGTCGGGAGGTTTTTTTTTTCTCTCTCTTCCTTTTATTGCATTTTTTTTTTTTTGTTAGGGCTATCAGGCTATCGCTATGGGCTGGGTTCATTTAATTTCTGTAAACTCTTAGCTACTATCCTCAACTCCTCGAATATTTAAATTCGAAGTGTGAGATAATTATACATAAGAAGCCAGCATAAGCGTGATCATTTTCATTGAGGCTATGAACAACGAGTGACCTTTTTCCGTGCGCTGTCGGCGGCGGCAACCCGCCACCAGGTTGGGGTCGGGCTGCTGGGAGAGTTTCCTTCCAGCAAACATAGAAAGGGGTCGGGCGCAGAGGCGACAAGGGTGCCGCTAGAGTGAGCGGTACAGGATAGGGACGAGCGGTGGGGGAGGAAGGGACATGTTAGCATGGTGGTGGTGAGGGGAGTAGCTCAAAGCAGTGGGGGCATGTAGAGGCCGTGCGACGGCATAGGCCCCCAATTAGAGGGCCCAAAATTTTTTCTATATGGTTTAGGTCCAACAACGTCCATTGATGATTAAGCCCATGTGTTGTTTTCATTGATTGACTATATCATTTAGCTTTATTGATGCTAAATTATATAATTGAGATTATTGGTTCTAGATTATATAATCTCTATAGTGTTATTTGTTTGTCTAGATTATTGATGGATTAAATGGTTGGTGTAGAAATAATCTGAAATATGTACCATTTGGGTGGTTTATAGGATTATGACAAACTAGGGGTAATTTAAATTGTTGTTGCCTAGAACATATTATAACAACTTATACAATCAAGATAATCCTAAGTGAAAACAAACATGCCCAAGGTACAGTGGTTGTTCTCCAACTACCTCGTCTCTTGAAGTGCTGAGTCAGTGTTGCACCGCTGTGACTTCTGTGACATGCAAATTATGATTGGATTGACATGATTGCATAAAAGAGAATGTATAGATGGACTAACGCCATGCAGGACGCGATGTAGAGAGAAGCCCCGCCTCGTGAGAGTGCTCTACGATAGGCTCCGGTTTAAAGTTTCGAACATGGCCTCGATTTATGCTAGTCCAGCCCTAGGACAACACACATTTTTATTTGCTCTTGATTTGTTATCAAAAAAATGTGCAACTTAAAAACAATTAATTGATCTAGGAAAGGAAACTTTTTTTTCCAGTGTCTCCACCATTATAGCATAGTATATCTCACTTCAATTTTGTTGAGCTTTAGTTTTCACGGTAAGCATATGTGCATAATTCATATCATATTGTCAGGGTGAAAACACGTTTTGCCCTATATTTTGTATACAAAATGCAAAGGAACATCAAAGTGAATCTTGAAGAACACATGATGGGGGACATAGATGGGTGCATCTCACTTTTGAGATGACCAAATCCGCTCTAATCGTGACAATGGTACGCGATTTTTACAGATGCATCCACACATTTGCCACTTATGTTGTATAAGGTTGCTAAAAGGAAATATGTAATTTCACATGGTATAGCCTCATAGACAATTCGGTACATAATTTTCTAGTGTTACACAATCAGCCAAATCATGCTTCACACATTCCCATTGTTAGTTCCAAATTCACATCGCCAACAGAGGTTGCAAGTAATTTCACAAGGATCTTATGTGATACAGATACAGTGGGCGTAGCTAATGGTCTGCATGCTATTGGCTTCAGTATCAATACAACTTCAGAGTTACGACGCCCCCTTCTGCTGGGAAACCGGAACGCTCGCTTCTGATGCAGTTCACTGTCAGGTACATGGAGATGCCACACAACAAAAGCTTGTCAAGCCTTACGTTGCTGAAGTTTCAATATTTTACAGATGAACACAAGAAGATGCAGGTCCTTTTAACCATCCAGCGTTTCGCCATTCAAAGCCTCCCAGGGAGAAAGCACCAACTTGTCTTTCAGGGAAAATAATTCGGAGATAAACCTTTCTACAAAATCAGTAAACAAGCTGGGGCTCAAATTCAGCAAAATCGACTGATCCTGACTCAATAGGGGGCATGAGGTACGCAGCAATGATCTCAGACACCAGCGCGGCAACAAGAGGAATCCTCTTCAGGTTCTTCAATAGGGGCATGTCGTCAGATTGTCCGATAGCAATGATCTTCTGGTTGATCTCAACCATCCTGTCAAGCTTCCTCTTGAATTCAGGGTTCTCTACGTCCAGAACAGCAGGGAAGATCCTCGCTGTTGTGCGGTTGGTCTGCAGAGATTACGTCATCAGTAACGGCCACATCAAAATTTCTTGAAGTAATATATAAATCTCATTGGTGCTGAAGCAGTAAACAATGCTAAGGACCTTATTTCCATGTTAAGCAGTTGTTCAGAATTATCTCAAACACAGTAACTGACAACTACGATGGAGAAATCTGTTAAGGAAAGACAGCCCATTTTTACCTCAATGATCACATGCATGTCAAATTCCTTGGTGTCCAGACCAATTCCCTCATAAAATGAAGTGCGTTGGCAGTCATTTAGGTACATGGTCACATACACCTGCGGAAGGTCGTGTAACACTATTGTCAGAAGGGGGGGGGGGCACAAAAACCTTCTGAGTTAACCCATCTTTGATGGAGGAATAGCTTGAAATTACCGAGAGGCAGAAGAACCGTGACCAGAGCTTGGCCTTCCAGTCGTTAAGAAACTGTGGCTGAGCCTTAAGCAGGGCAGAGAAGAAGTCGCCGTGCCTGTTCTCGTCCTGGCACCAGTTCTCGAAGTACTTGAAGATGGGGTACACCTGGTACTCTGGGTTCGCCTTGAGGTGCCTGAAGATGGTGATGTACCTCCAGTACCCAATCTTCTCAGATAGGTAGGTGGCGTAGAAGATGAACTTGGGCTTGAAGAAGGTGTACTTCCTAGCCTTGGTCAAGAACCCCAGGTCCAACGCCAAGTTGAAGTCAGACAGACCCTTGTTCAAGAACCTATAGACAGCACAAATCGCAAGAAACTTTCAGTTGAAATTATTCGTGAGCTCACTCCTAAAACCCAAATTACCATAAGGACAACATGCATGACTGAATTATTAAAAACCGTTCACAAACTTTTGCTGGAAGCGACCCCTAATGCATCGGCCTAATTACTACTGACAAAGCAGGGGTAAGTTGCTGACTACTTCACTCGAAGTGAGTGTTTTGATTGCGCATGTATTCAGACACATGCGAATTATGCTGCATCCATAGATAATATCTACATTTGTTATCAAATTGAGGTTAGCAGCATCGACTGTCTGGCTCAGAAGCAAACGTTTTCGTGAGAAAGGCGTATAATTCAAATTCCTAGTTCCTACTCGTGGACTGTCTAATGAAAACGGATAAGACACGTACCCAGCATGGCGCGCCTCGTCCCTGGACATGAGCGAGAAGATCTCGGCCACCACAGGGTTGGTTTTCTGCAGAGAAACGGAACGTCAGCGCACGCCCACCAGACACTCGCGGAAATGCCGACCCAGAATGCAGAGGCAGAGCAAGCAGGAAAAGGGACGGACCTTGAGCCTGCGTCCGAGCTCCTTGTAGAGGAGGAATCCCGAGAACTCGGCGGTGCAGGAGCGCTCGAGGAACTCGACGAAAATCTGGCGGAGCGGGCCCTCCATCTTGTCGGCGGCGGCCTTGAACTCGGGGTTGCGCACGAAGTGGGTCTGGTTGTAGTCCGTCTTGAACTCCTGCAGCAGCGCGTCGAACTCCGCCTGGTTGAGCTGCTTGTTGATCTCGGCGTTGAAGAGGCGCTCCATCTCGTCGAAGTCGGTGGTGTAGAACCGCGGCGTGAGCAGCGTCTCCTGGATCTCCGTCTTGCCCCGCTTCTTGGGGCCCGACGCCTTGGGCGGCGCGGCCGGGGTCGCGGCGGTGGCGGACACGCGGAATCGGACCATGGAGCGGCCGGCGGCGGAGGGCTTGCCAGCGAGGCCGCGGTGGTGGCGCATTGAGGCGGGGTTGAGGAGGGAGAGCTCCATGGCGGAGGAGGCCATTGGCGGGCGAGGCGGTGGCTTGGCGGACGCGGGGCAGCGGGAGAAAGCTGAGGTGGGGGGCGAGGGGTATATGCTGACGCTGCTGCTGTCGCTAGCTACATTGGTGGGGATGATAGGGCGATAAGGTGGTGATGAGGTGTAATCCTGGGCTTCTAATCGGCGCGCGCCATGTGTCGCCGACCCCAATCTAGCCGGACGCTTTTCCCAGTTTTCTCCGTCCTGATTTTCTTTTCTTCTTTTCCTATATTGCACTTCCCGTTATTGCTATTGTTATTTCTCAAAATAATTTCAGCCTCTTGGTTTTCATATTTTTCTCCTGCCGGAGCTTTTTTGTTCACACCGAAATGTATGATTTTTTTCATCTGACAAAGGAGTCTTGTTCTTGCATTGTTTGGGCTATGCTAAAGTACTCCATTCACCTCCTAAGAGGTAACTAGCTTCGTGCCCGTGCGTTGCTACGGGACAATACAAGAGCTGGTAGGTGGGTCTCAAATACCAGGACGGATGAAAAAAAGCAGAAACCTTATTTGCTTATGAAATTAACAGTCATGAATAGCGCGGTGTCATAGGCTGACCATTTGAAGCTGCAGCTCTCAGAACATCCATGAGTAGTAGCATTGTTATCGGTACAAAAATAATTTGGTAGAAAAACAATGACTATAATTAAATGAACCTGAACTAAAAAGAGAATTGAGCCATTTATTCTTTACATCATTATCTACGTATGTATAACATATTCGCATCTGACTATAACATGCAGAAAATATGATGTTAAAAGTTAGAATAGACTACATGAAAATAAGAGTATGAGACTAATTATTACCTCCAGTGAACAAAAGTTTGACGAGCTATAATAAAGTATACTTATTATTGTCAAGAAGATGTTTTTGCCAATGCAAAATCTGTGTCAATTATCTCAAAATATAAAGATCGAACTGTTCTAAGAGTAAGAATACTGTATAGACAAAATTTTCTAAAGGAGAATACACGGAAGGGCTAGCAATTGGTGGCTCCTTTATTGCCAAACTGAAAAAGTAATAAAAAATCTGTATGCCAAACTGAAAGTAAATAAAAGATTGTTAGCAATTGGTGGCTACTTTATAAAAATATATATGTATTTCAAATCACAACAAGAACTGTTTATTATTTTATCCCTGAACTGAAGGAGAACTGACAACTACACAAACGTTTTGTTTCTCACAAACTCTGTTTCAGTTGCAAAGACAACAAAATGCAATGAATTACCTTGCTAACAAGACAAGCAAACAACCCATCATGGCGTCACATGGATTTCATCATGTCCATTCGGGAATCATTCTACCTATTCATAAAAATAACAGTATTGCTTTCGACATGGAGTGGGTTCACTGACCTTGAGTTTTAGGTGTCGAGGCCGGCGTGGTCTGCCTGTGCACCTAGCATGCCATCTGCTGATTACAGCAGGCAGCAGGTAGCCAAGATGCCATTACAAGTGCTTGGCATTACATAACTCTGCAGCCCAAGAAACATTTGGCAGGATGAAGTGCATAAGTTAAAAAGCTACCAAGTGTTTTATCTGCCATGTTGCTATGAGAATTCATACAAGAAATCTCATGCCATAAGCAAATCAGCTATCGAATTGAGTTAATTTATTGAAGGGAGCAAAAAGTTTATTAACTGAAATAGTAAATCAAGTAAATTAAAGGCTATATGAAACTGAACACCAGCTAACCTGCCGATCAACAGTCTTCTTGACCTGTCCTGACTCCTGCCCATCAACCCCACTGCTGCAGCTCTCCATGGCGTCAGCCTCCACCTGAGCACGGCGACGACGGTTGTGGTGATGGATCAACAACAGTGGTAATGCTAAACATTTACACCATACATACCACTGGATGAAGATGAGCCATTTGCAGATGCGCTTGAGCTGCTAGCTGCTTGGGCTCATTCTCTACCGACCGGTAATTCACCTTCGGCATCTCATCAATCTATGCAGTTAATTTTTTTTTCAATAGAAGAAAACAGACAATAGAAAGAGATGCAAGATACTTTCTAAGTTGATCCTCAAAGGAACATCAAGGCAATTTCACGATAGTGCATATTATTGAGTTGCATGCACCAACCAATTCAATCAAAAGCTTAAGCTGATAAGAAAATGTGGGCAATTCACTTATACTCCAACACTCCTCACGTGCAGGCTCCCTTAGGCCGCATACGTGGATATTGGAGTGGGCTGCAATTATTTATTTAATCGCGCCCGCCAGGATTCGAACTTGCGACCTCCGGCTCTGATACCATATTGAGTTGCATACACCAACCAATTCAACCAAAAGCTTAAGCTGATAGGAAAAGGTGGGCAATTCACTTATACTCCAACACATATGACAATCAGGCATTATTTATCAATGACTCGCTCCAAATTCTGAGCGACCAAGAGAAAGAAACCACCTTTTTGTTGTGGTTGCTGACTTGCTCGATCACGACTATCCTTCCTACTGATATTTTCTTCTCCCCCTTTTCCAATATTCTACAGTAGAAAACGAAAGCAGAGGACAATAATTTCAGTGTTAGAAAAACATAATTAGCTTCTTACCAATACAAGGATGCTTTTCATAATACCTAAAACACCATTTAAAAATATCATTGTTGCTTCATGCAGTGGGTTCTACGTGCCAAAAAAAACAGATTAAACCCGTGGGAAGGGGATTGAGTGGTTAACTGGTTATTCATGCTACTTTAAAGCTGAAGACATTGCATATTTTGCAAGCATTACGCACTATATCACCAGCAGCAAACCCCAAAGCAGCGAGCGTGGAAGGTGAGAGGGCGTGTGGGAAGGATACCAGCTTTACCGTAATGGGTACTGGGTAGAACGAGCCACTGTTGAGTAGAGCTGTAGAGGGCATCAGTTATGATGGAATTTTCAGCATGCGGATGGTGAAACTGCAGACTGCCTGGAGCCGCGCTCGCCGAAGGGAAGACCTCGATCCTGCCGCCGCCATTCCTGCGTGACGCGTCCGAGCGGCGTTGGCGTGGGCGTGACGACGACGGCCTTGTACATGCCTGGAGTCCTACCCGGAGACGTCGAGACGGGGGACCAGCGTTGTTCTCTCCTCTGTCCCCGTGTGATCGTAGACAGCGGAAACCGGTGGCGTCGTGGACGGGGCCGGAGGCGGCATCAGCGGAGTTCGATGGCGGACGACGGGGCCCGGGGCTGCACGTGCGTGACCGGAGGCGGCGTCGCGCGGAGGTCGTCCGTGTCCGTTCGTGTCGATGTGCTAACCGGCGTCGGCTGCTGCAGAACGGCCGGAATTTGGCGGGGCGGTGGTGACTCGTCAGATTCACGCAATGTTTTAAATAGCCGGCTAAGCTATTTAGCCCCTAACCTCAAAAAACGGCTAATAGCCCGGCTAAATGGAGCTATAGCGGTAGATAGCGGCTAAATTGCACATGGAAACAAATAGCTTCATCCTCTTCAATCAAGCTATAGCCAGCTATAGCGGAGCCTTTAGCCAGCTATTTAAAGCATTAGATTCACGTGGCGCAGCTCCTTCTTGGTAATGGAACGATGACAAGAAATTGGTGGGGTTGATCTTGCCGGCGAGGCTCTAGGGAGGCGGATCGGGTGGAGAACGAGATGTCCGGCGGTCAAAGCTCGGATCTGTGTGCCAGTAGCACAAAGAGGTCTGGCGGCTAGGGTTGAGGCACTGGACAAGGGACTCAAATCAAGGAGGTCTGCGGGAGGCTGGGCGGACGCCAAGGGGAGGTGAAGTGATTTCCGGGCGGACGCTAAGGGTAGGTGGAGTGATTTCTGGCGGGCAGAGGGAGGGTGGTCGCGAGTTGGTGTCGCACGGTCGAGGTCGACAAGGAAAGTCTGTGAGGGGATGCAAGGGGTGGTAGGGACGTACCATGGTGAAGCCGTGGTGAAGCAGGGGACACGACATCCCTTACACTCTTTTTAGGAGTAGAGATATCTCAAACAAATCTCTGCCATCGATTTTTGGAATAAATAAAACATTTTAATAATTAATAGTGAGAGAAAAGAAAAAAAATCCTATAATATCTAACACCTTCCTTAACTAGTCTTCCTAATCTCATGATCTTTCCTTCTCAGGCCGATCTCTCCATTCCTAGGCATGCACGCATGGTCTCCTCCCCTTTCCTTCTCAGCCACGTGTTTTAACATGTCATGCTGTGTTAGGGAAATTATGTCATGGCTAACCAATTAATTTAATGTTAGAAAAAAATATGACTCACCTACGTCACACTAGAAAAAAAATATTACGACACCTACGACACACTAAGAACTAAAATGTTAGAAAGAGTCCATGTCACATTAGGAGAATACATAATGGGTTAAGTGCTATATATCATATCATGTTTAATAAATTATATCACCTTTCTTTTTTGGCATGTCACATTTACTTGATATCACGTTTCAAAAGTTCACTTGTCACGTAGATAGATAGCATGAGACCATATCATATCACGTTTACGTTTACATGTCACGTTCGGTGATACAAAAAGAATAAGGCTGAACTTTTGAGAAAAAAAAATGTTACAAGCTAGTAGGGAGACCAAAAAGGTCCTGTCATGGTTGGTGGCCATGAAACGTTATTTCCCTTGTTGTCACGTCCGTGGCCATGGGATGGTCCAAATCTGCGTGACACAAATGGAAAAAAAGGAAAGTTAAATCTAACTCAATCAAATTGGATCTAATAATACTATATTTCCTCAGATTTAAAAATACAAATCACAAACATTAAACCTATAACCTAGTAGGAGGTAATATGTCCTCAAACTTTCCTTTTATAGGTATTTGGGAGTTTCCTTAGCAAAAACCGCATTGTTTACTGTTTAGGGAGCATAGACGCATACAGCCACTGCATCTCAAGCAAACTTTAATCATTCCTCAAAATAAAAGCAGAATTTAAATGAGGTGCAAGTCTTATTAATCCCTGTGGCGTTAGTGGCACTGGATTAGTTCTTAAAACAGGATAGACGATGGGGAAATGTGATATTGTGAGCCATTTTTAGAGGAGTGAAAACCTTCGTGGGATTTCTGAGCTACTGGCCAGGATGGTGCCAAGTGTGTGGCCATGAATATCCCTACGTATTGGCCTTTTGAGGAATAGTATGCCAACGGGAAGAAAAGACTATCTAACTATAGTGGATTAACAGATGAACTTTGGAGAAAGAGATGTATATGTGAAGGTCCGGATGGACCACATTGCTAGGTGAGCACAAGAATATTTCACTGCAGATATTAACCACTCCTTGTCTAAAAAATAATAAAGAAAAACATCTTTGTCTATTTTTTTAGATGTAATTGAATCAAGTTTTTAGTGGGACAGCCCTCGGGGTGGTCACTTTGTGGTTGGGACGATAAAATTGGACAGGGTGAATGTGATGTCTGTCCATCTTAATATTCTTCCACACACATTTTATATGCTAGTTACCTAAACCTGATGAGATTTTTTCTTTGTTGTTGGCTAGGGACCAATATGTGAACAAGACACTGCAGCAAGCTAGCAAGCTCCGTCAAGATTTGAAAGTACCGATGTGTCACAGTATCCCCAACAGCCCCGCAATAAATACTTCTTTATTTCCAAATTGTAAGGCATTCTAAAATTCTTAGAGAGTCAAATTATTTATGTTTGACCAAAATTATAGAGTTGGTCATAAAAATTTATGGAACCGAATAGATGGTAAGCATTGTTTTATGTTTGACCAAAATTACAGGTGGTAAGTATTGTTTTATGTCTTTTGATGGACACAACTCTTGAAGAACTTTTATTAATAAAGTAAGCCATAACAAAATATGTGTTATTTTGTATGAAGAGGTTTTCATGAAACCCAACCCCAACTTGAAAAACCCTGATCCGACATGAAGCTAGCCGCCCGTGGCATGCAAAAACCTTTGGGGTTGTTTTTTTTAAGCTGACACGAACATGACCAGATCCAGTGTAGGATCATGTCTAATTGTGAGATTCTTGGATATCTGGATTGAGCTTTCAACATCGACTTACTAAATTTAATGCTATTGGAGACTAGCAAAGAACAAAAGTGATGTTCAGAATAGCTAATTTCAACATATGCACGCGTGAGGAAATGCAGTGTCAGTAGCTCGTTTACAAGGGGAAAAAATATTCAGAACTGCTCCTACCGATTCACCACTCCACAACTCTCAAACAAGGTGATTTTCTAGAGTCTACAACAAATCAACGGCGTTCCAAAGCAGGAAAGAAAAGAACTGACAACAAACCTCCACAAGACCACAACAGGACGTGGCTTTGCCTCTCTTGTGCAATTCCATGGAAGCAAGATCAGGTCGTTGCAAAGCTGAGATGTACATCCCAGTTTCATTCTGTTAAGTTCCCAGTGCCCAAAATGATGGTCGTTTCCAGTTATACCTTTTATACACATGACGATCACTGTTCCAAAAACTCGAATTCATCTTGCGACTCGGTCATCAGCGGCCAATCAATACCTCACTCAGCCTCGCCGTCGTCATGCCGCGGCGGCGCCGTGACCATCAACGGGTCCGGCGCCTCCGCTGACTGCCGGTCCTTGATGTGCACGCTGACGCTGTTCTTCTCCATCTCCGAGTAGTGTAGCCCCTGCAGGATCGCCGGAACGCCGCCGCCGGGGTTGTTGCGGGTGCCCATTTCCAGGTCGATCTTCTCGTTCGGTCCGGCGAGGTCGATCTTGTTCCTCGAAGAGAGCGGCCCGCCGTCGAACGTCGTCGTCTCCGGCTCCGGCAGCTCCACCCATTCCCGGAACTTGTTCATCGATGGGGGCATCCTTGTGCAGAACACCTCGGAGATGTTGGCCGGCACGCCACGGTCGTATGGGTTCTCCTTCTTTTCGTACCTGTACCTGAAGTTCTCGTACGTGGTCTGCACCAAGAAAAAAAAACAATTGCATAGGTCAACATTTCTGAATTGTACTGGAGATGAACATTTCTTTCTCAATCGCTGACTGGCAATGGCATTTGCCAAGTAGTAGTGCGGTGGAAACTAAAGCTAACCTGGTTTGTGCTCATGAGGTAGACGTGGAAGACGGTGAGGCCGCCGACGAACCAAGCCGAGACGAAGGTGTACACGATGAGCACGAGGGAGAGCGGCTCGCCGGTCATGGACCTGAGCAGCGACCCGCCATGGCTCCCCCTCTGCGCGGCGATGTTCAGCCACGACAGCACGAAGACGTAGAGGCACAGGAACGTCGACGTCGAGATGAACAGGAAGAAGAACCGGTAGTTGCGCTGCGCACCGTCATATCAGGATTGGAAGTAACACATCAGTTCATGGCAAGGATTCAGCAGGAGCTCAAGGTTTTCATGTCATGGATCTTGTCGCGCTCACCAGGCCGATGCACTGGCCGACCCAGGGGCAGTGGTGATCGAACTTCTGGACGCAGTTGTTGCAGATGGAGCAGTGCGACGCGCGTGGCGGACGGTAGAGCAGGCACGTGTCGCAGTACTTGACACGGACGACGTGGCCGCCGGCGACGACCACGTCCTTGGTGCGCGGCAGCCGGAGGTGCGGGTTCGCCGAGCTCATCACCACCCACTCGGTCGACGGCGTGGCGACCTCGTCGCCGGCGCCCATGGAGGGCTCGTCGTCGCCGCGCTCCGGCGGGCGCGCGTTCCTCGGCACGATGCCGGGGTCCCGGCTCGACGTCAGGAACAGGAACGAAAGATCCTGCGCCGATGCGATGCAAAAATAATGCAGCGAATGGATTAGCAATTCGGACAGGTTCAGGCATAGTAGTAGTTGAGGAATGGAGATTGCCTGCAGGTGATCGATCGAGAAGACGAGGAGGGAGACTCACCGCTAGGCCAAGAAGGATGGTGACGACGAGGACAGGCATGCCGAGAGCTTGCTTCTGCGAGGTGTCGGAGTCGAGCTTGGTGACGCACTGGAAGCAGAGGCCGACCAAAGGGCTCGTGATCAGGACGGTGGAGAGTAGCAGGGACCCCGCGTCAGGGCCGAAGATGAGCCGGCCGCCGCAGAGGAATTTCTGAAAAAGTTCAGACAAGGTCATTTCCATCACAAACTGCAAACAGTAGCTAGCCTACTTATTACGCTACTTCCTTTACCATCCATCGTTTCGACCTCGAGACGGTAAAAACAAGAAACTGCTCGAGATTTTGCAGAAGATTTTGAGGAAATTTTTGGGTAAAGCAGAGAGGCAGCAGGACTTACATTGCTTCCTTTCCACACCTGGTACAGCCTCATCCGGTCCGGCTCCGGCTCCCCCATCGATCGTCCAGCACCTCACGGCCGCCGGGCTCCGACTACGTTCTCCCCAAGATCAAGAAGCAGATGGCATACGTGGAATCACGGTGGCGCTACCTTCCTGATAATTCTTCAGCACCTGTATCGGCTCCAGCTTCCTCAGTGCTCGATCATGAGAAAGAATCAAGGAGCAGACGACGGCCGTCGACGAGGTCAGGCTGCCGGAGACGAAGAAGACACACGGCCGCGGCGCTGCTGTTCGCCGGCGTCCTCTCCCTGTCTGGCTGTCTCTCGAATTCGTTTTTGGGGGTTGGAATTGGAAGTTGGGAACCCAACCTTTACCTACTGCAAACACAATCAGAGCCTCTGCTCCTCCGCCGTCCTAGCCTGATTGGTCTGATTCGGCAACGCAACAAGGCGTGGCGGCGACGCGGGAAAACAATCATCGGGGGGCGTAACGGCCGCGTCGTCGTCGTGCTCGCCTGCTTGACGTGACAGGGTGGAGGCACCGGCCCGGCCGGCTGGCGGGGCTTGGCTCCAAGGAGGCTGCAGGGCCCACATGTCAGCCAGGGCAGGTGGATGGATTCGCGTCTCCGGTTCGTGCACCTACTAATCATGTTCTAATATTCGCTCCACATAGGGTATATACAGTGCACACATTATATTCTCAGAACACGCAGCCTCATTAGCTGCATTTTAATTTCAGTATTCTTCTTTTAGGTTTTAAGAAAGAACAAAATGGATTTCAAAGAAAAGAAAAGAACAAAAGAGGGGTTTTTTTTGTATGAATAATCTTCATTCTTTTTTCATGGTCATGGGCTCCACTTACGTTTGTAGCCAGAAACACAAAATTTGGAGTAGAAAACAAGCTGCGGACCTACGTGCCAACACGTCACCGTCTTTCGTCCTGGTTTGTAACGATTTGTGTATAATGTGGGGGGGTCTCAATTCCCTTTCCAGGAAGCCATTGACCCTTGGCGGTATGCATCGCAAAATTTATTTGTGCGTACCCAAATTGGAGCTCCTACTATTTCTTGGAGTCGTGCAATTGGGAATTGGATATCTCGCCGGCAAGGGGACAAGAAAACATTTGGCATGACGGTTGTACATCCACAAGTTGAGCGAACTGAGCATTGGGCACTGGTCGACATGGAGATGATGACTAGGCTACAACAAATAGCGTCAGTGTCATTCTGAAAAATGGCACTAATCAGTTGCCATGCTCTTAGGAGGTGCTTCGTTTTAATCGTTTACTACTGGGGAAGTGGGCCAACCAGTTAGTAACGGCCAGACAACAGTGGTACTAATGGTGTGGTGGTCAGTGAGCCATTTGGAACGAAGGTAATTAGTACTGGCTGTTGGATTAGTATCTGATTGTATTACAATTAATAGTAAATTTTTCACTGTATTAAATCCTTTTTCTTCCCCTCGCTCAAGCCATATGAACAGACGAACTCTGTCCATGCCAATTTTTTTCATTCTATTTTGTGAAGATTTCATTCCTCCAAGCGTCCTAAATATTAGCAACTTCATTCTCTCACCAATTATAGGTAGTTTTTCTGTTGATTCAGATATATAGAAATTTATGTTTTTTGGATTGGGAAAAATTTATGAGATTTTAGTTAGACTAACGTC
The DNA here is from genome assembly GCA_015342445.1 of Digitaria exilis. NCBI lineage: Eukaryota > Viridiplantae > Streptophyta > Magnoliopsida > Poales > Poaceae > Digitaria > Digitaria exilis. The sequence continues at coordinate 2,668,077 of JACEFO010001663.1, forward strand.
ATGGGCCTATTGGGCCTAGGCTGATTGTATAGCCCATTAGTGTTAGGGTTAATTAGAGGTTTGCTTATGCGTCAAGGAAGGCAAAAATCAATATAATTAAAAAAAATACATGAATTACTTTCCAATAAGCCCCTTGGGGTAAACATCTCTGTATAAAAAGTGGAGATGTAACAATCTAATTAAGAAAATATTAGAGGGAAAAAACCTTCCCTCTTGCTCAGTTGTGGGCCAGACCCTCGGCCTACCCCTTTTCTCCCTCACAACCCCAGCAGCCACATAACATCTGGTACTAGAGATGCAAGGTTTTGATGAGCCACTGCCAGATTTCATTACCAAGGCTCTGGTTGGCGTCTACCAACAGTTGGCGTGTCCTTGGGCGCACATAGAGGCCGTGGAATCTCCTACTCCATGATAGCCTCGTGGTAAAGTGCTTCCTCATCCTCCACGATACCGGCTACTCCTACTATCCGAGATCCTACTCCATGACGAGGAAGTGCTTCCTCATCCTCCACGATACCGGCTACTCCTACTATCCGATATAATGATATCTAGTAGGAGCTCTTATGGGGGCTTATGCCCTCTCGTACTAGCTCAGCATCTTTGGATCCCACATGATCCCCACTACAAATGATGATCTATGTCCAAGTGTTACAATAATTTAGGCTTTATTTGATTTAATTTTTTTTCTACCCATAAACTCATTAGTCCATAAATTGTGTTACTAGCGAACATGCTCGTGCGTTGCTACGGCGAAAATCATACAAATCTATATCTTTCTAATTTATGAGTACTTCTGTTAGCCAGTACTCGATGTCATTGTTGCTAACATTGTGTTAATTACATATTTGTGTAGTTGTATAGGCTGGCGATGTTAGTGAATCCGGTGTTAGGCACGCTGGCATTTACCATGTGGAAGAAGAAGTGAAGGTGCGTCGTCAGCTCATGACCTGTGGCACCGACCACCACAACGCAACATGTGAGTACCACCATGAGAGCCACAGAGGAGCATCAAGGAGCATCCATGGTTTGAGCCTTCGGCCTCGACTGTCCTTCCCTGATCAGATTGTGTGTGTGAAGAAGGAATAAAGGAAGTTCCAGATGAGGAGACAAAGCTCTCTGGTTCTTAGGCCATGAGAGCTCTGATATGTGGGCCGCAGAGATGAAGTAGCCCACCAGGATCAAGCGTAGCGCAGAGCTGGTGGAGTGTGGCACTGCGACAAGACTTCTAAGTCCCACCTCATAGACGCACTGAGCATATGATGTGCTAATTAACGAAAGCGTCCTCTACTTTGCTTACCGGTATTACGACGTGTGCTACAGAGGGAGTGGAAAAGTGCCCCTGCTTTGCTTATTGGTAGTATGGTGTGTGCTATGGAGGGAGCCGGAGGCGCTTGTCTATGCTCTTTCTTGATAGAGCAACACTGACAAGTAGACACTACATGACAAGTAGGCGCTACATGTGATCTTTATAGCAACTAACAGCTGGGTCCCACCTAACGGTAGAATCCTTGGCAGCTCACAAGTGGGCCCCACCTGTCAGGACGGACAAAAAAGTCAGAATCATTGCTTACTTTATACTTATGGGGGCTTATGCCCCCTCGTATTAGCTCAACATACCTGGATCCCACATAATCTCCACTAAATGGAATGGTCTATGCCCACATGTTAGCGCAATTTAGACTTTATTTGCTCTAATATTTTTCTACTCATAAACTCATTGGTCCATAAATTGTGTTTATTAGCAACATGCTCGTGTGATGCTATCGACAAAAATCATACAAATCTATATCTTTTTAATTTATGAGGACTTTTGTTATCCAATACTCTCATTTTAAATAACGGCAAATGCATAGTTGAACAACACGGAGGTATCATCCTTATTGAAAACACAAGATCAAATGGGTACTTAGTCAAAGACCGTCGAATTTATGGTCATCAGTGAGCCAAGGTGAAATACTGTAACACCCAGATTTCCAAGAAATCCGAATGCTTCTATATGCGTACCCAGGATGTCCACAGAACACATATAGATTACAAATATTGAATCACAGAGAACACAATGCTCGAATAAAATAGTTTACATCAGAGTTTAACACAAGACATAGTCTTAAACAAATAACACAGCGGGAGTCTTAATATTATTTAACGTTTCTCAACTAGTAGAGCCTCAATTCCACAGGGACACCGACTGGTTGAACACAGCTAAAAGTACAGCAGATCCTCCGGAAACTCAGCAAGCGACTAATCATTCAATGCTCCATCTGTTACCCATCCGGGATTTTTTTGAATAGTTGCAAGTGTAAGTAAACCATCTTACATAACAAGTATAACCCGGGTTATGCATCGAGATTGACGTACGCTCAGGGTGCAACATGAGGGGGGTCAATGGCGTCCAGAGCGAGAGCGCAATCATCACAACGTGTGAAGCTGCCGTACATCGGGCGCTTACATCACGGGACTTTGCCTAACGAGACATAGCCAACAGATAAATCCGTCCTTGAGTCGGATCAAACTATACTCTCACCCATGCTCCCCACATACGCCTTTCGGTAACCACTGGCGAGCTAGAGACGTACAAGCTAATTATGCAAGACCAGAGCCATTATAGTTCCAACGGCGGCGAACAAGTTTCTGAGTTGCTGCTTTAAGAACCGGACCTTACGGAGAGACATTAGAACAAAACACGAAGCACATGCTCTAATTCCCTAGACCAAACCTTATGGAGACACTAGAACAAAGCACGAAGCACATGCTCTAGTTCCCCGAACCATGTTGCTAAAAAGCATCTTTTAATCATCATTGAAGTGAACCATTAATTCAATATCAACATTAAAATAAATGTTGGTTGCAGCGCGTAGCAAATACTATCCATAATGCATATAACCCGGGTAAACAAGGAATAAGGTAAAGACTAGGTACATCTTTAGTGTATAACAATATTAGACACATGCATATGATTTGTATTATTAAATGATGTATAGGTAACAAAGATTGTCCGTGTTATACTTGCCTTCCTCAGCGAACTGCTGCTGCACCTGCTCTTTGGGAACGGGATCGTCGGCGAACTCGAACGGCTCGTCAACTACTCACATCGATCACCACACAAGCATCCACAATACAAACAAGGCATTTAATTAGAACAGTACACCAAACATAGACAAATGATGAAAAGAAGGCTTTAGAATTACTGTACGCTCCACTACAAACACATGAGCGCGAAAATCACTCAAATCGGAGTTAAAACGAAGAAACTACGCTTAAAACGGGCTCTAGGGGCTTGCTGGTAAGACTTGTAGGCTTGCAGGGGTGTTTTTGAAAGAAACCAGGGACCTAAAACATAATTCCGTATAAAAACCCGAGAGCTAACGAGTAAAACAGCCATCTAGGACGGCGGGCACTATTTCTCAAAAGCGCAGGGGCTAAACCGAAAGAAAAAGGACTAAACTGTAATTATTTTTGAATAGAGGTGGACCGCGGGTTGATTTCCAAAAACTACACGGGCTCTTTTGCAAAAACGTCACGGCGACCGGTTTGACCTAGGCTGACTCGATTCGGGTTTGATCTGGGCCGTTGGATCTAGATCTGAGGGCTCTGGGCGTTTGAGGGCAAAGGGTCACCGGAGACGGCGGCTCGAGGCGGCGCGCGGCCGGAATCCTCGCCGGAGTTGAGCTTTCCCGGTGCTACAGGGCACCAAACCTCGCCGCGTTTGGCCCGGGAGAGAGAGGGGACAACGGCGAACCCGTTTTGGGGGTTGTGCTCGAGGCTCGGGCGACGGTGGCGGCTGGCGACGAGCGGCGGCGGACGGGGATCGACGGTGAGCTTGCGCAAGCGCTACGGAGCGAGAGAGAGAGAGGGTTTAGGGGCTCGACGTGCTCCTCTATACCTGGCGAAGCTCCTGGACCCGATCTCGTCGACAATGGGGCGGCGAGGTGACGAATTGGCGGCTCGGCTAGGGTTTGGCGGCGGCGGCGCTGCGTAGGGCCCACGGCGGCTAGGGTTTTGGGGTAGGGGCCAGGCGAGGGGTGGCAGCGCTTATAAAAGGTCCTTGGCGTGCGTGCCAAGCAGAGGGAAGGCGGCGCGGCGTCGTGAGCGAGGCGGACTCGAGCTCGACCCTGCGTCGGGCTCGGTCTGTCAGCGGCGCGAGGAGAGGGATGACAGGCGGGCCCTGGGTGTCAGCGGCTCGGGAGGGAGACGGGAAGCGGGAGCGCGGGCTGGCGAGAGTGGGCTGCTGCTGGGCCTGCACGAGAGGAGCTGGGCCGCGCAGAGGAAAAAAAGAAAGGAGGAAGAAGGCCGGCTGGGCTGAAATGAGAGAGAAAGAGAAAGGTTTTCCTTTTATTTAAACACTCATTTGAATTCAAATTCAAACTCAAATTTGAATTCAACAATAAAAAATAAATGCACCAGTATGAATGCAACAATAATGTTTCTATTCCCTATATTTGCTTTTAATTATTCAAAATTTTATTTTTCCTACATTTTTCATGAGCACTTGAATATAAAAAGCTATTTAATTACTAAATTTTAAATAGGGCAAATTTTAGCGTGTTACAAGTACATGTTCTGAAGGTGTGCGTGGAGCTAAGGAGCTTGCTGATCGTGTACCCACGCACGGACCGTAGCTGCTCTTGCTTGTCAGAGTGAGACTCACAAGTATGCGCTACATGTGATCTTTATAGCAACCAACAGCCGGGGCCCACCTAACGGTATAATTCTTGGTAGCTGACAAGTGAGCCCCATCTGTCAGGACGGACAAAAAAAAGGTAGAACCATTGCTTCCTTTAGAAATATGTATAGATAGGGATAATTAGTTTGGTGTAAAAATAAAGAGATTTTGAGAAAATAATTTAGGGAAAGAAGATTCATTGGAGCTGAATTATCCACATGAATCCCATTTTTCACATCGACCCTCTTCCCTAAAATAGCAATAATGAGGGGGAAAACAAAACTGCCACGACCCTTTTTGTTTTAATGTTTTTTCAATACTTTGAATCTCCTCTCCCAAAAGAAAATACAGAAAAGCCATCTACATCCTCTTTTATGTGTCTTGTCCGCAGGAGCAGCCCTGCTCATGTTGATCTCTAGCAAACTGCTAGTCGTGCCCACTCACCCGCCCTTGTCGTCCAGCAAGGATCTACCCCCTGTACTCTTCCGTGGAGTTGTGCAACGAGAGGTCCGAGGAGTTGTGCACTGTCCCTGCCAATTGCAATGGAGAGAGGGCTAACTGCACCTTTGAGGGTTTCCCCTATTGGCACCAAATCCCACACCGGACTTCCCATGGTCTGAGCAAAAAGTTCGATGGAACACCAACAAGGTAGGATTGGACGAAATGCCTCGAAGCTCGCTAGCTCGCTTGGCTCGCCGCTCGCTCGGTACAGAAACGAGCCAAGCTGCGCAGGGGTTTTGGCTAGCTACAAATAACGAGCAAGCCGAGCTGGCTCGTGAGCCACCTCGCGAGCTTAACGAGCCATGTAGCTCAGTAAACCCACCAGACACCAGCCCAATATCAGCCTACAAACAAAACCCTACCCACTCTCCAATAACATTCCTCGCACCCCCTCCCACCCAACGCCGTCCCCATGACCCCAGTCGCAACTCGCCTCACACGTTGACGGACGCGCGCCTCTCTTATCCGATCCGCTCCTCCGCACTCACGATGACGCGCACCTCCCTCCTCTGTTGTGCTCCTCCGACCTCACGCCAATGGTGCTGCAGTTCCCCTCCTCTTCCCTAAAAATAGCCCTTCTCTCCCGCAACAATAGCACTCCCAATCCAACTCCTCTGTTCTGCCACCGACCGCTGCGTCCGTTCGGCCACCGTCCCTCCGCTATCTCTATGCTGCAGTCGCTGAGTCAAGCCCCTGAAGCAACACAACAAGCACGTGAAGCAACACAAAGTCGTTGAGTCAAGCCCCTAAAGCAACACAACAAGCACATGAAGCAACACAAGGCGAGCAATTGGAGAGCATCGGCCTCTCGCTCTTAGATCTAGGTTCCTGAACTTTCGTTTCTATTTTTCTTTAATCTTCTTTGTTCAGTTTCTGGCTGCTTGTGGTTATTGGGTTAGAATTTGAGGATTTTGGCTTTGATTATGTAAACTATATTGGATTTCTGAGGTGGTTCGATTCGTAATCGAGGATTTGGCTTTCATTTTCAAAACTTTGTTGGATCCCAGTAGAAAAAAAACATTTGTTGTTGATTGAATACATAATTTAGTTTGTTGGTTTCATTTATGATGATTTGCTACTGCACTGGCTCGCGAGCTGCTCGAGTCGGCTCGTGAGCTCGATCGAGTCGAGCCGAGCTGCCTTTTCTACTCGTTATGTTAACGAGCCGGGCCGAGCTACCTTATTTAAATAACGAGCTGCACCGAGCCTCGGCTCGCTCGTTATCTACCCCTACAACAAGGTAATATTCATGGTTTTTTTACTGGGCAAAATTTGTTGCGGAACACTACGAAACATTGAATATGCCAAATACACACCCCAGACACTCAAACATTAAATGTATGGAGGGGATTTGAGGTAGAAGGATCTAGGCATGTGAAGTTTAGCTCGATGTGAGGCCCATGGGGAAAGAAACAACAAAGGTGCAGCATGTTCTAGCGCGACATGGGGTGCGCCATGGCCCTGGCCGCACGTGCCTTAGACCTCACCACCAGCGTGTGAATGGGTTGTGATGGCCTCGGCGCTAGGTCAGGTCGTGAGGGAGTTCGCACTGGGGAGGTCGCCGTGTTCCTATGGATGCACTCGCACGGAGCAAGGCATGAACGATGGGGGCAGCCACAACGCACTGGGCTGACATGGGGGCCTACCTGGATTGAGGGCAAAAGAGACATTTCATAACCTATCTCTCTCCCTCAAATCAAAGAAATTATTATTTAATTGGTTGGAGTGTGAAGGAGCAAAGGTACTCGATTTCATAATGGTACAGGGCAAATTTCAATGTGTGCGGTATGTATTGCCAAATTCGACATTATCGTAGTATCCTACAACAAATTTTGCCAATCTACTTCTAGTGTTGCTGATGAATTAGGAGCATGATAGTTTTGTTTGTTGTTTTGATGGAATTGATTGTTGTGTTTGTTGATGGAACTTATGCAGATTCCAGGAACTATTCTTCTGCTTGCTAGCTCATTAAGCCCTGTTTGGCCGGGCTTCGGCTCCGATTTCGCATGCAGCTTCACTAAAAAAAATTGCCAACAAGATGCTCCCTCAACTACTTCTCTGGAAAAATGAGGAAGCCAGACTCTAAAACGCAACGAAGCTAGGAGCTGCCTGGGGATAGCTTCAGGTGCTTCTCATCCATGGGACCCACTATTTTTTTTTGACTTGTTTGCCTCTTTCTTTCATAAAGGCTGCAGAAGAAGTTGTTTTGCCAAATAATTTCTGGCACAACCACAACCACAACCAACACAGCTGAGTTTTCGGAGAAGCCATAGCCACAGTCGAAGCCGGCACAACTGGAGCCCTACCAAACATGCCATAATTGTCGTGCCGCTATTCTAGAGTCTAGACGAGCATATTATAAATGAGCCTATAATAAGATGTCTTCTCATGATCGTGGAACATTAGACCGATCCAAGCTGAACATTACAAAAGCAATGCAAAAGCTTCTATTTTTTCTTACCGGAACCAGGGCTAGAGCACGACCTGCCCTGCCACGTGTAACACGAAACGATGATCTTTCACCACTGACATCTAACACTCACGGTTCTTCCTACAAGCCATCAGCAATGGTCGCAAAATTATCTAAAAAAAAAAGCAATGGTCGCAAACAGCTTTACCGGTACTAACTGTACCTTTCCCCCGCACAAAAACACATTACAAATAGCCTAGCAGAACTGAATTTTAAATTATTACTCCCCTTCAATCAAAACAGGGGGAAAGTACGACACCGCTCCCCGGATACAAATGGGCCAATTTGTTTTTCAAGGAACGCAAACGGGGTTATGCGTAGCACAGCGACCAAAACGGCAAAAACCAACCACACACGAACCAACTACAGAACGAACACAGAAGCCAAAGAAAAAAAAAACATCCGATCACTCCATCAGATCTCAGAGGACATTGACCGCGAACGGCGTCCGCACCGAGTGCGCGCCGTCGGACCAGGTGACGGCGCCGTGCGCGTACCCTTTGCTCACGGCCGCCCCCTCAGCCACATCGAAGGTCACCTCGTACCTCGCCGTCGTCCACCTCTCCGAGAACACCAGCCGGTCCGGCGACACCCGCACCTCGACGCCCGGCGGCGCCTCGACGGCCGCCGCGTACGTCGTGTTCGATGCCCCCACGTTGATGGCGGTGCGTGTCACGGTCACCATCTTCTTCTTCCCCCTCTGCAGCCGCGGCACGGAGATGGACGGGTAGTTCACCGCCGCCGCGATGAGGTCCGGCGACGGCGCGCCGGCCGGGCACGAGAACCGCGCGTCGCCGGAGACCTTCCGGACGATCTGCTCCTTGTAGCCGTAGTAGCAGAGGAAGTTGAGGTAGTCCTCCGTGCTCGTGTCGAACACCAAGCCCGGGCTCAGGGCTCGCAGCGGGCTCATCTCGCCGGCGCCCATGTCGTGCCCCGTCGCCGCCGCGCCATTGCTTGTCGCCACCAGCTTCCCGAGGTTGTTCCTCGTCGTAGCTGCGTACGAGACGTGCGTGAGAATGTTATGCGAATGCAAATGCTCTCTGCTCGGTGTATTCATTCTGTACCTGTGGTCATGAGAGCCGATCTGATCATGGACGGCGTCCAGCCCGGGTGCGCCGACTTGACGAAGGCGGCGGCGCCCGCGACGTGCGGGCAGGCCATGGAGGTGCCGGACTTGATGGCGAAGGCCGAAGGCTTCTTGCCGGGCGGGACGTCGTCGCTCTCGGCCGAAGGGATCGTGGCGGCAAGGATGCTGACGCCGGGCGCCATCAGGTCAGGCTACCAACACCAAAGTTCAGAGCGTGGCCCAACACAACGTGTCAGAACACGATCAAAGAGCACTGCTCGTGCCAAGGATCTCATATAATTCATGTGAGAGAAAAAAAAGTTGGGGAAAACTACCTTGAGGATGGACTCGGTGAGGCCAGGGCCACGCGCCGAGAAGGACGCCACGACCGGCGCCGGCTTGAAGTCCCTGATGTCCTCGGTCGGGAGGATCACGGCCGTCGGATTCCTGAATCAGCAGCACCAAGGTCAACGGTCAGTCAAACTCCTCCCACTGAAAAAGGAATGGTCTCCAATTGTCACGACTCGCTGGCTGGCTCTGGCTCAGTGGCTCACTTTGTGGTGTTGATGTACTCGAGGATCTGCGCGCCGGCGTCCGTGCCGACCTGCGACATCGCGAAGCCGCCGGCGACGAACGGCACGTCCTTCTCGGCGTCGTCGATGAGCACCAGCCCCATGGCGCCAGACCCTTCGGCCACCAGCTTCTTCACCCGCCGCGACACCGTCGGCTCCGTGCTCACGCACACCACGATCTTCCCGGCCACCTTCTGCGCGTTCAGCGATCCAGGGTAGCAGTTGCTGCGATCCATCCAATTCGACACCATCGTCAGATCGATCACTTCGCACAGCAAGAAATGGCGGCGTTGATGCGGCTGCCGCGTACCTCGCCTCGTCCACCGGCGCGTAGTGGGCGGCGGCCTGTGCCCCGAACACCAGTGGGTACTTACCGCCGCTGAGGCTCTGGTTCGAGAAGTTTATCGCCACTCCCTGACACGAACCAAACAACCAGATGTATATATATAAATATATAAGTATATAACCATGGCGATGGCGACGGCAGTGGAACAGTGCCCCAGCGTGGCTACTACCTTAACGACGGCGCCATTGCCGAGCACGATGCTTGACTGGAAGGAGCGATCAATGGAGGAAGCAGCGACGGTGAGGAGCCACGGTGCGGAGTTGACGACGGTGAAAGGATCAGGCCCATCGTTGCCGCCGGAGCACACCACAAGCACGCCGCGCTGGTGCGCGTGGAACGCGCCGAGTGCGATGGGGTCGGCGAGGAAGTCCGACTGGAACGCCGAGCTCATGCCGATGGAGATGGAGACCACGTCCACGCCGTCGCCCACCGCGTCGTCGATGGCCTTGAGCACCGCCGACGACGAGCACCCGCCCAGCGAGCACGCCCTGTACACCGCCACCCGGCTCGCCGGAGCGCCGCCCTTCGCCGCGCCTCCGGCGAGCCCGTAGTAGTTGGCGTCGGATACCACCGATCCCGCCGCCGTCGACGCCGTGTGCGTCCCGTGCCCCACCGTGTCCCGCGGCGATCCGGTGGTCGCCGCTGGTGTCGCCACGCCGCCGCGGGAGGCGTTCGAGGAAGACGACGACTCGGGCATCACGCCGTAGTACCGGGCGCCGATGAGCTTCCTGTGACAGTGGCGCATGGCATGGCAGACACACACATCTGTGAGTAGTTGTGTCACACAAGTGTTTCCTTTTCTTTACAAAAAAAAAAGCAGAGGAGGAGGAGGATGACGCGAGCATCGGGTAGGTACTACTTGTTGCAGCTGCTCTTGTTGAAGTCGGGGCCTTCCATGCACACGCCGCGCCACCGCGCCGGGACGTCGCGCATCCCGGCGTCGTCGAAGCTCGGAGACTCCGGCCAGACGCCCGTGTCGATGATGCCGATGATGACATCGCCGGACGCGCGGCGGCCGAGGCGGCCGGGGCTGAGGCCGGACTGCACCTCGAGGAAGTCCCAGGAGCGCGTCGTGTGCAGCTGCAGCGCGTGGTCCTTGAACACCGACACCACCCTCTCGTGCCCTGCCAACAACGCCAGACCATGTCACCATCGATGCTTCGCTCGCGCACACGAACGATCATTATTGCAAGGAAAGAAACAATCCGTCGAGCAAGACTTTTTCGAAAAAAAGGAAACTAAATGGTTTTCCAAAAAAAAAATAAAAAATTATTGGACCGATGGAGCAGGTGAGCCCTCACCGGAGAGCGCGGCGGCCTCCTCCTGGGTGAGCTTGGCGGCGAAGCCCTCGAACGCGTGGTGGTAGCTCTGCGTCAGCGCCACCCTCCCCTGCTCTTGGCTCGCGACGATGGCCGACAGCATCTGCAGGTGTCCCGCCTGCACCTCCTCGTGGCCGCCGCCCGAGGGGCTCCCCATGTAGACGACATACGACTGCATCGCCGGCGAGCACCATCGATCATCAGCAAGCAAAAATCAACAAATCCGATGGAACAAGGAAACCTAATCCTAATTAAGCTTGTGGCTGCAGCAGCTTCAACTCTATCTTGCAGAGCTCAGCTGGCAATCAAGTACTGTAGTAGGGTAGCAATCGAATAGGGCACTACCTCTCTGGTGATGTGGTCCGGTTCAGCTGATGAGAGGATTGGTACCAGGAAGCGGTAGGCGAGGACGAGGATGACGAAGCGCCCGGTGTTCACCATTGGCGTCCCCCCACGACCAGCTCGGCGATCACCACGAGTGATAGAAGCGGTTGGTGGGGACTGCTTGATACCGGCAGGATGGGGGACGCCATTTGTAGCTGGAGGTGACTCTCGCTTTTGACAGAATCGGATTCATCTGGGCTCTGACTGGCCTCTTTCCAGCAGTGGCTTTGCGTCGCTTTCGACGGGATCATGGTGGATGGATGGAAGCTTCTCTTTCTCTCGTGGGGATTTCGTTGGTCGTCGTCGCCATCCTTTCTTCGCCGTTGCGGCACGGGTGGCCGCGTGTCTTGCTTGAAACCATGTCCAGATCAACGTGGGTTAAATTGTTTTGGTGAGCGAGGGAGATTGCTTGGCGCCGAGGGATGGAATATGTGCAGTGCGGTCTGACGCTTTCAGAGCCTAGCTTTCACTTTCCTCATGCACTTGGGCTCAAGTGTTTTTGCTTTTTATATACTAGGAAAAAACCCTGTTTCTTTTTCCCCCTTATTTTTCTGAAAAGATTTGTTTACTGTATGTTCAGAAATTAACATCTGGAACTGAAAGCTGCTGCATTGTCTCTCGGTGAGTGTAGTAAATATCTTGAAGTGGTTGCTGATGATGGGTAGGATAGCTTAGCTTCATGATGGGAATATTGCAAGGAAAGTGATGGATCGATCATAAAACCGAAAAACCCTATGCCGTGTCAAGCATTCCTGTCCTGTCCTGCCTTTAACCACAGCTGCGTTCCGTCGAGAACATTAAACAGCTGCACCTTATGGTGTCGGTGTCTGAAGCCTGAAGGCCGGGCAAGTCATTTTCAAGGAACGTATCAGATAGCCTTGCCTTTAGCGAGTCAGCCTCCCTTTCTGGTAGCTAAGCTTTCATGTGTTATCTCCCCAGCAAAGTGAACTCATTTCCTCGCAACAATGCCACTGCCCCTAGAAAATTTGTTCTTTTCATTTCTACCGACAGCAATTACAATCGTTTTAAATTATCTTCTATATTTGTATCGGGATCCATGTCGATGATTGTTTCTCTCCTCACCGAGCTGGATCCGAGACGGCAGTCCGATCATAGGGATGATCATCCTTGGTGGGGAGTAAAGGGGCAAAGCAACTCCACACCGGAGATGTGAGCTACACTAATCAATAACTAGCACATGACCAAAGGCATTTCCACATAGCCTCTCTGAGGACTTCTGCTCCAAGTCTCCAACCCACTACATCATAGCGTCCCAGTCCCTTCTGTGTTTTCAGTTGCCACGATCAGGCCATGATCAAGGCGCGACTAGGGGAGAAAGCCTGAATCGATTGGTTCCGGGATCGGTTACTGTTTGTCCTTTTTGCTTTGCTACCCTGAGTAACCATCAACCAAGCAGATGAAGTATCTGATTCTCTTCAATCCAAAAAAAAGTAAGACCAACAGTTTCTTGTCTTTTAAATTTGAGCCAATCAAGTAAAAAATTTCAGCTTCTGTAATTATGACAGCGAAAAAGTTGGTAGATTACAAATAGACTATTTAAAATTGCTTTCGCATCTCAGACTACGAACATAGAAAGCTTGCTTGCCAAAGAGAAGAAATATGCAAAATATTGAAGAATCTGGGTCCATTGATGATTGTTCTTTTCTTGAGTATCAAGGGCCATAAAAGTGAAGCGTGGGGGCACTGTCATGTACCAAGTACTGTAGCCAACTGAGTAAGCAAACGAAGATGCCTCTGATCAACTTTGCAAAGCCAATCGAATCCACGCTTTGTGAGGTTGACTGCTAGAACAGGGTCAGCTATTTGCATTGCAGATGTGTTTGGTTACTACATCACTTATTGTAAAATCTTCAGGAAGTTCAGTATATGCAATTGACATATATTTCACTCCGTATATTTAACAATTTGCATAGCTCCTGAAAATATACCTCCATTGGACCCAGGAAAGGTAATGGGGTTGTAAAAACTAACATCACCAAAAATTGCACACCTTCAGATTGTGAGTAGCAATGAGATATACAGAATTCCCTTCATTTGTATTGCTTCCAGGCCAATTTGGAGTCCCAAGTCTCACTAACATCAGCAAAAACTGCGCATCTTCAGATCATTCAGATTGTGAGTAGCAACGAGATATACAGAATTCCCTTCATTTGTACTGCTTCCAGGCCAATTTGGGTCCCAAGTCCCAAAGAAGGAAAGAACGTAAGCTCCTGTATTCAGGAAATCTGAGGCTTGCTGATGACCAGTGGCTTCTTATTGTAAACTGATTAACCCTCTCAGTGTCAGAATGTACCGTGAATATGAGGGGAGAAAATGTTCAAGACTTCAAGTATCATGAAATCTGGTTCCCAGTCGAATGGCATTTATCATGATGTTTGACAGGTACCAGCTACAACTGATGTCCCTAAATTGGACATGAAAAAGTAGATAGTTATGCAGCATAAAGCTATAGATAGTGCTCATGCACAGCTAAAGCACATCCCTCTTATAAGCATCAAGGGAGAAAAAAACAAATTAGGGACAGTGACTACACTAGACAGTAAGAAGATTCAATTACGTGAAAACAGAATTACATTTTACAGGCATTGTGTATGAGATTCTGAACAGCAAAATTGGGAAACGCGGCAAGCACAATGTATCAATAAAGCCAAGGCAGAGTGACAGGCAGCATTGACACCGCTCCGCTCATACATTCTTGAGCTTCTTCATCTTGGACGGTGGCCATCTGCCCTTCTTCCTGAGCCGCCTCTTGCGGACGAGCCGCTTACGTCGCTGCCTCAGCTTCTTGGCAATTTTCATCTTTGCCCTCTGTTCCATGATCATCTTCTGCTTTGACTCGAGCGGCATTTCCTCAATCTTAACCGCTGGTTTCGGCTCTTCTGGCTGCTCCCCATCAGCCTCACCACCCTCCGCAGTGGCACAGACAAGAACCACTCTCTTCTCCGCAAAAGAAGCACAGGTGGCAGTCACATTCAGATAGCTCTGTAGGGAGGCGAGGTTCTTGCATTGCAGCCTTGGAGCTGCAACAACATAAACAAAGACGAAGAATTTAACATGATGTAGAGCACACTATTTCACAGCTTTCAATTCTTTTTTAAGGTCCATATTTCACAAATTTTAATTCTGATATCATATATATGCATAATGGAGTCAAGGGTTCATGGTTCACAGCATTTACAATAGCTCCAGTGTTTTAAAGGCGTACCCAGAACGCCTTAAGGTCCTAGTTACGCCTTGTTGCCAAGGCGATAAGGCGCACCTAGGTTGCCTAGCCTTGCCTTACCGCGTTTTAAACACTGAATAACTCAATGCAACACAAGCACATAACAATAGTAGCAAACTTCTCCCTTGTCTCTGGGGGTGGGATTTGGAATTTGAAATTAGAATTGGAAGGTTTGACAGCCAAGGAGCGGCAAATAAGTAAATCTCTTGAACATAGCAGAAGCGAAAATAAATAGTGTGCCTACTGTATCACTAGATGAACCAGCACAGGAAAATGTTGCCATCTCCACATATATAACAGCTAGATGCTTTAGTGCCGAGTTGCTTGGTCAATCTAATGTCATCGACTGACACTGTTGGCTTACACTCGTAATGAAATTGGCAGTAAAATAAAGCATAAAATGAGAAGAAAAAAAGTAGCACTAGCGATCCTACGATCTAATTACACCTCCGGCACATCTGGAACGTATGCAATTGCAGCTCCCAAGAAATTGACGCACACCAAGTGTTCGAAGGAATTCCCGAATGGCTAGCAGCATCACATTGACGCAGCCCGGGACTGGACTGGCACACACTTAAATCGACAAAATAAAAGAAAATTAATGAACGCAGTTCGTTACAGGGTACTACAGCTGCTAACGCACGACACATTCCCAAGAACCAGCCCCAACCAACCACGCAACGTACAGGGGCAGTGCCCTCGAACGAAGACGCCGGGGGATGGAGGATGTGCGATTGCGGAGCTTACCGGGATAGGAGACACTGGCGGCAGCGGGGAGAGCTCGGGAGCGTGGGGCGGAGGGGGTGGCGAGGAAGGAGACGGTTGGGGAGATGAGGAGCGCCATGGATGGTTGTGGCCTTGTTGGCCTCGATGCTGCTTCTGCTGCTGCGCCTGGGAGTGGAGGATAATAACTGGATAAGCCTGCAAGGGAAGACGAGGCTCTGCCGTCGGATTGGCAGTTGACGGTCAGAGTTTAGTTAGGGCAGCTTTAACGGTTTTTTTTTTTGAGCGGAAAGAAGACTTATATTAATATATGTAGTTGAGTACACACTCAAGTTACAAGCACTCTGTAAATCGAAGAGATTACATCGAAGAGATTACAACTAAGAGCACTCAATATATAACTCCAAAACTCAATTCCAAACCTATGTGACGGTTTATACGGATGACTGCACAGGCAAGTGGCCTTCGGGCGTCATAGACGGCTCAACCAGAAGTAGTGCCACAACCCAATGAATGGCGGCCAACATTCCTGTAGGCAGAATTGAGCATAATCTTCTTTTCTCGTGTTTCTCCCCATCTTGCTTCTGCCACCGAAGAAGAAGAGAAACTTGATCCAAAGATCTCCCTGGACCTCCATCGTGATTGGATCTAATCACGACGAAAGGGGGAAGGTCCCGGAGAATTTTATTCCATGGCTGCGACATCATCTCCATATTCATGCCGCCGTTCGGGAACCTAATTCTCCATGTCGTCATAAAGTTGTTGACGTTGCCGGCGTCACCTTCATCGGAACCGCCATGAAGAGACCAAATCCACCCTATCTCCTCGCCGTTGCCGGGAAGGAAGAGGAGGAAACAAATCTCCAATACCAAAATATTTGGCATGAAGAAATCCTAACCCTAAAAGGCACTTTATCTAAAGGAAAAACTAATAGAGAGATGGATCCCCACTCCCTCCGGCCTCCAGCGTCTCGCCGGAGGAGGAGGGAGGGGGACCAAACGGTGGTGGACTGGTGGCGGCGGCGGCGGCGGCTCCTGGCGGCGGCGGCGGCAGCGACGCGAAAGAGATTAGGGCAGCTTTAACGTTTAATCACTTGGGAGGTGCAAAGGTAGTACACGTCACTGAGCAGCTACCTGAACCAAAACGCTCTAACGTATAGTCCATGCTAAGCACCTTGTGGTGGGTCCCATACTTTTAAAATATTCAATCTTTATTCGTACTAACCAATCGATGCTCTGAATAGAGGTAGGTGGTACAGTTGAATTATATTTTATTGTTGGCACCGGGAGCTCAAACAAGCACCAGGAGCTTAGAATTTTTAGTTTAGCACCCTTGCTCACCTCACTCACTCTTTTCTCTATCTTCCTAGCACCACCTTAGAACAAACGCTGGAGCTGCCCTTATGCTTCACAAAGGGCGAGTCGCTTTTATGCAAGAGTCATGAGCGTGTCCCTAACAACGGCACAATTACCAGCTTGGGCATAGCAGAGATGAGGAAAAAAAATAGTGAGGAGAAAGAAACACTTTAGTCAAAACAATTTGCATGAATGAGGACAAAATAGAGAGGAGAGAAACACTTTACAAAAAAAAAATTCGCATGAATGGTTTTAAAATATAGAAAGTCATTCGATTCCTGAATCGAAATAACTCGTCTGAAATGTTTCACGTAGTCATGTCAATCCTGAATCGAAACAATTCATCAGAAAGCTTTCAAACATCCAAAGCCAAATTGTATGTAGTTTTAGGAAGGCGTAATGGATGCATAACCCAAATTTCTCTCCACAGCAAGCTCCTTCGTGTGCCACTGTCATAGCAAGAGGGTTCTATATATATCCTCACCACATCCACAGACGTGTTAACGAAACAGTTGATTTCTCCGAGTTCTTCAGCCTGATGGTCTGATGCCACGCAAGATGAAAGATCACGAGTTCATGACTCGTTCAGAAAAAAAAAATCGAAAATAGTTTTTTTTTCACATATTGTGACCAACGTCAATATATTGGTCAGAGAAGCAGACATTAAGCAATAATTAAATAAAGACAAGCTAAGTGATAAGCAGGGTGGCGCGATGAGCCCTGAGGCTGATCGTCGATCTGAATGCAGTCTCAGTCTGGCTTAATTAACTCCCAAGCACTGAGCTTGAGCAACTTGACTAAGACTGAACTCGATGTAACAATTATTTTGCGACAAAAACAAAAAAAAATCTAATTGCAGATTATCGTCGCCGACAAGAAGAAGGATTTGCACCAAGTCTTGACGATCTCGAGTTCCAAGCAGGCATGTCTCCATGTGCTTGGTAAAATCATTATTACTAGCAATTCACAATCTGACCCCGACGAGATCCAGCGCCTCCTCCTCGCCGCCGCCTTCGCCGTGCGTCTCCCTCAAGCCATTGCCCTGCACCGCCACCGCGCCGCCACTGGGCTGTTGGTTCTGACGGACGCGCGGGGTCTCCGCCGTCGCGGTGGCTGCGGCCTGAACCCCGCCGCCGGGTCCCGCGGGGCGGCCCCCGGAAGCTTGTCGCGGCGGCAGCCGATGATCCTCGGAGCGCACGACGGAGTCGGCGGCCTGGTGGCGTCGGCCGGCGGGGGGCGTGGTGGTGCCCGTCGTCGTCGTCGCCGTGGTGGCAGCTAACGACCACCTGACAAAGGCATCGAACTCGCGCAAATCCCTGACCCATCCCTCCTCCCCCGCTTGGTCTCGTTGGTGGCGAGACAACGAGGCCGCCGCCTCCGCGGCCTCGGCGCGGTAGGATCTGTCGGCTGCTGCTTGCTGCTGCTGATCCATGTCTCTGTTCGCGCCGGATCGATGGAAGGGGATCGATCTCAATTCTCACCTCAGGCGAAGGCCGCGTAACCCCCCTGATTTCTTAGCCTCGGTGGGACGGAACAGACCAACCAGGATTCTGGCCTGGAAGGGGGAACAATCCGATTCGGTCCTCACCGCTTTATTAGGCCATGTTTGGCATCAACTAACGATTTTTCACCCCTATAGACATTCCTAATATCTTGTGCACAAGAAAACCTCTCCCGTGAAAATGCTGTTGGGCTAATCATGTTGTGATACAACCGGACTTGAATAGAAGGAAAGGACTAGAAGTCATAGTCCATGTCTGGTTGCCCGGACTTGTATAAAAGGAAAGAAGGACTAGACGTCCTAGTCTATGTCCGGTTGCTTGTGGGCTCTTACCGAAACTCTAGTCATAGGTCGGAGTATATATATGAGAGAAATTGTCATTATAAATGATCGAATATGAGGAATAAAGAGAAGCTCCACCTACATTGTGTCTTGTTTACTTTGTTCTTGTGTTTATCATGAGAGACGTGAGAGGGAGAAGATCCAACCGTTGACGACGTGTTTTACAACACGTTATCAACACGACTGCTCTTCGTCGACTACGCTGGAGGAGTCGTCATCAAGCTCGATGCCGGCGATCTCGCCGTCGTCCTCGTCGACGACTACTTCGACGACGTCGACTACATCAACGTCGCCAACGATCGGATCTGCACCGACTCGTCATCACGCCGGCAGGTCCCCCAGCCTAGCCGAACTGTCCTACGCGACAGGCTTCGAATCTGTCCGTTGAATAAAGCAAGATGGTATGTTTTTTTAGTAGATTAGATATGTGAATACAATCGTCGAATTGGAAGTTTTAATTTGCTAAATCTAATATGCGCCAAATGAGTAGTATGAATAACTACTTGACTCCATCTCGCATAATCGATTATGCTGCACACTTGAACATTACTGATTGAAAGGCATAAAAGGGAGGCGTACAATACCAGTGGCAAGATGGCCAGCGGCCGTAACAATGATCCTGTGGTTTTGAACACAATATGCACATGCATCCTGAAGATGAACCACGAACCGGTCTGGATATCGGAGATCGTTCTACTCATACGCCAACAATCCTACCGCTTGAAAGCTATCTGCGCACATATATAAGATCGCTCGCAGCGGTGTCTCTTTTGCCGAGCTTCACCAGAAGTCAAGCCACGCTCGCCCGAATGAGTGCGTCAAACATGTGTGTCGCTGAAGCCGAGCACCGCCTGCAGCAAGCTCAATGCTCGTAGATGTACATCAATCGCCCGCGGTAGCTCGCCAACTCTGTGAATGTACACGCACGGTGGCCACCTCCTGTCCGCTAGCTTTGCAAACGAACAAAAGCAACCTGCTCACCTGCATGCGAGCCCCTTTGAGACCTACATCGTTTATCGTGGCCTGTACCCAAACTCAGTCGCAATCCTACATGAAGCCGAAGTCGAGCATGAGCCGAGCCCGTAAGCCAATGTCATGTCTCTCTTGCTAGACACGCTTGCCCCCTTCTACTTTGAACTCGTTGTACTCACCACATAGCGCCCATGTGCGCTATGGCATTACTCCCTCATCCACCTCGCTGCGCTTGAAGTCGTTGCATACCGGAAGGCGGAGGTTACTGCTAGTCCTGAAGAGAGGTGGGGACGTGAATGAGAGTTGGAGTAGAGAGGTCAAGCTGGCTCGATTAGGATCCCATCCTGAAGTGGACCTAGGGTGTAGCCGTGTGGCGTTCTCAGAACAACGTAATTAGGAAAAAGGGGCAGAACAATATTATCTCGCAGATACAGTTTGTGTGTCGCTATGAAAATTTGTGTTATAACTAGAAGTTAAACCTTGGTCCTTACGGATTTGAGTTTTTCTAGCAGAAAACACCTCAGGTTATTTGGTTTAGTGGCAGGTTAAGAATTAAATATCTTCTGTAGCTTCTATTTATTTGCTGTTTTATGGTATTTGTTATAATTACACATAATACAGTAAAATAAATGCCTTTAATCATAGAAACATGGTTTTAGGTATCTGAGTTCTCTAAATTTTGAAACCCCCCTAAGAGGCTCATATTAAAACTTTTTCTAGCATGTTTAATGGATACATAATTCTGAAAACTGAACCATTAATCTCTGAAGTGGCTAGAAAATTATCTTAAACCATAAAAATGATATGGTTTATGACTTCTCTCAATCTTGAAGAACCTTAGACATAATACCACTGAGAGTGTCATATTTGAATGTTTTTCGGGCAATTGTGTGAATGGGGTAAATTTTTGTTTTTGCTTCAAACATTCTGGGAAATTATATAAAACAAATCTATTGAATAGATTAACCAATCTTAATTAATTTTGCACTTGTTTCATGCATTAAAACACATGAAGTGTGCTTGTAGCAATTGCATGAATAATGTAGAATATGGCATGTCTTTTATTTCTTGAAGAAATATACTATTGGTTTAAGCCTGGTACTATATAATCTCTAGAAGAGATGCTATATAACTAAGTTATTTTAGCTTATAGAACCGAACATTTTATCTTTTAATATGGCATTATGATTTACTAGCAGTAAACTCTTCAAACATATATTAATTAATTGAGTTTGATATAACATGAAGTTATACAAAATTAATATGTCTTCTAGAAGAAATATATTGTTTGTCTTGTAGACAATTTTGCAATTCATGAAGAATTGTACATATTGTTTGTTTTGTAGACAATTTTGCAATTTAAGAAGAATTTAAGCTCAATAAAAAAATTATGCTACCAGAAGTTGCATAGGCCATAGAAGTGGAAGAAAAATAAAGTACATTCCAGAAGTGATGCTAGGCTCAGGGGAGACGCAATGAGCAACGAGATTTCATGCTCTCCCCATAACCATGAATGAATAGAATATTCTACATAAGTTGCATTATTAGTTATTTATATGAACAATTTTGTTGTACTCATGAAGAGTATGTACGTACCTTTTTGCTTTAAACATGAAGTTCAGCATTAATTTAAGAATTTTTCCTAGATTAGAAGGGCAAATTCAACAAATTGGTGTTTCTTACCTCTGCATAGGTTTTTCTCATCTTACCTTTTGTCCAAATGCTTGTAGCAATTTTTACCTGTAGTAATCAGTTTAATCTCATGGAATAAATAAAGAATTACATATTGCATATGTAAATAATTGTTTCATATTGCATATTAGATAATTATTTGCAATGATATATTACCACAACGCCTCAAGTAAACATGAAGTTTATTTGTGCACTACTACCATATAGGTAGAATGAAAAATGAATTTTCAAGAAGCACATAAAATTAGTAATATACACGCCACATCATTGATCTTGAAGGATTCAATCTGGCGATGAACTGATATATTACACAACTATGTACTGAATACATAGGCCCTATAACTTAAAATCTATTCTACCGACCACATTATTGTACACCGAATAGTACAATAATATATGAATTCATATCATATTATATATAGTAGAAGTATAATTTAATTCTATGAAACTTTTTCATAGATCATGCTTGAAGCATTACATCACCTGAAGTGCAATTGTGGTATGACGAGGGGGAGAAATTTGGGCCAAGAGGTATACGAAAAATATGGATACAATTACAGAAAAATTTAATAGGCTTATCCCTAATCTTGTAAGATTGTTGGTTCAGAGCCTTATCCTATTAGATGTGGGACAATCAATGTGCAAGTTGGCCCGTATCCATAGTCAATGCAATGACTAAGCATGCAGCTCTGCACATACTTTTGTAATCCATATACCATTATGTCAATTAGAATGACCAATTAATAGTTATTCCACATTAATGTAAGGATCATCATGTCACTACATTAATTAGTACCCTTTGCAGGGGTATCACATTAAAAAATTCGCTCTACACTGGCTTGCAGCCATTGTGTTATTCTTATATTCACACTAGTTTTGGATGCTATGTGTAACTCAAGCTTCTCCTGTTGAGTAGCAGACCCCATTACACTAGGATGGCTAGTAGTCCGTCATAAAAATCTATCAACTAGCTAGCAAGCTAGCTCACTTGTGCGTCGCATGCACATATACTAAATGATCAGAAATCATTAAGTAAATGTTTAGTCAAGAAGGCTAAGATCAGGAGGAGAAAAATTGCCTAGAGTTGGCTCAGTATATCCAATTAGAAATTGGTTAACCCAAATCAGAATGGGTTTTTGCGGATACATAAAAAGAATATAGACCTAATAGTCTATTATGTGGAAAACATTTTATATTATGGAATCAAAAGTATATGGGGAATTCTTGAATGAATGAGCAATTACTTTTCTAGAAAAAAATTCTATGTAGATTATATTTTATGTATTTATAAACTAAAAGTTTATGATAAATACTTGAAGTATATGGTATGAGTATTATGCTTAGAAATAGGCAAAATAAATAAATAAGCTAGACAATAAAAATAGTCTCGTAGACTTAGAATAGTGCAGATTATAAACCGAATATACCGCACTGCACACTATGCTAAAATAAATGTAGCATTCATATTACTACACTAATAAAGTCTAGCTCACTGCATATAACAAATAAACCCTATATTTAAAGCAAGTGTGTGTGATTATTATTTTATTTCACCATAATAGCATACATAAATCGGCATCAACTTGAAGTTGGAAAATGGATATGAATTTCCATTATACTAAGCCCATGGGGACATTTTAGAAGTATGCTAGTAATGAAGATATAATATCGGCATTAGGGGGAGAGAAATTCCATATGAATGCCTTATATTTGAAGCAAGAAAGATCTTCATGTAATATTCCTGGAAGCTTGAAGCAGGAATATAAACACACACTATATTATACTTGCATGAAGCAAAGTATATTGCCAGAAAACTAAAATTGTGAGGAAGCCCACGGAGGGCGCCACTTGATGTGGCAAACACTTGAAGTGAAACTCCCTGAAGGACTTGATCCCACTGAGAATGTGCACATGATGAATACTCACGAATGGGACATCGGAAATTAGGAGAAACAACCTGAAGTTATTAAACTGAAGTTAAAGTTTACTTGTAGTAGACAAAATGATATGTGTGGTATATCCCGGGTATCTAATAATATACTCACATTAGCAAATGACTTGGTCATTAATTTAAAATCTACAGGGACGCCTGTTGGTTCTAGATAAAATGAACTTGTCAAACAATTTAAATAGAATCTCCGCAAATTCCGAAGCAGAAGACCTTTAAGGTTAATTACCTCACAAATTGAGAAATATTCATCACATAGATCAATGCCTAACATTTCAAAGCGCGCGCAATATTTTGTGTTGGGATAAGCAGAAAAATATTGACTATATAATAGTCTTATCCTGAAGATGTGGGAGAATTGAATGAATGTCGACAACATTACCTCTATAATTGCAAATGTCTCTCTAAGCGAGAGTTTGGATCCAAAAGTAAAGTCCATGGCAGAGTTGCATGAAGCACGCATATCGGGTCAATGAAAGAATGCAATTAAGGTTGAACCATGAAGAAAGTATTTGAACCTAGAGGTTCAAACTATACGAATCATTATGAAATAAGGATATGGTGAAATACTATGGTTCATAAGTCTTTCAAAGACTATTAAACTCCCATTAATATTCTGTATCATATCTGGTAAATAACATGAATAAATGAATAAAATATTATGCAGTTAATCAGTGGATTCTGAAAATCCCAGAGAAATAATCCTTGAAGGACTTATTTTCCTCGAAGAAATAAAATAGTAAGAAATAGAATCAAATTTCATACTAAACATTAAATGTCTAAGGTAGATAATATTCTTGAATGAATATTAAAATGTCTCACGAAGAGCATATCCTAGAAGGAGTAAAAGTAAATAGTTCATAGAAAAACTCAAATTATTGTGAAAATTATTTCTCTCTATCATGAGAAAATTTCTCATAGAAGAGAAATATTATTCTTGAAGAATTAAAGATTCTCAAAGAAAATAGTCATTGAATGACTTATCATCAGTCAACTCCTGAATGAGCACCAACAATCCTGAAGATACAAGTGAAGACTCGTATAGACCCGAATGATTAGACTAGAAGTGCAACGAGGATCTAAATGGTCTTGAGTGTACCATACAAGCACTCGTATGTGCATAAATAGCTAGCTATCATTGAATAACAAGTATCCTCGAATACCATATAAGGTATATTGGTGATTGGCTAATTGAATTATCACCTTCAAATGCCAAATGAAGACTGACTAACCTCAAACACCGATGTTTGAAAATATAATACCTCGAAGGTATATTTGTAACTCATTGTCCCCATGTTCCTATGAAAGGATAAAATTTATTTGTATTGCATAACTAAATAAGTGGTTATTAGTGCCCGAAGCATTGCTCCTATCATAGTCTAGAAGAACTATATTAAGTCTTTGAAGGACTAAATATTTTGGTAATTGAATACCAATATTCATACACATTTATGAATAATGTGCTTAAAAATCATCATGAACATGAAGTTCAAAGAATGTCGTTATGAAGGGGAGCACATATTTTCATTAAGTATTATCTAGAATGAATAAACTTAATGATTATTTACCATGAAGGTATACCACTTGATTATTAAAGATCACATATATCATTATTGCAAGAACCAGAAGTTTATGCATAATCTTGAAGATTGATCATTGTTCATGAAGAATGATGAATGTATAATTATATAAAAACCAAGAAGGTTTGATGTTGTACTCTTTTTCCCTTTGTGAGTTTTTATTTGAAGGTTTCTCACATAAGGTTTTTGACGAGGCAAAATATGCAATACAATTACGGTTGATATGTACTCTTTTCTCCAATAACCGTTTTTTCCCACTGGGTTTTCGGATGGAGTTTTTAATGAGGCATATACATTCATGGTAATCACCCAAGGGGGAGTGTTGTAAGACAACCGGACTTGAATAGAAGGAAAGGACTAGAAGTCCTAGTCCATGTCCGGTTGCCCGGACTTGTATAAAAGGAAAGAAGGACTAGACGTCCTAGTTTATGTCCGGTTGCTTGTGGGCTCTTACCGAAACTCTAGTTATAGGTCGGAGTATATATATGAGAGAGATTGTCATTGTAAATGATCGAATATGAGAAATAAAGAGAAGCTCCACCTACATTGTGTCTTGTTTGCTTTGTTCTTGTGGTTATCATGAGAGACGTGAGAGGGAGAAGATCCAGCCGTTGACGACGTGTTTTACAACAAATCACATATTCACATCTCCTGATTTGTCTCAAGTTTCTTTCCATTGCATGCCCATTCCCACGTGAAACGAATCGGATAATTTCCAAATTCATAATCAACTCTTCCTTCCGACCAATCAAGATAGTGAAAAATGTTAACATAATATCTTACATGTATATCTTCTTGACGTAGTACTCCCTCCGTCCCAAAATAAGGGAAGAAACTCCTCTCATTTTGGGACGGAGGGAATAGTGAACAACCATTAGGCTATCTCCAACCCTCTATGTCTAGTGTCTATAGAATTTATTAGGATGCCACCTAGGCAAAAATCTGATGAGGCAATGAAGTTAACGAGGAGAGATGAGAAAACTGAAAGAAACCGGGTCGCATGCACAACAACATTTCGGCGTCTATTCCAAGGTGGAGGAAACGAGCAAATTTCGCGTTGGGTTGGGCGACTCGTTTCTTCCTCCCGTGATTTCCTCGTCGCCTCGATCCCGTGCGCCAGTTCCCTCGGCCATCCATGGCGCGCCCTCTCCTCCCACGTTTCCTCCTCCCGCGCCTCCTTCTCCCGTCGCGATGGAAATATTGGCGCGCTCCAAATCCATTCGGCGTCAAATTTCCATGGCCAGGTGCACCTCTCTCCATATATATCCCTCTCATCTCAGGTTTTAGGGTTAACTAAATCCATCCCCAATCCAATCTGTTCGTCCTGAGGAAAAAACCATCCAAAAGCTGTGCGCAACAATGATTCGCCCAAAATCTAAGAAGCTAAAGTCAGGACTCAGGAGTGAGTCGAGCCGCCGGTCAATCGGCCGTTGTAGTGCCAGCCGGCGCCGGCGCCGCCGCTACAGATGCTGGTCCTGTTGTTGGCCCCGCCGGCGTCGTAGGTTCAGTTCGTGCTGCTCCTGAAGCCGGTGGTGCTCCGGGAGCAGGTGGCCCTTCAACCCATGGTGCTCCAGCTGTCGGTGGTGCTCCTGCAGTTGGTGCTCACGCCACTGGTCCATGGTGGCAAGCAGCAGCTCTTGGTGCATCCTTCCCGGCTCATCCGTCTCCTAGCAGACAAGAAGATTGAAGTAGCCAAGGAACAAATAAAGAGTAAAATGCTAGACCTCTACAGAGAATTACTGTGTGCTCCTACAAATGAACTTGGTGAAGAAGCAAAAGCTGAGAGATTAAAGGCATTGGAGCTTATGGCATCAGCCATATTTTCTAAAGATAATTAAGGTATGTCCAACATATTTTTTACTAGCCGTTCAACTTAATAAGATTTCATTTTTTTCAATGTGATTTGTCAACCTTCAATATTGACTTCTCCTATTTTTTTTTCTTTCTACAAATCGAGTTGTGTTCCTGTGCGTCACTGCTACCTGAAGGATGGAGTCCACCTACCTGCTGGATGGAAAAAGTCTGACCTATTTGCTCGATGAATGGATTGCTTGTGTCTCTTAAATTATTTTATTTATTTGTCTTTAGTTTAACGAACTGCTGTCATGAGTTTGAGTTCCTGCTACCATCATGAGTCCTGCTATCAGTTTGTTTTGCTCAGTATCTGTGTGAACTGGACATCTATTTGTTTTGGCTATTTGTGTAAACTGGACATCTATCAGTTTGTTTTGGCTCAGTCCTGCTATCAGTTTGTCAATTTTGTTTGCCACACGGTGTGTTCGTAGCATGTTTTGCCACCGGTGATCCATCTCTGTTAACTTTCCATGCAAAGGGGTATTAAATTTTATTCCCCATGAAAACTACTATAGAAACTATGCAATGGAGAAGGTAGTGTCTATATACACATTTATTGACTTCTCTCTCCTATAGACACCACCCTAAACACTAGGAGTTGGGGATAGCCTTAGAGCTGTTTACATAGATGTTGTTAGTGGTGTAGATTCTCGTTCATGTAATCAGGAGTTAGTTCGCCAGGGGGTGTTCAATGGAAAACCCGATTATTCTACACTTTGGGTTTTTGGATGCACCTGGCGGCTCTAACGGTGTGCAGAAATAGCCAGCTGATATGACAGTTAGATATAATAAATAAAGGAAAAGCAGTCATGAAAGAACGTGAGAGCAATGTGTCATAGACTACAGATTTATTGAGGGGCGTGCTAGCTAATCGATTCATGGCTCGCTAGCGAGTTGATTTTCTATGCTCACTCTCCTCCAGGTAGGAGGAAGTCTGACATTTGCTAGCGATTTGAGCTGCCTTTGGAGGAGCCCTAAGCTTGGCCATAGCAATTGCACAAGGGGGTTTCAAATGTCTGGATGTTTCCTCTGGGCGAATTTATATATATATATATATACATATATCACGATGTCATCTTTGATGAGAGTATTTTTCCCTTCTCTTAACTTCATGCGAATGCTGGTGCAGCTAGGGGCCTGATTGGATGGTTGTATGCACCTAGCCTGGCTGGCATCACTCAACCAGGCCCTCCATGGCCAGGCCGATTAGATGCAAGGGTGATATGTTTGGTTAGGTGTGTACATGTAGCTAGGTACTTCAAGGCAGATGTTTGGTTGCCTAGATCTTTTCTTGGAGTCTGTGCTTAGTGCCTTTCAACTGCATGCACTCGGCCAGAGCTGCACCCCGTTGGCCAGGCTCTACGGATACGACAAAAAAATATGCATCCCGCGAGCCAGGTTAGACGTTGCTTTTTGCATCCGGGACAGACGCAGCAGCTCGTTCTGGCAACCAATCACAACGATTTGCATTCGGCTGGCCTGGCCCAGACCAAATGCAAGCAACCAATCAGCCCCTAGGTTCCTCAATTAATCTCCTACATGATCACGCTGGTGCAGCTACGTTCCTGAATTAAATCTCCTACCTGATCACCTACTTATGCAAGCGTTGTCTACGGAATATATTTTTTTCTTTCTTTATACACTTATTATGCACAGCTCTCCTCGAGAAAACAGGATTTATTCAACACCAAGGTTAGGAGATCCTACTTTTACCTCAAATATCCTCCTGAAAAGAAACATAACTCTGAGAAGACCGAATCGGCGACGAACACACAGTATGCGCGAGCAAGAGCCATCTAGAATTGTCTTCAACATCGTCTATCACGTTCGCGCACGTCTTGGTGGCCTCGTGTGCTCGGTGAAATGGTCGTGAGTAACGTGAGCTTGAGCAGTTGGTCGTCGTCTTGATTCTCGTTCGACTCCGACACTCCTACCGGCGCCTACTCTTCCCGGCGAGTCTCGACGCCATCAAACAACGCAGCGTAGTCGACCGTGGGATCGGCCGCCGGTGCGTCCACGTCATCGAGCAAGAACTGCTCCCAGAAATCCTCATTGTTGCCGACGTCGTCGTTAGCTGCACGGGCTTCCGTCGACGATGAGGGCATGAACACGCGCAAGTCCTCCGGCCAGGCCTCAATGCGCCGCTCCGACGCACAATTTCCCCCATGTGATTCTCGGCCGGGACGGGTGAGTCGTGGACATCGCGGAGGAACTGCCGCCAGAATCGGTCGTTGTCCCGGGCGTCGGCCGCCGCGCCGCCGCTGACTTCCATCGAGGACTCGTCGAGTCTCGCCTCGTGGTCCTCGGAAACGAATCATTGCCGGATAAGAATCCATAGTTTTATAGATCGCCATGCGGCATGACAGTCGGACTCTTTTTTTTGTCGAGACTCTCGGTGAGCTTACAAATTTTTTTTCTTTATTTTTTATGCTCGAAAGTACCGGCTAGTGTGTTATCAGTCAGTACTAAATGGCCGATCCTGCGACTCTGTTAGTACCGGTTGTTGCGGCCGGTACTAACGGGGCTACCCATCTAGTACCCTGCCGACCCTGAGACTCTGTTAGTGCCGGTTGTTGCAGCCGGTACTAACGGGGCTGCCCATTTAGTACCGGAAGCTTGGTACCGAATGCATAACCGGTACTAAACCGACTTTGCATCTGGTACTAATGCTAGGTTCTCTAGCAGTGGAACCAGTAGTAGAATTAAAAACAATTATCACTCTATTTAATTTAACCTTACCTTTCACGCTGGACCCACCTGTAAGGATCAACATAGGTGAGAAGTGGTCAAACTCACTAAAACTGATATTTTTAAAAAATATTGCAGCCAAAATCGATTTTTTTTCTTACCAAGGTTTTTTCTACCGAGACACTATGCTCCCTCCCTCTTCGTTTCTTTCACGAAGAGCTAGCCGCAAAGAAATTTAGTAAAAAGGATTAAAAGCATCAGTACAAAATACCGGTTCTTGATGACTGTGTGTTTACGTAATATAATGTTACGAGTGAACGCTGCTCTATCTGTTTGTTCAGCTCACATTTAGCAATGGTTGTTAGTTGCCTGTTGGCTGCTACAAGCAAAGGAGCTCCAAGATCTTTAGCGAAATGACTCATACGGCCAAGCCATCTTTGAAACTTAGATAAATGGCTTATTAATTTCCCTCCCTCTTGACTTTTAGGGTCTTCTTTTGGGCCTGAGACCTTTCACATGTAAATACAATACCTTTCTCAATTCTTCTCTACTATAAAGAACGAGTAGTGAAAATGTCTCTCACCCAAATCAGATCTACCATACCTCTCATGTGATTGAAAAGGTAGGTGGGAGGTGGTGAGACCCATCAAAATTATGAGCTAGAGAGTGTTTCTGCCAAATATACGTTGGGTCCACCTATAAGAGCAAAGGAAGGTGGGAGGGGGTGTTGATTGACACATCAAAATTACGAGTTGGAGGAAATATTAGGGGTGCAAATTGGTTAAGCAGAGCAACTCCAAAAGCACCCCTATCTCACCCCTAATACCTTGTTAAGGGAGAAAATTGAAAAAAAGTCCAAAGGTTCTCTTAAACCTCCCCCAACAAATAGGGAACCAAGTTGAACCTGCGGTCAAATAGGGAAAGAAATAGTTTTGTAGGTGGGACAGACAGTTTTTCTAAGGCCAAATAGGAAATAATCTCAATAAACGTCTCTCTATAGGGGTGACAGGTGGCAATCCTTGGAATTAAGCAAATCACTCTAGGTGAATTGAACATGCTCCCCTTCTCGTAACAGCAAACCTAGGACTGATCCTCTAGGGCACCCACGGATCAGCACGGCACATGTTATCACTGTGTCGAATTTTAATAATTAAAAAAAAGTTAATCCTAAATCTTATTTTGTTGTCCAATTCCAAAGAGACCATGAGCAAGCAGCCAAGGCAACTATGCCACTCAAACTGGACCTTTTAATTCGTATACACAGTCCTTATAATGTTACTTCAATACACAGTACCTAGTGACCTTAAAACAACTTTTCTTTTTTGACATTCTTCCTTTTTAGATAAACCAATATACTTTAATTCCTCCTAAGTGTTCACTTGATTCATAAATATCATTACTAGGATATGCTATGCAGTCATCGAATCATGTATTCCTGATAATTCAAGCACACAAACAACCAAACAAAGATTGATGCTAATGCTATCAACTGTACCATATTTTGGGACCTTTTAAACAAGAGTTAATTGCGTCATTAGGTGTTGTTGATGCCTTTGTGGGTCGGCACTACCGGCGTCGTTATCCACGGCGCCAACACAGTGGCTAGTTGAGATTTCGGTGATCAGTTACATAGTTTGTTAGGAGTCTGGATAATATTGTTAGGTGTGAGATATTCCTGCTACTCTGATCGGGACCTAATCTATAAAGGTCACCGCGCTAGCTTGTATTAGGTTATCGAAGAATAAAGACTCTCCTTGTAGGCGGGGGGGGGGGGGGTCTTCAACGGTGGCGAGGAACGTGTCCTCGCCGGCCGACGAGATTGATCCGCCGCTGCCGCGTTACGTACTTCGCTCATCTTCAGAGGCTTCCTTGCTTCTGCGTTCTCCATTACGTAGCCCCCTAAGACCTCGTCGTAACAATTTGGTAAAAGAGACCAGGCCTGAGGCATCGCCATCTCCTTCCACCATGGCCGGCCTCGACAGTTCTGCGGCCACCGACTCCGCCAAGCTCGACCAGATCATCGCCCAGCTCTCCACCATCACCAATCGCCTCGACTCCCACGACCTCCGCATTGCCCGCACGGAGAAGTTCCAGTCAGGCGGCGATGACCACGAGTCGGGCGACACAGGTGACAACTCTCACCACCGCGTCGACGGTGGTCGCGGCGGGGGCTGTGGCCGTGGCGGCGGCCTGCCTCCTCGTCGGGAACGGCCACACCACGACGATGACGACGACTGGCGCCGTCCATGCTTCCCCAAGCTCACCTTCCCACACTTTGATGGTGAGTCCGATCCACTGCCATGGCTTAACAAGTGTGACCACTTCTTCCGTGGTCACCAGATCATGGAGGAAGAGAAGGTTTGGACAGCGGCACTGCATCTGGAAGGGGCGGCTGCAGAGTGGTACTTCCAGCTAGAGCGTGACGCCGGTGTTCCGTCCTGGCCACAGTTCGTGGACTATGTCAACCTCCGGTTTGGCCCTCCCATCCGCTCCAACGCCCTCGGCGAACTGAAGGGTCTTTGCCGGACTGGTTCCGTGGATGAATATCAACGGCGCTTCCTCGCCCTCCTTTGCCGCTGCGACGACCTCACCGTCAAGCACCAAGTGGACTTATTCACCACCGGCCTGGGCGAGCCCATGACCTCCGATGTCGAGTTGCAGCGGCCTACCAGTCTGCAGACCACGATGAGCCTGGCGCGCGCATTTGAACGCCGCACCCAGGCTGCTGACATGTTGCCGACTCCTCATCCACCGGCGCGTGCACGCACAACCACGCTACCTGCACCAACCTCGACGACGGCGACTACGGCAGGCGCCGTGGCTTCACAGCTTCCTCAGCCACGCTCCAAGTTTCGGCGCCTGACGCCGGAGGAGATCGCAGAGAAGCGCGCGTCGGGGCAGTGCTATTACTGCCCTGAGAAATTCTCCAAGGATCACCGCTGCATCAGCAAGGGCGTGTTCCTGTTGGAGATCGACGACGATGATGTCGCTGAACCGGCCACCGACGAGGAGCTAGGCATCTCCATGGCCGCGCTCACGGGTATTCCGGCAGCGCACACATGCTTCTCCGCGTCCACATTGGCGGCGATGCGCTGAACCGCCTTGGTCGACACTGGCTCCACCCACACCTTCATTCACGACGACGTGGTCCGCAGCCTGGGGCTCCACCTCACCGCTCGCCCTGGGCTGACGGTCAAGGTGGCCAACGGGGAGCGAGTCCCGAGCACGGGCGTCTATACATCTACCGCCGTGCTGATCGGCGATGTCCTGTTCTCCATCGACTGCTACGCACTGGCGCTCGACGGCTTCGACGTGGTCTTGGGCGTCCATTGGCTCAAGACGTTGGGCCCTATTTTATGGGACTTGAACTTGCTCACCATGTCCTTCTGGCAGGATGGTCGTACGATACTATGGCACGGCATAGGTGCCACCGACCTCCATACGACTACGCGAGATCTCATGGATGCCCTGCTTACCCAGTTCGACGCGGTCTTCGCCACTCCGTGCGGTCTGCCTCCGCAACGTCGCCATGACCACCACGTACACCTACTGCCTGATACGGCACCCATTGCCGTGCGGCCGTATCGCTACCCCCAGCTCCTCAAGGATGAACTGGAACATCATTGCGAGGATATGCTCGCCCAAGGGATCATCCGGGAGTCGACATCACCATTCTCCTCCCCGGCGCTCCTCGTCAAGAAACATGACGGCTCGTGGCGATTCTGCGTCAACTTCCGCGCTCTCAACGAGCGCACTGTCAAAGACAAGTTTCCAATCCATGTGGTTGAGGAACTCCTGGATGAACTAAAGGGGGCCAGGTTCTTCAGCAAGATCAACCTATGCAGTGGCTATCACCAAGTGCGGATGCATCCTGCCGACGTCGAGAAGACGGCGCTCCGCACGCACCATGGCCATTTTGAATTCTTGGTCATGCCGTTTGGGTTGACGAATGCCCCTGCTACATTCCAATCACTGATGAACGATGTCCCCAAGCCTTTCCTGTGCCGCTTTGTTCTTGAATTTTTTGATGATATTCTCATTTATAGTGCATCGTGGGCAGAACATTTGCAGCATGTCAAGGCGGTCCTCCAGAAACTCCAGGAGACTCAACTCTTTGCTAAGCAGTTCAAGTGTTCCTTCGGTGACACATCTATCGCGTATCTGGGCCACACCATCTCCACCCAAGGAGTGGCCATGGATGCTGACAAGATCGTTGCAGTTGAGAGCTGGCCATGACCGCACACGGTCCGTGCCCTTCGCGGCTTCCTCGGCCTCACCGGCTACTACCGCAAATTCATTGCCGCATATGGTGCCGTGGCCGAGCCACTCACGGCGCTGCTCAAGAAGGAGGCTTTCCGGTGGTCCGACGCCACCGAACGCGCCGTCCTCAACCTCAAGCGGATGCTCACAACGGCACCACTCCTGCAGCTTCCCGACTTCTCCAAGCGGTTCACCATCGACTGCGATGCGCCGGGATCCGGATTTGGTGCCGTACTGCACCAAGGTGATGGTCCCATCGCGTTCTTCAGCCGGACGGTGGCTCCTCAGCATGCGAAGCTTCCGGCCTATGAGCGTGAGCTCATTGGGTTAGTCAAGGCTGTCCGGCACTGGCGGCCCTACCTATGGAGGCGGCAGTTCACTGTACGCACCGACCATTGGAGTCTCAAGTACATTTTGGATCAGCGACTGACTACTATCCCTCAGCATACATGGGTAAGCAAGCTTTTTGGCTATGACATTGTAGTGGAGTATCGGCCGGGCAATCAGAACGCCGTGGTTGATGCGCTCTCTCGCCGCGACGAGGAACCACTGGTAGCCCATGCACTTTTGTCACCGACGTTCGCAGCCTACGAGGAGCTCAAGGTGGAGTTGGCCACGCATCCGCGTGCCCAGGAGCTGTTTGGCCAGATCGCCACTGCTGTAGCTCCGGTGGGCTGGTCAGCTGTCGATGGCCTGCTTATGTTCCACGGCCGGGTGTTCGTTCCGGATGAGTCAGCTCTATGGCCGCGCCTCCTTGCAGAGGCTCACGAGATGGGCCACGAAGGCACCCAGAAGACTACCCATCGTCTACGAGAGGCATTCTACAACGAGCACTTGCATCGCCGTGTTCGGGAGTTTGTACGTGGGTGTGCTGTGTGCCAACGGAACAAGTCGGAGCACTTGCATCCGGCCGGCTTGCTCCAACCGTTGCCAGTACCACAGCATGTCTGGAGTGACATTGCGATGGACTTTATCGAGGGCTTTCCCAAAGTGGGTGGCAAGTCTGTCATCCTCACTGTGGTGGATCGTTTCTCCAAATTTGCCCACTTCATTGCATTGGGGCACCCATACTCCGCGTCGTCAGTGGCTCGGGTGTTCTTCACGGACATTGTTCGCCTCCACGGGTTTCCATCGTCCATCGTCAGTGATCGCGACACCGTCTTCACCAGCAATTTCTGGACGGTGCTGTTCTGTCTGGCCGGTGTCAAGTTGTTGAAGAGTTCTGCGTTTCACCTGCAGACCGATGGGCAGTCCAAAGTGGCTAACCGCACTATAGCCATGTATTTGCGTTGCTTGGCAGGTGATCGTCCTCGTTCCTGGCTCCAATGGCTTCCGTGGGCGGAGTTCTGCTTCAATTCGTCGTATCAGACGGCCATCCATGCCACGCCCTTTCAGGTGGTTTACGGGAGGCCGCCGCCGGCGTTGGTTCCCTATGACGCCGGTTCCGTGAGGGTGGCCACTGTCGACAAGCAGCTCCAGGAACAGGATGAGTTCCTCAAGGAAATTAGGGAGCGCCTCTTGCTCGCGCAGGATGTCATGAAGGCCTAGCACGACAAACATCATCGTGACCTCGAGTTCGCAGTTGGCGAGTGGGCGTGGCTACGTCTGCATCATCGTTCTGCCGCAGGCATCAAACCGGCGCCATCATCCAAGCTAGCTCCACGTTTCTACGGGGCCTTCCAAGTGGTTGAACGTGTCGGGAATGTGGCTTACCGTCTGCAGCTGCCGGCCAATGCCAAGATTCATGACGTCTTTCATGTTGGGCTCTTAAAGAAGTTTGAAGGCATTCCGCCAATGTCTGTGCCTCCTCTTCCGCCCTTTGTGCACGGCCGTGTCGTGCCCACACCTACAAAGGTTTTGCATGCTCGGCTCAATCGTGGCATATGGGAGTTACTCATACAATGGGTTGGTCGGGCGGCTGTCGATGCTACGTGGGAGCCGCTGGAGGACTTCGTCAAGCTTCACCCAGAATGGCAGCTCGAGGACGAGCTGTTCCTCGGCGAGGGAGGAAGTGTTGTTGATGCCTTTGTGGGTCGGCACTACCGGCATCGTTATCCACGGCGCCAACACAGTGGCTAGTTGAGATTTCGGTGATCAGTTACAAGGAGAGATTTTTAGGCATTGTTTGTTAGGAGTATGGATAATATTGTTAGGTGTGAGATATTCCTGCTAGCCTGATCGGGACCTAATCTATAAAGGTCACCGCCTAGCTTGTATTAGGTTATCGAAGAATAAAGACTCTCCTTGTAGGCGGGTCATCTTCGACAGTGGTGAGGAACGTGTCCTCGCCGGCCGACGAGATTGATCCGCCGCTGCCGCGTTACATACTTCGCTCATCTTCTCAGGCTTCCTTGCTTCTACGTTCTCCATTACGTAGCCCCCGTAGACCTCGTCGTAACATTAGGACATAAACTTGGCGAGTGGGTCCACTTAGGTACATCATCTTCCAAATTGCTTATTTAGAAACAACAACTTAGGCTTATTTAGAAACAACAACTTAGCATGTGGGTGCATATAGGTCACTTGGATAGCATGTGGAAAAAAAAGGATCATGTAGAGGCCTACATGTTATCTGGCACTTTATTGAAAAAATCCTGGCATATCCTCCAATTTATCATAAAAATAAAAAAAATAACTTATCCTCTCCTAATCCTTTTCTTCTCAAGCTTGAGATATCGATTCTACTCTTCGTTCCATTCTTTTTGGTTTATATGTAACCATGACGCACTCGTACTCTGCTTCATTTTTCATTGGAGAAAAATTAGATAACTTTTATCCCAATTAGTGGAAAGAAAAATGAGATATTACAGCTGGTGACATAACGCTAAACCAAATCTTCTTTTATCAACAATGCTAAAAGAAATATGCAAAATCGTAATTAGCAGAGTATTAAGAGAATCGTGAAAGATCGTCTGCCTACGTGTTGTGTGACGTCTATCTTCATCTTGAAATTGTTACGTGAGGCCAAAACCCTCCGTCAAAACCATCTCCCATGAACACCGGAAGAAAAATGGGCGGATAAACTAATGAGCAAATAAACTAGGGTCTATTTGTAATAATGGTCACCATGATTAATGTACACATGAGTGCTAAATGTACACATAAGCATCCACATGGCTTTTTTCCCACATACCATCCAGGTGACCTATATGCACTCACATGCCAAGTTGTTGTTCCTAAATGAGCAATTTAAAAGATGATGCACCTAAATGCACCTACTCGCCAAGTTTATATATTAAAGACGCAATTAACTCTTTACACAACAACAAAAAAAAGTAACATGTTCAACATTGGTAGTCTTGCAGGCTCGCAACCACAACACATATAGACAGGGACATATCATTCGGATCTGCTTGCCGCATTAGTTGATTAAGTACCTTGAGATCCAGCCCATGTAGGTTGGCCATGAAAGGTTATGTTGCAAGGAGAAGTATGAATAAGACCTATGGATCAAACATGCATTTGAATTCGGTACGGGACATTGAGTTGCTGGAAATGATAACTTAGCTTGACTGTTTGAGGAAGTATCTTGATAAAGCTGGGATTTCTTTTTTGCGGGTGATAAAGCTGGGAATTTGATTCAACACACCACTGTTAGAAAAATTTACACTGGGAGCACCTGTTCAGTCTCCATAAAAAGAATCAATCAATATTCTCCTGATATATTCAAATTACAACATTAAATAAATTTGTTTTGAATCATTTTATTCAGCTCATGCCTAATTATTTCCCCATATACTTTAAACTACTTTTAAAATAGTATATATCATTTTACACGAGTTTACAGAAGCAAACCCCACAAAGATTCACACATACCCTCTGGCCTCTGCAGACCGAAATGGCTAATTGGTCCACAATACTTGGCAAGGAAAGAATAAATTGCAAGTTGATATACTAGAATACCAAAACCTACAAAAAATAAATGAAACTATCATCAGATAAATATTTCAATGGCAACGTTAACAGGAAGTGGTAAAGACTAATGCCGTTATATGGCGATTTGATTGATTTTCTGGCTATATTATCCTTCTCCTTTTGAGGGAGGCATTGTGTTCATGTCGAGGAAAATAACACTACCTGAGAAGACCAGCACAGAACCAACATCGTGGGACGTCAAATTCATGCCCCGAAATTTTTTGCTGCTAACTGCCCAAAGTGAAAATATATGAAGATAATGTTTACACAACATATTAGCATCCCATGTGCACCTAAGCTATTCCAAGGGCCAGAGTGAAAATGCCCAGTAGTAAAGTTGTATTGTTTTTCTTTTCTTGGCAAAGTTAACAAATAGGGGATAGATAGATACCTCAAGATAAGCTGTGTCATGGAGAGAAATTACATGGCAGAGGATTACTGCTAACATCAATTGCCAGTTGCAAACATAAAAAAATGAGCAAAGGCTAACTACATAAAAAAACTTGGAAGCAAACGACAGTTCTCTTCCTTTCGCCTCCCCCGGACCGTAACCACCGCTGGAGACACCCCTTGTCTTGCGATTCCTTTCTCTGTTACTGTTACACGCGCCGGGAGTTTGGGAGCCCTCGGGGCGTGATTTTTTTAATTGTTTTCCCCTTTTTTTCTCTATTCTTAGCCTTTTGTACTGGTACATTGTTCACTTAGAATATTTTATTTATGATACATTGTCCACCGTGTTGTTTGGATGGTTCGCATAATACCTACAAAATGTTACATGCTGTTGTTTGGATTGTTCCTACAATACTTTGAGATGTTCCATTGCATTGTTTGGATTGTTAGCACATCCATAATATAACTCATTATGATGTTTGGATTGTTCCTAGAATATGCATGAGAAGTTCCATAATCTTGTTTGGATTGTTCTCATAATATACATGAGATGTTATATGATGTTTTTTTATTATTCTTGTGTCGTTTATGCAATTTATAATATTTGTTTCACTTGTATAAAGTTTTGTAAATTTATATATAATGTAATGTTCTATATGTTGAGATAATTTGTTTGATATTAAAATGAATTGAATTGTTTCACTTGCATAAAAATGTTCTAAAATATATTTTAAACATGGCCATCAAATGTGGTCTAGTTTTGAAGATATTGTCATATCGAACATAAATTTAATATATTATGATATAATAGGATGTCAAAAAGTCATTGATTTCTTGTAGTGATACCAATATAATCATAATTTAAATACATATATTGGATGCCCAATTGCCCATCTATGTTACCCAGATACTTTTACATGATCCCGTATTAAGTATCGGATAGATATGCGATACACCTTGGTGCCTTTAGTTTTTTTTTAAAAAAAATTTGACGTATCCACCCGGCGTGCACCGCTTCGAGGAGGATCGGCAGCAACAGCAGCAAGACCAAGAGTTGTTCCGCGACGTGCCTCGTTCCGGCGACGGGGATCTCAGCCTGCTGGTGGACACCTCGATCGAACTCAAAGGCTCCTTCGCCGCCACCGCGGCGGACCAGCTACACCAGGAGCAGCAGCACAAGGACCAAGAAGAAGCTGAGTTCTGGCAGCACTTGTTCCACGACGACATGATGCCTTGTTCCGACCGGGAGCTCAGCCCAAGCTCCGGCGGCGGCGGCGGTTGCGATTTTTCTCCAGTGGTTGCACCAATTCATAGCCCATTATCATATAACAAAGTATTGATCTCCTCTTCTACTTATTCACAGGAGATACTGCTCTTTACTTTTGTGCTGCTGTTTTTTTCGATGATCCGATTCAAGAATATGAGTCCAGCGACAATAATTCGATTCATTTATGCCACATAGGCCATGCACTGGCCACTATAGATGGCCTATGTGCACCCGCAGCGGAGATCCGACTCCTCTCTGACAAATCATGACACGTGTACGGGCTATACATGAGTCTACGAACTCCGGTGGTACCGACTCGTCATGTGGGGTCACCAGAATAAAAAAGTTACTCCACCCAGATTCAACGCGTGAGGCACTGGAGCTCCGGAACTTTCCCTTCTTACTTTCCTTCTCGTTCCTATGTTCCCCTACTTCTTCCTCGACTCATGAATCGAACTGCCCCATACATATCAGACCCAATCGCATCTCTCCCCTACAAATCAGACCTAGAAGACTGCAGATCGAGGGGGCTACTCCCTCCGTCCCACAATAAATATCATTCTCGCTTCCCAAGAAAAACAACCTCTTTCAACATTAGTCAATTATATCTAAAATAATATTAATATTTATAATACACCATTAGTATCACTACATAGATGTTTGAATCTAGTTTTTTAACAAATTTATTAGAGATATAAATATTACACATATTTTTCACAAATCGAGTCAAAGTTGATAAACTAACACCGACACGCATCTCATAACGTCATCCTTTATGGGACGGAGGGAATACACTCTGCTCTGCTCTATTTGCATAGGAGAGCTGAGAGTAGAGATAGACCGAGAGAGATGGGATGATTGTGTTTTGCCGTTGAAATCACTGTATAGCAATACTATTTTATTGCCGATGCATGGACCTCCAAATTGATGAGTGAGTCGAATTCTTGTACCGTGCAAAGATTCTCGATGGTCTCCAGCACTGATGAGTCTATTCACCGTTTGCTAGCACAACGCAGGGGTCGCTTTTCTATGCTCACTGGATAAGCCCTAAGCTTACACATTATGTCAATGAGTATTTGGCGTGTGTGTCCTTCACGGTGTGTTGCGCGGACTTGTTAATTGATATTCTTTCTTTTGAAAGCAGCAGGTGTGTTATCACCACCGTTGGTTAACTTATATGTTCAAAAGTTTTTTAAAAATTTGTAACCATTTTAATAATATTTAAAAGGAAGAAGTCACCATTGAACTATAGTGCAGGTTTAGTTTTGACCATTAAACTTCAAAACCAGGAATTGTTGACCATCAAACTCTTGAAACCGTTTAGTTTTGACCATCCGATGGTTTTCGTGGGTGGTTTTGCTGACTAGGATGGTTTTCGTGGCTATCTGGGAAGCAATGTGGAAGTGGGCCCACTTGTCAGCCCTCTTCGCTCTTTCTTCTATCGTCCGGTACTCCCACCTCTCTTCTGGCCTCTCTCCTCCGTGCATCAGGATTCAGGCGGCGGTAGTGCGGCGCCTGCCCCTGCGCATCAGGCGGTAGTGCGGCGCCGGTGGAGGAGGAGCAGGTAGGTCCATGCAGGATGGTCCATGCGGCAAAAAGGCGAGCAAGGCCCTCGTGGCGGCGTGCAGTGCGAGAGCTCCGACGCTGTGAGCGATGCGGTAGCAGCGACTGCGGGATCCGCCATGGCTGCTCTCTCTCTCTCAGATCCACGGCCTCTCTCTTCGGTGATCTCTCTCTGCTCTCTCTCTCTCTCTAGCCCACGTCATCTCCTGCCTCCACCGGCGACCCCGCCTCGCCTCAGGCGAGCTCCGCCCCGATTGGTGTAGGCACAGGCCCCACCCCCGGTCGGAGCAGGCGACGGGAGAGGCGGGAGCTCCGCCCCCGGTTGCAGTAGGCGGTGGGCCCCACAACGCTGCCTCGGTCAGAGCAGGCGGCAAGGGCGAGCTCAGCCTCTGGCGGACCTAGCCGGGGCAAGTGACCTCGAGCTCCGCCATGGGCGGTGGAGCTCCGACAGAGAGGAGAAAGAGGGGAAGAAGAGAGAAATAATAGAGAAAATAAATAAATTAGCTGACAAGTGGGCCACACTGCCATATGTCATCTATGTCACCAAAACCACCCAGCAAAACCATTGAATAGCCAAATATGAACGGTTTTGATACTTGGATGGTCAAAAGTATCTGGTTTTGGAGTTGCATGGCCAAAATCAAACTCGGGCAATAGTTCGATGGCCAAAAATGAACTTCTTCCTATTTAAAAATAACCTCACAGCAACAATATTACCATCTCAACACATTGTCGCACCATATGCATTAGCATGGCACGACAAGGTTGAAAACTCAAGCCTATTCACCCAGGCACTACAAGGAGATAACATCGTGCACTTGTTACACCTAATGCGAACTCCAACTATGTATCCAAACATGGAGGATTACAAAAGATACACATGGCAGTAGTGATGGCAACGGATCGGACGAGGCGCAGGTAAATCATTTGCCCACCCACATGCATGCGATACCAAACTTTGCCCGCCTGCGAATATGCCCACGAGCAAAATTCTTTGCACATGCCCGTTGGGCATGGATTGGGTATCACACGGGTTTTACAAAGGTAAAATAAATAGATCTCTTTCATAAAAACAAGATCAAACCATGTGTCTAGTCACACATCATGTCTATTCATGTCCAGCCACAGAGTATCTCTCATAGTCACATATGCATACAATCACACAAAAAAATCTAAACATGAACTAATTATAAAACTTTTTACATAGATGGAGTCTAATTCACGAGAAGAATCTATTAATCCTAATTAATTCATGATTTGATAATGTGGTGCTACAGTAAATATATGTTAATGATAAGTTAACTAGCCTTATTAGATTCGTCTCGCAAACTATCCTAGGGCTTCTGCAATAGTTCTATAATTAGCTCATGGATAATTCTCCTAATTAGCATCCGAAGATTTAGGATCCAAACACCCAACAATGCACAACCAATACATTTCTGTGAGGAAAAGCTTAATCATCATATTGAACGCAATAATTAGTATGCAATATGCTTTTAATGTAGTGGTCCTAAATGTGTATATTCCTGAACAAAAAATGCACAAGCCCATGTCGGCAAACATAAACTGATGAAGAGTAGTGGATCCTTGAAGAAACAAAATACTATATAATACTAGTAGTAGTAATCTGCGCCATCACCTACGTCAAATCCTTAACGAAAGGTATTCACTCAGATCTTGAGTAGATAATCAAATAAGATTCTTCCATGTAGGACTTGGTCAGATAAGTAAAAGTTAAAGACCAGGGATGGGGAGTAAGCAGTTAAAGACCACACTATAATAAACTTCATATCTGCACAACACAGGCACTCTGTGAAACCAATAAGAGTGAAGTAGTACATTGTGCGGAACTCCCAACCCTATATAAGGATACAAAGACTGCAGCCACATTTGTCTCACAACACACTAAGTTCAAAATGGCCAAAATCGTACTAGCAGCGCTTGGGCTGGTTGTCATCCTGAGCGTTGGCTTCATTGACAACTCCAAAGCTGATCCTACATACTCTAGTGTTGGGGCAGGAGGTGAAGGAGGGGGGTCTGGAGGTGGCGTCGTGGAAGGTGCTGGAGGGGGTTCAGGGGGTGGCACTGGTTCAGCTGAGATGGGTCCGAATGGGCCTTTTGCCCATGCAGTTGCTGGAGGGGGTGGTGGAGGGAGTGGTGGTGGGCAGAATGGTGGGTATGGCTATGGAGGTGGGTCTGGTGTAAGCTCTGGTTCTACTCAAAAGAGTGGACCAACTTACAGTGGATATACTGGAGCTGGTGGTAGCGGTGAAGGTGGTGGTGGTGGAAGTGCCGGAGGTAACTATGGTTCGAGCGGCTATGGGGCAGGTGGTGGGTCTGGTTCTGGTAGTAGCTACGGTGTTACCTATCAAGTTAGCTCTACATCCGCGAGTGCTAATAGCAATGGAGGTGGACAAGGAGTGAGTCAGAATGGTGGGAGTGGAGGTGGTCAAGGAAGTGGGTCTGGATATGGTGACGTAAACCCTTGAGGTTAGCTGCTTGGCATCCTGATAAGCTGGAGCCCACCTTAAAATTTGTTTTGTTTTTTTTTCATGTACAATTTGTACTCTCTTAGTTTATCTGTAACTCTCTCTCTTAGTTTATCTGTAACTCTTCGAGCTTGGCACGAAGTAATAAAGGGTTTCCGTTCCTATGTTCAATTTGTTAGCATGAAGCAATAAGAAAGTATAACGCTCTCCATTCCTCTGTTCAGTTTGTCATCAATGACTCAGTCTCTATAT
Source organism: Digitaria exilis (assembly GCA_015342445.1). Classification (NCBI taxonomy): domain Eukaryota; kingdom Viridiplantae; phylum Streptophyta; class Magnoliopsida; order Poales; family Poaceae; genus Digitaria; species Digitaria exilis. Next base: position 2,711,433 of record JACEFO010001663.1, read on the forward strand.
GTATTCAAATGTTTCTTTAATTTAGGGATGTTCATGAAGGCATAAATCTGTTGAAGTGAAAATACCTGGCACTTGGTTCTTGTTCTTTTTCAGTAGGACACCAGTCAGGTTGCCTTCGTAATGATAGCTAGATAGTAACAATGACTACCATGCAATATCTAGATACAACCAAACCCTGATGATCAGATGAAGGGAAGATGTCCACAAAAGCTATGTAAATCTGGAAGGAGTGAATTATATAAGCTAGCAGCCTAGCACAGGGATATATGGGTTTCAATATGAATTTTGTTAAAGCTTTATGAGGGATATATGGGTTTCTGCCAAATACTTAATTTTTTTTTCTCATCCCTCCAGTTCTTACCCACTTCCTATACTCTTTGTATCACGTGCGTGACGCACGTGCGCCTCTGCTAGTACATGAAACAATAAAGCTAAGAAAATTAAATCTAAATTTTTGGAGCAAGAAAAAATTAATATGCATTTAGCAATGTTAAAACAAGATAAAGCATACATATGTCTACACAACAGTACAATGAGCAACCATATTTTTGCATGAAATAAATCTCACGAGCTTTCTAGTAAAGCAAGAACCAACAAATTTGGAGCACTACACAATTTCTACGCATATAACATAACTTCACCGGATTAAAAACAATGTTTAAATCGCTTTTGCAGAAATATAGCTGGAACCCCTAGATCTATGCATATCCACCAAAGGCGCAGTGACTAGCAAGGGACCCTATGGGTCAGAGACTAGGCCATATCAACACCAGCCAGCCGCCGGTTGACTAGCCGATTCCTTGCCGGCAGCGAGGGGAAACTAGCGGGTGAGCTTGAGGGGACCTAGGCGAAACCATTTTGCACCTTGAATTGGAGCGAGGGCGGCCGGAGGTGGCTAATGGCATGCGGCGACGAACGGCGAGGTCTGGGGCAGTGGTGACGGCGAGATTGGAGCAAGCGGTGTGTTGGCATAAGTCCTATAGAGAAAAATAAAGTTTCTTCCCAAGGCATGCGTTTTCAACCTATTCAATACTTCAAATAAATATACAAATGCACTCAAACAAAGCTCAAAAATTTTTTACTAGCACACAGTGATGGTCATGATGCAATGCTTAAAAAGTTATTCATATTTAGGTCATTACACATAACACATGGGAAATAAGCACCGATCAGACCCAATGTCATCGATCTTGTGATTTGTGGAACACACTCTGCTACTTGACACAACTCACTGGGTCTTAGACTAATCAAAGTCCACTCTTTTGGATCCAATGATAAACAATCACTTGCAGAAGCATGATAAAACTTCAGTGCACAGATAGATGATGACTATCTCAGCGACAGCCAGTATCTAGATTTGCAATTCTTGACAGTGAGTCAGGGAATCAATGTTACTATATTGGATAATGACCCAGTCAATATCATCGGTGTCACTGAGATAACGTTACTATATTGGATAATGACCCAGTCAACAATAACATTACTATATTGATAATGACCCAGTCAACTACAATGCATGCCTTTCTCGGCTCAAAAGCAAAGTAGTTAACATGTTTGTTCACATAAGAGACAGAGAAAATCAACATGTTCCATTCTTAAACGAAAGGGAATAAGGCACATCCCCATAATTTCTTAGACAAAACAAAGCTTATTATAATTTCACGGCCGAGCTAAAAGCTGCTACTTCTTGACATTTTTCCTTTTTGGTGCTGCCTTCTTCTTCCTAATTGTTACTGAAGTAAGAGGTGGCTCCAGACCATCTCTCCTAAGCCTAGCAATGAAAGCACATTCTGTCGAAGTGTCGATTCTGGAGGTGGTAACTGGTAGCCACTTTGATCTTGTTGGCTGGTGGCAGCCTGACAAAAAATGTTATCATTAAAAAGCTAGATTTATTTGGTTGCTGGAAAAAGTTTGTGGCAAGGCTGGCTTATTTCTTTTTACCTCACTCATAAATTTCTGCATGACAGAGGGTCTTGTTGGCTATAAGGAGGAGGCTAGATATCCTAGAATTTAGAGGACAACAAATTGTTGAAGCCAAATAATTGGACACAAAAATTACCTGTAAACAACATAATTATACTCACCTGGGTCCTCATGGAACCGCCTTGTTGGCTATTACTTACTGCAAGCCTGAAGGAAGGTTTCATTTCCTACAATTTGGATGAAGAAATAATTGAAAAGTGACCATTACACAGTGATGCCCATGATGCAATGCTTAACAAGTTATTCACATTCAGTTAGGTCATTACACAGAACACATGGGAAACAAAGATCGATCAGACCCAATATTATCGATCTTGTGATGTGTGGGACACAGTGTGCTACTTGGCACAAATCGCTGGGTCTTAGACTAATCAACGTCCACTCTTTTGGATCCAATGATAATAAACAAAAAAAAACAACCACTTGCAGAAGCATGATAAAACTTCAGTGCATAGATAGATGTTGATTATCTCATACCAGTATCTAGATTTGCTATTCTTGACAGTGAGTCAGGGAATCAATGTTACTATATTGGATAATGACCCAGTCAATATCGTGGTGTCGCAAAAGGGAATACAAAAACTTACAGAACTTTGCCAGGAGGGAATACAAAAACGTATAGAAGGGGTGCAGTTGCTAGACCTCACTGATTGAGATAGAGGTACCTGTATCTAAAAGAAAACTAGTTTCCAGGGTTTGTCTTTACCATTCCCACATAAAAATGTAAGCAAACTAATAAGCTTGCTTCAGATGATTTATCCACGACATTCCTCGGTTAGAAGAATCAATCTTAGGTTGTGTTTCATTTTGGGAATGAACATGAATGGGACAGTTCCGTCCCTACTTCTCTATGTGAGAATTTATTTCCATCTAGGTGGTGGTGGTGGCCCAAGATCACTTTAGGTGACACGCTACATCCATCACAAAAAATAGCTTCCCTATATATGACTCACAAATCAAAGGTGACGATTGACAACATAGGCCCGTCACCTATGTTGTCACGGAGGACTTGTACAAGTAGACGGCGATGAATCAATCTCAGATCTGGAGAAAATATATTCGCTAGGTAAAATAACATGTTTCGTTTGCAACTTACAAGAAATAGTTTCTATTGGGACTAGCCTTATTTAATTTTGTTGTTAGTTTATTTGTATTTTTCGTCTTCTCCGTACGTGCAAATAATTGAAAAGAAATTGGACCTGCACACAGGAATTAAAGGCCCAAGAGAATCTTTTTACTAGCTTGTAAATTAAACACTACCCTTTTGCTGCAGCTAAGGTCAGTTGACTTTCAAGGGATGACCTAGATATCTGGCAATGTCAGCAAGATGTAAATGTCCGTACGTGCAAAACAAAGAATCTTATGTTGAACCGGTCCATCTCATTCACATCGTCGGCAGTTCGATGCGATCCGCCTGACTACAATATGTGACACTCTTACTAGCTCAGATATCATATACGAAACACAGTCACATCATACACACAAACCAGTCCATCTTTAGCGCATAATTAAACTGAAGGACCTATCGCGAGAACCACCTTGAGCTAGCAGTCTAGCACTATAAATAGAGAGGTGCTTTCGTATATATCTTGGCGTTCATCTCATCCTTGCACTATCTTCTAAGCTCACAATGGGTAACACTAAAATTATAGCGCTTAGCTTCGCCCTTGTTCTCTTCAGCAGTGGGTTAGCCAATGCTGCAAGGGTGGTCAGGCTGTCCAATGCTGAAGGAACGGGCTCAGGAGAGGGAGAGGGCGATGCATCCGTGTGCGGTGCGGGTTCAGGTTCTGGGAGTGGTTATGGATCGGGTGATACCGAGAACAATGGAGCCCATGCCAGATCAGGAAGTGGGGGTAGTGGTGGAGGCGTTTCAGACTATGGTGGCTCTGCATCTGGTGGTGGATCGGGTGTGAGCTCAGGCTCTGCGTCTAGGTCGGAAGGAATTTATGTTGGTGCTGGTGGATATTCTAGTGCTGGTGGTGCAGGAGGTGGTGGTGGCGGTGGACAAGCTAACGGTGGTGATGGATCCACTGGCCATGGCGCCGGTGCTGGTACAGGAACTGGTTCGAGCGAAACGAACTTGTACTCTGGGGCACCAGATTGGGGAGGACCAAGCTCTGTAAAAGCAAATGCCGCTGGAAATGGTGCTGGTAACGGTGGTGGTGAAGCTGGTGGGACTGGTTCTGGCGGAGGTGGTGGATCTGCTTATGCTGATGCGCACCCGTAAATGTTGCTTTGTGTCACTGATCTAAAACTGGTGTATGTGTTGTTTCTGTGGTTCCATGTTGCAGTGTTTGGTTTCCCTTGTTTCTCTATGTGTATTAGCTTTTCACCGATAATAAAGGTTTGCAGTACACCAGTGTAGCGTCCATTTTGATGATAATATTGGTGTTTTATCACTACAATAAGTGTTATTGACTCGGCAGGTCTGAGAGAGGAAGGAAAAAATTGAGTGCTCACTAGACAGACTTATTATGCAAGTGTTGTTTATGGAATATATTTTCTTTTTTAGTAAATATACGGGAGGTGTGTATCAATTTGTAAGATGGTGTCACTTGGATCCATGAAGTTAGAAGATGCATTTTTGGGTCCATCAACTTGTTAAGTCGTTCACTGTAGGTCCATACCCCTCCACATAAGCATGTAATGCTAACATAGCATGTTGACCGGTCATCTCCTCTCACATCTCTTCCCTCCTTTCTCTATCTCCGTCTCAAGCATTTTATCGAGCATGTCTTCTGTCTGGGGCGTCCGCTGTCTCTATACCGCTCCTCCCGCCGAATGTGCTCTCTGTCGTGCTCGCCTCCATCTGCATCGTAGTCTCAGTGTTGTCCTCGCTCTCCGGCTCTCCTCCACCATCTCCATGCTCTCTGCGCCCACCGCCCGCGGGTGCCTTGCTGACTCGCTCTGCCATGGTGTTGTGCAGGACATATAGGAGCTCCATTGTGTCTCGCTGTCCTTGCTCTCGCGCTCCTTGTAGTTGTTCATGACTCGCTGCTCGCGGCACCCGGCGAGAGCCTCCCTGGCATGCGCGCACCTCGCGGCCACGCTGGCCAACAACGCGGCATACCTTGACGGATTCACCGACACGGGTCCTCTTCATGTATGTTCATAAGTGCATACCATTACTCGGAGCTATTGCTCACCGTTTGTGAACTCGGCTCCAGTGACCTCCTTCCAGTCTTCCACGAGATGTCGATCTCTTCCCATAAAAGTACCTATCCAGCACCCCTATCCACATACCAATATACCACTGACGATGCAGTAGTTGGTGCTGTATGGCAGGCGGTGGTGCCCGATGTGCTGACGTTTAGGTGGTCTGGCTACAAAACCACCCAACTGGAGTTTGGGTCAGTTTGGGCTTCAACACTGAAGACGGACTCGGTGTGGCCGAGAGTTGCATGGAGGGCATGTGGCGTCATCGCGAGGCTTGTGTCAAGGTGAAGCAAAGGTGAGAAGGCAGCGCACCAATCCAATAGAAAAATCCAGTCTTTATTGTTTTGTCCATGCGTGAGTATGTATCCAAATAAAATATATAGGGGCAATTTAGTCTTTGGGTTTAGGCCTATATGTAAGGCATGAGGGCTGATATTTTCAACCATATCTTTCCCCTCCACATTCTCTTAGGGTTAGTTTCCATCCAAGGCTAAGAAAGTCCTTAATGATAGGTTAGCTAGAGATTAAGGGGTGATTATCCTAGGTTTAGCACCTAATCTTCAAGTGGTAGGATGATGGGTGGATCTTTGCCAACATCTTGTAAGAATCATGTTCATCTAATCATTTATGGTTGTGTTGGCTAATTTCATATGTTCTTGTCCTCTCCCGCGAGATTTTTGGTTTTGATGTTGTTATTAGTTGGTACTCCAAATCTTTCGTGTTCTTCATGTGGGATTCACTCATTGATCCTTGTGAAATCCCCTTGTTGAATCCATGGATTTGGGCAAAAATCAAAGATTTTATTATGTTTTCGTTTTCTTGACCGCGGATCTTATCTCGATTCCTCTTGATTTAGTGCAGTTTTGGTACCTAGTTTTCTTGGATCTATTTGCCCTTGGGTACTTAAGAATTGTCCCAAATCTTGAATCAAATCACAGACATAGTTTGTCGATCCACCGACTAATTTGGTGTTTCTTCCTAGCACCCACCGAATTAGTCGGTTCCTTTGCGTTTTGAGTGATTTCTTCTATGTGTAAAATCACCCTCACCGACTATTTTGGTTCCGCCTTTTCAAGTTATTGCTCTCGGGTGAACAATGATTTGTTGTTTTCTTCTCTGAGTAGTTCCATCGACTATTTTGGTGATCACCCCACTGAAATAGTTGACGCCTACTGACTTATTGTTTCCATTCTAAAATTTTGTTCGCTCGTTTCTCATTTTGCTTCCATTGCTTCCCTATGAAGTTCCTAAGGTTAGTGGCATCGGTTGCTATGTAATCTTGGCTACAAAGGAAGAGAGGTGCTCGGGTTTAAGTTGAATCGGGATATAGGTCATATTCTTCTTTGGGAGAATTTTTATTTGGTTCTCTTTCAGCCCACTGGGGTCGTCAGTTTCGGTCCCATAACGGTGAAGCCATCGTTGGACATGCACAAGTCCTCCTACCGGGCCTTGACGCGCTGCTCTGATGCACACTTATTCCCCATGTGATTGGCTATGATGGGCGAGTCGTCACGGAGGAACTGCTGCCAAAATCCATCATTGTCCATGACATCGACCGCCACGCTGACAACTGCTTCCATTGAGGACTCTCCTAGCGAGGCGGGCCCCATCTAACCTTGGACCTGCTTGGACTCATTGTCCATCGATGTCTTCTACCCATAGTTTTATAGATGACAAAAGTTATTCCAACTCTGAATGTTTTCCTTCCTCCAAAACTCCTTCCGTTATGCACGCAGGCGCACGACCCAACCATACTGTCGTATGCCCATTTCTCCTAGCTAATTGGGCTAATTCATTTGCAACTACATTACACTCTCTCTTAACCAAAACAATCTTCCACTCAAGCAGGAGCCGAGCAAGCTCTCTGGCCTCCGACACCACGAAACCTATATCTGACCTATCCTCCCCTCGCTGGATAGCTTGGACCACCTTGGAGCAGTCAACTTCGATGATCACTTGTCCCGGCACCCATTTAGCAGCTAGCCTGATTCCTTCAACACAAGCTCTAGCTTCTGCTTCAGGCGCGTTTGCACACCTGAACAAGGCTCTCCAGGCTGAGAAAATTACTTTGCCTGACGAGTCTCGTCCAACAACCTCCACACCCGCAGAACCAGTCGCTTCCACAAAGGACCCAACTACATTAACCTTGGTCCATCCTGCTGGGGGTGCCTTCCATTTGTTCTGAATGCCTTGTTGAGCTTTGCCTTTACCATTCTTTTTACTAGCGCCTAGGGAACTCGCCGTCCCTCCTTGACCCCCGTCCAGCACCTGCTTCAGGGAAGACTGCAATGCAAGCAATGTCTGCACTCCACTATGAATATCTGTAGGACCAGATTAATGGACGATGTTGTTATGAGTCAACCAGGCCCTCCATAATAGCAACTTCACAAAATCCCTTTGCATAGGGGAGCAGTTATCCAGCAGCAGCAAAAACCAGTCAGGCCCGGAGTACCTGAACTGTTCCTCGTCCGGCAAATTCCAGTGTTGCCGCATAGCATGTCTAAGACCTTGAGCTTGTGGACAGGTGACAATCGCATGAAAACTAGTCTCAATCTCTCGATCACACAGTCTGCAACAAGCGTCCCGTTCCATCTTTCGAGCATATTTAGCAGAGCGCGTAGGGAGAGCATCCCTCGCCAATTTCCATGCAAACACATTGACTTTGGGGGGGGACTGTGCCACCCCAGACTCTTGCCCAAAGTTTTTGTTCACCATCAGCTTCCCTGGACGACGCCTGACTGCGCTCCAAATTTTTCAAACGCAGCGCCAGATTATAAAACCTCTTCACTGTAAACAGGCCATACTTTTCCAAATGCCAAGCAAGGAAATCCTCCGAAAGCCTCTGAGGTAATTTAATTTTGGATATCGCCTCCACATCAGCCTGGTTAAAGATACTTCGTAGCTCGTCCTTCCTGATCCAGTAGGTCAGACACCCACTTCAAGCGACATCTATCTTGCCTTGTTGTAACACTTAGAGAGAATTCTCTAGGAATCCAATGGTCTCTCCAGATTCTGATATGTGTCTCACAACCCACTTTCCAAATAATTCCTTTCTTCAGCAGCTCTAGCCCGAATGTGATGGCTTGCCATGTTGGCGACGGGGAGGTAGTATCCACTAGGCTGCCATTCGGAAAGTATCTGGATTTTAGCAGTCTAGCACATAAACTATCAGGGTACTGAATCAGCCTCCACGCCTGCCTTTCCAACATGGTTTGGTTAAAGAGGCGCAAATCCTTAAACCCCAATCCTCCACAGCTTTTCTCCAACGTTAGATCTCTCCAGGCTACCCAAGCCGTCTTGCGCTTTCCATTCTCAGCTCCCCACCAGAACCCATGGATTATACTCGTGAGGTCATCACAAAGTCCCAGAGGCAGTTTAAAAACACTCATGATATATGTGGGAAGTGCTTGTGCCACTGATTTAATTAGGACCTCCTTCGCTGCTGCAGACATAAACTTCTCCGAGTAGTCGTTCAAACGTTTACTCAGGCGCTCTCTCAAGTCCTGAAAATGATCTCCCTTCACCCTGCCTCTTTGTGTAGGCAGGCCCAGGTACTTGGCCTCAAAAACTTCCCTTTCAACGCCTAACACACCTTTGACTTGATCAAGTTCCTCTTGCTGCCTATTAGGACTGAACATGATTGAGCATTTCGCCGGATTTATCAACTGACAGTGGCCTTAGCATACAACTCCAAAATGTGCTTTACCACCATCGCCTGCTGTAGAGTTTCCTTGAAAAATAGCAAGGTGTCATCTGCAAACAATAGGTGAGAAACCCCCGGCGCCCTGCGACATATATGCAACTCTTGCAGCGTTCCTCCCTTACTTTCCTGTCAATCAATGCCGACAACCCATCAACAACAAAGAGGAATAAATATGGCGACAGTGGATCACCTTGGCGTAGACCTCGTGTTGGAGTAAACGGCGCCGAAGCGACACCATTGAAGCAAATAGTATAGGAAACCGAAGTAACACATGTCATGACCTGGTCAACCCAATCACAATGAAAGCCTAGCTTCAACAAAACCTTGTTCAGGAAACTCCAATCCACCCTGTCATACGCTTTGGCAAGATCCAGCTTATACACACAAAACTCACTCCTCCCGTCATCGTTTGAGTTGATCGCATGAAGGCACTCAAAGGCAATGAGAGCATTGTCAGTGATAAGCCTCCCAGGAATAAAGGCACTTTGACTCGGTGAAATGATGTTCTGCAAAAGTGGTCTGAGCCTGTTAACCAAACATTTGGACACCACTTTATAGATCACATTGCATAGGCTAATGGGTCTAAAATCTTTTAGCGTTTCTGGTTGGTGCACTTTGGGGATTAAAACAATACTTGTCTCATTTACTCCTTCAGGCATAACTCCTATTTCAAAGAACTCCTGTACTACTTGAATGGTATCCTCTTTAAGCGCTGCCCAGTTCCTTTGAAAAATTCGGGCTGGAAAACCATCTGGCCCCGGCTTCTTTCAAGGGTCCAATTTGGAATAAGGCATCACCAATTTCCTCTGAGCTATATGGCTTGATCACGGCTGCATTCACTTCATCCGAAATGACTGACTCAAACAGATCCACAACCCCTGTTGTTGGGTCGACCAGCTCATCTTTCAAAAACATGCTTGAGAAATAGCTAGTTGCCATCTCCCTCATCTCCTTCTGATCCGTGCACCAAGAGCCATCGTCCTTCTTTAATTTCTTTATACAATTCTTTCTTGCGCACCAGCGAGCCTGCTTATGAAAGTATTTAGTATTCCGGTCTCCCTCCTTGAGCCATGTAATCCTGGACCTCTGAAGCCACATCATTTCTTCTCTGTATAGCAATTCATCCAGCTCACGTCTCGTTTCCAGTATAGCTTCATGATTTCGCAGTGGGTCCTCACGTTCCAGATTTTCCAATGTACTCCGAAGACTCTCTAGCTGTCTTTCCACATGACCAAAGTTTGCCCGACTCCAGCATTTTAGATTTTCTGTAACCACCTTTAAGCCACTCGCAAGAGCCCCCAGATCACTACCTGGGTTCCTTTTCAGCCATGCTTTTTCTATAACTATCCCCAACTCTACCTCTCTCTCCCACATAATCTCATAGCGAAAGATTTTCCTTGGCCGATCCTGTCTATTCCCACCATGTGTTGAAAGGAGGACTTTGTGATCAGATTGCGAGGACGATAGATGTGTTACACTTGTATCAGAGAAACGATATATCCATTCTGAATTTGCCACTCCTCTGTCTAACCGAACCCGGACATTCTTGCTCCCTTCCTGGTTGTTATTATATGTCCAAGGTAACCCAGAAAAGCCAATATCGTGCAGATCACAATGACTCAAGACCTCCCTGAAATCTAGCATCTGTTTCTCTGGCCTTGGGCATTGTGAAAAGTGCTCATATTGCCACATAGCTTCATTGAAATCTCCTATAAGCATCCATGGGCCTAGCCATTCACCGCACAAAGTCCTCATTCGTTCCCACATGTCTGGTCTATTCTCAACCCTCGGTTCACCATAGATAAAAGTAGCCCTCCATGGGCCACCATCTGATCCATCCTCCACCAAAACATCAAAATAGCGCTCCCCTTGGGAGAGAAGTGATAATTTTATTGACTCACCCCAAAACAAAACTAAACCACCACTAATACCAAGGCTATTCCTATAACCAAGTTTGAACCGTAAATTTCTACTTCTACTATCACTCATTCTTGTGTCAGACAAAAAGACAATCTTTGGGTGATGCAACCTCACAAGGCTGCAAAGGTCGCGAAATGTTCGGGGGTTCCCCAACCCCCGATAGTTCCATGCCAAAACATTCATTGCTCCTCATGGGGCTCCACACGAGCTCCCGTCAGGTTCACTTGCCCCCCAGTCGATGTCCTGTGGCGCTTCACAGGAGAAGCGCCATGGTTCGCCAACGGGCCATCATCCTTTGTCCCAGCCAGCCCAGCCTTGTTACATTGTCGAGCATTCTTCTCCTCCAACAAGGTCGCTGGCTTATTCCTCTTCTGTCAATCAATCTCCATAGCTGTTCCTGTACCTTCAGATTGGACCACCTGTTCTCTACCAGCAACATTACTGGCTCGGATCAGGCGTTCATGCATACTCAGTTCTCATAGGACTCCTCCTTCATCCCCACAGAACTGCTACTATTATCCATGTATGAGTCAAGCCCAGAATTTTTCTTCTTCTCCAGAACTGGACGTACAACATTAGGGTCAGACAACTTACTATCAACTGACATGCTAGCCACTCCTTTAGCCAAATCTGCGGCATCAGCCTCAGCCCCGGATCGGTCTTCCTCCCTTGAGTCACGGCGCCCGCCTACACCTCCCATAGTATTACTGACATGTGACGCCGTATTCGACAAGCTTACACCTGCCATAACTTTTGCCTTTTTGTGCACCACTAAAATGTAGGCCCTTCCTAACCGTAGGGGGCACAGCCGGAATCATGATACGTCTTCCCACCTCCCTCTTCTGGGGAGAACAACGCAAGGTTGTTTCAAACTTCACACCCCCTCCTTCTTCCACCTCCTCTGGGCACTCTCTTACGGCATGGCCAATGCAGCCACACACAAAGCAAAAGTGCGGGACACTTTCATACTTAACAGCAAACTCCATATATCCAAAACCCTGAACTTTCCTACGAACTGAAGGAACTAGGGCTTTAGCTAGTGGAAAATCTATCTTTACTCTCTTATAATCCATCCTCTCCTCCCCCACTTCTAGCACCCTGCCAATCTTCTCTCCCAACGACCTAGCAAATCCTTCAGTCATCATGAGCACTGGAATATCATAAAAGCGTACCCACATAGCAATTGATTCTATTGCAATTTCAGAGAGACGCTGCACTCCATTATAGGGAACAAAAATGACAGCATCTCCTCGAAAAGTCCAAGGACCTCCGTAAACCACCTTTCTCCACAACCCCTCATAATCAAACTCTACCAGAAATCGATTATCTCCCAATTCACGAACAGGTACCGGTAGAGATTTGCCCCATATCTTGCTCAGTTCATTGAAGAGCACCCAAGTTTTAAACTCCTGACCTGAGTAGTAGCGAGCAATCGCCCTCCACTTGACCGGATTTTTCATAGCTTCCTCATCCTCCTCGAAGACATACTCCTCTTCATCATCGTCATCCTCCTGCTCCTGCTCCCCTACAACACCATGAAGAATGAGCCTTCTATCCATATTCGCCGCTTCATCTGGCTTTTCCTTCCCATCCAGAGTCTCCTCCTCTGCAGGTTCCACCACAGGGTCTCTAACCTCCTTAATGTTCTCCATCACCGGCTCCTTCTCCCGCGACCTCACTGCCCCCACATCCCACTCCGCAATCATCACACCAACTTTCTTTCCTCCTTCCATGGATCGATGAGCTCGAGCCCTAAGCTGGTTCACGAAACACACGGCTTCGGGTGGGCAACCTCCTCACCTGAGATCCCTTGATCACCCCCACCGCTGAATGCAAACCAACCCTAGAGCACAAACGCTTCACAAACCAGGGACGAGAGTCGAAAAAACCCAAGCCCTAAAACAGATAGGTGGGTTTATAAACCAGCAGCCGCAGAAACAAGTCATGGCCAGAGGGTAACTCCAGCCCACAGAAGTCGCACCCGATCTGGACTCCTTTCCAACCTCCTAGCAGCAGATTGAAACTGGACTGTATCCCAGATCGGTGGAAGATCGTATGGCTACCGTGAACCCTAGAAGAGGTTCATGCAGCAACTTCGTGGAGATAGACCCCATACCTCCTCTCCTAACAGATTAGGCAGGAGAAGCACGCCCCTAGCTGCAGGCACACCCTAGCAGACTAGGACTTGTCGACAGCGAGAATGGTATCCGACGTCAACGGCGGCGCCGAAGGCAGTCGCCAGGAAATCGCCTCAACAAACTCTCCGTCATTCTTGCACCCTACAGCGATCAGTTCTGTTGACGCCTTTTCGGGTCAACACACGATAAGTGCTAGATCGCGTGGTAGCCGGAATCTCCTCGTCGGAACTTTTGGACAGGGAGTCAGACCGCCCGTACAGGGGGTTGGACCGCCTGTCACAGGGGGTCAGACCGCCTGTAGGCAGAGGCGCCACGAAAGCCTACGATCGTCGCCTCGGGAGGGACCCCGTCGGAGGCGGCGAACCTAGGGTTGTTCTAAGGTCGGCAAGGCCACCTAGAACGTCCTAAAACGCCATGGAGACGAAGAAGGAAAAATAAGGGGTTGGAAAAGCTAGGGTTTCAGATAAAAAGTAAAGGTAAATGTGTTTGTACGATTGGGTAGAGGCCCTCAATCGGCCACGGCCCTTTATATTTATAGGGTGGGGAGGTCTTGCCCCGCAAGGAAGTCCTTGTACAGATCTAAAAATGTGAAAGAACCTAATTCTACTTGGACTCGGGGACAGGCGGTCAGACCGCCTGTGACAGGCAGTTAGACCGCCAGGCATATTGCCAGATCGGCTACAGGGCCAGCCGGTCTAACCGCGTGTACAGGCGGTCTAGACCGGCTGTCCCAGCCTGATCGGCTTTAAGCCACTTTTGGTCGTCAACATATGTCCCCCTGTTTTTTGGTAAAACTTTGTTTACCACAAAACATTTAATCAGACTAAGGGCGACCCTCTATTGTGGGCCATTTTATCCCTAAGGGCGATGTCACATATCGGCCATATCCTTTCAAACATGTTGCCAAACACTTGGATGATATTTCTTCAAGTACTTCCCATTGAGCGCTCTTGGCAACTGAAATCCTTGCAAAGTCTCCACCACATAGGAATTCCCAGAACAAACCTTCACAATACGATATGGTCCTTCCCAATTCGGCGACCATTTACCAAATTTGTTGCTCTTTGTTCCTATAGGCAAAATAGTCTTCCAAACCAAATCACCAACTTGAAAGGATTTGAGTTTTACCATCTTGTTATATGCTCGAGCCACTCTTCTTTTGTCTTTTTCAATCTCCTCTAAGGCCTCCAAACGCTTGTCGGTCACATCATCAATATTATCCATCATCAAAGCACAATATGTACTAGCATCAAGATCATTTTGCTTAGCCAATCTATAAGCAACCAGATTTACCTCAACGGGCAAAACGGCCTCTTGACCATTGACGAGCTCAAATGGAGTAACCTTAGTAGCACCATGTCTAGAAATACGATGCGTCCATAATGCTTCAGATAATACCTCGTGCCACCGCTTAGGATGATCTTCAATCTTCTTCTTTATGAGCTTGATCAAAATCTTGTTGCTAGACTCTGCTTGACCATTGGCTTGAGCATAATACGGAGATGAATTGAGCAATTTAATACCATAGGATTCAACAAACTCACGTACATCCTTAGAAATAAACAACGTTCCTTGATCTGTCGTTAATGTTTGAGGAATCCCAAATCTATGAATAATATGCTCAGTAATAAACTCAATCACCTCTCTATGTGTCATGTTCTTGAGGGGAATTGCTTCAGTCCTCTTGGTAAAATAATCAGTAGCCACAATCACAAAACAATGACCTTTGGATGAAGGAGGATGAATCTTACCAACAAAATCTAAACCCCATCCTCTAAAAGGCCATGGCTTAATGATTGGATGCATCAACGCAGCAGATGCAATCTGAATATCCCCGAACTTTTGACACTCTTCACATCCTTTGTAGTAACGAAAACAATCGGCTATCATCGTAGGCCAATAAAAACAAGCCCGCCTAAGGAGCCACTTCATCATTCGAGCCGATTGATGTGTACCACAAATTCCTTCATGAACCTCTGCTATAGCCAATCTAGCTTGATCAGGATCTAAACATTTCAAAAGCAATCCATCCATGGTCCGACGATATAGTTCACCACCAATCAAAGTAAACTTGAAAGCCCATCATCGGACTTTTTGATCCACTGACCTGCTAGTATCCTGCAAATACTTCACCAGAGGCTCTCTCCAATCACCAGCATCGGCCACAATTGAAAATCATTAACAGCCGAATCGGTGCTTTCAGAGGTGCAGGCGGTCAGACCGCCTGTACTGGCGGTTAGACCGGCCGCGCCGGTCAGACCGGCTGTAACAGGCGGTCAAACCGCCTGTTCCAGAGCAGAAACGTCGGCTTCACGAAACATCGGCCTCTTTTCATGAAAATTTCTTTTCTGAACATTATAGCCTGATGCTTGCTGCGCCAACGCATTACCTCTAGGATTCTCTTCTCTTGCTACATGACAAATGACAAATTCATCAAAGCAAGATATAATATCTAAACACTTATCTAAGCATTCAAAAATTCATCTAAGCATTGACAAACTTTAGATACTTGCTGAACTACCAAAAGAGAATCACCATATGCTTCTACATTTTTTACTCCCATGTCATGTAACATCTCCAACCCGAATAATAAAGCTTCATATTCGGTTTGGTTATTAGTGCACTTATGATCTAATCGGTTAAGAGCCTAAAAAACAACACCGTTTGGTGAAATAAGAATAATACCAACTCCACAACCACTTTTGCAAACCGATCCATCAAAATGCAATTTTCATGGAGTAAAAGTAATATAGCCGACATTTAAATCAAGATGTTCACTAATCCTATGTTCAACAATAAAATCGGCAACGATTTGTCCTTTCATAGATTTCAATGGCTCAAAGACTAAATCATATTCAATTAAAGCATAAGCCCATTTGCCGATTCTACCACTTAATATAGGTCTATGCAATATGTATTTAATTATGTCGGTTTGACTAGCAACTATGCAAGTATTTAATAACAAATAATGCCTCAACTTAGTACAAGCATTATAAATAACTTTTCAATGAAAGTATACCTTGTTTCGGCGTCCAATAACCTTCTACTTGCATATGAAATAATATATTCCTCCCCTTCGGTCTCTTGGATCAAAACAACTCCAATAACACTTTCTTCGGCCGTGATATATAACTTAAAAGGAACCCCTCTCCTAGGTGCCCGAAGAACCGGAGGCGAAGATAAATAATGCTTGATCTCTTCAAATGCCTCTTGCTGTTTTGCCCCCCAAGTAAATTCAGCATCATCTTTCAACCAAAGCAAAGGAGTAAAAGCATTCACCTTTCCCAACAAATTGCAATTAAATCTTCTCAAGTAATTCACCTTGCCCAAGAATTTCTGCAACTCTTTCTTAGAACTAGGCGCCTGCAACTTGCCAATAGTTTCGCCCTTCTTTGGATCAATTTCTACACCATGCTCATGAACTATAAAGCCCAAAAACTTACCAGCCGATATACCAAAAGCACACTTGAGTGGATTCATCTTCAAACCATACCGGCGCATTCTTTCAAATGCAAGTCTCAAATCGGCCAAATGAGAATCACTTCCAGCCGATTTGACTACAATGTCATCAATATAAACTTCCAAGATAATACCAAGCAAATCATGAAAGATTAAATTCATTGCCCTTTGATAAGTAGTGTCGGGTACCAATAGTAGGGGTACCCTAACGTGGGCCCTAAACCACTTGGCAACAAGGCCCTCAACAACGTCGGCCTGGCTCTGCAACCCAGCAAAGGCCCACCACAACAACTCCTCAGCATCCGTCCCGCTCGAGGTGGACGACCACCCTCGAGCGGGAATGTCGGTGACGTTCGAGGCTCGGCAGCCAGGCTCGAGGGAGACGTTCACCCTCGAGCCAGCGTTTCCGTCACGTTCGAGGCTCGGCAAGCTCGAGCTTGCAGGCCAAGCTCGAGCCTGCCACGCTGGGAACGACGCCCAAGGCTCTGCGACCCATCACTCCAAGTCATGATGACGCTCCTCTGCAGTCAAAAAGCAGGGGAATCACTGCGCCACGCCACCACCCACGCTCCCGAGAAGACACCGGTCAAATCCACTCGCAACAGTGGACTTCTGAGCGCCATGCTGCACGGCCAGACCTAACTAGGCAGCAGCACTGTGCCAACCACTCCTTTGACTTTGCTCGCCTCGGATGCGCTACCATCCTCGGAGGCAAACCTCGAAGGAAACTACGGACCTTCGATCCGGGCGCCGTATGCAAGCTGCCATCCTCGAAGCCGTGAACCGTCACAAGAGGAACGTCACGTCAACTGTTGCCATGCCGTCAGCCGGAGTTGGAAGGCGTGATTCCCGCTCGCATCGTGCGCGGCATGGGCAGCACAGCGCACTTAGCAACGTCAGCACCATGAACGCATGTACTCTCACGCCCTCCCCCTTATGTCTATAAAAGGGGAAGGGAAGCCCATGCAAAAGGGCAAGTGACGGCCAAAACGCACTCAAGCCCACACGCGCTAGAACGCACACCACTGAGCTAGCGACAGCCGAACTTGGGGACTTAGGAGCTCATCTCCTTCTCCCACCTTGCTTGTAACCCCCTACTACGAGCAACACGAAACCGGTGCTCAGCACCACTGCTGGACGTACGGCCCCATGGCCGGAACCAGGATGAAAACCCCCGTCTCTCCACCCGCCATCGGGGCAACGAGTGGATTAGCACCGCAATCACTTGTTTGTGCCAGTGCGACCAAATCAGGCACCGACGATTGGCGCGCCAGGTAGGGGACCAGCGCTGCGCAACTCTCGTTCCCGATGGCGAACTTCGACCAAGGACGGCCCCCGCTGGGCGAGAGCAATCTGCTCCCAGTGGGGCAGGAGATCTGGTTCGGGAGCTTACCGTTCCAGGCATGTGGCGACGGTTACCAAATGCGCATCCTCCGGGAGGAACCGAGCAACCAGCTGGAGCCACCTCAACTGCCACTGGTAGCACCGCGACGACGGAGTCGTCCTGGACCTCGCGCACGACGAGCACGAGCTGCGAGGCACGACGCCGACGCCAGCATCCCTCCTCCCGCGAGGGAAGGGGAGATCCTGCGATCAGGGTCACAGGAGAGGGCTGCTCCCTTCCTCTCGGGACCCATTTCTGCACCACGTGCTACGACGGCACGTCCCTATCCCTATGGGCTACGGGGCCCTACGGCCACGTACGCCTCGCTCGTCCGCACCGCCATGAGTGCGTATGATGGCCAGCCAGGCCGTCATCCGGCCTCGGGACGCGACCTCACCGCTCTGACGCCCAACGAATCCCACACGGAATCGGAAGATGGATAGGCCTTTGGGCATGAGCACCCTGGTTGGGACTACTCGGGTCTCCGCGACGCAGAGGCCTTTCTGGCCTTCCAAACAGCGGTGGATTATTGCTTCGGTTATTCCAATGATGAGTATGGTCCGACCAGGGAGTGTTTCGTCATCAGCGACGGGCGGGTCAGCGAAGGATCGTCGTCGGACGACGATGGTGGAGATGACGACCAGGGTGGTGACAACGGCATAGATCCGGTAGGCGCGCAGCCACCGGACCCATCGGATCGCTTGCCTTCCGAGAACGAGCGTCATCCACGCCGCCAGCCGCGAGTAGCTCGCCCCCACGACTTTGGAGGCGGCGACGTCCCACCACTGGCGCACTCCGACCACGAGCCGCCCAAACAAGGCCACGAACACAGCACGGACGCACGGCGCGCAGGGCGAGTAGCTCAGGCCCGCATCCTCGCCGAAGGCAGAGGTGACGACCTCGCTCCCAGGACGAGCCAAAAGCTCATCGCGGCGGCCGCGCTGCTCTGAGCCATGCCAGAGCCAGCTACCCCCGAGGGGCGGAAGCTGCATCTCGAGGCCCAAAACTTGGTTGAGAACACCGCCCGACAGCAGGCCGAGAGCTCAGCCTCCCGCCTTCGACGCTCATCAGCCTCGAAGGGCGAACGAGGAGGGGAGTCATCGGTGCGCTCACCCCGGCCTAACGGCAGGGCACGAGCACAATCCCGGGAAGAGGACGCTCTTCCGCCGACCGAGCAGTCGTGCGGTCAGTTCGCTCAGGCCACACCACGCCTGAAAAGGCGCGCCCACTCCCCCATGAAGTCGCAGTAACTGCCCTAATGGTCATCATGACCCCGCACGAAGCGGTGGAAGGCACGTGGAGGGAACGCTCAAGGCATCCCCCCTCGAAGGGAGGAAGTCATCGTTCTACTGATCAGGGGTTCGAACCTTGGACCTTCGAAGGGTTTCGACAAGGGCCCCAGATCAACTGAGTCAGGGATAATCGACGGTACCCTCGAAAGTGAGCCTCGAAGCTCAAATGTTCGAGGAAAACAATCGGTTATGTTCGAGGCCAGGCAAAAAGCCTAGACTAAGGGACCCCTCGAGGGGGAGCATCGAGCCCTCGACCTCTATCGAACGAGGTCGAGTCCCGTCTAGCATACTTTTGCGAAAAGCTTTCACGGGCATGTCCTATGACCACGAGCCTACCTTCATCGAACGGGGCATGGACGTCCGCTCGAACTACCCGCTATCAGCTCACCCAGGCATCCGTGGCTCGATCCCAATCGTGGGAAGCATGGATCGCCTCCTCCTCAGTCCCTCGAAAGGGGCCCCGAGGAACGAAGAAAAATTTGGGACATCTCGAGCCAAACGAGGCTCGGGGGCTCCTAGTGCTGTGGACGAACCCACAAGACCG
The DNA here is from genome assembly GCA_015342445.1 of Digitaria exilis. NCBI lineage: Eukaryota > Viridiplantae > Streptophyta > Magnoliopsida > Poales > Poaceae > Digitaria > Digitaria exilis. The sequence continues at coordinate 2,731,012 of JACEFO010001663.1, forward strand.
CGTTCCTCCCCACATCGGCCATGACTCCCACGTCTGCCATCGTTACCCCGCGCGGAGCGGAACACGTGGAGGGAACGCTCAAGGCTTCCCCCGAGAAGGGAGGAAGTCATCGTTCTACTGATCAGGGGTTCGAACCTTGGACCTTCGAAGGGTTTCGACAAGGGCCCCAGATCAACTGAGTCAGGGATAATCGACGGTACCCTCGAAAGTGAGCCTCGAAGCTCAAATGTTCGAGGAAAACAATCGGTTATGTTCGAGGCCAGGCAAAAAGCCTAGACTAAGGGACCCCTCGAGGGGGAGCATCGAGCCCTCGACCTCTATCGAACGAGGTTGAGTCCCGTCTAGCATACTTTTGCAAAAAGCTTTCACGGGCGTACCACGAGCCTACCCTCATCGAACGGGGCATGGACGTCCGCTCGAACCACCCGTTACCAGCTCAACCAGGCATCCATGGTTCGATCCCAGTTGAGAGAAACACGGATCGCCTCATCCTCGACCCCTCGAAAGAGATCACGATGTACGAAAAAGGCTCAAGATTTCCTCGACCACGCCAAACAAGGCTAGATTTCAGGACCTCAGGCGTTGGGGACGAACCCACACCTGGGGAAGCAACGAATGCTCTTCACATCGAGTTGAGACCTTGAGAGAGTGTCAACCACTCTCCCAAGGCCTTGGGGGCTACACCCGCGGGTGCGCTAGCGCGCCCCCATGGATTCCCAGAACCCGCGAAGGGACAAAGGCCTCGAAAGCCTCGACGAACACCAACCTTCGCAGGATTGAACCTCACTCCTGCGAAGGCTCGGGGGCTACTGTCGGGTACCAATAGTAGGGGTACCCTAACGTGGGCCCTAAACCACTTGGCAACAAGGCCCTCAACAACGTCGGCCAGGCTCTGCAACCCAGCAAAGGCCCACCACAACAACTCCTCCTCAGCGTCCGTCCCGCTCGAGGTGGACGACCACCCTCGAGCGGGAATGTCGGTGACGTTCGAGGCTCGGCAGCTAGGCTCGAGGGAGACGTTCACCCTCGAGCCAGCGTTTCCGTCACGTTCGAGGCTCGGCAAGCTCGAGCTTGCAGGCCAAGCTCGAGCCTGCCACGCTGGGAACGACGCCCAAGGCTCTACGACCCATCACTCCAAGTCATGATGACGCTCCTCTGCAGTCAAAAAGCAGGGGAATCACTGCGCCACGCCACCACCCACGCCCCCGAGAAGACACCGGTCAAATCCACTCGCACAGCGCACTTAGCAACGTCAGCACCACGAACGCATGTACTCTCACGCCCTCCCCCTTATGTCTATAAAAGGGGAAGGGAAGCCCATGCAAAAGGGCAAGTGACGGCCAAAACGTACTCAAGCCCACACGCGCTAGAACGCACACCACTTAGCTAGCGATAGCCGAACTTGGGGACTTAGGAGCTCATCTCCTTCTCCCACCTTGCTTGTAACCCCCTACTACGAGCAACACGAAACCGGTGCTCAGCACCACTGCTGGACGTACGGCCCCGTGGCCGGAACCAGGATAAAAACCCCCGTCTCTCCACCCGCCATCGGGGCAACGAGTAGATTAGCACCGCAATCACTTGTTTGTGCCAGTGCGACCAAATCAGGCACCGACAAGTAGCACCGGCATTCTTTAAACCTAAAGTCATAACAATCCACTTAAATAAACCAACAAAGCCTGGACATACAAAAGCCGTTTTGGATATATCCTCTTCGGCCATGAATATTTGATTGTAACCAGCATTACCATCAAGAAAGCTAATCATTCTATGTCCAGACGCAGCATCGATAAGCATATCGGCTATTGGCATAGGATATTCATATTTAGGAGTAGCACGATTAAGATTTCTAAAATCAATACACACTCTAATCTTACCCGTTTCTTTCTTTCCACGGGTACAATATTAGAAATCCACTCAGCATATCGACAAGGTCTAATAAACTTTGCTTCTAATAACCGATTTATTTCCTCTTTAACTCGGTCATAAATTTAAAGATTAAAACGCCTAGTTGGTTGTTTATAAGGCCTAAAACCAGACTTAATAGGCAACCGATACTCAACAAGCTCTTGGCTTAAACCAGGCATTTCATGATAATTCCAAGCAAAGCAATCGACATACTCCTTTAATAACTTTATTAATTCAAATCTAAAAGCAGGATCTAAATTCTTATTTACAAACGTCGGTCTGGGTATGGAACCATCACCAATGTCTACCTCCTCAAGAGGATCGGCCGACGTAAAACCACATCCTAGCTTGCTTATATCATCAAAGTCTCTGCTGCAACCACTCTCTGCTGCAACCGATAGTGTTCAAGTCTCTGCTGCAACCACTCTCGATTATCCATTAAATCATATGAGATGATTCAGCCGATTGTTCATCGGCTTTATGACAGCAGGGATGAAGCCATTCTTAGTACAGCTGATAAACTCAAATTCAGAAAGATCTAAGCCTGGCAAACATCTAACATCATCATGAATGCCAACCAAAGAGCTATCAGCTAAAGCAACACAAGCAGAAGTATCACCATGCACAACCTCTACATCATCATCTATCCACTTAATCAAACATTGATGCAAAGTAGAAGGAATGCACTGATTTGCATGAATCCAATCACGACCCAAGATTAAACTAAAGTTACCTTGAGTCTCAGCGACAAAGAAAGCAGTGGCCAAGGTCTTGCTCCCAATAGTAAGCTCCATAGAAATCACCGCCTTGGCACCAATAGGCTCTCCTCCTCCAATGCCGCTGACAGTCATGTTGGTCTTGATCAGCTCCGAATCTGAACCACCAAGCTTCTTGTACAAAGAATAAGGCATCAAATTCACAATATCCCCTCCATCGACCAACATCCGCGAGATTGGCTTCTCATTGATATACCCCTTCAGATATAAAGCCTTCAAGTGATTGTCTTTAGCTTTAGGCTTCTGAAATATAGCTTCCTTGGGACCAAAATCAAGATGAGCAACCTCCTCCTTCGAAAGCATGTCCCCATTCATGGACATATGAAGCACATTCACATCAACATTCATGCGCTCCGGAGAAGAACTGTAATCAACAAGCTCTTCAACGTCCTCAGCAGTGGGAACCGATGTTGACTTGCCATCAAGAGCCGAAGAACTGGAAGAAGAAACACCGGGCGCTTCTGCATCACCCGGTCTGATCGCCTGTACAGGCGGTCTGACCGCCTGGGCTGCAGTCTCCAAATGACAGGCGATCTGGACCGCCTGTGCAGCCGGTTGGACCGCCAATTGGCCTTCCTTCGGCTTCCACTCCTTCTTCTGTGGAATCATAGCCTTGACTTGGTTGAAGAATTCATCTCTCTGCTTCTCCAACTCTTGCTCTTGTCTTTCCCGAAAACGGAGTCTCTGAAGCTCCCTCTTCTGCGTGCGAGTCAACCCTTGAGGACACCACCTTGGAAGAAAGTGCTGCTGAACCTAGCTAGTACTAGCCCCCTGATCTTCCACCGTCTTTTCACTGAAAGTTGTCTTCATAGCCAGACTTTTCTCAATAGAAACATCCATTGTCCCAACTTGAATAATGTCGAACTCAGTAGTCCTCTCTGCGTCCACATCCATGCTCTACACCTCCTCCTTCCTCTTAGGTCGATAAACCTGCCTCAGATGAACTCTTGGCGGCTGACCCTGACGGGCGGTCTGACCGCCTGTTACAGGCGGTCTCACCGCCTATGCCCGCTCTTGACCAGATTGACTAAAAGCCAAACGGTCTCTCCTGGGATAAATGATCCTGTCCTGCACATGTCTTTTTGGACCTTCCCAGCCAGGATGAAACGAAGGTTGCACGTTTGAATGATATGGCACCCACATCACTCCATTGTCATCCCACACCGGATCCAACTTCATACGAGGAGGCGAAGGAACCCTCTCGTCCTGAATTGGTGATCTCATTCTTTTTTTTAACAGTCGATAGCTTGGAACGGCCTTTTGTTTGGTGTACTTGTCATAAAGCATATCAAACGTGACTTTGGTCTTCTGAACACCCTGCTCCTTTGCCACGTTCATCTTCCAAGTACCAACTTCTGGACGCTTTGGAATCAGCATCTTCGGGCGCCCATGGGGACAGGCGGTCTGACCGCCTGGTGCAGCCGGTCTGACTGCCTGTAGCAGACCAGCCTCGGGCGCCTGCGATCCAATAATAGTGACCGATCCTTGCCCCTCTTGTCCAGAGGATCTCACAGTAACCTTGAACGACTCTTTGCCATCAGCCGTCTTCTCAAAAGTCACTTCTCTAACCGACTCTTTTGAAAACGGTCTTTCCTCTCCAATCACCACGTTCTTCCCTTTACTAGATTCGGCTTGATGCGGCCGAACCAAGACCTTGGCTGCTGCAACTCCATGGTGTTGACCGGAAAAGGAGTCTCATCAACTTGCATCTCATGAAACTTCAAACGTCTCTCATTAATAGCCGATTGAACCTGCCGACAGAAGACATTACAATCTTTAGTAGCATGCGAAAAAGAATTATGAAACTTACAATAAGCACGCTTCCTCAATTCTTCCGTAGGTGGTATAACATGAGAAATCTTGATGTAACCAAATTTATGCAATTCATCAAATATACGATCACATTTGGATACATCAAAAGTAAACTTTATGTCTTCTTGTCGATTCTTATGAATCGGCTTAAGAGATGAGCATGACACAGTTTTCTTATTAGCAGGCCATACAAACTCTGCTAAATAAACATCATTATCATCGTCGGTCGAATTATCGGATTCATAATCAACTATATGAACATTAGACCGACGTGTCTTAAAACTCTCTTTTTCTTTATTCATTCGGTCTTCAGCTACTTCAACTCTAATCTGCACTTGTGCGACCGAATAATAATCACAATTGTCAATTTTTTCTCTAATAGAGGATTTTAAACCTCTAAAGCATAAGCCAGCAAGATCAACCTCAGAATAGACAAATTAAAGCAACGGTTTTTAATGCCTTTAAATCTTCTCATAAATTGATAGACAGTTTCATCCCGACCCTGTCTAACCGATGCTAAATCTGCCAATTTCATCTCATGATTGCCACTATAAAAATGATCATGAAACTTATGCTCTAGTTGATTCCAACTCATCATAGAACCAGGGGCTAATGAAGAAAACCAAGCAAAAGCAGTACCAGTAAGTGACAATAAGAACAAACGTACTCTAAATGCTTCATAGTTTCCAGCCTCCCCTAGTTGAGCTACATACTGACTAACATGTTCCCAAGTAGTGCGCTCATCATCTCCACTAAACTTAACAAAATCAGGCAAGTGCCACCCATTGGGAAAAGAAACAGTATCAAAGCTAGACTGATAAGGTTTTTGATATACTCTAGTATTACCAAAATCAACAACTACCTTATTTCTCATCACATCAGACAATTCATCCCTGAATCTAGTAAATTCAGCCCATTAGTGGTCTTGTTGGGCCGAAGGTTGCATAGAATTCATATAATTCAATTGAGGTGATTGCCTATTTTGCATATCTCAATGTGCATTAAAAACATCATCAGGAATACCACCCGAATTCGCAGTATGCATAGTCGTGGAATAAGTAGTGCCTACTGTAGCTACTAGACCAGCACGGCCAGCGGAGACCAAGTTTGGAACAGTAGACAGCGGCAAAGGTTGCTCCGGCACAAACACCATAGCATTGGTCAAATTTGCCTGACCACCAGAACATGCGGTCTGACCGCCTGTCGCGGTCTGACCGGCTGCGCGGGCGGTTTGACCGGCTGCAGATCCAACCGCTGACGACCCACTTGCATTGACCGTGTTCGGTCTCGACATATTGGGTGGTGGCGGGGTCTGTCCAGCAAAGTAATTCGGTGGCATACCATAAAAGATATTATGCTCAGGTAATTCACGAGTATCTATGGATTTACCCTCCAATTTTTCGAGTCGTTCTAATAATTGTTCAACTAATGAATCACGATCCGAAAAAGTTGAAGCCATAGGAGTAGATGCAGGGGGTTGAGGTGCAGAAATGCTTACATTGTCAATTACCTCAATTTGCCCCTTACTCATCTTGAAAGAAGGCATTACGAAGTCTCGAACACTCTTCGCCGATCGTTCTTCACGACCTTTCCGAAACGTCTTCAAGAACCCCGCCTCGAGGTGCTTCTGGAGCGCCATGAACCTCTCATGATCTTCGGAAGAAAGATCTTCAAGCGAGGCCGTCACGATGTTGTCTTCTCCAATGTCGAAGCCCATAGTGTTAGGGATAGTAGATCGGTCTTCAAAAACCAGATTTTTGTCCCCAGCGGAGTCGCCAAAATATGTTGACGCCTTTTCGGGTCAACACACGATGAGCGCTAGATCGCGCGGTAGCCGGAATCTCCTCGTCGGAACTTTTGGACAGGGAGTCAGACCGCCCGTACAGGGGGTTGGACCGCCTATCACAGGGGGTCAGACCGCCCGTCACAAGGGGTCAGACCGCCTGTAGGCAGAGGCGTCGCGAAAGCCTATGATCGTCGCCTCGGGAGGGACCCCGTCGGAGGCGGCGAACCTAGGGTTGTTCTAAGGTCGGCAAGGCCACCTAGAACGTCCTAAAACGCCATGGAGACGAAGAAGGAAGAAGAAGGGGTTGGAAAAGCTAGGGTTTGAGATAAAAAGTAAAGGTAAATGTGTTTGTACGATTGGGTAGAGGTCCTCAATCGGCCATGGCCCTTTATATTTATAGGGTGGGGAGGTCTTGCCCCGCAAGGAAGCCCTTGTACAGATCTAAAAACGTGGAAAAACCTGATTCTACTCGGACTCGGGGACAGGCGGTCAGACCGCCTGGCACATTGCCAGATCGGCTACAGGCCAGCCGGTCTACCGCGTGTACAGGCGGTCTAGACCGGTTGTCCCAGCCTGATCGGCTTTAAGCCACTTTTGGTCGTCAACAAGTTCAGTTAAGTAATCATGTGTTCGATGTGTCACGTGTGATTTATGACCAGCTTAGCTATGCAAATATGATGAATTCTCGTAGCCTTAAAAAATATATCTATACCACCTTCATTAACTACATAGGTGTGAGAAATTCTAAGAGCCTTCACAATTATACATATACCACCTTCGGTCGCAACTAAACAATTTTTTCGGGTTGTAAAATCAACAAATTTAGACATTGGTTACAAATTCCATTTCATTTGTTGAGTTTGAATTTTAAATGGCATGAGTAGATTTTTCTTGGAATATAATATCGACATCCTAAACTATAGATCGTTTTAGTGTTTGACGAGATTTTGTCACAACAAATTAAACCCATTTGGATTCCTGGAAGTAATAAGGAAGAAACAATATACATGCACATGCTTGGGAGTTGCTGTGCATGGCGTCCAATACAAGTACGTGCGCCTTCCCCAACCTTGCCGGCGTCTATGTATCCCGGCCCTCACAAGACGTATTAACATACGCCCGGCCCCCGCGGCAGTCGGCATACTAGCGCGGAAGGATCTAGGAGGCCTCCCTTATCTCTAGGTAGCCAGTTAGTATCTTGGTTAATAAATGAAACCGAAATATACTTTCATGGGCACCGGTAGCTAGAGAATGAAGCGAACGAAAGTACGTGTAGACGTACAGGCCTCTTCCCTGAGTCTTTGTGCCATGGGACTCAAAATGATCTAGCCCACGATGACATACACAAACTATGTTGGTGGACACTGGATGGGCAAGCTAAGAGCTAAATGCAGTAGCTCACGTACGTGCAATATGCGTGTCAGGTGTGTGTATACTCCTCAAGGTCAGACCAGCGTATACATGTTTGAATCGTCTACAAAAATACGTGTGCATGGGCTCGTGCCAGCGTGGCAGGTTCTAGAAACATCAAGAAGCCTGCTGTGGGCGGCTAGCTAACTAGCACCCGGATTAGTAGCTAGGCAGGCAAGGGATATATCGCTCCGCAGCAATGACCTGAGGCACACCGCACACGTACTCCTTGTGTGATGAATTTCGTTGGCCAGGTCCACTAGGCAGTGTTTAGTTCGATGATTATCGATTTGTGCCGCGATTGTTTAGAGTCTGGATCAGGATTCAATCAACTTAGCCGCTAACCGTGGGAGATATTTTGGCTCAAGATAACCATGCTCGCAGGAACTTCGGAAGTTCGGAGTGACGGCCTGGTTTGCTGCCTCACGTACTCATGCAAGGGGGCTTCTTCTTTTCCATCCCATCGAGCCGACGAGAGAAAGGCCCGGAAGGGAGCAGATGGCCATGTAGAAGCTCGAGCACACAGGAAGCTCCCGTGGATGGAGCTGCGGGCTGCCGGCCGGACGGCAGGCAGTGACCAGGGCAAGGCGCGCCCTCTCTGATGAGCCCAAGGACAAGCTGTCGACGCCGTGCATGAGCGGAGACATCACAAGGTGGAGCTCGACGTACGTTCGTCGTCTACAAGCCCAAAGTGCTTTTCGTCCACACCATAACGACGGCCACGTAGATGAACTCGGTGGCGTGAGCGCGTAGGAGGCTCTCTGGCCAGAGCTCTCCAAGTTCTGTCATGGCCTTCCTCTCCATTAACATATTGATCTATTATTTTCTTATTACACTTTATAGATCCATCAGGCATAGACGGTTGGATTCACACGTCGTGCTCGTGCCGTGCTAAGCCGATGGAGAGGAGCTTGATGTGAGTTTGCCATCTACAGCAGCTCGGCTTCCCCGTCCACGACGCCAAGTGATCGACCACGCCGGAGCCGTCCGCGAGCGCACCGGAGGCTCCCTGACTGGAGCTCCGCACACGCCGGCCGGCTTTTCTTTTCCAACAGGGAGGCTGGCCGAGGGCAAGGTGAGGCATGGAGGCCATGCACCTCCTGCCCACGACGACGAGCGGAGGAGATGCTGCCGATCTGCCCAGCCGACGGGCATGAATAAAGGCGACACCGTCCATCTGGTGACCCTTCATCAATGCCCATCGTGCAACCTAGGAAAGCAGCCGCTGTCTAGATGAGCGTCCGAAGGCTGAAGGCCATCTCGAGGGGACTTTTCCCGTGGGGCCACCGACGTCGGCAATGGAGGTTGAACTCGGAGCATCCAGGGATGTATATCATCTCGGCGAGCGCACCGAAGGCTCCCGTGGCTGGCGCTCCATGGCTGCTCATCAACAGAAAACTCTCCCGCGAAGGAGTGTTAGACACGAGCCTGAAGCCCGTCCGACAGCCACAAGGGTGCTGTAGTCTGGCGACGTCCACGACGGGGAGCCATGGTGCTGCCGTCAATCTTCACCGGCGTTGCGGATTGCATCTACGCCTGCACACGACGTGAAGGCACCGGCGACGAGGATCGATGCCGACGGAGAGAAGCCGAAGAAGGAAGGAAGCAGAGGGCCTTGTAGATCGATCAACTCGGCGAGGCTTCGCTGACTGGAGCTCGGGGGAGACTACGACAGTGACTTGCGAAGGCCGAGGCCGATGTCCATCACTGCCAAGACGACGACGCCCAGTCATCACCGAGGCCGGACAAGCCGATGTCATGGTCGTACTATCCGTTAATGCTATATCTATTATTTTTAGGAAAAAGTGTATTTTTCATCCCTCAAGTATTTAAAGAGTGTGACTTTCATCCTTTATGTTTTAATTGATGCAAAACAACCCTTTAACTAATTAAACTGGTGCAATAATCATCCTCGTCTTGGTATATAAATGATTTAACATTATATGCTAGCTGTTTGACAATGTAGACATCAGATCACATAATGTTAGACCACACACAAGCTTAGTTCTATATGATTTTTTCATTAAACTTAATTTTTTTAGGATGATCAATATAGATTAATTTCTAAAATAATTAGGATTAACATGAATTCTTTTCTTTAGCTTTTTGTAAAAACAAAATGAGTGAATGAATCAATAGTTAAGCAAAGATAATTAATAATTAAGCTGAGACATAAATTTCATAAACAATAAATGTTTGTGACTCGTAAAATGAACAAAATAATGATGAATGAAGCACACAGATTAAAATAATATGTGGTATTTATGTTAATAATTATACAGTAGCATGGATTGTTAGTATACAAGTGAGATGGTCAGAGCCCATAAATTGTCATTAATGAGCACTAAATTGTTAGTAAACTGAGGTTGGGATGATTAGTGCACCAGTTTAGTTACTTTAGGGATTGATTTGCACCACTTAAAACATTAGGGATGAAAATCACACTTCCACAATATTTGGAGGATGAAAAATACACTTTTTCCTTATTTTTATTATTTTCTTGTGAGGCTTGTGTCTTCCAGATGGGCCCTCCTGTTTGGCGTCCATGATCACAGAGCGACTGCCGACCGGAGGAGCTTGAAGACATGTGCAGGGAATTCGCCTGGTCATGGAGAATCACTGGCATTTGGAGGTCCTACGACTCCGACGCCTATGAGTTTGATGAGGACGATGCCGAGGGACAGCCTATCGACGAGGCGACGCCTGCGGAGCCGAGCCATCTCGGAACACCATGCAGATCGGGAGCCAGACAACAAATGGGCTAGCACCTACACGTGCGGCCCCTTTCATTTGCACGTTCATTTGTATGACGTGAGGGCTGCATGCACATGTACGTGCGCCACACTTATAACACCATGCAGATCAGAGGCCAAGGAAGGCAAGAGGTTCGACCCAAGTCTGCCGTCCACCGTCAACGAGTCTCGAACGCTTTCGTACGACGGAGACGGCGCCGGAGACGAACTAAGATAAGACAACAGAAAGTTGATGAAGGTGCCGTGGCAAGGCAGTGAGGCGCTAGCGCACGCCCTCTTCGAGCGTGACGGCCGGATGTGCTCGTATGATGAACGACACAAAGATCGGCGTCTTTCCATGCATGCGGTACGTGAGCATATACTGCACGGACCAACAGGCAAGCCACTGAGACCATGGAGATCGAGTTGCATCTATACAGATGCGTTCCTGTTACAAGCTACCAAGGGAGTGGAGCCGGGTGGATGGAACTTCTCTACTCTCGGACGACTCCGACAAGGTTAAGACTACCTCTACTTCGACTACACTGCAGATTAGCACCTCGACGACAAGCTGCTATGCCGTTGACTCAGTCACAAGCTACATGTGACCATACGTGTACAGGCATCTACGATTACTACCACGACTTCACGTTGTTCGAGACCGACGAGGCCAGACGACGCAGGCAGCGCTGCTGACGCTTCAGCCCATAGACACCGATGAGGCCATGGTTCACGTCGACGCCCATCTTCTACACCACCACATCATTTGTGATCGACGAGGCCAGGCGACATGGGCAACGGAGCTGACGTTTCAGCTACGCCGCATATCTACACCACCACCACCACCACCAGTACATGCATGGATAACGTGAAGCGAAGATTGAAGACGACGACCACAGCAGTTTAATCGGAGGTGCTCTAGCAAGCTAGACTTGCAGAGATAATTAACTGGGAGCCTTCCGAGGGTCTCAGGAACTAGAAGACCATATCGCCTATGTCTGATCTGCCCTACGACAGGCTATGGAGCACGTACGTTGTAAAGGAACCATGTATTTGTATTTTCTGGAATATAAATAAATTATGAGTTCCTAATCTTTTTTTTTGTATTTAATAATACACTGGCACGCCCGCATTATTTTCTCACATGGGCCAGAGAGCAAAAATTATGTATTTTTCTCTCTAAACATTTAGATTTTCTATGTACACATATTTTATTAACACTTAGATATACATTATGTGTAGATATATTCCCAGTTCTTTGTCCAAACTTCTTTGACATAACTTAGACGTCATAGAAAATGAAACTTATGACAATCATTTGGATGACTTCCAAAATATTATTGGGGCCCAAAACATCTACAAAATACATCTCAACAGCTTGTTAATCGATCACCAAAATCACAAACAATGGCCTAGGACAATTTTCCTTACACAAGCAAACTAAAAATGGATCGAATTTGTGAATTATAGTTTGGTAAAAAAAAAACTCACCAGAATTTTTCAGATCTCTTGGTGGTCCAATTGCAACAAGGAATGTAAGGCAAGAGAGTTTAATATAACATGTTTAAAACTCGAACTTTGACTAAAAAACATAGGGTTGAAGACGATTTATCAAAATAGTACACTAGATATGACTGAGGGTTAAACATTTCAGGAAAATAATAATTTGGAGAAGATTTGTTTAAAAAAATCTACGATAGGGGGTAGGGGGTTGATCGAGTTCGGGTGGTCGAATGGAAACAACCATCCGCCCACCCTCCCCTCTTCTTTCTGTTTCTATTCCAACAAGAAGGACTAGAGAAATAAAACATCATAATTCACAAATAAAACATCAAAATTAATTTCTGATTACACTATTGTGTTTGTTATGACTTATGACAAAATTTTCAAAGATAGACCATATATGACAAACAATTCGTTTCATTTTAACAACAAACAAATATGTCCCATTTATGGAACAAAATATTATATAGATGGAACAAAATTTATACAAGTAAAATCATTAATATATCATAGGAATAAACAATATAGAATTAATACTCCCTCCGCTCCAATTTATAAGTCGTTTGACTTTTTGGCCTCAACTTTAACCATTCGTCTTATTCAAAAATTTGTGCAAACATAATCAAATTTAAGTTATTCTTGAAAAAAAAGTCATTAATAAAACAAGCCCTAACAAAAAAAATGATATTTAGCAAAAAATTTTGAATAAGACAAATGGTTGGAGCCAAATAAGACGAATAAGTTGGATCGGATATTATTCTCCCTTATTCAGGTATTAATCTAAGTCCTTGATTCTTCCACTCAAAATACTGGTGTACTCAAAACAGAGGCCTGCAGTAGTCTCAGGCGGACTATCTGAATCCATCAACAATTCTAACAGGAGTTGAATACTTGAACTGGATGGGTGGGGGTGGCGGGACTTGTCAGCTTCCCATGTGGCCATAGGGACCAGCAAACACAGCATTGTTTGACTCAAATCGCTTCATGAATCATGGCCATTGCGAGGAGAATCACAAGATTGCCTTTTTAAAAAAAAAAATGGATCACAAGCATCTGGGGTGACAACCTAGAAGTTTACCCCTTATTATACTACTAAACGTCCACTAGTACGCGTTGACAACTTGACACTGAGGTTTCCGGAGGAACGGATAGCTGTCTTTTCAGATCCAAGAGCAGCCATATGCATATGGAGATGTCTTCCTGTAATGAAAATTCCAAATCGGCAAGCATAACAAACAACCAAGCAAATCAGGCAATGCTCCAAGCCTCCAACCCATGTTTTGGTAGCATATGACGTGGTATGGCCCTTTTCAGTCCTCTGTGATGCAGCTCATCTGCTTTTCATTAGTCTCTGCGTCAATCTTGGTGTTCTCATCCATATGCTGCACTTAGGATTACATAGTGATTCCTTTAATGACTCCGATCCTTTGATTATGCTGCTCGAAGGCCTCGATGATTATCATTGCATATATATAATAAAATTTTAGGATACGTGTGGTGGTTGAGGAACTCTTTCCAGCTCCACAAGGACATCACCAATTTTTATTGATCCATCCATATTCGAAGCTGAAGAAGTGGTGCAATTTACCTGGCCAAATGTGCCTGCTACTTTGATCAGATATGTGAAGGTAAAGCATTTCTTTTGTTGTTCTTCCTTTAGAATATGGTACCAGCTTTCAATACTTGTTTCTTAGCTGCCATTCTTTGAGAGGTCTTCTTTGAAGTATGGTTTGGGTAAAGAGTAGTGTAAAGAGACAGTAACTTGTTCAAGTTAAGGAGAAGAGCAAACTGTTTTCGGGCAATACGTTTAAGTTTGAAGATCCCTAGCACAGGAAAGCAAGTGTGCTGCAATTTTAATGCAGCATAGCAACTCAAAATGAGTGTCCCATAAAACTCTTTGAGAAAAAAATAAAAATGAGTGTGCTGAAAGTTTAATGCAGCGTAGCAACTCAATCAATGCATTTATTCATTGAGCTAATATGACTGGGAGAAAATTAATCAGTATGCAGATTGTCTTGGCATATCAGACTTGACAAATTCTTTGTTTGTTTGTGTATATATGACTATGCAGGGTGGATATATAGCATGGTTATTTGTACCAAACCATATAAGAAAACAGTGACAAGAAATGGCAGAAATTGCTGTTCTTCTAGCTGTAAGAAAGATAAGCATTGCTGTGGCTGGAGAAATGCTGAAGTTTGCAAAGCTTGCGAAGAAATCAGATTTAGTCACATCGCTTCCTACTAACATGGAGCTGATAAAGGAAGAACTTGAGATGATAAATGTATTTCTCAAGAAAATCAGTTCCAGGGGGTGCAGTGATACAGTCTTGGACACTTGGATTATCCAAGTTAGGAGGTTGTCATTTGACATAGAAGACGTTGCTGATCAGTTCATATATGCAGTTAGTGAACAGAGGAGTAAGGGATCCTGTAGTAATTTGAGGAAAATTGTCAACAGGCCCCAGTCCTTGCTTTCTTTGGATAGGATCGCTATCGAGGTCGAGAAGATAAGGGAGAAGCTTAGGGAATTGTCGTACAGGAGAGACAGGTGGATACCCAAACTTGGTGGATTTGATATTGATATGCCAGAAATTGATAATAATCAAGAAATGCATCTGTTGAGAAACAGTCAACTAACCGACATGGACGTGCTTATAGGAGTTGATAAATACAGAGAAACCCTGACCAAGTTGTTGTGCACAGAGAACTGCTCTCCACGTATTATCACAATTTTGGGCATGGGTGGCTTGGGCAAAAGTACTCTTGTCCACCATGTTTACAAGAGAGAAGGGTCCCGTTTTGATTGTCGGGCTTGGATTTCAGTGTCACAATTGTGTAACATTGATAATATTTTGAGAAACATGTATAAAGAACTCAATGGAAGTGATAAGCAAAAGGAATCTGATGTTGCAAAGATGAACGTTGAGGAGTTAAGAGTGAATTTGAAAAAATTTCTGAACAAAAAGCGGTACATAATAATACTAGATGATGTGTGGAGAGCTGCAATTCTGTTGGAGATTGCAGAACTACTTTTTAGATGTGGTGGCAAGAGAAGCATCCTAGTAATCACAACTAGAATTGATGAAGTGGCTTCTATTGCTGAAGATGAATGCAAGATCAAGCTAGAGCCTCTGAATGAGCATGATGCATGGATTCTATTTTGCAGGAAGGTTTTTTGGAAAATAAAAAATCCTATTGTTTCCCATGAACTGCAGAAGTGGGGGCAAAAGATTGTGAAGAAATGTGAAGGTTTGCCATTAGCTATTGTTGCAATAGGGAGCCTGCTGTCGCTCAGAGATAAAAGTGAAACAGAATGGAAGTGTTTCTACAGTCAACTAATATGGGAGTTACAGAACAATCCAGATCTAAACCATGTGGAGTGGATTTTAAACTTAAGCTACAAGCATCTGCCAAATTATTTGAAAAATTGTTTCTTATACTGTGCTATGTTCCCAGAAGACTATCTCCTTCGTAGGAAGAAACTGATTAGATTGTGGGTTGCAGAAGGATTTATTGAAGACAGAGGAGCGATGAGCATGGAAGAGGTTGCAGAAAGTTATCTCATTGAACTTGTCCATCGGAGCATGCTTCAAGTCACAGAAAGGAACAGTTTTGGTAGGATTCGACGTTTCCGTATGCATGATCTTGTACGTGAACTAGCAATTAAGCTGTCTGAAAAGGAAAGTTTTAACTCAACTTATGATGACACGTCTGGGGTTATAGAGGATGTATCAGACGCTCGCCGAGTTTCAGTGCTAAGATGCAATAAAGATCTCAAGCAGCACATAAATTCTTATAGGCTCAGAACATTTTTACTATTTGACACAACAATATTATCTTCTTCATGGTCTTCCTTGATTCCATCTAAATATAAGTATCTTGCAGTGTTAGATTTGTCTGGCCTGCCTATTGAGACTATTCCTCATTCGATTGGAGAGTTGTTTAATCTTAAATATTTGTGCCTCAACGACACCAACTTGAAGTCTCTTCCAAAAAGTGTGACCCGACTCCATAATTTACAAACTCTGGGTCTCGAAAGGACTCAGTTGGTGAGTTTTCCTCGTGGGTTTGCAAAATTGAAGAAACTGCGGCACATACTTGTCTGGAAATTGCTTGACACTGGAAGCTCAAGTTTCAATCACTCAATAGGTGTGAGATCAGCCAATGATAACCTCTGGGATCTGAAAGAATTGCAAACTCTAGATGAAATCCGATCTAGTGGAAAATTTATCAGCAATCTAGTACAGTTGGTGCAACTAAGGAGCCTTTACATCTCAGATGTACGAAGCAACTACTGCTCACAACTTTCTTCTTTATCAAAGCTGGAACACCTCCTGAGATTAAATGTGAAAGCATGCAACAAGGATGAGGTGCTCATGCTGGAGACCTTGACATTGCCACCACAACTTCATACGCTTCAACTGACAGGTCGGTTGGCAGAAGGTGTACTGAAATCTCCAATGTTCTCAGCTCATGGCAACACTCTTGTAAGACTAAGTTTATGCTGGTGCCATCTTGCGGAAAATCCAATCCCGTACCTCTCTAAGTTATCGAATTTAACAAGCTTGCAAATTAAAGGTGCCTACGATGGGCAAGAATTGGGCTTTCGTGATGGTTGGTTCCCAAAGTTGAAGGGGGTATCCTTGGCACACATGGAACACATTACTCAGATTTACATAGAAAAAGGAGCATTGATCTGCCTTGAGTATCTTAGACTTGGCAGTCTGAAAGAACTAGTCTCTGTTCCAGATGGCATGGAGTTTCTCTCATCCATACAGGAGGTTTATTTTCACAACCTGCATCCTAATTTCCGACAGAATTTGCAGGAAAGCGTTGAAAAGGGAAGACTAAAACATATTCCTGTCATGCATTTCCAGTAAAAGCAAAGGTAGTCACAACATCACTTGCTGCTCATGGTACAGTATTAACATTGTTAAGAGACAATTAGTGCACCTTGTCTTGATGAATATTTTGTCCTTGTCTGCAGGTCCACTGTTATTAAACCCAGGGGGGGGGGGGGCCCATATCAAAACATTAGCATGACGAGAGTTTCAAACCTACACAGTGCCTTCACACTGGTACCCTGGTCCTATCTCTGTTCAGTATGGCTGAATCAATTTCCCATTTTCTATTTGATGAATCATTCCGGGGGTGCTCTGCTGCCTCCCCACGCCCAAGAACCAACGAAGAATCCCCGATCTTCCTTCCCATTTCCCCATTCCCCAACGCAAGGCGAGACCTCCGGCTCCTCTTCCACCTCACCTCCTCGCAGATTCGGGAGGCTCCCGAGCTGAAAGCCGAAGAAGCTCGTTGTGATCGGACAGAGGAGAGAGGCGAGAGACCCATTGAATCTTTGGTCCGGGAGGCCTTCTCCGCAACGATCCGGTTGTCGAGGTGCCCTTCTCCAAGCCGAGCTCCAGGGTGATTTCTTGCGCAAGGTCTGGTGGTTCTGCACTTGTGCTGCTCGACGCCGAGCGAGGGCACCATAATAATAAAACGCTGGTGGGGTTCTACTGGATGGGTGGACGACGACGGTTGCCTTGTGAGGCGACGTCGACGAGGCCGCGGTGAGGAGGGCTCTCGACTCGACGGACCCAGCGACGGGCGCCTTGCCATCACGGCATCACCGCGCCGATGGGTTTCTTGACAAAGGTGAAGGGGCGGGGCGCATGGGTCTTGCTTGGGATGGTATGGCGCGGCGGCACACGACGTCCAGGCCGCTGCTGGCGGCGGCCACGTACGTGAGGGTGAAGTGGCCTCTGCTCGGTGCTGTTCGTGCGCACGGGCTTGGCATACACTTGTCAGCCCAGGGCGTGCCAATGCCAAGGTGATTTGCATTAATGCCTTACTGGTTCTGAACTTCTGAATACCATGGTGTTTGCAAAGCTTCTGTTGCTGTATATCATCAGTTGATGGAATGGGCAATTCTGTATTTGTGTTCTTCTTAATTGGTGACCATCTTCTTTGCATAGGTGTAACTGAGACTAAAAAAGAAGATGGAAAGCAATATCTCACTTCCGTTTTGTGATATCAATGAAGCATCTGGTCCTTTGGTGCCTACGCCAAACAGTCAGAGAACCATTTACATCTGGTAACTGAACATAAGATAATTATCATTGGAACATTACAATACTTGAACTCATGCAGTTCAACAAACCACGACTGTAATATGACAGATCACAAGTAACAAACTTCATATACACAGAGTTACGAACGCCTCGTTGCATTTGGCAGGGAGAAAAATGGTTTGAACGTCAGCACCAGACCAATTACGGACACCATATTTAGCATCAGGAACAGAATCTGATCGCCTGCATTTTGAGTAAATGAAACAGATATATGCACTTAATAATTCTTATATTTACCCTCCTGTCATTCTAAAGAAAGTCAAATGTAAAAATTGGAGGAGACATGTATATGTTGTTTACCTGGTAAGAATAGCCCACTTAAGTGCTTCTGAGCCCATGAAAACCTGTAAAATGGCAAGAAAACAAGTTACACGCAATTAATTCATGGGGAATATAGTAGATTTCTTGCCATAAGAGACACAACAACAACAATGCTTACAGAATCCCTGCTGCTGCTGGAGCTACAGCTTTGAACATTGACATCAGAGTCACAGAGATGCCATTTGCAACACCTCTCTGTTCTTGTGTCTGCACATGTTTCACGAGAGAAGTCAGAGTCTAGCAAAATGATAAAGCAGGTGTATTGACATCATGAGGTTATTAGACAGTATTGATACATACCACTGCAGTGTTTTGCAGAATGTTGCATGCAATAGTAATGGTAGCCTGTTTAGTTCAAATAATACATCAGAATTTTCTTGTAAAAGAAATTACTTTTTGAATTGACTCAACTTATATTTCTAAAACTAAGGTAATTGTATATTATCCGACAATTCAGTAAATCATTGTGCATTTACATCGGCACAGATATATGAAACCTTTTTGTGGGTAGATATATGAAATCTTTTCCTATTCTAGTTGCCGGTGGCAATAAAAGAGACCATATAACTTTTCCTCCGAGTCATTGTATTAAGATGAAATAAAATATGGTCCACACAAAAACATAAAACCAGAAAAATCAAAACAAAGAATCAAGGAAAAAGAAAAGGGGTCAATGTGACACGGCAAGCATGTTCGTAGAAACTGGACTTACAGCAAACATATTCTTCAAAAGTGATGCTATGTTGATAAGTATCGTTAGCTCCAGCCCATGTAGGTTGGCCATGAAGGGATATGATGCAAGGAGAAGTATGGATAAGACCTGCATATATGAAACATACATTTGAATTTGGTACTAGAAATGATAAATCCTATTAAACCAAACACCAATTGCAATTCAGTACTAGAAATGGTAAACTAGATTAGAGCAAACCCCACAGAGGTACATGGTGGAGGACCTATGCACTTTCCACAAAAAAACAATCAATCAATATTCTTCCACACCTAATATTCAATTGATATCTATTTTTCCACATATTCTGAAGTATACACTACTTTTTAAAGATTCTAAATTCTCTTATAAGAGGTGTACAGAAGCAAACCCCACAAAGATGCATTATTCACATACCGCCGCAGGACGAAATGGCTTGATTGGTCCAAAATATTTGGCAAGGAAAGGATAAATTGCAAGTTGATAAACCAGAACGCCAAAACCTAAAAAAAAAATCAAATGAAATTGGATAAATAATTCAATGAAGTTCTTGAGAGAAAAATAAATGCCAATTCTAAGAGGAAGTGGTAAAGATGAATTACTATTAATTTGGTAATTTGATTGTGCTTCTCTTATTCAGTGATCATTGCCTTAAAACGTGAATAAATAAAGCATACCTGAGATAGCCAGCACAGTTCCAACATCTTGGGATGTCAAACTCAGGCCTCGAAATTTTCTACTGCTAACTGCCCAAAGTGAAAATATCTGAAAAAGGTTTTTACACAACATATTAGCATCCCCATCTGCAGCTTATTAGAATCTAGTTCAAGGGACAGAGTGAAAATCTCCACTTATATATAATCTTGTTTTTTTTTATTGAAGAAGCTGAAAGAAAGGATATAGATACCTCAAGGTAAGCTGTGTCGTGGAGAGAAAAGATACAGTAGAGCATTACTGCTGACATCAATTGCCAGTTTTTTAGCAGATTCTTTGTAGATTCACCTCTAGATTCTTTAACCTTTCCAGCTTCTAAGATGGAATCACCAGTTTGCGCCTCCACTTCATCGATAGCTTCTACTTTGTCATCATTGTGGAAGTGCAATGTTTCCTGAGAAAACAGAATAAAATTCTGAGGAACTGTCTCAAGGTATTTAGAAACTTCGAAAGAAACTCTTTTTTTTTAAAAGTACAATTCTAATTTGTCATCATTGTGGAAGTGTGGTGTTTCCTGAGAAAACGGAATAAAAATTCTGAGGAAATTTCTCAAGATATTTAGAAACTTTGAAAGAAACTCTTTTTTTTTGTGCAATTACAAAAGGCTGTACTGGTGGATCACAGACATAATACTCCAACTATATCTCTTTTTTTTCTTGAAAAGGTATCTAGTTGTATTTTTAAGAAAAAAAAATCAAAAGTGAGATGAGGTGATGTACCGGAAGCCAAATACATGCAATACAAGATCCTGCTGCTAGTAACGATATGACGAAGCAAGGGAGGAAGTATGGAAACCTGAAAAATAAATGAAAATTTCAAAGGTTTATGTCAGTGAAAAACCACAATGAAAAGATAAATGATAGTAATAGTATGATACAATATTTACCTCCCAAATATGGACTCTTCAGAGAAAAGGTTTGGGTACTTTTGCGCAGGCTAATAAAGGATAGAGGATCGATAATGTTAGTCATATATTTATGAATATTTTCATTATTAAACTATTATATGCGAATCTTCTGTGTGTTAGGAGTGAAATTAACCTAAGAATATATTTAGACCAACTTTGTTCCCTACATACGATCTTTTTCGACCTTATTGGATGAAAATATTTATCTTCCGCTTGGATTTTTTTTTTGCCTTAACAGAACGTCTATCCTCCTTTGTAACTTTATGGTGTTATCTTGGGTTCTTTTCCATTTGATTAGAGATAAGTTAATTCTAAGGAAGAGATGCATATGATGCAGGCACACTTTGGTATCTTCAAATTTGACTTATCTTGCTATACCGAAGCACAATATCTAATCCTCACCTGTGCAAGAAAGCCTCCAATAGCAGGTCCGATAACAAGAGCGATCGCCCGTGACGATGTAACCTAGGACATTATGTTAGACTAAGTTAGCTACGAGTAAAACAAACGTTACAAACTGAAGATTGTGCAAGGAAGAAATTGAAGTGTTGAACACAAAATACAGAAGGGATTGCTCTTACAAGAGAGATTCCTAGAGCTTGGTGCTCTTTCCTGCAGACTTCTGAAGCATAGGCCTAAACAATACAGATTCAAGCAACCATGAGAATCCAAGGCCTAATATCACTTGCTCATTAGTCATTAGGCCAGCCATACACACAGTGGTTACCTTGATTGGTCCCAGTATTCCACAGAGCAATCCAAGTAGCCCCCTGGTTACAATTGCCATCCAGTAACTTGTGCTAAGGCCAAAGAGTGTGTTAAACACGACCCTGAAAGAAGAACCAAAATAAAATTTACTTAGATCCTGTTTAATTTAGTTCAGAGAATGCTATCACAATGGTTCCGAATGTTCCCTACACTGAGACGATGCTGATCACAATGCATGGCTTCCTTCCGTACTTGTCAGCAAACATGCCCCATGGCACAGCACTGATGGTCCTTCCAAGGAAATAAGTTGCCCCTACAACATAAATGAAATATAGTCAGTAATATACTAAAGAGCACCGATGATAAACCATATTGAAAATAACAACAGCAGCAGGTTTACTCAATTATTCGGTGAAAATGGTATTCAACTTTATGAGAATATTATACATATATACATAACCAAGCCTTGGAATCCCAACCATGACAGAATACACTTCTCACCGACAAAACCAGCATAGAAGCCAATGTCTTGCTCTTCTTTTGCGACTTTCAAGTCCCTGATCTGTTGGATTGCAACAAATTAATTGTGTGATAGCCATTTTATTTTAAAATACTGAATATTGCAAGTGTTTGGCTTGTTAATGAAGGTAAAAATAGGAAATTTAGATATTTGCACATACCATGAAGTACAGATAAGGGAACAATGACTGGATCGGCAGAGCTGGAAAAGGAAAATATAAGCAGTCATTTAAGAGAGAGAAAAAAACTGATAAGAAAATGGGCATATATTTTGGACAGTATAAGACATCCACAAAATGCTTGTCTGACAATGACATAAAAGCATGAGGCCGCCTATTGCGTGTGTGTAGTGTTCAAAATGAATATGTTGGCACTTTCATAGTTTCGTATCGGTAAATTTGCCGAACAATATTACTCACATTGTTTTCACTAGAGATGCATGGCTGCAAAAATACAGTGAATGCTAAAGAGTGTTTGTGACCACTCCTTGTAGTCTGAATTTCTTATAGTGATGTTGCCAGCTGATATTTAATATCATCCCATGGACGTTAACTGGTAAATGGAAACCACCAATGAAGGAAACAAAACAAACCACTAATAAATCTCAATTTGGTACTTTCTTTGTTGAAACTTCCCCAGAACACCCATATATAAAACAGCCACCGTAACCTATTTATGCGATGAATAATAAGCATCACCAGCACTTAATTAGGCAGTGCCAAAGAACTGATCACACAATCAGCAGAACAAATCAGTCCTATTCAGACGCACATGTTGGTATGACTAATCCTTATCTACGTACTTCTAAAAGCCACGCTCTGAATTGTCTGTTTTTACAGGAGATGTAAAGTTCACCTTCGTATTCTCGAAAAATAAAAATCAATCTAAATCTTTTCCCTGAGAATCAGAATCCCGTGTATCTAAACTATTATACAGTTACTGATGATCACCGCACTAGCTGTTTCACAGGACGACGATCTGATATTGAGAATTTTGATATCATCAACGCCTACGTCACATACATATCTATCGTCTGCACGTAGAAGAGAGACGACGCATGGGCATTCGTACCGGCACAGAGGCAGGAGATCCAGATATAGAGGAACTCCACGTACGGTATCCGGTCACTTGCATGAACCTTCCTCTGCTGCCGGCAACCCGGGCAGCGGTCGCGCCACGTCACCCTCCCGTCGCCGACGAGCAGCGGCGCTCCGCCGGCTCCGGCGCCGCTGCCGCCTGCTGTCATGGCCGCGTGGGCAGCAGACAAGCGTCAGGAACTGGACGACGACGACGACGTCGGTGAGGACCTCGGTGGTGTGCGTGATGTGGCTGTCTGGTGGATCCGCATGGGAGCACCAGGACAGGACATGCTCTTCCAGAGCTGATGCGTTACTGGGAATTATGGCCTCTAGAGCTGCAATCCTTCCTTCCTTTGTTTTCGGGGTTTTGTCTTGGGTTTGGCTAAATTTAGGAGGCGGGATCAAAGGGCTGGCTCAGTCTCTGTCCCGCTTGTAACGGCTTCACTGCCAGTAGTACATGTGACTGTACCGTGCATTGAGTTCGTTCTCTCTCGCCGCTCCCTTATATTTTTTTTTCCTTTTATGCTTTGTTACTTACTACTTTCCGAAATAACAAAGTGTGTTTGCAGTTCTTGGACTCGTCCGAAAGTGGTATCTCTGAACTATTAATGTGCTATTTTCAATCTCAAAGTTTGTTAATCGTGTTGCTCGCTCCGTTGTAGAAAAAAAAATGCAATTCTTTTTTTTCGTTAGTCAACATTTTCATAATAAATGTAATGGTATTGATTTTTTCTACAAGCTCGGTAAAACTTAAAGAAATTAGACTTAGGAGGAAACTAAAATTCCATTCCTTTTTATGATGGAGGAAGTACTTGTACTTTCAACATCTGGCCGCTGTTTGACATATGAAGAAATGACCATCTCTATTTCCCTATCCCTATCCCACTAGAATTTTCTCCCTTTTTAATTTCTTATTATGTGCAATTGTGCTGTCTTGCCTCAGTGAGTGATGAGTTTGAGGCTCCTAGAAAGAACGCAGTGCGAGTTCAACAAGCACTAGTACAGTAGTACTCTTGATGTTCACTCGCCGATGCATATAACTACCGACTACCGACACAGATGAAAACAAACCAGCGAGACTATGGCCATCAGGAGTAGGTCTACGGTGCATCCGAACGTAGGCTCTACGGTGGGGTGAGGTCAGGTCTATTGTGACTTGTGAGTATGAACGAACCAATTTTAAGGAACATGGGCTCCGCTGCGAGGAAAAAAATCATTTAAAAAAAATCAATCCTTTGGATTATCTCTTACCGTTAAGGATCTTTCTCTTGGATTATCACCTGTCTTTGGCATCCTTCACCTGCTACGCGAGAGGGAGTGCCGGGTCACCTGATCCTACAGCCACAAGCTCCTACTGGGATCCCCAGCAAAAAATTGGAGGGAGCCACGTACGCACGCCTCTCATGACCCATCGCATTCGACCGTGCTTGTTGGCTGTTGCTGCCTTCGTACAACACAAGGCTGCAGCTGCTGTGCTGTCTGTCCCACTCCCGATATCGAGATCATGGCCCCTCAGGCCCTCACGGGCTCACGGCCATGGCCCCTCAGGCCCTCACGGGCTCACGGCTCATGCCCCGTTTATATTCATATAGATTTCTAAAAAAACATTATTCATCTAATTTTTTTCTACAGTATTTTTTTATGAATAGTATATTTTTGGAAAAAATTTTCCAATCTAAACACACATAGGGTCACACTCATACGATGCGACCACTACTACCACTACTACTAGCTCCGGCGCCGACCGTACCGATCGTTCGACCCGTCGCCATCAAACTTACCGTACTTGGCCACGGGCACCACAGCCACAGGACCCGACCACTCTCGACTGCGTTTCCAAATGGGCGGCGTAAATGTATGTAGCTTCCGCGAAGTTTCGTGGAGCTGCCCTCGCTGCCGAAACGGACGAGCCGGCCACGACGCCTTCCCCCATCGAGATCAGTTTTAGCTGAGGCTGTGTTTAGTCGGGAGTGGAGGAAAAGAACTTTTTTTTGGAAAACATGTTATGTGAGAGGGATGAATAGAAAAGTTAAAAGAAATTGAAGGGAACTTTTCTTGGAAACGTGTTTGTTGCATTGCACTGCACTTGCACTGTCCTTGTAGTACATTTTGTACTATCAGCTGCGTGCGCCGGGGCCACGTACGCACGGCCTCGGAACGGATCGGGTCGCACGAACCTTGAACCCCACAGCATCACCGTCCCTCTCCGTCTCCGGTCGAGATGGTCCAAAGGACCTGTGCCTCTTGTTAAGGGAGGCTTTAATTTGTTTACCCACCTTAATTAATTGTTGGGAGGCGCTCCGGCACGTGGATCACTACCTCTGCCTGCCGTTTCCTTTTACTGCCCCTCGTACGTCTGCATTTCGAGGACCTTTTCATCTATCGCCGTTCAGACTTCTGAAAACTCGTTCAGGATTCAAGATTGGATTGGTTTGCCTTTCAGAGGAGCACTACTAAAGGCTTGTTTGGTTAGGCATGGAGCCTAACCGAACATAGCCTAACAGTTGGATCGACGGGTGAACGGTGCATGTTGCTTTTCAGAGGAACACTACTATACACTACAAACCCGATATGCTAGTGTGATCCACAGGTCAAAGGTGCATCATGAATCACGCAGCGGTTGGTGAATAAAATAAGATATATGTTTTTTAAATCTTTACACGGAGGCCATATATATATATATATATATATATATATATATATATATATATATAGGATCATCGGATATACTACTAATGTATACCCATATAGGGGACGGTGCTACGGTACGCGAGCACGTACGTTACGTCCAGGTGATGCGCATGAAGAGGGCCATCTACCAAATCTAGCGCGGGTGCCGGGTGTCGCTACCATTAGCAGCGTTCCTACCGAAAGAATTAACCAGGAGATTATAGCTACAAGATAACGTAACGCCAGCGACAATAATCCAGAGAGAGAGAAAAAAAAGTAGCGCTAGGGAGAATCCATCGATCGAGACTGACCGGCGGTGAGGCAGACGACCCAGATGTAGAAGAAGTTGAGGTAGGGGACGCCGACGCTGGCCTTGTTGGCCTCCTCCAGACGGCACCCAGGGCACCCTTCGCGGTGGCGCCTCTGCTGCTTCGTCGTCCTCCCCTTCTCCACCACCGCCGCCGCCAGTAGCGGCATCGCCGCCGCCGCCTCAGCTGACGAGCCGTCCTCGCCGACGGCCATTTCGGCCCTCTCGGGTGCCACACCAGGCCGCCGGAAGAAGCAGAGACGACTGCTAGCTGGGACGTACGGTGCGCTCTCTCGTGCGTCCTCTCTCCTCCAATGTACTAGTAGGCAGGCAGCTATATATCTCTGTCTGTCGCTAATATGGCTGCAGTGAAAGTAAGCCGGACGCAAGGACAACTGGTGCGGACGTTCTTAAAAGCAGGGTTCATATTGTCATCGATAAAAATTCAATAAATAAATATGATATTTCTGTTTTAAAGGTGAGGGCTAAAAATATCGATGTTTTAAATTTGTGAAAAGTTATATTTCATTGCAAAAGTCGGATTTTCAACGTGCAACTATAAAACCGGACACCAAGGACTATCCAACTATTGAGACCACAAAACTGCCCCTTTCAGTGGTTTCCAAGGTGGTTTTCTGTTTTACAAAAATCACAAAAAGTAACATAATATAATATAAAAGCAGTGTAACTAATTTATTTAAAATAGAAAAAATATGAATCTAGTGGAACTTTTTTCTAAAAAAGTGGCCTATATGTTGGTGCACCACTTAAAGTATTTGCATATTATATATCTTTTGAGGAAAGCATATTATCTATCTTATTACAAGGATTTTTCAAATAAACAACAAAACACTAGCAATACAAAATAGATAATATCCAAATAACATTAAATAGTGTACCAATAGGTAGGTTAATTTTTTTATAAAAAAAAATTGGCACCAATTTCATATTTTTTAATTTAAAGGATATATTTTTATTTCCATAAAATCGAAAACCACCCATTTGGATAGTTGGATGGTCTATATTGTCTAATTTTGTACTAGTAGATTGAAAATCAGACTTTTATAATAGTTGAAGGGTGAAAACATCTACGTTGTCATAATGTAAACCGTCTCTTATAGGATCATTATGTAAACCGTGTCTTAAAACGATGATCGATGTGAGCCTCTGAATGCCCGGAAGTACAAGCGTTAGGGCCTGGCGGCCCTTGCGTTTTATCGTTTCTTTCTTCGCTATTTAACGCGCGACGCACAGCTGATCAATGCAATGGAATTGAGTCAATTAATGTAGGTAGGTAGATTGGTAGGCTGCACTTTTTCAGCCTCCACTGTCCGCCGTGCCTGCTGTATTCCGCAGGCCGGCCGGTGGGGTCGTGCGTCGTCCTCGGCCAGCCGGCAGCAGCAAGTTGTGAGCCACGTTCCGCGATCCTGGTCCAGCCACGTGTACTACAGTATAAGCATGTGGCATTTGTGGGTCGAGTGGCCGACGCCGATACACGTACATAGCCTGGCTCGCTTATCAGGCTCTCTGTCAGCATCCAAGATATATATCAGGGATGATCATCGGTCGGTATTGTGTTGTCCAGGATAAAAAAAAGGCCAAATTCAGGCGAATCGAAGCCACGCACAAACGAGAATTACGTAGTAGCTAGTACGTCTTAGTCATGCATCTATGTCGTCGCTGGTCATTAGTGTTACGGAGTACGACAGCGCCATAACCTACACCGCTCCGTGTCACTGCATCCGCCATCGCTCGCAGTCCTACTTTTGGATACTGGACCAGAGAGTGATATATACTCCGGCCTCCTATAGGGGGGCGGTTAATTTCAAGGACGCAGTAATTTCCGCGAAGCGTCGGATATCACGTGCGGCGGGTGATGTAGTGGATCGCCTAACAGAAATCGTACGTGCACGTGCACGGTGCACCGCCCGGCCATTCGTGCCCCTGGCCGGCCGATAGCTGAGTTGATGATACGATATGATAGGACGTACGCCCATGCAATGGACACGTGGCCGTGCAAACGCCATGAGACTATATGACCGTACCGCGCTCTCGTGAATGGCATGCGACAAGGGTTTTCAGGGTGCGTTAGATTGGCAAAGATTTTTCGAAAAACATTGTACATTTTTCGTGATCAAGCTGGTGAATGTATTTGTGCTGGACGTGGTGCTGTGCAACAGACTTTGGAACCTTTGCAAGTGGAGCTGATAGCGTGTCTAAAGGGTGTGAAAACAGCTATGGAAATGGGAATAGGCAAGTTGTGGTTGAGACTGATGCGTTGATGGTGAAACAGGCTGTGGAAGCTTTCTCACATGAAGATTGTCCATATGGTGGATTAGCTAGAGAGATAAGGCTGCTGCTGGAATTTGATTTTTTTTAATGCTTGGATAGAGTTTAAGCCCCGAGAATGTAATAGGGTAGCTCATTCCCTCGCAGCTTTAGGTGTTGAGTTGAGTGCCCGGTGAGTGTTGATCCATTGTTGGATAACTTACCAAGTTGTATTCAGGTCTTGGTTGCCAGCGATTTAGCTGTGCCCGTGAGGTAATGGAAACATCTTCCCATTTTAAAAAAAAAAAATATTGTAGCTGGGTGTGTCCTGTGTGTAGGAGGGATATGATAAATAAAATAAAAGTTAGATAAATAACGTTTTTTAAAGAAATATTTTAAATCTAAACGGGGCCTTAATCCATCGTCCACGGGAGACGATATGATCCGAACGGGCCAAGCAAACCCAAACTCGATCGACCGAACCCGCACGACAGGTACGTGTACGGCAACACCGCACGCCACATTGTCCACACATGCATGCACACGGCGGGTGTGATGGGACACAGGGCCTTGGCGATATTTGTGTTTACTTGTGTTCTAGAAATAGTAGCGAATCTAGAAGTACATATT
Source organism: Digitaria exilis (assembly GCA_015342445.1). Lineage (NCBI taxonomy): Eukaryota > Viridiplantae > Streptophyta > Magnoliopsida > Poales > Poaceae > Digitaria > Digitaria exilis. The sequence goes on from JACEFO010001663.1 coordinate 2,759,901, forward strand.
AGGAGAATGCTACATTATTGTTCTCTGCTCCCAGCATATTTGCTGGTGTTTCTGCTAAAAGAAAAAAAGCAGATTTGCTAGTGATCCACAGGTCAAAGGTGCACCATGAATCACGCAGGGGTGGGTGAATATACTACGATATCTTTTTAATCCTTTACACAGAGGCCATAGGATCGTCGCATATACAGTAGAGTACGGTGCTACGGTACACGAACACGTACGCGTTACGTGCAGTGCAGGTGATGCGCGTGCAGAGGCCATCTACCAAATCTAGCGCGGGTGCCGGCCGGGTGTCGCTACCTACCAGCAGCGTGCCTACCGAACATTAACCACGAGATTATATCTACAAGATTTATAACGTAACGCCAGGGACAATAATCCAGATGGGAAAAAGAAAAAAGCTAGCAAGGGTGGAACGATCGATGGATATATACTGACAGGCGGTGAGGCAGACGACCCAGATGTAGAAGAAGTTGAGGTAGGGGATGCCGGCGTTGGCCTTGTTCTCCTCCTCCAGACGGCACCCGGGGCACCCCTCGCGGCGGCGCCTCTGCTTCGTCTTCCCCTCCTCCACCACCACCGCCGCCGCCAGTAGCGGCATCGCCGCCGCCGCCGCAGCTGACGAGCCGTCCTCGCCGCCGGCCATTTCGATAACTCCGCCCGGCCCTCTCGCGGTGGCACACCCCGCCGGAACAAGAAGAAGAACAAACTGCTGGGAGGGACGTACAGTGTGGTAGCTCGCTTCACGCTTGGTGGCTCGCTCGCACTCGTCTCTCCTATGTATAGACAGGAAGGTACAGTATATATCTCTATCGCTAATGGCTGCAGGCCTGCAGTGGAGTCAATCCAAGGACCAGGACGCCGGCCGTTCTTGAAGACTACTATAGAGGTGAGATTGTGAGGCTCTGGGTGAGCGTGGAATGGGGCCGGACTGTGCGTTTTCTCGTTTCTTTCTTCGTTAACGCGCGACGCAGAGCCGCCGATCAATGCAATGCGTTTATGTATGTATTCCGCAGGTGGGGTCACTCGGCGAGCCGGCGGCTAAGTTAATTAATTACGACTTTCGAGTCTCTCTCGCTCCACGCTCCTGGTGTCCAGCTCTGGTACAATTTGTAAGCACTGCAGCATGGTATCGTTGCATTGCCGACGATACATAGATAGCCGGGCCGGGTTCGCCTATCAGGCTCCGTCGATAACCCATCCGAGACCACGGTCCGTGTTGTTGTACCAAAATCATCAGACGAAGCCGCGCACAGACAAGAATTAGTCTTACGTTCGGTTTTGTTCCATATATAATTGAGGTGAGGTGGTTTGGAAGGATTGATGTGGATTCGTTCCAAACAATCATTCCATATGTAAATGAATAATCCCTCTCTCCCGAACCAACTGAATTATAAATTAAGCTAGGCTGGAAGAGGGTATTAGTCATGCATGTCGCTACTCAAAGAGTTGTAGTGGTAGGTAGGACGACAGCGCCGCCATGACATTGATATCTCGGTCGCTGCATCCGCCACCAAGCTCACAGCCCTCGTTTTAATTTCGGTATACTGGTTGGTTTCCAGGAATGTTCCTGATCGACCTCGGCACCCGGCTGCAACCGGGTCGCCGGAGGCGCAACACACTACTGAACACTGCCGTCGCTAACGTACAGCCGCCGCCGCCTCGGCGTCCGTGCCGTGTTCCAACTGCGCGTTACGACGAGCGCCCTCCCTGGTCCGGTCCGGCCGTGAGTACACGCAGCGCCTACGTAGCTTCGTTGAAGTTTCCGGTGTCACGCTCACGCGTGTCCGGTGATGTAGAGACGGGATCGCCTATATCCATGGATGGCAGCTAGCTAGCCGCGCCTTTACCGGCCGGCATGACCGGCAACTCGTGCAGCCACCGGTTGGCCGATATGATAGGATATGATAGGACGCCCATGCAACGGACATGTGGCCATGCAACCGCGACGATAGACCGTGCCGCGCTCCATCCCATGGGACAAGGATGCAGAGAGGGACACGAGATATGATGCGAACGGGCCAAGCCTAAGCTATGTACGTTTGTGTACACGAGATACACGGGTACCTACGACGACGACCCTGGACACCACGCATGCTGGCGTGGTGGGGGAAAGCCGAACAGAGGCCTTGCCTGTACTTGTGTTTGTACGTACTAGAAGTAGCACTATGGTTAATCCTTTTACGCTAGGTGAAAACAAAAGCATAAGCTATGTTATGTGTGATTTACTGCAAGAAAGACTGAGCTATATATATTTACTTATTCAGGACTGTAGCATTACATTAACGCAATGCAAATTTTTTTTCTTTTGCCGGGCCTCTTTCACCCAGCTTGCGCAGCATGATGAAAAGTTGAAAACTGTTGTCAATGCATCATGCATGGCCTATATATACAGTACTACAGCCGCTTAGAATATATGTAAGCATTTAATTTATCACTGAGTACACCTTATTAGAAAGAAGAAAGATGCGATATGTGTCGCCCTAGCGTCTAGACTCCGGAACCCCTCTACAGTCTACTCTGTTGACGTTTGGCCGGCGCGCACGGCCGCCAGCAGACCCGTGCAGCCGTGCCGATTCACGCTTCAGCGAAACGAAGAGACGCAGACGCATCCAACGGGCAACGAACAAAACTGCAGCTCCGTCGCCAACCAGCTGACAGAGACGTATGTTCTCTACTAGTGCCACGAGCCACACGGCATGGATCGACGATCGCCGGTAACGTCCTTCTCACAACGTACGCATGCTAGAGTCTGTTCTGACCTACCCCTCCGCCATCCATCACTAAGTACCGTTTTGATGTTTGTAACTTTGACTAGATTTGTAAAAAAATACGTATAATTTTATATTTTTAAATAAATTTTATTAAAAAATAGATTTAATATCTATCTAACTTTTGTTTGTATCATAAATAATATATTTATATATACATTTGGTTAAAGTTATTTTTCAGTGAGAGAGATGGTATTTAAGAACAGACAGAGTATATATGCAACGACAACTATAGTTGAATCCTTAGGTTTAGCATCATTTTTGTTTTGCTCCTTACGTTAAATTCGAAATGAAATATGGTTATTATTTGGTTAAATTATAGATGTTTATTAATACTAATTAATGTTTGATTTAGAACAAAAACTAAGAAACCGTAGCTAACATTGATAGCATGCAGTGTGCTAACAATTAAATCTATGTTTCTTAGTTCTTCCCTAGGTTAATGGTTAATTTCCTCAATCTTATTGATCAACCTCTACCTGCCGTTGCCGTTTCTTCAGGTTTCTCTTTGTCTTAGCCTTGTTTAGTTCACAAACTAAGTTTGTTATATATCGAATCTTCGGACACTAATTACAGGTATTAAACATAATATAAAAATAATATATGTTTAATACTCATAATTCGTGTCTCAACAATAGATATAACTTCCACCACAAGAAACCTTGCCAGCTGAGCTACAACTCGGCACTGGTGCTCGCATTTTCCTGGATTTATTCCAGGATTTAACCGGCGCTATTCTTTCAGTGGTAGGCGACGTGCCCGTCGATAGCGAGGCGCCTGTGGTGACTTCGTCAATTTGGAGGATTTGCCGGCCCAGTCTTTCGGAGGTGCTCATAGGGGTAGGGTTGCGTGCGTATGTTTGTAGGGGCAAGTGTACGTGCGTGTATGTGAGCGTCTGCGTCTGTACTGTGTGATTCGTAAAAAAAAAACAATAGATATAACTTGCAAATTTTGCAAATGGAACGCCTTCTCGTGCTCCCGGTAGTCAAGGCATGAATGCCCGCACACAATATCGGCTAAGAGTCTAAGGCCACTAGGGCTCTGGCCCTAGGCGTGGACCAAATTTTTTTACACTATAGATATTGTAGCATAAGTCAGAGAAGACTTAAAATATTCGGACCATGGAGTTGTCCTAGACGTTGAGCCGGCTTTCGTCTGTCCCTTCTTAGACGGCGGACTCATCGACGACGAGGCAGACAATCCAAATGTAAAAGAAGTTGAGGTAGGGGACTCCAATCTCGCTTTCCTTCGCCTTGTCCAGCGGGCACCTGGGGCGGCCCTCGTGGTAGTAATGCTGCTTCGTCGTCGTCACGGTGGCGCCACCGCCCTTTGTCAGCAACGGCGCCGACGACACTTCACTACCGGCGACCTCGCCGCTGGCCATTATTATTGTTTCGAACGGTCGATCGGTCCCCTCGCAGGTAAGACTGACCAAAGCTGTGTTGGTGCTTTGGATTGGTTGGAGACAGTGAGCGTATTGGAGAATGCCGGGGCGTTTCTATGGACCAGGGGGGAACACCGCGAAGTACACGAGCATTCGCGGCTTCGCGCAGCGTGCACGGGACGTTGGCCGTCGATCACCACGTGCTCAAACGCGTGCTCATTGCGTGCGTGGAAGGTTAGGAGGACTCGAGTGAACTTTTATACGTACTTTGAGGGTCTGTTTACTGTAAGTTGTGTGAAAAAATGACACTAAAAAGCATACCTGTAAGAAGGGACATATGGTTATAAGTGTGAAATTTTTTGTGTAAAATTAGAAAACTAAATAGGATATAAGTAAGTACATGTATAAGAGCAGGGCTTATGGTTTCGCCCGCTTACCGGCGAGAGCAAACTCCAGGTCAGTCGGGTGCGTTATTTTCTATTCACCACCACTTGCATCATTTAAAGTTGTACGCCTTCCGCAGGGTCATCATCCAATGGGAGAGCACGAGCAATGCTTGTGTCCTTCTTACGCTAGCATTCTGCCAGCGATTCATGAGACGCTCGGTTTCCTCTCTCTCCTCCTTTGTCTCTCCTTCATGTTAGATGTCGCCTGCTATCCGCTGATCATAATACTTTCTCTAAACACCTTAGCCTAGAAAAGAGACCCCGGTAGAAAGGAAATTAAGGCCCCATTTAGATTGGTTCAACTTTACTATTCATTCACATTCTCATTATATTGAAAACGGTGGTCCCTCTTACAATAATAAAGGTTTGCAAACGCTATCCAAACGGGACCGAATTGAACATAATCTTATTAATGTTAGGTGATACATCACTTTGTCATCCATAATTACTGATAAATTAATATATTTTTTTAAATAAAATGTGGTATTCATTCGTACTTTTGGATATGAATATAAAGATCGATTTTATATAAGAAAAAACAACTTTCTATAATAGGATAGTGATTGCCAAAGAATCACTTAATGAAATAAAACGTGTTCGTATTTCGAAACGGAGAGAGTGTGTGCGCATGTATGTGAGTATATCCATGAATGCAGTTGCAGGCATGGTGGATTGGATACGCATACACCCAAAGAAGGCTTTGGCTTCGCTACTGGACTGTGCATTGTATCCCAGTGGACCCACACGTCAGGTTCGGAGAAAAGCTATCTCGATTAATCGTGCAAGATTTTTCAGAAATGAACTTTTGGCAATATGCTTTCCATCATACACAGAATATTGTAGACACATTTTTCAGGATTAATTAATTTATTTCAGAATTTAATTGGTGGTACTCTTTTTTCAATGGTATCCAGAATCCGTATCCACCGACAATAGTGTGTCTGTAGTGACTTCACTATTTTTTTAATTAGTCGGCACAATCTCTTAAACGTGTTTATATGGGATAAAGTTACATGTGTGTTTTAGTGTTATGAGCGTCATTGTACTGTGCTTTCAAAAACTTTTTTTAAAAAAAACACATAGTACTATTGTTCTCAATTGCCTGCTGCCGCCAGTTTTCTCCATAGGTTTCCAAGATTTCTCTTCAATTGTGTACCTGCTTGCTGATCCATGATTTTGCAAACATTCTTATAAAAAAATGTCGGCGTCGTTATAGCTTGATATAAGCTCACAAGTAGGACTGGGCATTCGGTACTTCCCGAACCGAACCGAACCGAACCGATCGGTTCCTGGGGGTTCGGTTCCTGGAAAATGGGTACCGATCGGTACCGACCAGAAACAAGAACCGAGGAATTCGGTACTCGGTACTTTCGGTTCGGTATTCGGTTTTACCCGGAGTACCGAAGTTCCTGGATTCACAAAATAGTCTCATTCCTTAATGGTTCATTACAAAGTGCTGAGAGGCTAGCATTCCGGCTGTCAGTAAAAGATAACTGAATCCAGAACATAGGATAGCCAAGAAACGAAGACGAATGGGGAAATTCGTTTGGATCATCCAAATCGTGGAATAACGTGATGAAAATAACAACCACTCCTAGGATTAATCCATTCCACGAACCAAAAAGTGACCCCTAAATGAAACCGTGCAGACTGCGGAAGCATACCAGCAAACACTAACCGCGCACCACACGCGCGTGACTCCACGAACAATCCAACCAGGACACCTCATGCACGGGGAGGGGCGGGCGTCGCGGTACCTCGGTGACGCCGGGGTTGCGCTGGACGACGCGGAGCAGGCCGGCGTCGGAGACGCGGGGGCACCCGAGGAGGTGGAGCGAGCGCAGCGTCCCCCGCGCCCTGTCCGCCAGCGCGAGGAGCGCCTCGTCCGTGATCCGGTTGCTGAGCGGCGGCTCCACGACGAGGCGCCGCCACAGGAGCGGGTCCCACGCGACGGCCTCGCGGAGGCCGCGGCACGCGCGCGCGCAGGCCAGCAGCTCCCGCAGCCGCATGTGGCCCAGCGCCAGGATCAGGGCGGCGTGCGGCTCGCCCGAGGCCGAGGCGGATGCGCCGGCGCCAGTCGTCGAGGGAGGCCCGCGCCGTGGCGCTCCGCGAGGGGAGGAGAGCCGAGTGCGGCGCCGCCGGGAAGAAGGGATTGGAGGAGGGAGGGTCGGCTGGAGTGTGGAGAGAGGAGGGGTAGGGTTTTTTTTGTTATTGGGCTAATGGGCTGTAGTTGCTTTATTTGCCTAGTTGGGCTGCCGAGTTCGGTTCCCTCGGTTAACCGAGAACCGAACCGAACCGAACCGAGGTGTTCGGTTCCACAGAAACAGGAACCGAGTACCGAACCGAATTTTTCGGTATCGGTTCTTTCGGTTCGGTTCTCGGTTTTTTCGGTTCGGTTCTCGGTTCTCGGTATTTGGTGCCCAGCCCTACTCACAAGATAGCTGCCGCGAGCGCCAACCGGTTGGTGCGTGGCAATGTACAGCTTCATTGCAGCCAAAAAAGAAGAATAAGAAAAACCAACCGGACGAGCAAAGACACGTACCGGGGGCCAGGGCTTGCCCAGCCCAGAGAACTAACCCAAATGGATCCGAGGGAGACGACGTGAGCACGTTTTTTTTTTAGATAACGTACGGACGGAGTAGTACGTGCCTGCGTTTTTTTAGAAACGAAAGAGTACGTGCCTCGTTACGTTTTTCTTTTAGACAAGAGATCAGTGTACTTTTTTTTTTTGAGATAAAAGATATCAGAGTACGTACCGTGTGCGCGGCGGCAGGGAACTATCCGAGTGATTTATGACGGACAGCCCGGCACGGACCACATAAGCAGGCCTGTTAAAGCGGCCAGTCCAGCAGCATGAACAGATAGCGGCTCGCGCTGGCCCACCGGATCAGAAAGCGGCCTAGCCGCCTGGGAATGGCATTTATACCGAGCAATGTTCCCAAAACCGAACCGGTTGGCCGAACCGTCGGTCGGCGGTAGCGGCTAACCGATCCGGTTCCTGTAGGAACCGGTCAAAATCGGACAAATTCAAATTTTGAATTCAAATCCCCCGTGTGCTCGGTTTGTGTCGGCTAACCGGTCGGTTTGGCTCGGTAACCGGTCGGTTTGGACCGGTTACCGATCGGTTGGACCGACAGAAAAAATTGGCATGAAATATGCGTAAATTAAGGAAAAAATAACCACAAACACATACAAACATCCATACATATAATTGTACATACAAACATAATACAAATGTCCATATAAAACTAATAGAAATGTCCATACAAACATAATACTATTGTTCATACAAATGTCCATACAAACATAATAGAAATGTCCATAGAAAAAGATCAACGGTAGTATTGCTTGGCCATTTCAAACTCGGCGATGGACATGACTTGCAAACCTTGCCTTTGAAGCAACTCAGCTTGGAAGTCTTGCCAAGTTTGCCTCGTACAAGCCGATGTTGTCTGCCATTCTTGCACTAACATGTTGACCAATGGGGTCCTCCCATTCGTACACCCATCTCATGGGTGGCTGCATACTCAACTCAGGTATAGGATAGTTATAACTGGACTGTGGTGATTTGCTGATTGAGCTAGATGAGTATTGTGGATTGGCGTAATCCATTATCCTCTGCGTCTCCGGTGCTCCAGCGTCCTGAGTAGCATGTGTGAACTCCGTCTCCCCTACAGTCAAACATATAATACAACTAATACTCATATTGACAAACATATGTGCATATGTACGTATGGACACTTGATACCTGTGAAACGAAGACCGCCACCACCCCGGCGAGCACCACCGCCTCTGCCACCACCACCATGGCCACTGCCACAACCACCATCACTGCCACCACCGCCACCACCACCACATTCACTGCCACCTCCACCACCCCCGTCACTGCCATCACCATCATCAGTATCATCTTCATCATCAGCGGAGCTGCTATCCTCAGACTCCTGATAATCTGTACTACGATCACCCTCGCCATCATCAGTTTCGTCGTCGCTCAGCACTATAGTTGATTTCCATTTGCCTTTTGCCTTGGTCTGTCGCTTTGTATCAGGCTTCCTCGGTCCTATGTGGAGCTTCCTCTTCCCTAGGTGAGTGTCACCCACATGTCGTCGTGCCCAATCAGTAATGTATGCATCCCCTGTAGAAGTACGGAGGTCTTCATTGTTTATCTGATCCCTTACAATATGAGACGGGATCGGTGCGTCTCCTTCATCATCGTCCTCATCAAGAATTGGGTCACTGTTTGATCTACCATATTCCATCCACTCCCGCACCGGATTTTTATGATCATAGAATGAAAGTTGTGCCAACTAGTCAACGAAATCACCTTCATCAAGAGGGGGGTTGGCGAGATCCGCAAGTCGCAGGCGTAGGTTGTAGTTGACATAGACAAGCTTGTTCAGTTTCTTGTGGGACAACCGATTGCGAACCTTTGTATGCAGCAAGGCAAAAGTACTCCAGTTCCGCTCGCATCCACTTGAGGAGCAACATTGATCAGCAAGCCGCATAGCAATGCTCAGGAGCTTGGGAGTTGAGTTGCCGTTTACCATCCACCACGAAGATGCAGTTGTCTTTGGGTCAAGCGTCATTTTATGTGCCATTTCCGTGCCAAACTCGCCATTTACGTGCCATTTTATGTGTCTTTGGGCCGAGCAGCGTTTTTTCTTTTTTTTTATTTAACTTGTATTTCGCGAAACAAATAGCAAATGATCAAATATTTGAGAAATTTTGACACTAATAGATCCAGCACATCATGAAGTATTTTTAAGAATTTTTATCTGATTTTTTAAATTTTAAAATTTAAATTTAAAATTTTTGAATTTAACCTGTTTGAAACCGTCCCGAACCGCTACCGGTCCGGGGCGGTTTCACCGGCCCGCGGGAACCGGCTGATTTTGAGCGGGATTGCGAACCCTGATGCCGAGTCTGGGGCCCATGGTATGTAGTGGGCCAAGACATGAAATGGCCCGATGGCCCAGAGTGTGGCAGTAGCCTCATCCTCCTAATGACCTCCCCGGTCCCAACTCCCAACACATCGCTACTCCGTCGTGTCCTCCTAAAAAAAAATCAAACTCCGGCAAGAAAAGTCTGTTATTCACCCTTAAACTATTACAAAAGTCTGATTTTCAAACTTAAACTATAAAACTGAATACTAAAGACTTTCAACCATCTAAAATTTGAAACCATGCAAAATTGGCCCTTTGGGTGGTTTTGAGGGTGGTTTTGGATTTTATAGAAATAGCAAAAATATTATTTAAATTTTGAAAAACCATAAATAATTTATTTTGAACCCAAAAAATATGAAATTAGTGCCAAAAGTTCTATTAAAATGTAACCAACCTATTGGCACACTATTTAATGTTATTTAAATATTCTATATTTATATTACTAGTATCTTATTATGTTTTCAAAAAATAATTATATGCAAATAACTTCTAATGGTGCCAACATATAGGTCACATTTTTAGAAAAAATTGGCACTATATTTATATTTTTATAATTAAAAATAAATTAGTTATGAATTTTTTAAATATAAAATTATTTTTTTAACTTTTTCAAAAATACAAAACCACCTTCAAAAGCACACAAAGGGTCAATTTTGCACGGTTTAGATAGTTAGAGGGTCTTTGGTGTCCGGTTTTGTAGTTTTGGTTGAAAATTAGACTTTTGTAATAGTTAAAGGGTGAAAAATAGATTTTTCCTAAAAATATCATTTCTTTTAGACTCTCTCTGTTTTTATTTATAAAGCATGTGGGAATATAAAAACTCAAACTTTACAACTTTTGATTAATAATCTTTAACGTTTATAATATAATATTGATATGGTTAGATTTGTAATCAAATAATGATAAAAATAAAGAAATTAATGGTCAAAATGTCATTGGAAGACCGTGGTAAGTTACCCTTCAATCCTTCATCTTATAAAGAAAAAACGGAAGCAGTACAAGTTGGTAGCTTCCAGTCTGTGGATTCTCTCGGTGAAACCATCTTTCCGTGTGATTTGCAAAAATATCTTTTCGTGAGATTCAATTTCTTTGTCCTCTCCTTTTCTATGACATTTCCTATAGCTCTGCATCACCTAAAACCAGACGCGAACCTAGGATATAAAAAAAATGGAGGCACAACGTGGTGCTACAGCGCAATAAACAGTGCTAAAATGCTAATTTAAGTTGTGCAGCTAAAACCCGTCGAAGAAAGAGAAATGCTTCATTGAAATGAATTTAGACACAGATTATTTAAAAAACTTGAATTTTTTTTCTCAAATACGCAGAAGAGTTGCGCAAACTGTAGTAAGATAAAAATGATAAAGTTTTACAACGCGGGCCTAAGCCTCGCCACATTTTGCTCGATGAGGTTTATTACATTAAGGCAAGAACCCAAGGATGAAGTATCTTACTACTTGTATGCCTATTACTCAATGAAGAGACAATCTAGATGTTTAACTCCTGCGCTAATCCAGTCCTCTCCCTTTTTCTGAATCCGCCTTAGTAGTTCAGCTGGTTGGGATTCCGCTCCACGAAAAACCTGTGTGTTTCTCTCCTTCCATGGCTGCCGAGAGACTAGAGCGAAGAGGGAGACAAAGCCTTTCTGCTTGGATATCGGCATCCGGCTCCGGAGGTAAATCCACCATTCCTACAATGACCTTTCTCTTGGTATAATCGTTGTGTAGCAGACACGCTGCAAGATCGCCAACCATATCTGCTGCGAATACAAAAAAAAATAACTTACTATGACCAATCTTTCAATCCCATTGTTAAATACTATGCCCAACCTACAAGATACTCCTATATGACTTTAGAGTGCTGAATTATTTCCTTCTTCTAAAAAAAACACACACCCTCAATTTCAAATTACATGCCGTTTTAGCATATTTAGATAGACAAAATCTATATATTTTTAGAAAGAGGTAAAACGATCTATGTAATTTAGGACGAACAGAGCATAAAACAATAATGTAAAAACTCGCTCTAAAGCACCGCACACGATACGGCACTGTTAAAGAAAACCAGATAAAAGTTACTACTGGGATTGTCCAGTTTCCGTTGCTTTGCCACGCGCCATGCCTGCGTCCAGGCGCCGAGCTGGCTGAACGCTAGTACACGCGTCAACCGCCAGGTAGACGAGGTAGATATTACTACAACGAGCCTCCCCCGCCGCGGCCCCGGCGCGCCACAGCCATTCGTATCCCCAGGCGGGCGCGTCGGCCACACCATCCCGCACGGCCGCACCGCGCCGGGAACCCGTCCCCCTCCACGCCTCCACGCCGCTGCTGCTCCGGCTTCTGGAGCCTGGAGCGCGAAGAAAAATATCTCCACCACGCGCCACCGCCGCGCCGCTTGCCTCTGCGTGCGCTGCTCGCTCGCCTCTCCCGCTGCAGCCATGCTCCTCCACCTGCTGCCGCTCTCCTGCGCGCGCCCGCGCCCCGCCGCGCCGACGGCGGCACGCGCCAGTGGCTGCTCCTATGCCGGTGGTCGGCCCGCGGCGAGGTGGGCCCGGAGGCGGGCGCAGCGGAGGGCGGACGTGCAGCCGGAGACCCCTCCGCGGGGCCGCCGCGAGGGCGGGGGCCACGACCCGCACGGCGAGGGGAGCGGCGGGGCGCTGCTGGAGACGGTGCGGAGGATGCTGCTCGCCAAGGAGGAGGCGGATGCCGAGGGCGAGGAGGAGGAGGAGCAGTTCCCCAAGCGCTGGGCCATCGTCTTCCTCTGCTTCTCCGCTTTCCTCCTCTGCAACATGGACCGGGTATGTGCCTCTGCTAACCCCTACTCTTCAGCCTTCGTATCGCCTGCTTGGTTGCCTGCATGACCGCAACGCCGTGAACGATCGAGCCGGTCAGAGAGCTTTTCATTTTTCTTTCCCCCATGATCTGCTAGTCCGTTGGAAACCGATTGCTCGAGGATCCAGAGGACCGGGCTGACTTAAGTTTGAGTGTTTTGAGTATGGCGAGGAATGAGGCAGTAGTACTTGTTTAGCTCGCATATTCAGAGCTGATAATTTATTCTTTGCTCATCCGAAAACAAAAACCGTAGTACCACTTGACCCTCTACGTGCTGAAAGTTTGTGCATCTCTCTTGAGGGAGAACATAAAGGTACGAACTGACCTAGTACTTTGCATTGGTGACACTATGGTGGTGACATTTGGATGGGCACTTTGGATTGGGATAGGGAAAGGTGACACTATGGTGGTATGGTGAAGTGGGTCGTGATTTCTTTCTCTACACCATTCCTCTGTTTGGCTACGGTTGGAACTGCAGGTGGCAAATGATTTGAATATGTGAAAATGCCCATCAGATTAAAAATACACAAAAATTTGGAGAATGCTACCCAGTCTTCTACACAAAACCAAAAATGAGAATATGGTCATAAATTAACTACGGTTGCATATAGTATGTGTATGTCATCAGGGTCATTTGCAACCAGCTGAATAGTCCATTGTAAAATGTGCATTACGTGCTATGGTCTGCACAAATCCAACCCAACCTTCTTATACCCTTCGTTGCCGTTGTTTTATGTGATGTGGTCATCTCAATACTTTCAGTCCTATTCAGGAATGCTGTAGCAGAAAATGCATGTACTTGTTAACAATTACATCAGCAGAAAATCAATGGAAAATTCAGGGACAATTTTGATGATGCCGATAGTTTTCGATGAGTGCAAGCATAGTGGTTTCGCTTTGTTTGTGAGAGGTTTCTATTACCGTCATTTGCAGGTTAACATGAGCATCGCTATTCTGCCTATGTCCGCAGAGAATGGTTGGAACCCTCAAACTGTTGGTCTCATTCAGTCTTCTTTCTTCTGGGGCTATCTCCTAACTCAGGTCAGTAATGTTAGAGTGCGCTCTAACAAGTAAGAGAAATTCTTGCTTAAACCAGGAATTCTACATTTCGGATAAAAGGCACTAACTTTTACTATACAATTTAATCCCATAATCATGCCAGATAGCTGGAGGAATATGGGCAGATACTGTTGGAGGAAAGACTGTCCTTGGTTTCGGTGTGGTTTGGTGGTCCATAGCCACAGCTCTTACTCCCGTCGCGGCAAAGCTTGGCCTGCCATTTCTTCTTGTTGTGCGGGCTTTCATGGGAATTGGTGAGGTAACCCTTGGTTACTCAGGGAGTCAAGGAGCTACATACTTTCAAATAAAGAAAGACTTTGCCCCTACATTGTTCCTTTTGCCTGAAGGAAATAACATTGCTTGAAATGTTTATTACACTTAAGCTAATAGTTTGTAGGACATTTGAAAAAATCAGGGGTCACAAACAGCTATGCACCCATGTGCTGGCACCACTGGTGCCCAGCTTTGATAACTTTCTTCTGGTTGCTTAGTTCAGCGTATTTTCTTATTGATATCTTTTCTACACCTTTCTTTGATATAAAAATTATATTCATTCTTGCTCCAGGGAGTTGCCATGCCCGCAATGAATAATATTCTTTCAAAATGGGTTCCTGTATCAGAGAGGAGCAGATCGTTGGCTCTTGTGTATAGTGGAATGTACCTTGGGTCAGTGACAGGACTTGCATTTTCTCCCTTACTGATACATAAATTTGGTTGGCCATCAGTGTTCTACTCATTCGGGTCTCTAGGGGCTGTTTGGTTCACAATATGGGCAACCAAGGTATTTTGTTTTCAAGTGTTGTATTCTGCATACAGAATTCTTCCAGCGTATTAAATATTTCCCTCTGATTTATTTGTATCATCTCTGAATTTATTGTATGTTTATTTTTAAGGCTTATAGTTCCCCACTTGAAGATCCTGGAATCAGTGCGGCAGAAAAGAAGCTCATTACGAGTCAAAGCACAGCAGGCGAGCCTGTTAAAACAATTCCGTGGAAACTAATATTATCAAAACCACCCGTTTGGGCACTTATAGTTTCTCACTTCTGCCATAACTGGGGAACTTTCATTTTACTCACATGGATGCCGACATACTACAACCAGGTAATACTTGACATAATTTTCCACCTCAGATCGTGAACTTTTACGACTTGCACATTAAAAGACTGTTTTGGAATAGGTTCTGAAATTCAACCTCATGGAATCCGGCCTTTTATGTGTTCTTCCCTGGCTCACGATGGCTGTTTCTGCAAATGTTGGTGGTTGGATTGCAGATACACTTGTCAGTAAGGGGGTATCGGTGACAAGGGTTCGGAAGGTAAAGAGATTCCTTTGCTTCAACTGTATATAAGGGAAAAGGGCATGATAAAGTTGTAGGAAGGTCTCCTACGTGTTGGAGAAAGAAAAAGTTGTTTAAATGCACTATAAATTAGTAGGTTGCGGGGAACTGCAAAGTTGGCCCCTTTTCTTCATATGCATCCAGTGGTCCATTGAATTTTATTTTCCATTGTTTCACATATATTTTCACCTATTTCAGATCATGCAATCAATTGGATTCTTGGGGCCAGCATTTTTTCTAACTCAACTAAGCCATGTCAACTCACCTGCCATGGCAGTGTTGTGCATGGCTTGTAGCCAGGTAATTCTCCATTTTGCTTCTTTTCTGTGGTCAGTCTTCTTTGGGTAATAGAACTAAACTTGTGTTAATTTTACATATGCTAATCACAACATTTTAATTGCATTGTATTTATTCCATTGTCAGGGAACTGATGCTTTTTCACAGTCTGGTCTATATTCAAACCACCAAGACATCGGCCCACGATATGCTGTATTTTCTTCCTCCATGTCCTAGAGAACAACCTTTCATTCCACATGGAACTCATACCCTCGTGTTACTGTTATATGTGAAATTCTAGAACCTAGAATATAAGCAAATTCATTAGGTACTAAACAGTGGCTGTCTTCTTTCTGTCTTTCAGGGTGTATTACTTGGTCTTTCGAACACAGCTGGGGTTTTAGCTGGTGTATTTGGTACAGCAGCGACTGGATACATCTTGCAGCATGGTTTGGTCTAATCTCATTCTCTTCATTGCATATTGGCAACCTATTTTAAAGCCCCTTGCTTGAATGCAAATCTCACCACCAAAAAATGCAGGTTCTTGGGATAATGTCTTCGAGGTATCAGTAGTGCTCTATCTGGTTGGGACCTTGGTATGGAATGTGTTCTCAACCGGTGAAAAAATTCTTGATTGAAAGGTGTACATAAGCTCACAGTTCTAAGTGACATTTTCGCCCGGGATCGACAACTTGCCCCCGTATACAGTTGAAAGCAACAGATGCAGCCCGTGCGACTCAACTCTTGGAAGATGCAACAGTGGCCGGATAGCTCCAAGAAATGAGATTCCCCAAACTCCGCCTAATCCTGGATACTGGTTGATTGCACTGGTATCAAGGCACTTGTGAAATTTTGCAAATGAAGCATGGTTGAGTTGAGTAATGCACACACATGCAGGATATGCGACTGTATATTTCGTTGAGTATAGGCATCCCTGTACAGCATAGCAGAAGAATTCCAACATAGCAGAAGAATTCGGCATTCGTCATACACCGTAGTAATTTTGACATGTTACTCGCTTCCTCTTAAATAGTTTCTTTCTGTATCAGCTCCGTTGTAATTTTGACACGGTACTCCTTTCCTCTTGAATAGTTTCTTTCTGTAGCTCGATGTAGATTACAGCAAGAAAATTTGCAAGGGTTTACTACTAACGCATTCTACATCTGATGAGTTTTTATCTATTAGCCTTCTGAGATTTCACTATGTCAACTATTATTGACCCTTAGAAGTTAGAACTCTCTTAAGTATGAGATGTTGTAGTTGTCCTAAATCAAACTTCTGTAACTTGAACTATGTTTATATAAAAATATACCAACATCCACAATGCCAATTTTGTTTCATTAAATCCACCATAAAATTTCTTAATAATGCAGTTTTTTTGGAATTATAGGTGCTAATATATTTTTCTATTAAAAAATCATCTTGAAATAAAACTAAAACGTAATGAGAAAGCATCGTTTCCTCCCAAGTGAATTTGTCAATTTGAATTCCTAAAAGATGAAGTTTACCTTCCTCAAAATGCGGTCTACTACTGTCCTAGTCCTAGGCTAACCGATCAAAAAAAGCATTAGAAAAATTCCAGCAGATTACTCATCTCCCATTACCAAAATACTCTCCCTTACCACTACGGCAGTACCTATTTCTTTGGTTTTGATTATCACGGTTGCAACAAACTGTCAAAACTCTTTTAGGTAAGAGTAGTGAATCACCTACATATCAGCAAAAGGAAGATAAGTTTTGGTGTCTATCAAAAACAATTATCGGTAATCTAATGAAGCACCTCATATCTCTCAAATCGTAGTTTTTTATATTGGTGATAAGAATTGATAATCTAAGATGCTCTTACATGTTCAACATCGACCAACCATAAAGTACGTGACATTGTCAGTTCACTGGACCATCAGTCCGAGAGGTCTCAAACAGAGTGCTACAAGCTATTGATAAACACTATCTACACAGCGGGCTGCAGCCCTGTTTTTACTAGCAGGCACGCTACAAGCTACCAGGCATACTTTTCTACCGGATGCTCCGAAAGCTTTGTTCCGCTGCAGCAATTACTACCAGATGCACTTCAGCAATTTGTGTCGTACAGTGCAAGCCCTTGTAACTCCGGGCCTTCCATTCTCGGATTATTGTCAAAGCTGCAGTGAGGTAAAAACTGGCTTAGAAACGACACAAGCAGGGCAAGTGAGTTTTGCATATAGATCATATTTGAGTGGTTCATAAAGTTTAATATTACTGCTACAGCAGCCAAAGTGAGACACAAGCACAGAAAATAAGTTTAGTATTTGAGTGGTTAATATTACTTTGTAAGTCATATAATGTATCACTTAATCCTCATCTGGCAGATAAATGAATCAAATAGATAATAACCGTACATCTAAGTCAGACACAACACAATGGATGGTATAATTCATAGAAGGTCATGGAAGATGTGAGTGTTTCTTTTTGTGACATGCAGGAACATAGAAGATTCTGCAAACCTCATAGCAGACACAAACTTAGTTGTGGTTCCTCATGAATCGATTTTGTAACATTAGGTGGTGTTAGTTTTGGGTTGTTAGATAGCATGGCTAAACACTAATGGCCTTTGTCCTCTAAAATATGCAGAACGGTAGATGCAGAAATGCAAGAAGCAAGCAAATCAGTCTATTCAGTCAAGGAATTGAGGAGTCTGTAAATCATACTTGCTCAATGGTATGTGCTCAAAAGGCCCACTAGTCGGGATTGTGCCGCAAAGATCATTGTTTGAGACATCTCTGGAAGCACGCAGGCACAGGATAAAGTATCGTCATTAACATGTACAAAAAGACATGAAATGTAGTAAATACATAACTGGAAGCTGAAGACTTACATCACTTTGAGGCTAGAGAGATTTGTCAGTTCCCTTGGAACTGGACCAGTCAAATGGTTGTCATTAAGTCGCCTACAAAAACATGAAAAGGTGAGAAAAGACATTATTAACATGACATTGAGTGCCAGAGTGTAAAGGAAGGAAGACATGGTTGCACTCAAACTAAAGTATCTGTGCTCACAGGAATACTAAGGATTTCATCTGACCAAGTTCCTTAGGTATGGTCCCTGTAATGTTGTTGTTATACAGGTCCAAGCTGATAAGGCTCTTCAGATTCCCAAGCTCAGCTGGGATAGTGCCCTGAATATTATTTTTGTAGAGTTCTCTGTAATGATTAAGAACAATGTCAGAGCACTTATACAAATGCAAACCAAAACCGTAGTGAATTTCGAAACACCGTTGAAAGTTTAATGGATGATCAGTGCAGTCATGAGAGGATTAGATAGCAATAAGATTAAGCACATACTGCAAAACACAACGAAACTATTTTTGTATCATAATGCACCATCTAAAGACTTAATAATGAGAAATCGGATTGATCAATGCCAGTGTACTAACACCTCACGAGAAAAATTACTGAACAGTCTGTTTTACAACTAGTTTCCACCAATCGGATTGATCAATGCCAGTATACTAGGCCATCTAACTAAAAAATGAAGGGACAATTGGAGGAATTTTTCCTTTTCCAAGGAAAAAGGAGGAAATTTGTAATGCTACTGCTGCTAGACTGCATATATATGTTAAACTAAACATAACATTTTGCCAGCTCCTTAAATTGGTTAGTTTTATCTGCTAATGAATATTAGCAGTATTTCTCCAAGTTGCAGTGGTTTCCTACTGCCCCTTCATAGGAAAGCACAGTATTGGAATGCAATGTATGAAGACAAACTGGTAACTCAGTATCCCCTCATCTACCACAAATAAGGAACAATAAAGTATGCATCAGTATCATTTTCCCTTTATAACTCACTGAGCAATTTTTACACAATGAATTTACAATATGAGATGCAAACATATTATGAATGTGAAGGGTAAATAATCAGTTTTTTCACAGGTGGATGCAGCGTAACTGCCCAGTATGCGATGTCCAAACGCACTAACTATGAACAAAGGTAAGGAAATCTCGACCAAAGAACTATAATATAGTTTTCTGGTGATGGTTTGCTGCGAGATAGACTTTCAATATCGTTCCTAGCCTACCACAAAATCTAATTCTAGTTTTAAATGGACTTCACTAGAACTGATTTTCTAGAATAAATCTTGGTAGGGTCCCACCCTTCACAGCTCATGCATGCATCATGCCATCATATGTGCATCATCGCGGATCCCAAAATTTCTGAGCAAGAATTGCATGAGAAAGATACAAGTAAAATCGTGGAAGCAGGATGAAGATAGTTTCTCTTATGGCATGTAATTTATGTATAACTTGACCATACAAAAAAGAAAGAAAGAAAAGCAATAATGTTTTGTCAGACTCACAGATATTGCAGGTGCTCAAGGTGCCCCAGTTCAGGAACAAGATTGCCTGACAAATTTGAGTTACCCAAATCCCTACAATATACACAAGTGTCAGAAAGTACTGTGTATGACACGTATGGAAAGAAACAGAATGCAGAAAATATCATGTCATGGTCATTTCATACAGATAAACACAGAAACAAATACACGGGACTGGATACAGGGTCTGGTTCAGCCAAAACTCAGCATTAGTTGAGTGTTCAAATCCATAAAACTCAGCATTAGTTAAGACACATTGCACCCACAGTAGCACCATACATAAACCCTTATACCAAACTGTAACTTGAGATTATAAAAGTAGATGGTTCTTAATTATGAATATCTACTGCACAGTGTTCAAATTCATGAAAAATTTAGTGACCAGAAGCATATGGCATACATTGTGCTGTACTATGTATGAGATGAACTTGTGCAGGCATCATAATGGTATGACAGACTGTTTCTTGTTTTGTACAAATATAAAACTAACTGCTACATTGATCCTAGTAGTCAGAAAAACAAACCAAAAGGTAAGGCTTGCACATTTTGTTACAGATAAATGGTGCCATGCCGAAAGTTATATTAAAAGAAGTCATTTCCATTGAGTAATTGCTTCCAGGAACCAAATGGATATGATAGCTGCCTTTGGACCTGATTAGTGGACAGTAAGTTTATTTGTACAATGAAAGTGGTAGCATCATGCAACAGCTAAGAGCAAAGCTATAGCTCGCATTAGCCACAGCTCTGCAAGCATTCATGCATGTGTATGCAATTACATTAGAGCCTGAAACCAAATACAAGGAAGCTGTAACTATTTGACCATACTTTTGGCAATTGCAGCAGGGGGTAAATTACCATTTGGAAAGCATTTAAGCTGTAAAAATCAGTGTTTTAATTTAATAAAAATGACATGGTAATGGAGGTCCATAGTCCTCTTACACACAAGGGACACTGCTTTTGCATTATTCATAACTGATTATTATCAACCAGCAGGTGCCAAGCAAAAATTTATTAAGTTAGTTAATGCTTAATGTCATAACAGAGTAACAATTTTGGAGTCTGACCGCATTCCTCCAAAAACTGATTTCACTGCATAGCTTATTCAAATGGTATACCAAGTCCAACATGACGATTTGCACATCTGAAACAGACACGCACTGGCAAAGATAGAATGCCCCTACCGAACCCATTACCATCACAATTTGGAAGCACATTCAACTACGGAACCAACAACCAAGATTAACCAGGAGCAGCCGGTGGTGTGATATCAGGGAGCCAAGGAGAGGGGCAGGGAGCTCACACGCGGGTGACGCGGTTGTCGCGGTTGCAGGTGACATGGAACCAGGTGCAGGGGTTGACGAGGGTGGGATCCCAGCTCTGCAGCACGCCCCGGGGGTCCGTGAGCGCGCTCCGCAGCGCGTACAGCGCGTCGCCCTCCGCGTTGGACGCCGACGCCACGGTGGACGGCGACAGCACCGCCGCCGCAACCACCAGGGCTGCAGCCACAGCTGCGGCACAGGCCATCGAGCTAGCTGTCTAGGGTTTCGACACCCGAGAGGAAGCGGCGAAGAGGAGTGGAGAAAGTGGCGAAGTGTGGGGAGTGGGGCTGTGGGAGTGGGGAGTGACCGAGTGGACTGAAGAGGAACTCGAGCTCGGAAGTGGAGCTGGTACAAATTCTTGTTCGCGTGGATCTTCCGCGGCGGCCACTCACCTGATGCTGATTTTGGCAAAATCGCGAAAAATATATTTCCCGGATTCGTCAATTATCACTTTGCGGTGTCAAACTTCAGACGAACTGTTTACCCTGAAAAAAACCATCGCACTATGCATGTGTTTAGATGATCCGTTCATTGTCCCAGATCCGATGGTTAAAAATAGAAAGGAACATGTTACGATGAACCTAAGTGGTGGGCTAGAAACTAAAATTTAGTAAGCCATTAACCAATCATGAAATTAATTAGAAGGGTATATTTGTATCTTCACTAATCACCTCCTCCACCTCGTCCTCTTGATCCGCATCCATCTCGGCCTCAGACCGGTGGCTGATCGCCATGACCCGGTGGCGCTTCTGGAAGCTCCTGCGCACGTGCCCCTACGCACGATCACGTTGAGGTCCATCTCCCTTCTCATGTCCTCCAATGCCGTCCACGCCCTGAAGATCTCCCTGGCTTCGACGCGGAGCACCAAGCACCTGCAGGCTGCGGCAGTGGTGACGAGTCAGGGCCAGAGGCGCCGAGGGGCTGCTGAGCGTGAGGACATGCCCCTACTTGTCGAGCCCCTAGGCAAACATGGCTAGATTGCCAAGACCCTATCGAGCGTGAGGACGAGCCCATACTTGCAGATCGAGCGGCCAACTCCAATCGAGCGTGAGGACGAGCCCGTACTTGCAGATCGAGCGTCGTACTCCTGCTGTTTAACATCGTGGGCTGACGAGGAGCAATGGCAAAGTGGCCTGGCTGGCATCTCCGATGCCTGATGGACGGGCCGCCGGCGTGAACGGAAGAACAGAATAACGAAGGCGGTAGGTAGAGGAAGTGAGCGATGTTTCAGTTACGATCTGTTTAGTGCGGAGGGAGTTAGAGAATAAAGACTAAAGTCTAAACTACCCTTTTACCACAAAACATATTCTCTTTTAAGATCAACGGTTCAGCTTATTTACCTTCCAAGCACTGTAACAAACCTCATGTGTTTCTATTTTTACCATTTTTTATCAACATGGAGCCGGTATAATAAGCTATGGTTAGCTGAATCATATTTATTTCGGTACTCCCTTTATACGTTTTTTAAACGCAATGAACCTCGACCTAGTTTCCTATCAAAGATATTTAATCATGTGCTACATCCCTCGTGCATTATTGGCCAACGCTAGCATCAATGTTTAGTCTTTGCCCATAAAAACGGCTAAATGCTTCTGATTATGTCCACACAAGTTAA
This sequence comes from Digitaria exilis, assembly GCA_015342445.1. NCBI lineage: Eukaryota > Viridiplantae > Streptophyta > Magnoliopsida > Poales > Poaceae > Digitaria > Digitaria exilis. The sequence goes on from JACEFO010001663.1 coordinate 2,782,234, forward strand.
TACATGTCTTTGGTACCTACGTGTGCCTTGCATATTGGTGTTTTTAAAGAACTATTGTATGTGGGTACAAATTGGTTTTACCGCTTATTACTCTTGTCTCGCTATGTTGTAGAATATAGTTGTGTTTAGGTTTTTCTAAGTCAAACATTGATAGACAATATCTGTAATAGTATTTTATTCTAATATAACAGAAAAGGTTATATGTCAAAAAAAATGGTGTGAAGACGAATAGGTTTTGATTTTTTTATATACTTTTAGACGAAGAGAGCATATTATTGTCAGAAAATTGGAATAGTAAATACTACTCAGTGCAAGTTTTGGTGGTCCATCTAACAAATATCGAGTTCTTATTTTTAGAAGTACATATCATTAATTAAAAAAAATTGTAGGTGTTTTAAATTCATGTTGGGAGAGTCAGAAAAGACACAATTGACTTAGTGTATATATGCAATATGCCAATATGATAGTTTTTCAACACAATTCATGAGGGGCTAAAATAAGAGGATCTTTGAAGGGAACTTGCTGAGTTTAACTCATTTGAAAGTTCCCTCAAGCAAGATATTATCTTGCATTCAACCAGGATCTCCTTTTATTCTTTCCTCTGTGATGAAGTTGGTTTATGTTTGGTTTTTGGCGACGTACGTCTCTCTCTTTTATTTGAGTTTTGTTTTTTTTCCAATCTAGCTACTGGCTAGCCCTTTGTAATTTTTATGTGTTTTTCGTATATCTACAAATGATCTTTACTGTGATTCTTTCCCACATTTGTTTTCTAAAAAAGTTTTAAAAAATAAGTGGGCCTAAAAATAATGGGACCTAGCTACTGGTTTACATTTTTTGGAAATTTTCCAACTGATTTTGCCCCTAAAAATAATGTGAGTGCATATTGTTAGATTATAGATGCAGAACAAGAATATTAGTCACCAACTATTTTATTGACCATGCTGCATTGGCGGGCATTGCAATGTTGATATATAAAAGATTCATTGAAGGTGGCTGAAGCACGAGTTCAAAAAAATATATTTTTCTCTTTAGTTGAATCAACCCACCTTGATTCAAGTCCCTCGTTAGTCTAGGCAGCTGTGGTGATTTCAGTGTGTTTTTATTATGGGGAGTTCCCCATAGTTGTGGTAATTTTTATCTCGAAATCTGCTCCCAAGTCTTTTCGGATGTCTTTTTAAGAAAAAAACATATAAAAATTTCTATGCAAAACTTATATTTATTTTATTCTCATTCGAACCGACGCCAAATGATCTATAGACACATCTTGCTAGATATATAAGTATTTCAGATAAATTTTAGGGAAGCAGAATCTAGAATGGTAAAAGGCATTTAGATTTAATATTTGGAGGGATTTGGAGAAAATAGAATCTAAGGTATGGTAGAAGAAGATTAAGTATATGAGTCGATACTGCAGTGCTCTAGTTTGTTATTGATTCATTTAGTGTCAGTGTTTAAACTCGTATCCTTCCGAGAGATATCCCTACATAGTAAATTGGTTGATAGATTTTTGTTCATATCAGAAACTCAAAAATGAACACAAGACAATAATTTGGACGTCTTGAATAATGTATTGTCTTGTGTTGGGGTGTATTGGATGATTTCGAGGGGTCCTGCCTCGCCTCATATATCTATGGGTAAGGTTAGAAAGTCGATTTACATTAATCTTGATTTCGTCTTCTGATTCTATGACTACTTTCAACTAATCGGGCCATTCTAATAAATGGTTCAACCACAAATCTCATCTTTGAGAGAATCATGTTGGTTCTTGATAGCCTAATCCGAAAGATGTCTAGCATTTTGTTTTTTGATGAAAGATATGTAGCATTTTGTTAACCTCGACATATCGACTGAGAGAAAATTTATTAAATATCTCAAGATTTGGTTCGTATACTTAATCTTTGTGCCAAATTAATTGATAAATGCTAATGTATATCAAAGTGATCAACTTTTCTAGAACGAATTATCAAAAGGTAGCCCCAAGTGTTTCTAAAACGCCCCAGATGTATTTTTGTAGGGGAAGACGTTAACTAAAGTTTGTTTTCCTAACAAAGTGGTCAAAAGTACTTGGAAACTAAAGGTTAGTAAGAAGCTCAGTCATGAATCGGTTTACCTCACTCCAAAACTCGTGATCATTTAACGCCGAGTGAAAAAAGGGTGACGATGAAAAAGATGGAGCCAAAAGCAATAAGATCCAAAAAAAAATAAACACCCACTTGGACATACGCTTTGGATTTGCAGTGATTGTTGTTCCATAAAAAATAGCTTAGGTGGCGCATGCCGTACAATGTTTATAAGTCCATTTTACAAGCTTTCGGTGGCTTTAAACTAATCCAAATCTCGTGAATGATGGACAAAACTTTCGAAAGAAAAAAAAAATGCCCCCGTGCAACCTGGCCGGGGTTCGAGACCTGGTCCCAGCCGGCAGCCGGCACAGCCTCCCCTGCAGCTGCAGCTCGGCCGGTTGCTCTGTAGTGCGCTGTGACTGTGAGGAGCGAGGAGTGAGAGGGTCCGTACACCCGCCGCGGTCAGCATACCGGCCGCAGAGAGCCCACAGCTCACCGCTCTCCCCTCCTTCCCGTTTCGGCGTTTCCTCCTCCTCGGCAAACGGCGGTGTTAAAACAAGGAAACCAAAAATCTAGGGTTTGTTCCGTTCCATTTCCGGGGAGCCCACCGCCCCCCGAGCGCTCGCTCACCTCCGTGCCGGCCGCCTACCTCCCTCCCTTCCTCTTCCCGTTCCTCCTTCCGGGCGAGAAGCGGCGGTGGGAGCTTGGTGGAGTCAGCTAGCGGCGGCGGCCTGTAAGGGCCGGCGGCGGCTGTCTCCCGGCAGCTCCAAAGCAGAGGTAAAGCTGCTCCCTTTCGGTCGAAATTAGCTCGGTAAGAACCAAGTCAGGGTTCCAATCTAGCAACCGGTGCTCCAAATCCTCATCGGCAAACGCTCGGCTGTCTGCTTGGTCAGTGTATAACTAGCAACGGCAACGATTTAGCGGCGGGGTTTTAATTTGGAAGGAGGGTCCATGCCCCCATGCTGACCTGAACCGAGTTCCCCCAGTATAATCAATACAATAGGTTCAAGGTAGGTTGTTCGGGGCCACTCATTTTGTTTCCCCTTTGGACCATGGATTCACAGTGGGGAGCGCACACGCTGTCATCCTCACCATAGAAGCTGTAGGTTCAATCTTATTGTGCTCATCTCTTGCGTGGGTCCGGCTCTGATCCTGTACTAGTTTGTGAGAGTATTAACCATATTGTTTGCTCAACTTATAGGTTGTCAGAACTTGATGATAAATGATCGAGTATTAAACCATATTGTTGCTCAACTGATAGTATTAAAATTTCAATGTTCTTTCGGTATTGCAGCCTCTAGTTACTTCTATATGCCAGGAGTGTCTTGTACTCCTGTAGACATTCCTTCACAATTGAATCAGTTTTTTTCTTGTATGACAAGTATTTAGAAGCATGATTCTCTTGGTTTTGGTTTGCACTCATCTCAAGTCAAAATGCCATTATGTTCTATAGCAACCAAGTGCATTAGTTCACAATTATGTTATTCATTCATTTCTTGCCAGTACTGCCTAAATCCACAAATTAGTTCGTGAAGCCTGTGGAGGAGTCATGAATATGCATGTCCACTGACTAATTGTCGTGGAATTCACTATCCTTTATTTGGAACTTCATTCGTCAAGTGCTTGTTGGTTGATATAGTACTTAACTGCTATTTACTTGTTTGTTGATATAGTACTTAACTGCTATTTACTTGTTTGTTGAGATCTGCTGTTTCTTTACCCACTCTTGTTATTGAGCCAGTTTCATCAAATTATTTATTGCGTCCATCATGCCCAGTAGCATCCAAGTTACATTGACTTTAGGTCTTAAAATCAGTATAATGTTTTTAACATGTGACATGTTTCACTTTCCAATAAGCAGGCAATAATGATCTGATGTTTTTCCTGTGAAGGTCACATTTTGATAACTGGAGGTTATGATGGCAGATGCCAGTCCTATAACAGAAACATCAACAGATGATACTGACGACAACCATGAGGTAAGTCAGTTCTGTCTTGATCGCAGCACTTATTGCATGGCTTCATGTGATGGAGTGGAGAACGAGCAGATAGCGTGAAATTGTTTTGTGTGTTAACAATATGATGCGAAGATTCACTTTCATCTTGAATTGAAACAATTCATGTAGCAATGTTTCCATGTAGTTGCACTATTGCGGCTAAGCATTTTGAGCACGATTGTCAGTAAAAATTGAGCAAACAAGGTGGATCAAACATACTTTGGCTTTTGAGATTTTCTTATATAAGAAAGTTCTGTAGCTTGGTGTTCCTTAAATTATTTGTGAAGATGGGGCAAGAATTGTACACTGAAATGTTCAGTATATCGTGAAATGTTCAGTATAATTGTGCTCTCAACTGAGATCTGCTAATTTACTAATTATGTGGTACTTTCATGCATATGAACACCATGGATGCAAAACCTGATGTGTTGTTTTTTGGGACCATGTCACCATGATAAGCAAATGCTGTTCTTTTAAGGGACAGCCGCAGGATTAATCAATGTTGTGGTGCTAAAGGATTATGAGAAACTAAATTAGGGTCAGTGGCCAGATTCAAGTTTGCATAAGTTTCAAGCAATAACCTACACTTCACGAGTCCAAATTAAGTGCTTGTGCTGTGAAAAAACTTCTGTTTCTAATGTTAAACCACGGAAAGAGGAGAATTACGTTTTTTTTAAGGAATGAATGGATGAATGATCGGAGCTTGATGATTTTGCTTTCATCTGCAGCTTGAACCAGGCCAAGGCGCTCTTGCTGTTGCTTCCGACTCTAGTGACAGATCCAAGGACAAACATGGAGATCAAAAGGTCCATGTTTTTAAATAGCATTCTTGTTTTAATTCATATTGCTGTTGTTGCAAGAAGTATTGCTTATTATTTATTGTGCAGACACTGCGTCGCCTTGCTCAAAATCGTGAAGCTGCAAGGAAGAGTCGATTGAGGAAGAAGGTATGTGGATGTTGGTTTTTAGCCTTTGTACTTAAACAAGTGCTATTATGTTTTTAGACTCTATCTGGGTTCAGGTTTTCTTTTCTTCTGTTTGACTTGTTGCTGCCATCATTATACGTACGGTTTATTGCGTATACTGTTATTGTTTCTATAAGTTTTTTTTGCACATGAGGGAGCTCAAAAGTGTGTTGTTAAAGGCTGGAGTACAAATCCAGGAAAAGGCAAGTCGTTAGAGTTGCTATCAGTTCAATTGTCAGAGCTGCTTTTCTCCACTGGGGGTTGGTTCGTTTCAGTGGTCCTTAACATGAGAAGTTTGTACATCTTACAGCATGATTAGTACCTTGACTAAGGCAAATTTGTATCCTTAGTACAATTAGTCTATCATCTATACCACACTTTCAACAAGTAATCAAACTTGCTACCGGTTTGATTGTAGACTTAGATCATGTTTCCCTTTAAATTCCATCCTATGCAGAATATACTTGCTAAATCAAAGTTCTATACTGAGAACCTCATCAAGCGAAATTAATTAATGTAAGCCAGTACTGTGTTACCCTTGTTGTTAGTAACTTTGTTGGATTTTTAAGATTTGTTTTCTATAGGAGGGCTGCAGAAGCAAGTGGCAAGATCCCTTCCCAGTTTCTGATGTTGATTGCCTACAGGCATTGCTGTGGTATTGAATTATTGATTTGTAATTTTGCTATATCTATAGGCATATGTCCAGCAGTTGGAGAATAGCAGGCTGAAACTTACCCAATTGGAGCAGGAGTTGCAACGAGCTCGTCAGCAGGTTTACTCCTATTGGATGTCATTTTTACAGCCCTGTGTCATATTGGACTGAATTGAAGTCGCTTAAGAAATTGGCCTGAATTGTCTCACAGGGCATTTTCATATCTAGCTCAGTTGATCAGTCGCATTCCATGAGTGGAAATGGTAATAATTACTTCCAAAGGATAATGCTTGTTTGCTCATTATAAAAGGGGTGCCCAAGCACTCAATATATTGTTTTGATGGGAAAAACTGTCTTTTCTTTCAGGGGCATTGGCCTTTGATATGGAGTACGCGAGGTGGTTGGAAGAACACAATCGGCAAATTAGTGAACTAAGGGCTGGTGTTACTGCCCATGCAAGTGATAGTGATCTTCGCAGTGTTGTGGAGAAGATCATGTCACACTATGATGAGATTTTCAGGCTCAAAGGAAATGCAGCCAAGGCAGATGTCTTTCATGTATTATCAGGCATGTGGAAGACACCGGCAGAGAGGTGTTTCTTGTGGCTAGGAGGTTTCCGACCATCTGAGGTTTTAAAGGTGTGTAATGTTATGCCCTACAATATGCTTATGATCTTTTGGGCCCTCCTTGAGTAGTAAAGAACTTATTATTAGTACATGGAATGTTGCATCATAAGAGTTTACTCGTGGGATCAAATAGTGCTCTATCAATACAAGGAGTGTTGCATAATTAATTTGGAGAATGCAGAATCATGTGCTGAGTTTCATCTTTTGCATGCTTTGTTTTCTGGATATTAGACACTGTTTGTAGTTTGTACCTTCCTTTAGCTGTGTTGAGTTCGTCGCTTATTTACTGATAAATACGCAAACTGCAGCTGCTTTCGACACAGCTTGAACCTCTCACTGAGCAGCAGCTGTCAGGGATAGGCAACCTCCAGCAGTCTTCACAACAGGCTGAGGATGCTCTTTCACAGGGAATGGAAGCGCTTCAACAGTCCTTGGCAGAAACCTTGGCTGGGTCGCTTTCGTCATCAGGGTCAACAGGAAATGTGGCAAACTACATGGGTCAAATGGCCATGGCCATGGGAAAGCTTGGAACTCTTGAAAATTTCCTGCGCCAGGTATTCATTCTCCTTTTGGTATCCTTGGCTTGATTAAAGGGTTGGCTGTGAATTACTGTAGCATATACGCTAAATCCTGCAGCTTACAACTTCTTTGTTTGCTGTATCAAGGCTGACAACCTGCGGCTGCAGACACTACAACAGATGCAAAGGATTCTGACCACCAGGCAGGCAGCTCGAGCACTTCTTGTGATAAGCGATTACTCTTCACGGCTCCGTGCCCTCAGCTCTCTCTGGCTTGCTCGGCCGAAGGAATAGCAAGCGCATGTGATTTGACTGCTATAGTTTCCACAGTTTGGTGTTCAGTGGGGATCTTATCAGGAGGGTATGACAGGACTGCGACAGACTTGATTCGGAGACATCTGCACATACTATAATCCAAAATGGATGGGGATGTTCATGTAGCTTAGCCATATAGTTAAGTGCATTGGTTCAAGGTTCATGCTGTATTATTACCAACTGCTGTAAAAATTGCTCTTTCGGTTCATCATTTTACATATCCGTGTGCCCCTAATTTGCAGAGGATAATTAGAATGCAGATTGATGTTGTTTGGTCAGTTTTTTGTTGACTCACATGTGTAGGAAGATTCGGGTAGTCTAACCAAGATATATAGCTGAAGCTGATTCACTGCCTTTTTAAGTTTCAACACGTAATCGATCTTACGGCATTGCTGCCGGTAATTTTTACATATTCTCAACATATTACGGGGGTGGTACTGTATTATTCTTGGACTGCAAATGTGCTGTTTGAATTCAAATTAGCCTACCAATTGGCACGTGCGGCCTCGGAGGCTCCGACAATGAGATTGCAACCTGTTCTACCATCCGTTAGCAGCTTCTCAGTGACATGCACTGGTGCGATCTTTGACAATTCATTCTACTACGTATCTTATACTGGGTGAATTCAGAGTTGAGCTGAATTTCTAAAAGGAAAAGGTCCAAATTACTTCCCTTAAGTATAGTAAAAGTTTGGAAAAAGTCTAAATTACAATTTGGTTCATTTTACCCTCTAATACAAATTGTCTTTTTTATATCTTCATACATAAATTGATTTTTAATTCAAATTTTTGCAGATAATGGATGTTAAAAAAAATATATTGTGATTTTTTCATTACAACTCCTATATAATTTGTATTCTAAATGTTAATTGTTATTAAGTATCCTATTCTGTTAAAATAATAATAAAAAACAAGATATACTTTTTCTAGCATATGTTATGATGACTAGTACCATCTTATAAAATTTGAACTTAAGACTCCACTTGTACTATGTAAAGAAACAAAAAGAAAGACAAAATATATTACAGTGTAAGGGGATACACTAAACCAAGGCATAGTTTAAGGGGTTTATTAAACTTTGACTATATTTGAGGAGAGTAATTTATACCTTTTTCAAAAAAATATGATAGACGGTACTCATATGTCTGCGAATTATAACTTGTTTTGCCATATTAAGATACATTGTTGGCATATTAAGGTACTTGCTAGCATGTATACATTACGTTTGCGAATCATAACTTGTTTTGCCATGTTAAGATACATCGTTGGCGTATTAAGATACTTGCTAGCATGTATACATTACGTGTTCAAAATCGTAAGTTGTTTTGGTATATTTAGAAGTATGTAGTTATATGTACACTATGTCTAATATGTGTACTGATAACCCAACTTCTGACCCTGGTATGATATCTTTTGCCAGTATAGCAGACCTTAGTAAAAGTTTAAGCTGTTTACCACTCAACATCTGCAAACCAAAGCTTTCAAGTTGCACAAGCCACACCTACAAGAGTTCCATTAAGTTAAAAACAGTGTCCACAAACTTAGATTATTCATGGATAAATCACACCTAAGCAGCATCTTAGACCCATTCTCTTCTATCAACAGAAGTCAGCACGACAGGTTAGACACTACCTAGTGAACTTCCATTGACTTATGAGCAAAGTTATATCATAATATATACGGATCGGGAGGCGCAGCAGAGGAGCAAGTGACCACAAGAAAGCGCCTCCCTTAGTTAAAGCACCAGGTCTTTTGCCCTTGAGGTCTGATTGGACGGCAGCAAATTATGCTTTTATGATGCCCATGCAAAGTATGGGCATATCGCCCGCCTCGTAGCGGTCCAGTTGCCGCATCCATAGAAGTAACGTCCCTGCATGGGTCCTGGCTTGCGCACAATGCTCCACCTGCTCAGCACTCCGCAGTAGCAGTACATTGCTCTGTCCTTCCCTGCGGAGGCAGCGTATGGATTAATCTGCACAGGAGATCCCAGCATCTCATTTGGCTTATGCTGCGGTTGAGCAGGATCTGAGGAGCGGTCAGGGGATAGTTGGCAGGCTGCTGACTGTGGGGCAGGTTGCCACACAAGTGTATTGGTGATAGAGAACTTGAAGCCTCGATGCATCATAAGTGCCAGGAGGCGAGCAGTGTTGCGGGCATCGTCAAGCCCACAGTGAGCACGACCCTCCCATGTAAGGCCAGCCAACTGGACTGCTTCTTTTAAGTTGCAACGAACATCCCCATACACTTCATGGAAAGGTACCTTCAAGTTGATCCACCTGATAACAATTTGGGCAAGACTTAAAATTAGACTAACAATCCAGATTCCAATTAAAACTACTGGTCAGATAAAGTTCCACGGGCACAAAACAACTGGTCATCCGGTATAAACTAGAAACCTCCATAGCTACAGTCCATGAGGTTACTATTTGAGCAAAAGAAAATTGTATCCTACAATAAAACAAAAGTAATCACCTTTGGAATGGATGAAAAATATTTTCTAGGCATGTTTACTGATACGTTTGTATATGCAATTGACAAAAAGGGTCCAATTGACAATGCTGGTGTTATATATAACATATTGCATCAATGTCATTTAATCTTTCAACAACCAAAGTGCCTCATTTATGTAATTCAAATGACTTATATTATCTGCATATTGCATTCGTTAGTTCTATCATGGTAACAATAAAACAGAATGTTGACTGTGTTACTTTTACGGGCTACATTATGCCAATTGAATAAGCTCCCGCATATAAACAGATAAACATCAGAATTTAAAACCACAAGAAAATTTGTTTTTTTTTCTTGATCTTGATAGAACAGGAAATGCAGTCCACCCAGCTGAATAGCCCACAAAATTCAAACCTAAAAGCCTATCTGGAACCATGGACTTCAAATGATTTTTTGCTTATACGTGTTAAATAGAAGCCAACAGTGCAACATCGGATATTTCAAACTGATCGGCATTTTTGGAAAAAAAAAAAAGAACACAGGAGAAATTCTGACATTTCAAGAAGAACATGTATGAGATAACAAATTTGAAAAATAAAAACACATCATGGACTTCTGTTAATGCTGTGGAACAGCAGATATATTATTTGCACAAATTAGGAGCATATGTGAAAGATATGTTACTGCAGTAAAACAGTAATATATAATTAAAGGTGCTTTCTCTGATCACAAAATAATATCGCCACCTTTTGGGGATCTATGACAAACATTTTCTAAAATTTGGCAGGCTATCCACATCAACTTCTACAACTCTTTTAGCTGGACATGGAAATGATGTGCAGAAATGTCTCAAATAGTACTTACAAAAAATGGATTCACAGAAACCACCCTGTCATTTAGGACCAGTTGCAAATTAAATAGTTCGTCTAGCACCCACATCTCCACTCATTGTAAACTCATCCTTGGGGCCTCGAACAGACCAGAAGGCAGTTGATCTGTTGGGTTGGTGGGATAGTGTTGGAGAGTGCAGGATGAGCTCAAGGGTTACAGTGGCTGTGGTTTTCAATTCAAGTAGGTTATACATCGACCAACTTGGGTTTTGATTTTGACTTTACGGCATCTCCAATGTATAGATATAAGCCCAATGCTAATATAGGAACAGCTAAAACTTGATACAAACTCCACAATGTATAGGACGAAAGGGGTCCCTTAAAGTGAAGCCACAGTTCAGTGAAAAATCCAGAGGCCCAACAGCCCATCTCTCACGGCCTCAACCTCACAACCACAACTCCCTTCCCCATAGAATGCTTCTGTTTCTCCTGTCTTTTTTCTCCACAGCTGTTCCACAGATAGTGGAGATTGACAGAGCGTGAGCTTAAAGCCCCAAAAGCAGCAGCAGGTGGCCAAAACTGCAGGCTCACCACACAACTTCGTCTAGGCGGCAGGAGCAAAACGTTAGGGTATAGAGGTGGGTTTGGGAGAAGATCGAGATTTTTTCCATGGGACTCACTCCTGTGGATACAACCCAGTTCTCAGATTCTCTCTCATAGGAGACATCTGACAATGTACGGAACCTGGTCCAATGGGTACAGAACAGGGCAAGGAGTGTGCAGTGGATATGACCTACATCCCACACTTCCTGCCAGATAAAAGGGCATGGGTTTGCAATCATATTAGAAATATGGGCTAAATGCCGCTACAGGGTTGAGAATAGCTCGAAGAAGACCTGAGGCGATCCTCTAGTTTACAACTGGGCCTTTAAGTATTACAATATTACATGCAATGACTGATCTGTGCAGTGAAAGATGAAAGAGCATAAGAAAATAGAACATGTGAAGGAGGAAGATTCGGGTGGTTATTACTGTTTATTAAGTAGGTTCTACCTTGAAGACCTCTCTAGGCCACATGGTACTACATAAAATTGCAACATCACATGTCATCATCTTAAAGTCAACCTTGAGAAATGTACACTAGCGACGCCTTACATTTGTCTGACAGATATTTTGGGTGCAACCTACATGTACACGTCACTTCATAAAAGTTGTACCTTGTTCAGATTTAAGTTTTAATTGAGTTATGCGTACAAAAAGATACAGAAATGTATATTCAGAGGGTAAGGCGCAATCATGTGCACATTTCTTTGGAAAATGGATGTAAGCCATCTGCTATACGGTATTTATTTGTACAAGCTTGTCTTAAGAGGAAAATGAGCAGAACAATTCATCTTCAGTTATATGAAATAGTAGAACATGAAAAGGTAAAGAGGATATGAAATTGAAATCATGCACTGTTACTATGCACTGTTACCATGCAAGGTCATTTTAATAGTACAACATCCACGCGTCCTGTTTCTCTCATGCGGATGAAATATAACATACATGAAAGCTGTGGGACAGAGCAGCACCAAGAAGAGTCAAAAGATATACTGACGAATTCAATTTGGTGAAAATGTGATGTTTTTTTTCTTTTTTATATTTTGGCAGTTTGTCAGTGGTTTGCAAATCAACACCAATCATCACATACAATCATTTATTTTCATCAAATGTTAGAAGATTTGGTGAAAGATATGTTAGTATGATGTATTGTCGGCTGAAGTCCATTTTACTACCCCAAAAATCCATGTTGTTCATTTAAGCCCACTGAACAAAACTTAAGCTCGACTTAGTCCACCGAACTGTTAAACTAGTCCGATCTACCTCCTAATTAGATTTTTTTTCTCAATGCACAAGCAGACATAACTTGTGTTTGAACTTAGAAAATGTACCGAGAATTGGTTACAATTGATTTCATACGCTACCATCTAAATTTCTAATACAAAATAAAATATTGGAGATACAAAATAATTCCGTTCAGGGTTGTAATTTATGACAGACAAGCAATCTTCAGTAAGCAAACATGGCAACTGTACAGTCAGTCATTATCATATCCTACATTAACCTAAACCCTAAATTAATGTACACATCGCATCAGGCATTGCACATGATTCAGTAATAACAAAAAAGTTTCCTCAGTAACGATCAATGAGAATTAATAAAGATGGACAATTTAGAAGTTAATAGCCCTTCATATATAAGATATGCTACCTGTTGAAATAAGGGGGCTTTCTGATTCTCTTAAATCTGCATTCTGACTCCAGCATCGTACGGCAGTCCCAGTTAGACCAGGTGACAATAGCAAAGTTTGTATTCTTAATGCCCTTGTCCTCTAGCCACTTATCATGCATGAGTAAGGCTTCACCTAGAGGCACACCTCTGTCCACCTACACATGACGGAGAACTACATTACCAACTAAATACATGAAATAATCATAAAATTTGGGTCATACTTATATCACAACATAACTTTTCAAAACTTGCACACATGGCTACCACAACCAGAGGTTTGACACATCAGCTTATTTATAGTTTAAAAGGTAACAGCGAGATGAAAATAAAGATGCACACGAAACGAATGTAATTTTGTTACTTGTCCAGTGGATTTATGAAAGAAAGAAATATTGATCTTTAGAGCTCCAATCCGAGCATTCCCGTTACAAACAACAAAAAAGGGCATCAACAGTATTAGAATAGTACTCAACTAAAACAATCCAAATCAGACAAGGAGCAATGCTACAGTGTCATCAAATCTAATTTGCTAGATTTTCTTTCAAGAGGGAAAGAAATATTTCCATACAGTTTTTCTCTAGATCATTCTCTAGACAGGGGACATCCATATGTTATAGTGAACACCAACCAAGTACCTAGTTCCTTTCTTCACATGCCCATCAATTGCTGATAAGAAATGGAGAGCACAAATGAATTTATGATGATAAGCATCCCATTTGTTCTTTTTCTCCTTGGATCTATTACAGATCATAATACCAAATAGCATCAACATGTACCACATGTACACACCTAAAACTCGATATGTAAGAACCCAGAAGCATGTAGGTTGAGAGCTTTAGGACCACATGATGTCACAACCCATATAGGATTAAGGTGGGAATAAACTGCTGGTATCTTCGTCTTTTTAATTTTATTATTATTACTTTTTGTGTGTGTGGGGGGGGGGGGGCATGGAACTGTTGGTGTATCGAATGCATGAGCTACTGTTCCACACCAAGGGGGACCCCACACATCATGACATCTGCCAAGACCTCTAGTAATTTTAGACACCATTACTACAATCCAAGGAGTGCATCATATGAACCTTTTTCCAATTTGATTTTGGTCTCATGAAATTCCTCAAAATTGTAAGTACCACAGGGTCCCTAATCAATGACTTACTACTGCTTTCAAAGCACTGGGGACTTCTGGACTTGTGATAACCTTAGCAGAACTGCGACTGCATACAAAAACTATATTGCACCTAGTACCTTGACTGTGTTAAGCTTACAACTCCATTGAGTACAGTTAATGCCTTTTTTGTTTGATGTCCCATTGAGGACAACATTCTAGAGTTTGAACATTAATATATTTAAAAACATAGGGTACATACAAATTATATATAGATTTCCCTTAGCTTTATAAAAGTATAATTTTAAATGAAAAGATAGTGCCCAAGTTACATTTTTTACTGTAAAGTAAAAAACTTCCAATAAAAAAGAGAAGGGAGTAGTAAGATTCACAAAGAACTGGTTACATTGGTCAACACCATAGCATTCTGTATTCCATATCAGTATGGAATACTGCACGAACTTCAAAATCAGCATGTAACCACATGGTTCTCAATTCTGCCAGAGTTACAGTTGGAAGGATGACAGTTTTGTCGTTGTATGGTACAGCAGTAATTTTATTGTATTATCATGATAAAAGGAGTTCACAAGCCTTCTTTCCCAAAATGCTCAGAAGAAGTTCAATCATTTACTAACTACCAAGTTGAGAATAACTAAAGAAAAAAGGAGCTTTAGACTATCAGTAAAGCTTTCACAGTATAAGCAAGAACTAAAGTTTCCATATCAACTGGTATGAGAGAGCTACCTATGAGATCAAGCGTGAACATGGAACAAGATATGATAGCACGGACAACTTGAAAGAGATTCATGTTGGATAGTAGTGGAACTAGCCAATAATGATCAGAGAGAAGGGGGTACCAGAGTGGCAGAGTGAGGAAGGTGCTGGAAAATCCACGGCCCCCCTCATGCTCCTATTTTTAGCCCTTAAGGTTTCAAGAAGTTTGTTTTTGCATTGCACTAGAAGGACCCATTCATCAAATGTATCTTTTATTATCACTTTGTTTGTCCCTTGCTATCTCAATTCATGGTGTAATCATTGGCGCCACGTATATACAATGGGTCATGAATACGTTTTTTACTTGCTCAGCATCTAGAATATGAATATAGATGTTAGCTAATGGAATCTGGTTGCGACAGACACTGGCGGGTCTGCATTTGAGGACTTCAGAATTCTGACTCATTTGAGAACTTAAAAATATATTGAGTACATATATGACTATAAAGGGCAGATCCAGTGCCAGAGGCTCCCACTCGAAAAAACATATTATTGGCTCAAGCATAAGCAGTCATGCTCAACCTATCTAGTATCAATGACCCAGTAATTTATGAATACATTAGAATATGCACTGACCTGAATCTGTTGTATACCAGTAAGCTCCTTGCAGAAGTCAGTCAAAAATTGATGATATGTCGGTCGCACGTACGTTTGAAAGCATTCTTCCAGTTTCCCCGTTGCACTGTTAACCAAGACAGATGGAAACTCAATGATCTCTTGTGGAAATGGATTGTTCACCTTGTCGCAGGTTGCTTCAAAGTCAATAACCACAAAATATTGAAATTCCTGAAGCTGTGCATCATGGGGGTGACCTTGGGGGAGCATCTTGAATGGAAGATACTGAACTCTGTTCTCAATAGGAAAACTGTGTTCCCTATTTACTTGATAAAATTGGTTGTCAAAGCCATAGGGTAGTGGCTGACGCACCATTTGGTAATCCGAATATATATATGGCCAAGCATAAAACTCTTGTCGGTAGAAGGGTCTGCCGAGGCCTTGAGTTGGAATAGGAGACGCCTCCCAGATTTTTTCCACAACAACTATATCATTCCTTTTTTCATTATTCTCAGAAAACCCTTCAATTCCACCTCTCTGCTCTGGAGAGCTATACTGAGAAATATTTGGCTTGAGGCACCCTAGTGGCGCCTCATTATTAACTTGCATTTCCTCTGCATCAAATGAACTATATAAGAAAATATTATATTGCAAAGTAAACCATCAATGCAGTTCAAACATATAATATGCATCTATCTGGCATGGCATTCCACCTTGATATTTCACAAGAATTAGAAGATTTCTTTACTACACCAAGGCCCAAGCAACATATGGACAACAACAAAAGGAGGTTCTCACCAGAAAACCGAAAAAATTGATGCTCAACAGTAGCAACTATTGCCCCACAAAGTAGGGTAGGGTAGTTAATATCTAGCAACAGCTTCAGTTAGAAAGGTGTTTGATGAGTCTACTGAGCTCATATGGGTGATGTTTCCAAGTACTTTTAAACTCTAATATGCTAGCTATAGTTCTATCTTTCTCAGCAAAAGTTTTTTTATTTCCTCTTCTGCAATTCAGATATTTCCACATTTTTCTGAAACATACAGAAGTTTCCACTTACAAGTTGTTTAGTTTCTAGATATTTACTATTCCTGTAGTCTTCTCATTCCATTGAAAACCATGATTCCCCTCACAAAATTTTGCTACAGTAAGGTTCTGCTACAGGAAATTTCCTCCTATCTCTAACAACTAAACTACTTAATAGATGTTGCAAACAGCATGTTAAGCTGAAATCATTAAGCGGGCTCAGATGGATCCCAGGATTATTTAGTATTTTCAAAGGATCAGACAAGCATGCTTTTGTCTCCCCCTATAACATCTGGAATGAAAACAATTCTGGTAATTCAGAAACATAACTGGCACCAATACTTCATTGGTATGAAAGATATCAACAGGTACAAGTGAGGAAAAAAAAGTTATGGAGCTCAAATTAACCAATAACCAGAGATACATTTCAAAAGGATGAGCTAGAGATTGTTGCTAATGCTGTGAACTGCTGGCTAGTGTAATGTTTTACTTTGATCCATACATCTACGTTTTTTCCTTCTTTTGTCTAGGCACATTTGTTTATGGAGTACTGAGGTGTTTCTCGTGATTTTTAACTAAAAAGGCAGGTATGTACATGGATAACACAAAGAATAAAAAAAAAATCAAGCTGTACAAGAGACACTAGCCATTGAAAATTGTGTTTGGAACTACATTCTGTGACTTTCTTGTGTCTCACTATTCTGGGTCTTTCTTTATTAATAGAGGTTCTAGCAAGCCTCAATAGCTAAACCAGTTCAAATGCAGTTCCTCGTTGGTCCTTCATCAAATATATTCAGACAATATGCATAAAAGTATCATCACCAGCTATATTTCAGACTACTCTGTGAAGGTACGCTGAATTACCATAGTATCTTTTAACAAATTGAAGGCATTCCAGACAAAGTTAACACATCAAAAGCTGAATACCATAGCAGTTAGAAAAGGGGCTGTCCTATTGCTATTAGTTGTTATACCACCATAGCAAAAGCACATCTCAGATGAGCACAGTTAACTGTCACTACACTTTTCCCAAAAGCACGAAATTTCGAGCACAATGGCAGCAGTACCGCAGCATATCACGAAGCCATGTAGTGTGAGTTCTAAGTTATTCGAACGTTCAGAGATTAAGGACGGAGCTACACTGGACCTCCCTTCACTGAGAATTCCTGACCAAAAAAATGGATCTTTTCGGCACTAGTAGCAGCACTCACAACGCGCGACCTTCCACGCACTGGAAAACTAGTCAGAGGGCAAGATCTGGAACTGACAGATGTCTGACCTGCTCGTTCGCGATCAATCATGGCCATGCGCGATCCCGCGGCGCTGCACCATCCGGATCAGAGCTCCCCCCGCGCCACACGACCTGATCTCCCGGGCAAAAACCCACCAAAATAATCAGGGCAAAAAGCAACAGATCAGCACAGACGACAAGTCGATCGAGCAGGGGAGGGATCCGGCGGCAGGGGATCCAGCGCGGGATCGGGGCGGCGGACGTACATGTGACTGCGAGAGCCCGAGGGGGAGGAGGGGACGGAGGAACAGAGAGCGGCGCGGTCACCACGCGATGACGACCCCCTCCCGCTTCCCCTTCCCTTCTCTCTCACACGGCCGCACGGAGACGGGATCGGGCGCAACCGCCAGACAGCGCACAGCGGCGGGGTGGCCAACGGATGGCTGACACGTGTGATTTCTCCCCCTCCTGGTAGCGGTTAGCGGCGGTGGCGGGGCCGGGAAACCCGTGTTTGGTAGAGACGGCGACCAGCGCCGCTGCGTTATCTTTTAATTTTAATTCCGTTCTTTCACAAACGTACCCCGCGTTTCGCAATATCAGATTCATGGCGAGATAAATACAGTTTTTTTGTTTCCGTTTGTGACATTTTAAACTCTAGAATTTTTGTAGCGGTTGTTACTACTTTGTAAATAAATATAGCAATGGCACTAAATTGGCCACATTGTTCGGCTAGGTAAGAAAACAATGTATCCACACGGCTCAACTAAAAAAAGATGTATCTTAGTGGAAGAAAAAAAGTGTATTCTAGTGAAGCCAACTTGAAATGAAAGTCTTACAACCTAAAAATATGAAGATCAAGAGGATCATATAATCTAGAGCAATGAAGTTTGGTCACAAACTTTGTTTTCTTTTCATTATGGCGAGACAAACAAAATCTATAATACACCATCTTTGAACATGACAATGATATGCTTATCAGGTGTTCCAATTATATTTAAAAAAACACAAGTACTGTGGACGCCATATATCTTTGCCTAACTTTCCTCACATCAGGCGATATTAGGACTTGCAATTCTCTTTTTCTTGATTTTTCTCGTTTCTTGCTTGATTTATCTTGCAATCGTTCGTTTTTTATCTTCTCCGCTCAGCATGAAGCGGTGCTTCGGCGGAGAGCTGTTTCGCGATTGTGCAATCATGCGAAAATCCGGTACCCAGTAGAGGTTGCCGAGATATACCTCGTGGGAGGAGATGGCATTACAGAGGCAAAGGGGATTTGACGTCGTGGGGAAGTGGAGCTACGATACGAGGACCGAGCCACAACTCTAGGCGGAGAAGGCGGTAGCCTGAGTAGCGACATCGGAGGAGGAAAGATGACAGAGAAGAGAGACGATGGGATCATAGGATAAGTGATGGGTTGATGGACTATTGGGTGAGATATTTGTTGGTCTATCCCTTGCTCTTCTCTTCTTGATTTTTGTTTTTACAGTTGGACACGTGCTTAGCTTAAAGTTCATTATAGAGTAAATAATGGACATTGATGCATTGTTTCACCTATGCACCTAGACATCCACTTGGCTCAAAGATCGTCGCCATGACATTATGGTGTCAATGCTTTTAAAGAGCATTGAATTATTTTCAAAGGGAGTGTAATAACATACAACTCTACCAACACTTTGATTATGGATATTTACCGAGAAACAAGTCGGAAAAGTGTGTTGAAATGAGTGGTCGACATTTAAGTT
This sequence comes from Digitaria exilis, assembly GCA_015342445.1. Taxonomy (NCBI): domain Eukaryota; kingdom Viridiplantae; phylum Streptophyta; class Magnoliopsida; order Poales; family Poaceae; genus Digitaria; species Digitaria exilis. The sequence goes on from JACEFO010001663.1 coordinate 2,801,362, forward strand.
TTTTATATATTCCCTAAACATACAAAAAGTTTTCTATATCAAACAAGGCTACTAAACGACCCATTCAATAAGATAAATAGTCTCTTAAATTACATATATATAATACTTGTTCAATTACATGAGTATGAAAAAAAGTGTTTCATGACATGCACATGGATAAGTATTTCAAATGAAGAATTGAGGCATCCACCAATCGCACAACTCATTCCCGTGTGGCCGCAGCTTCCGTTGCCCTGGCAGAAATATCCGCAGGCCGCAGCCGTCAGCGAAACCGCATCGCCGGGCCTCCGCTCCGCTCCGCGCCGCGCTAGGGTTGTAGCCGCTCCGCCCCCCCCCCCCCCCCCCCCCACCCCCAATTCATTCACCCCCAAAAGGCAGCCGCCTCCCCAGGGTTTTAGCCGCCGTCTCCCTCCCTTGCGCTCCCCCCCCTTCCGCCTCAATCGTCCACACCTCCTCACCCGCCGCCGCCGCCCGGAAACCGCCCGCAGCGGCGCCATGTGGGCTCTCCGCCGTGCCGGCAACCCCCTCAGGTAGCCATCCTCTCCGGCCCGCCGGTACTTCGATCAGGTCTATGTTTTTGTCTTCCCCTGAATGCGCGATGCGTCCGTTCGTTCTGATCCGTGCCGCGGTACTAGTTCTGGGTATTTTTCTTGTGTCGGCGCCGAGCAGATCCATTGCTTTTTTCATCTCATTGCGTGTGGAGATGTGTGATCCCTGTTGGGCGCCGTTCGGATGCTTGATAATCCCTTCCCATCCATGTGCGTGTTTTGAGGGACGCGAGAGCTTTGTTCATTTTTCACCCCCAATCTACGTACTGGGAGGGACTGACTATACTCAAACGAGACCTAGGCCGCGAACTCGCGATTGCTAGGAACTCGGGGATAAATAAAGTTTTACTTATTTGCTTAGTTGAGTATCGATTGTTGGTATCACTCATTTATTTATTCGCCTAGTTCATTACTAAGTAGCGATTGTTGGTATCACTCATTTATTTATTTGCTTAATTCATTACCAAGCACTGATTGTTGGTATCACAAATCACGCACATTATGTTTCTTTTCCGGTCTAACGGTAGCAATATCCATGTATCTGCGAGGATTTAAGGGTACACTTTGCTTGGGAACATTGTGTTTCTGTGCCAGTTTAAGGGTAATGCTGTCCATGTAACTGCAAGAATTTAAGGTTAATTTCAGCCACATTTATTGGGATTTTTCCTTGTCTGTTTATATGCTTATATGGTATATGAGTTTATGCTATGACAAGTGAGTATTGTGCACAGAACATATAAGTTGTGCTTCAACTAGAACATGTCTCTTCCTGTCTGTTTACTTGCTCATATTTTGATGTTTGACGCCGTTGTACTGAAACATTTGAAAGCATCAGGGTCATGCCTTCTAGTGTGTCCCATGTTGCACATGACAAGTTGTGTTAGAAGCCAGTGTATGTATTCTATCGGCATTTGAAAGCCTCAGAATCATGCCTTCTAGTTTTCCATGCTGCACATACAGTTTATTTTGATATTTGGTTCTGCTAATTGTTTAATACTCACATACAATTATTCAGATATTTAGCTAATTGCTTGCTGCTGATTAGGGTCTGTGCCCAGCAAGCTGTGAGTGCGCGCGGTTGCGCGAGTCTCGAGGTGCCGCTCAATGCAGATACAAAGGATGTAGAGGAACATCATCAGAGTAATTGTCAGAATGCTTGCTGCTATCGTAACCCAAAGTTGCCAGCTTTCCGGTTATCATTTCCATCAAGCCCATTCACTTTGAGTAGGAGTTTCTCCTCTCAGGCAGGTGCAAATTCTGGTAACAAAGATGATGTTTTGGAGGATGGGTTTTCTGATCTAGAGGTTCCACCAGAAGCTGATAAAAAGGATGCTGGGTTGACATCTGAAGATAGTTCTGATGAGGATGCTGCTGATGAAATTGGCTTGTCTGATGTGGATGCTGATGCAAAACCTGAGAAGGAGCATATGTACAAGGCCTCTGATTCCATCCTCCTTAAATCAATGTTGGAAACTCCGAGGCATGAAGTTGCTAAAGCACTTGAAAAATGGGCTAATGATGGCAATGAACTTGATAGGAGCGAACTGTTTTTTGTTCTTCTTAACCTTCGAAAGCGGAGGTGGTTTGACAAAGCCTTGCAGGTATTTTACTTATGCAACCGGTTGCTCTATATCTAACTTTATTGCAAAATTTGACTATGTTAGATAATGTGCCGAGAAGATGATATACTTTGCTCCTTGACTTGAAATAGCCTTTTAAAGGAAACATAAGTATTGGCTACCTACATCTAATGCTGAAACATGTTTGCAGTCTGAATGGTATTTACATATGTATTTTTCTTCTGTACTTATTTCATAAGCATCTATAAGAGGAGACAAGTAGAAGAGTGCAATGATCCTTAAGTAATAGCTTAGGTTGGGGTTGGATACATGCCCATATCATATGAATGATACGCTAACTTCATCCTTGTTTCTCGCAAAGGCTCTTTGTCGCTTTCCGCTCAGGATAGCTCGATTCATTTTTCTAATTGTCGTTTCCTTGTACTTAATTCTTTAGTCTTTCTTGGCACTATTATTTTACCTTTATGCATTGCAGAGTTAGGTTATCCCATGTATCTAGCTAATGATCTAATTGCACATGTACATTTATTAGTTGGCTTAAAAATTATGATATCACCCTTCATGGTAAATGGCTAAATGCATTTAATTCCCTGTGTGCCATCACTTTATAAAATACATGATGCCCTTTTTATCAATTACAATTGAAATGATCACTCAATGAAACATTCAACTATGCACTACAGTATCCTACGAAGAGATTACTTATGTGGTTTCAAAGTGATTGTTTGCTTCGTATGTGTGCTGTTCGACTTGTGAAATAACTTCCCCACCATTTTTCTGCAGCTTCTGCAATGGGTTGAAGAATCCAAACTGCTTGAATTTGGAGAGCGTGATTATGCTTCACGTGTTGATTTGACAGCTAAGGTTCATGGTCTTTTCCAAGCAGAAAAGTATATTGAGAAAATTCCTGCACATCACAGGGGTGAGATTGTGTATAGAACACTTTTGGCTAATTGTGTTCAAGAAGCAAATGTCAACAAAGCTGAGCGAGTCTTCAATAGGATGAAGGATCTTGGATTACCAATTACAGCATTTTCTTTCAATCAGCTTCTTCTACTTTACAAAAGGGTGGACAAGAAGAAGATCGCTGATGTTCTCACCATGATGGAGAAGGAAAATGTGAAACCATCTCTCTTTACTTACAAGCTCCTTGTTGATGCCAAGGGATCATCCAGAGATATTGCTGGTATGGAAAAGGTTGTTGAAGAAATGAAAAAAGAAGGTATTGAGCCAGATCTCACGTTTCAAGCTACAATTGCAAGGCACTACATATTTGATGGTCTGCGTGAGAAAGCAGAGGCGCTTTTGAAGTCGATGGAAGGTGATGATATCAACACAAATCGTGCTGCTTGCAAGATTCTGTTACCTTTATATGCTTTTCTGGGCAGCGATGATGATGTGCAAAGGATTTGGAAGGTTTGCAAGGATACTGCTAGGCTGGATGAGTCTCTTTCTGCTATTGAGGCCTTTGGTAGGGTTGGTTATGTTGAAGAGGCAGAGAAAATTTTTGATGATATGCTCGTGAGATGGAAAACACTCTCTTCCAAATACTACAATGCTATGCTAAGGATGTACGCCAATCAGAACCTCTTTGACAAGGGCAAGGAGTTCGTGAAGCGGATGGATGAGAATGGTGTCAAATTTGGCATCACAAGTTTGGATGCGCTTGTGAAGCTGTATGTAGATGCAGGAGAAGTGGAGAAAGCTGAATCCCTGTTGCACAAGTTATCTCTGAAGAACAAGATCAGGCCTCAGTACAGCACATACATAATGCTGCTTGATAGCTACTCGAAGAAAGGCGACATCCACAACTCAGAGAGAGTGTTCAATAAGATACGGAAGAGTGGCTACACTGGGAGGATCAGACAGTACCAGTTGCTGCTCCATGCATATTTACATGCAAAGGCCCCTGCTTATGGTTTCAAAGAGAGGATGAAGGCTGACAACATTTTCCCCAACAATGCTGTGGCAACTTTGATTGCTTCTACTGATCCGTTCGTCAAGAAGAAATCGATATCTGACTTGCTCGACTAGGCTCTGGTAGTGAGACCCACCTTGTCGCCATGCAATGCATGTGCTGCTTTTGGCGTTCTGCTGAAGTATATGGTGAGATAATAACGTCTTAGTTTTGTATTGAATTACTAGTGTTTGTTGCATTTGGACTTGCGTGCCCCACTGAACTTACGAGTCATAGGAATTGGATTCAGTGCCCTAGAATCATGTGTGTTAATACTTCATATTATTTTTGTCCATTTTGTTGATCCGCTAGCGATCAAGAAGAGCCTTTAGGCATCATTTGCCTGCCGAAACCCCAAATCCGTAGTTGAAGCTATGGTTAGCAGGTTGCTTGAGCAGATTTGTAACACATCTACTGTGACGCTGCCTCGTTAACTTCGTTTACTGTGATGCTGCTTGTTAGCTTCGTTTCAATAACCAATCTGAAAATCCCGAATTCTACAACTGGTGGCGCTGCTACTGTAACGAGCGAACTGAGGCATTGCTCCAAGAGAATAGCATGCCAATAATAGTAAAAAACATTCTTAATTCTGACATGTTTTCGTCATGAATAGCAAGTCAATGATAGGCAAAAACATTCTTAATTCTGACATGTTTTCATCATGAATAGCATGTCAATGATAGGCAAAAACATTGTTAATTCTGACAGGTTTTCATCATACAGTAGTACGTAGGATGTAGCAGCAGGGTATATGCTGGTAATTTGATCCCCCCCCCCCCCCCCCCCCCAGCAACAAGAAAACCTCTGCCGAACCTTGTGCGTTGCCTTTGGCAAGTTAAGGACTAACTCATCTCGTAAAGAAATCCTGAACCATGGAGGTCTTCACATCTGAACCCAGTACGCCCGGGCGGGGGTCCCTGAGCCTGAACACGCTCTCGACCACCGAGACCTCGGTCGCCGTGGTGTCGGAGCCGCAGAACGCCATCCAGTCGTTGACCGCCATACCGGCGGAGATGACCTCGCTGCCCCTGTTGACGGTGCCGGCGACCAGGGGCACCTGCAGCAGCGTCGAGAGTTCGTCCAGATCCTCCACCGACGTCTGGGGGTGGACATGCATCGTGAAGAAACAGGTTTTAGGGGTTGTTCAGATAATAGACAAGTAGGAAAAAGTACCGTAGCAACTGTGTTGGAAAGCGTGTTTTGTGAGATGAAGGAATAGTGAATATCCGATAAACAGTGAATATCTAGAAAACTTATCTAGGAACTAAACTACTCCTCAGGAGTAGGGATTAGTAATCAGTAGTTTCAATTCTGCTCGCAGTCCCTTCGGTCAAAAAAAGACTGGTATGACAAGCTGGTTTTGATGGGCTTACGAGGCCTCCTTTGTTCGTGAAGGTGCAGTAGCTCCCAACCAGGATGTTCCCTGCCATCGTTTGCCTGAACACTTCTACCCCAAGAACATCTGATAGGACCTCTTCAGTTTCCTGTCCCACACAAAATTAGTCAGTCAAGAACCTATGTGCAATAACTGCTTGTTGATCAGATGGATAGAACATTTGGGACTGGCCTTATTTATATCGTCAACTTTCGCCAACTTATTTTGCCAACTTATCACATCGAATGTTTAGATACTAATTAGGAGTATTAAACATAGGTGTAAAAAAAAACTAGTTACATAGATGGACTCTACATCGTAAGACGAATCTATTAAGCCTAATTAATTCGTCATTAGACACTGTCATGCTACAGTAACCCGTCATTAAAAATACGCTAATGATGGCATATATTAGGCTTAATAGATTCGTCTTGCGATGTAGAGTTCATCTGTGTAATTAGTTTTATAATTAGTCTATATTTAGTACTCCTAATTAGTGTCAAAAAGATAGATGTGACATTTCGCCAACTTTCACCAACTTTACCTCCCCATCTATACAAGGCCAGGGTGAGATTCTCAATCGAAAGAGGGGGCTTACCTTGTCCAGGTCAGGGTGTGTGAGAGCGACATAATCGTTGCAGGCGATGCAGTTTCCCAGGGCTGAAAGGCGCTCGTCGACGCACTTGACGACCACGTCATCAGGCAAGCTGTTCTTCAGGTGTTGGATCTCTGTGAACACAAGAAAACAGATGTCGGCATGCCGAATCATGTGATCTCAGTGAAAGAGGAAACTGACACGATGTAATGCAATGCAATGCAATGCTTGCTCTGTTCTCAGTTCTCACTGTCTCTGGAAGACTCAGACAAAAAAAAAAGTTCTGGTCTTCTTGAAACTAATGAACTGCTACTTTTTCAACACACTAGTTGTCGAATTGGACCAATAGATGGTCGATTAGGGACACTGCGATGCAGCAACGGTGCTGGACATTTGCAACCAATCCACCAAGGCCAGCAGTGTGGGTTGTATGGTAGTACCTTGATCGGTGGCGGTATGTGGAAGAAGCAGCCCTTTCTTGTTACCGACGCAGAGCCTGCCGACGATCCTTGTGCCGGCGACGGAGGACCTGACCACGTTGACGGCGCCGGCGAGCTCGGCGTCGAACACACTGCACGCACGAGAGAGACAGAACCACGCGGTTCAGAATCAATGGGGGGGCACTGCGGCGGAAACTGGATAGAGAGCGGCCAAACCAAACCTGTAGAAGCCCTGGGATGCGCCGGGAGGGACGATGCAGTAGGCGTTGGTGAGCCTCGCGAAGACGCCCACCTCGCACGAGTTCTCGAACTTGACGCGTGCGCACGCGCAGCCAGATCGAATTACGTATATCAGATCAACTGCACAAACCAATTCGATCAGCAGCGACGGAGAGAGGAGAGGGGAAGAGCCTTACGTGACGCCATTGTCGGTTGGGCTGGGTTGGCTCGCGAGCCGCGGAGCTCTCTTCTCTCGCCGGCGAGTAGGGTTTAGCGAAGGGGACGGGTGGGCGGTGGCGGACGGAGGCGGTGCTTGCTTGTGGGTTTGCGTCTGGAGGTGGGCTATTAATTATACGCCGCCAGCGGCAGAGGTTCGGACGCTCTGCTGCCTGCGGCCGTAGTTGGAGTCGATTCCGTTGCTCCCAAGTCTCCGCTCTCACCACGTCCCGGTCTCGTGCCGTGGGGGTGGTGCGGTGCCGTTGGAGCCAAGTTTCCTCCTCCTCCTGCTGCTACTGCGGGTCAAAGTCAAGCCTGCTGTGCTTTGCCAAGTTTTGACACACATCCTCAAGCTATCAACTCACACTACCAGACCGTTAGATGAAAGAAAAAATGAGGTGTGTTTAGGCTGTGTTCAGATGGAGCGGGTAAAAAGTATTTTTTTTTCTAGGATGCATGTTATGTGAGGAAGATAAATAGGAAACGTAAAAAGGAAATTTTTGGGGATGCGTGTTCTGTAAGGGGGATGAATATGAAGTAAAAAGTACTTTTGGTAACTGAACACAACAAAAAAAGTTCTTTTGGATTTTACTATTCATCCTTCTCAGAAAACACTCTTCCCATAAAGTTCTATTTCAATTCTTTTCAACTTTCCTATTCATCTCCCTCAGAAAACATGTTTCTCAAAAAAAATTTCTTTTCCTCTCCCCCAACTAAACATGCTCGGCATTCACGTCAAACAATCAGAGTTTGTGGTCTGAAACTTGTCGGTGAGATACTTCCTCAGTTCTAAATTATAGTCTATTTATCTTAAGTTTGACCATTTATCTTATTTAATTAAAAAGTTTTTTTAGATTATGCTCAAGAGTAATGTGAGTAATTAGTAACCCAAGACTGACCCCAAGTTTGACTAGTGTGAGTGATTAGTAACCAGATACTCAGATAGATAACGAGGTTTCAATTACAACTAAGTAATGGGAGGAAACAAAGTTGTTTCTTAAGAGTATATTACCACCCTGCATTTATTTCTTAAGAGTATTGACTGTTTCATTAGTTGATGTGTCCTTTTGATTTGAACGAAAGAATAAGTGAATGACAAGGATGAGGTATGTTTTGGGGGGTATGGCCAACAATAAATAAACTGATCGATGAAGATTCTCAGTGCCGTGTATGTTGCATACCATCTATGCAACAACCGAGTGTTTTGAAGCCTTTCAACACATGAATTTTGAGCCCTTGGATCTAAAATAGATAGCCCAGATCGATCCTCTCTCTATCTTATCTCTTCTCTTCCTTTATTCTTCCTCACCATCTTCTTCCTCCTCACGCCACCCAGCCCGCTGCGACCCCTCCGGTGTGGCCCTAGCCCTCTAGCCCCTATCGACGCCTATCCCACGGAACACTCTTAAGCTCCTTTCAAGTTTTGGCTATCCAATGAAAAGGGGGAAGAAAGAGAGAAATAGGAGGAAAAAAAGAAGGAAGAAGAGAATCAGTTGGATAAACTAGAGACGCATATGGCCTTCGTCCTCGTTTGCATCATTGCATGAAGAATTAGGTTGTCCAGCGGCCAGATCTGGTGACCAACTTTAAATCTATCCACGTTAGAAGAGCAAGAGAGAATGCATCCATCGGTATGATATTTCGTTCTTTGAGGATCCATCAGTTCATGAGGAGGAGAAATGGGAGGAACGACACATACAGTTAGATTAGAGTAACTATAATAAGAGTATAAGATGGTGTAAGAGCAGGTTTAATAGTACGGACCATTACTTGTCTACTAGCCAACACACTAGCAACAATCTCGTACACCAATAGTCTCTTGCTAGTCTCCAGCTAATCTATTTAATTGTATTTGGGTCAACCATTTTATTTCTTCATTCCCCTTTTCTCTCAGTGATTCCCTCGCCAGTGCTGGTCATAGGCAACATGTCACTTGATGAGTTTATTAGGGCATGTACAACGGTGTCTACGACAGCTGTCTCTTCGGTACAAATAGACAGCTTGAACAGACAATTTGTACAACGGGTTGTTTGTTTGGCTGTCTGCATAATGTTTAATGTATCCATTGACACACAAATCATGGGGGATCTAGTGCATACTTGATATTTGTAGCTATTTTGTTGCATATGGTGCTATCTTTCTTCCTTATCTTTTTTCCATCCCTTTTTTTAAAAAAATCTTTTCCATTGTTTTTCTTTTTTTCTTTTTTAATCTTTTGTTCCCTTCCTTTTCTCCCGTGCGCACCGGCAGCACCGCATCTCTCATCGTCTCGTTCTTTCTCGTCCTTCTCCCCTCGCTCTCTCCTCCGCCGAAGTCCAGGCGCAGCAAGCAGCAGCAGCGGCGGGCACAGGAACAGGCACAATGGCTCCCCTCCCTCTCTCTCCCCGCCGCAGAGGCCTGGTTCTGGGACCTCGCCGGCGGCACCCACCACGTCCGTGGTGTCTCCTGCAGGTGATTTGGAGTTCGATTTGTTCTTCTTGGAGCTCGATTTGGTCTTCTTGGAGCTTGATTCGGTCTTCTTGGACGTCGATTTGGTCTCTTGGAGCAGGATTTGGGAACGAGCAGGAAGAAGAGGAAGATGATTTGGGGACGAGCAAGAAGAGGACTTGGGAACGATGGCGCAAACTTGGAGCGAGAAAGCAAATCCTCCCACGCGCGCACTCGATCCGTGCCTCCGTCGTCTCCCCGCCGCGACGTCCTACAGCGCGCTCCGAGCCGTCGCCACCTCCTGGGAGCACGAGCCACACTCGTCGACGAACGAGACGACGACGCGGTCGACGCTGGGCTCGCGCAGGGGGTTTCGTGAAAAAAGCCTTGCATGTCGACGGATGACTACGGTGCGTTGTACATGCCCTTAGAGGCCCATGGACAAATAGGCGACAGGACTCGCTGGTCGACGGAACTAGCGACAAACACTCTTCTCTTTCCACACTTCTCCCCTCCAGCTCAACCTCCTAGCCTGAGCTGTCGGTTGATTCACCTGCTCTAAATAGACTGAATAAGTTGCATTGCCATATCACTCTAGTGTTGAGGTGGAAGAGGGAAAAAAAACGTGGACTATAAATTTAGAGACAGCTGAAACATAGGTTTCAAGATTCTATGCGAGTGGAAGAGGTGATATAACATATATTGATGATTCATTATACATATGGCATGGCACCTAGCCACCTACCATACAACTAGCAATGAACTGAATTATTAGTCTTGCTCTTAGGAGATGCAATATAGGAAGGCATACTCATGCCTTAAGGTAGCAAACTATCACTGGACTAGTCGCTAGCGCGGGTGCTTTTCTCGCTCCTTCTCTCCTTCGGGTACAAAAATCCTAGTCAGCTGACGATGTCGTCCGCCAAAGGCCTTATGGTTACATTAACCAAAGAGTGGAGGCCGTGTGCTTGCTACAATGATACCATCAAGCTTGCGATCCATACTGTCACAAACCGCGTAATGCATTTTGGCGTTTGTTCTTACGAGCGAGCTATATGCATTTTGGTTTGGTTTGGGGCATGGGCTTGTGGTTTTAAAATTTGTCAGCCCAGATTTGACATGGAGGTGACTAATGGGCCACTGACTAAATGTTTCATCACCATCCTATTTTTTCTTATGGGCCTGTGACTGCCCTCGAAAGCTAACTAGCCAAGAGATGCCTTCAAATATTAAATACTCATGCAATTGAAGTAATAATTGGTCAAACTCGCGAAGATTGATTTTTCAAATTCTAACACAGTACACTTTAACGAAGAAAAGGATGGGGCACAATTATATTGTCGATCTTTGTGTTATGAAGGTCACGAGAGGAGGATAATTAAGAATTGTGGAATTTGTCTAATATAGATGCCGATTTTTTTGTGGCATTTGTAAAATGCCTCTGCATATTTCTTTTGATGTTTTATTAGAAACGTTTCTTTTGAAAGATTCACAGGAGATATTGACGTAGAAGTACAGCAACGAATCCTCGGATCTACTACTAATGAACAACCACATATATATAATCCACTCCTTTATTTTTCACGTGCAAGGACAGGACGGCGCAGTGAAATGCCCAACAAAGATGAGTATGCAGTGATCTGCAGATGAAGCTGTCTCCAGGCGCAGTTCAGTGAACCTGCCACCGGCAGCAAATTGCCGAGCAGCAGAGCCTAGGGATCCCCCAGCCCATGCCTGCAAATGGGGCGGAGCAGTTGATGCAGTGAACCTTCCCAGGATGGCGGCACGGCGATGTAACGGCATTGCTGATGAGCGACAGAGCTTGCTGCCTTAGCTTTCCTTTCGGTGCCCTCCGGTGGGCCGGTGGCTACTTGCTTCTTCAGCTAGCTATCTTTGTTTTGTTTGTTGTGCACTGCGTCACTCTGATCGTGTAATCTGTGCTCGCATAAAGGCAGATCACCCAAGTTGGAGTTGTTTATGGTTTAATTACCAAGGTGATGAGCTATGCCATCTGATCTAGTATGGCGGCAATTAACAAAGTTTAATGGATCAGCCAACGCTATCTTAACTAAAGTGTATGCTGTTTATTAAGATAGGTGTGCAGCATGGGCTTCAAGATGATCGTTGAGGTTCTTCGAAATTGTCTTCTCAGATGCTGTTTCAGGGATTTATTTTTGCATTTTTCTAATTTGGTGAGAAGTTGTGCTGCGAGAAATGAAAGATATAATTAGCCAGGAGGAAACTTTGTATTTTACACGCTACTTTTTTTCACCAAGAAAAGGTGAAGGCTTTGAAAGAAATTACTATTTTTTTTAATTAATAAACAGAAGACGGACACCGCAGATGCTTGATCAAAATAACACAGCCCACCATGAACTCGTTGACACCTATGAATGGGATTGGATTTTGGAACATCTTAAGATTGATGAAATCATAACACCTACCACCGAAAAAACATACACTTTCATTGAAAATAAATTCAGATAAATAAGAGCGTAAATATGAGCTGGTGGGACCGGTGCTCAATTCATCATAGAAATGTGTTTAATAGGTATAGTAAGATGATGTTAAAACAAATCATTAGTAACCAATATAACACGTCACCTACTTTTCAATTTTTTTTTATCGCTCAACAACTGCGTGTCATCTCAGCTCCGTTTTGTTTGACTTCCTTTCCTCCACGACGGCACGACGACGTTGACCCTTTTCTTCCTCCTCTTTCCGTTGTTTTCAGATGTCCAAAAGTAAATCACCTTTCATACCTGCATGAATTTTCCCAGTTACAACTACAAGTATGCTTAGAGCAAGTACTATAAGGAGCTGAGAGCAGGCTAAATCCTATATGGAAGAAAGAGAAAATAGGAGAGAGGGAAGCGGGGTCTCACCATGTGCCCGCATGCAGTCGGCTCATAGCCCTCTCACCCCTCCTGTTGTCTGTGGAGTGCTCCTGCCCATTGAATATTGATAGGGTCCACCATACCATGCGCCAGCTCATCTCTCTCCCAGCCAGCATCGGGATGAGACCATTAACCTTGCTCTTAGGGCGTCTCCAATGGTCTAGCTATTTGGACTAGCTATTTGGAGGAGAGAGGAGATGCAGGTGCTTGGGAGGAGAGCTCGTGAGAGAGCTGCATCGGCAAGCGTGCGAGCTAGCTAGAAAGGAAGAGCTAGTCAGCACTGTATAACAACTGTTTATTGATTAAAAAATAAATAACTAGTCAAATAATCAGCCATTGGAGAAGCCCTTACTCTGCTACCACAATTTCACACCATCCAACAACAACATAAGTATATGCCAGTGGACATGCGGCAATTAACTTTTCTCGCCCTGCTCCAAAAAGGAAAAAAAGAACCCGGCCTTGTTTCGAGAGTCAGTGTTGGGATGTTAGGTCAAATTCTCCACACGCCATCATCTAACTACATAAACTAATCCTAATTAATAAACCTTGCTAACTACTAGCTTGCAAAGAAAAGAGCTAGTAGTAGCGAAGACCACGGCTTTTCCACGTCCGAATTCCTCCCAAACGCCTGCTCGTTGTGGAGCAAAAGGCGTTTCCCGGCGGATTTGCGCCCGCTGCCGTCGACACACGTCCCAGGCGGAACAGGGCCGGGGATCCATCAGCCCACTAGCTCGCTCGCGATTCTATATTTGTCTCGTATCTCCTCCTACCATATCTATATCTTAGGGCAATCGCTTATTTAACTGGGAGTATTAGGTGGAAACGCACCCTTTTGCTCCGAGTGAGACGAGTCAATGAGAGTTTTTTAGTCAGAGAATGAGATTACGGAGGATACGCTCGATCGAGCTATACTGCTGTCTGATGCTGGATTATTGTCCCCGGGCGGCCACCGCTGTTTTGGAAATCGACAAGATAACTAGTGAGGTGTGAGCACTGAGCACTGCCTTGTGGTTACGGTGTATGACAAGTGCTAGAATTAGAAATGTCTGGAGGCAGTATCAATCCAGATACTATATATATAAGGTAGTTTTGACACGATTAGTAGTGTGCACTAGTGCACTACTACCTTGTGGATTAGTACTACTTTTGTCAGAGAATGTGATTACGGATATGATACGCGTAGGCTACTGCTGTCTGCCGCTGGAACCTAGCCTCGTTGCTTTGGGCATCAACAAGGTCACTGCATGGAGCGCTACTTTTTTTTTTAGGAACTCTTAATATATATTTTTTTTTAGGAACTCGCATGGAGCACTACTACCCTGTTAATATAACTAATTAACTATTATAAGTATTTCTATGCTACATATTGTGCCTATCTGCAAATAGTTTGTATAGCTGTTGTGAATTTATGAGATTAATCATTGCGTTAGCAGTCATCTTTTTAAATATAGGACAATTTGGAACACAGGTCAATTAGCTCATTAATTAAAGAGAGCAATTGAGTGAGCTATCTATCATGCCTATTCAGCATCAGTGAGGTTATTAGAACGAATGTTTGCCTGCGTGGATTCTCGAATAACTTGGACATTGGAGTAGTAGATCGATTGATGCTGATGGATAAACTAAAGCCGGATGAAACGATGCTGTCAACTTGCATAGCTTTAGTGCTACGTAGTACCCATACCCTAGCTAATAAGATACGCTTTCCTTTTTGTCGTAACCGGGAGCGATCGGCATCTATCGCCAAATGAAGGCGCATCTTAGGTTCCTCAGTTGGAGTACCGAATAACAAACTGTTCAGCTTTTGGTTAATCATCCTTTAACCGACACGTCATTATACAATTCTACTTCCGCCACTACAGGGATTATTGCCTCTCACCAGCACTAGTCTTGACTGAGCCCGGCCAGCTCACCAACGTGGGCCCACTTGCCCAGGGCGTTCAACACAAGTAGGAGCCATGCATGAGGATATAACATTTTTTTTCACCTCTACAGCCACTTTCAAATCATTGTCTTCTTCCTCGGTCCCTTTCTTCGTCACGTACGCCTCATCTTTCTACATCGTTTCTTTCTTCGTGTCATTTCCACCCGCTAATCGACACTTTGCTGTCATGGCCACGCCACGTTCCGTCTCAGCCTCCTCGTGCTTGTTCCTCGCTAATCTCTGTCATTATATTGTGTGGAAGACTCACACGTAGTCTCCTCGTCTCGTAATGCCGACCTGCTGTCCCTTAACTTATATAGTTAGCTGCGAGACAAATCTAACTTGAACCTTAAAACCTATGCATACATGTTAGCCACGCTGTCACTTCCAGTTGTTATGGTTATCTTGTCTTTGTATAATCGAACATAAATAATTATATAATATAGTTCATCAAGTCTTGCGGAACACAGGATAGTCACTTTAAGAGACATAATTGTTAACAGTCCATACATAAATATAATTTTTCTTCTAACAAACTTGCTTATTTACTTTATATATTCGTGGTACAAACCATGCAAATACACGTGTACCTTAAGTTAGTTTTTTCTATGTTTATAATTTCAGAAATAAGTAATATATGTGCACTTTAATGTTTTTAGAAGAAAAATATGCTAATTTACATTACCGTATTTCAAGAAAAGAAATTTAGATGGATATTAGGTTTCACTTTTAGGTTAGAGGTGGGTAGTTCAGATGACCTTTATAGGGTGTTCTATTTTTATAAAGATTATGAGATCACTTTATATCATTTTTTATAATGGTGGACATGTATTTTGGATAGAGATTTAGAGGGTTAACTTACACTCTTTTTTTACATGGAATGTTTAGAGAAAAAATAGATCCAACGGCTAATATAAGATGGTCGGACACATTCGACTTTTTTATGAGAGGGATTGACTTTTCTGATTTGTATGAAAATTCTTAGATGTTCTTTTTTTTTTCTAAAATGTGTCCAAGTTTTTTTCTAACATGTATCTATGATTAATATATCGACTCCCCAAAAATCTCTAATTGATATTAATCTGCGCTAAAACGGAGGATCTTGCCTCCCATGGATGACACTTATATATCATCAAAATTTAACATACTCAACACTAGAAAAGGTCCACTTTGCCTAGGGCATTAAGGTCCCGTTTAGTTCCCAAAAATTTCTCCCAAAAAACCACTATTCATCTAACTTTTTCCTATTCATCCCATCTCTCTCACTCACAAAACACGCTTCCCAGGACTCATCTACAGTGGATTTTTGGTGCTACAGTGGATTTTTGGTGTAACTAAACGCAGCCTAAGTAGGAACAAGTCACATGTGCTTAGCTTTCATATATTACCCCATCTCCTTTTCCAAATTACGACGGAAGTAGTTTTGTTGCTAGTGTGACTGCAACTTAAACAGTAGCACCACCCCGATCTGTTCTAGAGGGTCTAGATCAAAATAATCAGTACAATGACAACTTATGCAGTCCTATATTGCCTTTTTGTGTATTAGTGTGTATTGATCTTCAATCGATCCAAATTTTGTTTTCTCTTAATACCTTGGACTTGTCTTGAGTGAGATTATACTAAGGAACGACTATATGTATGCGTCTTGATTGAGATTATAATAAGAATAGCTATATGTATATGTCCATACAAAGGTTGAAATATTAATTGATATATATTCCCTTTTCTAGAAATATTGCAGTTGTAGCCGGGACAGCACCCTAACATCTTTCAATCATATGCTCCATATGGATTTTGAAATAAAAAAAAATCTCCTCGCATTGACGTGTTCCTCGATCGCATTGTCACCGTCGTCGTTGATGCCTGAAGCGAGCAAGCAGGCTCTTTCTAGTTTCCAGAGAATTTAGTATTGCCTCTAAAATCTCCATAAAAACGAATAAGATTTTCCTCATATATTTCTCTCTAATTTTGGCCATGAAACTGTTGGACGCCTTTCCATCTTTGATCCAGCCCTACCCGGCATGATTGGTCCTAAACGAGCGCAGGCTTAACGCATGGCTCCCAATTATTGGAGGTAGAATGCTCCTAAATCCCCTGCCCCAAAAAAACAGGAAAACAGATAGCTAAAACAAGCGGCCGGGAAGCAAAGTCGCTACAAACAAGGGGACGGCAAGAAAGAAAACTACCTCCAATTTGCGCCCATAAATACTCGCCTCTTCCACTCTTGCGGTTTTCCCTATTCCATTTTTGTTTCGTCTTCGTCTTCGGGGCCAAGCCTTCTTGGAAGCGAGAGAGGAGGGGAGGGAGGAGAGGGAGGCATCGGTGAGCACGGGAAGGCCCCACCCTTCCCCCAGTCACTCACCAGGCTCCCCTCTCACCAACTCTCTCTCTTATCTCCTTCCAAGATCCCACCTTTTTTTTGTCCCACCCATTGTTAGGATCATTCCTTGATCTTTCGTTCGCTCCAAGACGCCCATTTCAGCTCCAGAGATCCCATCTCGGGCACCTCCTTTGGTTTCCAAGCTCGAAGAGGCTCAATTCAGCTCGGATTTGAGCTGTTCTTGGCCTCTGAGCTCGAATCAATCCAAGAACAAGCAGCTCGGCAACAAGTGTCCTTAGTTCCCCCCGATCCCTGGGCTTCGATTCGGTCGAATCCGACCTAATTTTATTGGTTTTCTTTTGTTCTCTCGCTGCGCTTTTCCTTTCTCCTTCCTGTCGCAAAGTGGGTTCCATCGCGTCACCCGCACGGCTCCTCCGATCGGGCCGCGAAAGAAAGCGGCAGAAAAGGGGATAAAAGGCGAGTTCTTGATGCGGTTTTGGTCATAGCAGCAACAGCAACACCACTGCTTGTGGCTCCGCCTGCTCTTTATCCAAACGGAGCAGCGGGCGCCCCGGCAGCGGCGGCAGCGCGCTTCTCCGCCGGCGCGCGCTGATGCTTGCCCTGCTCGCCGCGTTCGTCGTCGCCTGCCTGCTCTTCCTGTCCAAGCCATGCGCGCGTGACATGAGACTGTTCCTCGCCACCCTGTTCCAGCAATTCGCGCTCTCGCTGCTCGGATTCCTGGCCGGGCTCCGCCTGCTCGGGGGCGTCGCGGCCGCGTCCACGGCCTCGAAGACCATGCCGCTCATGCCGTCCTTCAAGAGGAAGCGGGCGGCGGCAACGGTGGAGAATGTGGAGGATGCCACTGCGGCGGCCACCGAGCCGTCGGTGCTCGACCTGCCGGAGCTGGCCATTGATTGCATTCTCGAGAGGCTGCCACCGGCTGAGCTCCGGAGCATGGGCGCCGTCTGCCGCTCCATGCGAGAGCGCTGCCGCGGTGACCACCTCTGGGAGCGCCACATGTCGGAGAAGTGGGGACGCGTCCTGGGTCGCACCGCGAGGGACGAGTGGAGGGCGCACCTGGCGTCCGCTAGCGAGTCCGGTGGCGCGGGCTCCGTCTCGGGCGGCGGCAGCAAGCGCCGGAGATGGCTTGCCGCGCTGTCCTGCGTGTGCCCGGTGGTGTCCTGGATGCGGCCCAGGCCCGACTGTGGCAAGTCGTCCGGCCCTGCGCTGGATGATTCTATCATGTCGTGGTATCTGTCCATGGAGAGCGGCAAGTTCTGGTTCCCAGCTCAGGTTTACAACCGCGAGGTATCATCTCATGTCTAGTCAGTTACTAGCAGTAGTTTGATTATGTCATGTCTCGTCAGTTGCAAAGCATGCTAATCAGTACTCTTTATTATTGTGTCACTCAATAGTGCTAATAACTGACCAGTTAGTGCTGAATTGCCGGGAATAAATTGTAGGAAATATTCAAATCATAATTCGGCTATAGATTTGATTCTTTGGATCCATTTGAACTGATGGTTTCATCAGTCTGCAATGTTGCACACTTTAATTTACCCTTTTGACTTTTGAGGCCTATGATGGCTTACATGCTATGCTGTCTTTGTTTTCGTTTTGGTTCTTGCCCTTTGTTTGTTTCAACTATTTGGTTTTGTTAGTTTCAACTATTTGGTTTTGTTTGTTGAAGCAAATCCTGAACTTCAATTCTGTTTTGCAGCATGGACATGTTGGGTTCATGATGTCATGCTATGATGCAGAGCTAAGCTATGATTACCATACCGACTCATTCCGCGCAAGGTATTAATAACTTTCTGTTTTTCGCCCCTTCATGGTCAGAAAATTTGTGTTTATGTTCTTGTGATTGTGTAATGAAAGCATAGAAGCAAGATTATCTTTACCCACTGAAAAATTGTCCATTCAAATTGCCTCTCTGACTCTTAAAATGGTTGCTGTGACAGGTATCCACCACACGGGCGACGGACTGTGGTCTTGGAGGACGGAGTGCAATGGGACAGGATCAGGGCACCGCCCGTTGACACTCTTGCACATGACCTGCATGCCTCCGACTGCCTACATGAACTCCGGCCTGGCGACCACATTGAGATTCAGTGGAGAAGGAACAAAGAATTCCCATATGGTATGTTCCCAATCACCCAACAATGGGCTGCTGCTTTAAGCTTTGCCAGTGGAATCATTAAACACTGACATATGATAATCTTATCTGATAGTGGGGAGGAGTATTTTACCAGTGGATAGTGTGTTCATTCATGCATTTCTATGTTTGTCAGGCTGGTGGTATGGAGTTGTTGGCCACTTGGAGTCATGTGATGGAAATGAACACTTTTGTCGGTGTCATCTTAGTGGTGAGAATATCTTTAAGCAAAATTGCTAATTTATTGACTTGACTAATAATTACAAAAGTTGTTGCATGCACATCTGCTGTTGATAGCCATGACCATGCTTGCAAAGTCTAAAGAACATTATTATAAAACAACATCATGGCCCCAGACTCATTTTTACTCGTTCATTTTAGAAAAGCAAAATGGTCTATTAAAATTTGTAGTATATGTTTGACTTTAATTTTGCTATAAGGGTTCTACACTGTATTCCTATCAAATAAAGTAGTCTACCATTTTTTAATATGATTGTGGAAATAGCCGGCTTTAGATATGTATGCATATATTCCAATCTCTGACACCATATATTTAGGCACTAAACTTTCATTTGTTTGTTTAAAATTGGTTTATCGAAGGTCAGCATCACACGTTCTGAATTCTGAATAAAATCTAGTGTGAGACTCGCTTAGGATGCTTCAGTTAAAGAATCACAATCTTTGCAGCTACACTTAATGGGATATCAATTTTTTTGTCATCGACCCATTTCTTTTGTACAAGTCCAAAATATCCATGTCATTTTAGAAGCAGTTCAACTCTTAACTTGAATATCATGTTAGCCATGCATTTTGCACGAATTGAATATGACTTGAGACTATTCTTAGTAACAGAAATATGAACCGGATTGAAGTACTTGTAATCATTTGAGGCGAGGCCTTTTGTTCTTTCCTATACTCCTTTCAAGTAACACAATTGTCGTTTATGTTGCAGATATTGTTCTGCTGGAGTTCAATCAATACACGCCTGGCTCAAGATGGAGGCAAGCGTTGGTGAACCGGAAGGACCACAGGGAAGAGGGCAATGAGGGTGATGGGTTCTATGGAGGAATAAGGAAGCTCCGCAGCAAGGATGACATCTCCAAGTGGAGGCAGCTATGGCCAACAGACATCCTGGAGTAGCGAAGAACAGATTATTTAGCCATCGCCGTTCATCAGATTGCTCAATTGACACAGCTTCCATTGACCATTGCCATATCTGTCAACGGCCAATGCCTCTGCCGTGCTGTTGTAAACAGTTTAGAACATGAGGTGAAAAACAAATCTGGTAGCTGGACACGGGTGTAAACTTTTATCATCAGGCATAGATGGTGCAGACTGCTTCCTATTCGTGGAACTGTAAGCCTGGAAAGAACAGCCTGCAGCCAGTGGTGTAGCTGCGGTCTGTGCCTTTTGCCTGTTGTTGTAGCTGTAGAGCAGAAAGATCAAATGTAAATTACATTTTTTTAGATCAAATTCATGACAAATTGGTGCCCCTGGCTCGCAATTCGCCTTTTCAGCGTACGCCTTAATTTGCGCTGAACTGGAACGACTAAGATAGTTGTTCTGGTTGCCATGTCTGATGGCTCCTCTTCAAGCACCTTGGGATCTGTCCAGCTATAATTGTCTGGTACAGGTTAATGCTCGTAATGTCTGCTTTTTTAAGGGAGAAAAAATCGAATATAAATATATGAGGGAATGAGGCATATGGGTTGTAGAGAATTGTAAGGGAGCTGCCAACACATACGCAAAGACTTCTGTTTTAATAGATAAAATTCTAATCTGGATATCTGGGGGAATGGGGGCATGGAAAGCAGCAGAAGAACAGCTTGAGGTAGCTCTTGCCAGTTGCCAACACAAACACAAGAGATTGCTTGAGGTAGCTCTGTAGTGAATGAAACACACTGTTCCTTGGTAATAGGAACCTGGGCTTCCCTGAATCTCATCCCCTCCCCTCAAGATTCTCCTTTTAAAACTCTGAAATATTCATGCAGCAACTAAGTGTCCCTTTATTTAAGGAAATTATCATTCTCATGAGTTGGGCAATCTGGACTTCAGTGAATAATTTGATCTTCAGAGATATACAGTGATACAGTCGAGTCTTGCAAGCTGCAAAGCAATCTTCAACAAAGAGTTCGTTATGGTTATCCATCCAACGAAGCGAAAACACTTCCCGCATATCCATGAATGTCTAGACAGCTTTGTTTTTCTTTGTTTCTTGATTTGTACCACAAAAAGAGAGAGAGCAAGAAAAACAGTTAGGGAGCAACGGTTACTGGAAGAAGCTGCTTCCAGGAGAAATATGGGCCTTCGAATATACTTCCTGGCCAGCTGAGGCATCTGGCCCATCTTATTTTTTTTTCTGGCCTAAGACAAAAGGAGGAGTTCAAAACTTCAAATGGACCACCAATCCATCCAAATTGTCGAACCGTGGCTCCTTTGGTGAAGCAGTTTTTTTTAGTTAAACCGTTTTAGAAAAAAAAACGTACAATAAAATAGCCTCTCAGCATTCGTAAGGGTATCCGCACTCGTCAACCTCTATTTCTGACCTCTAAAAAAATTTTCTCGTCTAGTCATCAAGATTTCAACCTCTATCCCAATATTCTCCGCACCCGTCAACCTTTATATCTCAACCTCTATACCAACTAATCTATATTTTATTCAACCGTCGCCCAACTACCATATTCAATCTCCTCACTTTTTAGTTTTCTTTTCTTTTCTCTATTTCATCCCATTCTTTTTCTTTCTTCCTTTTTTTTTCTTCTCTATTTTAACTTTTTCCTTATCTTTTTCCTTTCTCCTTTTTTCTCCTCTCTATTTTTTTTTTCTTCTCTATTTTCACTCGACGCCTCCATCATCCTCTAGATATTTCCTTTCTCGCTATCTCTGTCGCCCGCGTCTCTCGCTCGCTCCGCCGCCACCGCATCGCGTCCCTGCTCTGCCACCGCACCGCGTCCCTGCTTCTGCGCTCCCATCCCCATCTCTATGCCCAACGCCTGCCTCTGCTCCGGTTCTAACGAGGAAGCGGTGTGGGATCTCGTCCTGAACGAGCTCTCTCCCTCTCCCTCTCTCTCCGCCTCTGCCGGCCGCCGAGCAGGAGGCGTGAGCTCGGGGAGGCGCGACGGCCGCCTCTCTCGCCACGAGCTCGAGCTCGGTGGAGGAGCAAGGACTGCTGTGGCGGCGGGAGGAGCAAGGAGCAGTGAGCAAGGATCTCGCCGGAGCATATCGAGTTGCTCTTTTTTTTGTTTCGATTCAATTTGGCTATGGCTATGGCAATGGCGGATTTGTGCTCCTCCTCTCTCTCTCCTCTCCTCTCTTTCTATGGCTATGGCGGATTTGTGCTAGATTTGTATTCGATTGATGCTCGAATTTTTGTTGGTGTATTCGATTTGGACGATTTGGTGGTTGCTGCTCTCTCTGTTTCTCTTCTTTCTTCCACTCCCTCTTCTGTTCTTGCTGGCTGCTCGAGGTCATTGGGGCTGCTGTGCCGGAGAGCGGCAGGACGGCGGAGCCGGCCGTGGAGGCGCGGCTCCCTTCTCCCCGCTCTCTCTTTCTCCAGCAGGCGCGACAGGTGGTGGGCCCCATGCCACGTTGCGGGGTAGCGCGTGGCCGCTATCACGCTATGACCCGAAGATTCGGCGGTTGGGGGAGTGGCCGCTACCGTCCAGGTCCGCGTAGCGACCCCCGCAGGGTTTACCTTACCGACCGGTCCGGTTTGACCGGTTCCCGACCAAACCGCCCCGGACCGGTAGCGGTTCGGGGCGGTTTGAACCGGTGGAAATTCAAAATTTTCAAATTTGAATTAAAAAAATGGAAAAATGTCGAAAAAATTCCTAAAAATACTTCAAGGTGCGTGTAATCTGTTGGTGTAAAAAGTTTTCAAATATTTGCTCATTTGGTATTTTTTTCGGCAAACACAAGTTACATCAAAAAAGAAAAAGAAAAAAAAGTGGCCGGCCCATTAAGGCCCGTCAAGGCCCAATGCCGTCCTAACCCTAACCCCCCCTCCCCCAACGGCCAGTGCCGCGCACTCTCCCCCCGCGCAGCGCACTCCCTCCCCCAGGCGAAAAATCGCCTCCAGCGCCGCCACCGCCGCGCGAGCCCGGCTAGCCGGTCCGGTTGCTCCGGTAACCGCTCGGTTCGGGCGGTTAGCCGGACGGGTGGCAGATCCACGGTCGCCGCCTCGGTTCCCGGCTCGCGAGGCCGGTTAGCCGCTCTGGTGGAGCGGTAAGCCGCCCGATTTCGTCGGTTAGCCGCCCGACCGCGGGTGAGGTATGGATTTGATGCGGGTTTCAATGATTTAGGCTATTGTGATCTAGGAAATTATGAAATGGATGTAGTGATGGAGATACTTAGGTATATTTTGATTGCATCCAAGCGATTTTAGAATGTATAAAGTGGATCTAGTGATTTGTAGCCATGTATATATATTTTGATGTAGGGTATTGTGATTTTGGAAATAAGGAAATGGATGTAGGATTTAAGTATTGTGATATAGCTATGTGTTGTCAAGTTGACATTGATATGTTTATGTTCGTTCCATGTTTGCAGATACGCAATGTCTGGCAGGGATAGAGATGTTGTATGGGAACACGGTGAAAATCTTTACCCCGGTTGGAGATGCAACTATTGTCATAAGTCCAAGGGAGGAGGTCGTCCATTGTGAAAAGGTTTCAAAGGAGGTGCGTGAGTACTTTCAGCGTGAACTTGAAAGGGCAAAGAAGGTAACTGCTCAACGTGCTCAAGAGAAGTTGAGAAAGGAGAAGGCTGCAGCGGAAGGTAACTATCCTGGTGGAGATGAAGCGTATGATGAGGAGGCTGAGCTGAAGCGTGCCCTAGACCAATCAAGAGCGGAAGAGGAGTTCCGTCGCGAGGTGCAACAGAGAGGAGGTGCATACGAGCATGGAGGCGGTAGTGGTACTAGGGGAGAGGGTGGTACGTTGCAGAGGATGCTTCGAAGGGCAACTTCATCGAGGCAGACTCCTGGGGTGACGGACTATAACTTAGGTTCGGCGCGTGGATCGACGCAGCCAAGGATTGACACAGGCTCATGGACGCAGAAGGGTAAGAATGCAAAGGAAGCTATTGGGAAAGCTTGGTCAAAGTTTTTCCATACTGCGGGAGTTCCTGGAAGACAAGCTGACAGTCCATACTTTGTCAGCGCGGTCAGAGAGACACAGAAGTGGGGTATGTTTTCTTTGCAGCCGAAATAATAGCTACGCAACTACATGTTTAGATCTAATCTCATGAGTGCCATATGTTTTGCAGGTGAAGGTATCGCGTCACCCACTGGACGGGATATTGATGGCAAGTACCTGGATCAAAACGAGCGAGACTTGCAGGTTCAGTACGCAAAGTTTCAGGCAGAGTGGGCTATGTTCGGCGTCACGTTGATGTGTGATTCGTGGACTGGGCCGACGAAGATGAGTGTCATTAACTTTTTGATATATTGCAATGGGGTCATGTGGTTCCACAAGTCTATTGATGCGACTGGAAAATCTCAAGATTCTGCATATTTGCGGAGGTAACCCCGTACCTAGTTCATTTCGATCCGAATATGATTTGGATGTTGCTAAAGAATATGTGTATTTATCAGGAGATTCTGAAGGTGGTGGACGAAATTGGACCAGAGCATGTCGTTCATGTGATCACGGACAACGGCTCCAACTACAAGAAAGCCTGCAAGGGGATTCAAGATACATACGAGCACATTACTTGGACACCTTGTCTAGCACACACTGTCAATTTGATGTTAAAGGATATCGGTGAAAGGTACGAACATCAAGATTTGATCGATCAATGCAAGAAAATATCAGCGTGGTTACACAATCATGGTCAGTTGAATGCAATGATGAGGCAGGCGATTGGTGATGAGTTGGTGAAGTGGTGTGCAACTCGCTTTGGGACCAACTACATGTTCCTAGACAGCATGTATCGGAAACGTGATCGTTTTATGCAGTGGATGGCATCTCCTGAATTTTTGCAGAGCAAATGGGCCAATTCAAATATGGGTAGATTTACTCATACGAGATTTTCAAATCTAGAGTGGTGGGAGGGAATGAAATTTGTCATTGACTCAGTCCAACCGCGGAGTATGAAATGGCCTCGCAATGCTACCGTTGAACAATTATTTGTATGAGAGGACTACTAAACTAACTATTTGTATGAATAATTATTTGTATCAGAGGACTACTAAACTATTTATATGGATATTTGTATGCACAATTATATGTATGGATATTTGTATGCATTTGTGGTCAATTTTTCCATTAATTTGCGGATAGGTCATGTCCATTTTTTTCAAGCCAACCGGCCGGCTAACCGGCCAAACCGGTCCGCTAACCGGTCTAACCGGCCGGCTAACCGGTCCTAACCGGTGACACGGGGAATTTGAATTCAAAATTTGAATTTGTCCGGTTTCTAGCGGTAACCGGTCCAACCGGACCGGTTTACCGCTACCGCCGGGCGGCGGTTCGGCCGTCCGGTTCGGTAAGGTAAACCCTGCCCCCGCCGCGGCGATTTCGACCCCTAAATCGGTCTGGAGGCTCGCATAGCGGCCCAGTGCGGATAGTCTAAGCCATTGGAGAACCCAGTGGTGACGCTAATTGCTGGAACGGCCAATCTGTACAAATCTCTGGCATAAAGTTCGGCCAACTTATTCCTCAACTGGTCCTGAGCGTCGTCCAGAAAAGCTCTCACTCGAAAGCCATTTCTAGAGTACAGGAGTATAACTCAAAACACAGAAATAAAACGAGGAACGAGGCCATACAGTACTATCGGTGTATCATCACAGTATTATATTGCAGACAAATGTCGCTAGTCTTTAGCTCCAGGTTACCTATGATTTTCCTCTGCTCGTAATCGCTGATGAATAATTAGAAGAAAAAAAAAAGAAATCCCACAGCAGTATGAACAAGTCTCTGCATCAAGCAAGGTTTTGCAGCCATCATAGCAGTTAGGAAAAAGATCGATCACTCTGCCAGTCTCCTACACCCTCGCCGTCCAGCTCGTCGTGGACTGCGCCTCCGCCCCTGGGCCACCGGCGCAGCTGCTCCCATGGATCTGAACAGAAGCGGGGCACGGCGGCCTCCCCATCATGTCCGCCACCGTCCTGTCGATCGCGTTCGTCTCGCGCTCAGGGCAACCCGAACCAGCCGCTCCGCTGGCACCGCCGCCCCTGGCTTTCGATGAGGTTTCAGCCAGCCTGAACAAGGCGTCCCGGAAGCATATCCGCGTCTTCTTCGTCAGCTTCAGATCAACCACATTTCGCAGTTTCAGACAAGTACAGAGAGATGCCATTTTTCAGGGGAAAACAGTAGTATAGTAGTTAACATTGTTCTCGTGCCATGTCGCTGAAACATACCTGGAACACCACGTCCTCGAGTTCCTCGAGCACCAGCGCCTCGAAGCACCCTGAGCTCTTGTCATCAACCGACGATCTGCTCCTTTTCACAGTGCCCATTCCAGCCTGCCATGTTCAGACCTCATTTAGCACAACCTGCGTTCAGAGTTTCAGACAGTGATGGGCCTCAAAGGTCTCACCTCATCCTTGGAGAGGGTATCTGCCAGCATTCCCGCGCTGTTGGGCTCCGCGTTCTGAACGTCGTGGCTGAAGAGAGGGAAGCCGCAGGTGTCCATGGTGTGCACCCAGTTCCGACCCAGCTTCGTGTCTTGATTCTCTGACGAGCCAGTGAGCACGCTGCTGAGCATGTCCTCGTAGGACTGGAGCCGGTGCATGGAGTCCGGGAACATGTCCAGCGCCTCGAATGGGCCATCCATCCGCCGCATCTCCTCGTCTGAAAACTGGCCCCTGCAAAGTATTCAGAACAACACGGATCAACCACAGTCATGTCATGTCACCGATGAACATGCAGGAGACATGAGTTGAATTGATAGTAGAACACAAGAACAACAATCTGAGAGTTCAGTTGATACAGTTGTAGTGAAAGCATACATGAAGATGTCGTCGGTTGTTTGCGTGTGCTGAGGAACAGGTTGCTCTTCTGAACGCGCAGCGCCGCTTCCGAGCATTTCTGAAGACACGGCGGCTGCGTTCTGATCGTCGGAGAAGCTGGAACTCCACAGCCATTCGGCGCTCTGAGTCTCGAAGAACTCGTCGCCAGATGAAGGTGCGCTTCCACTCTGCGGCAACGGATGCCACGCCATGGTGCTCATCTGAAGGAAAAGAAGCAGAAAAATGGGGGGCTCAATTAGCATCTCCGCAAACAACTTTACAAAAAAAAGTTCAGAATCATTGAAGAAGACGACAGGAAACACAAACAGCTAGGAGTAAGTAGCAAATGGAGACATTGACAAAATCAAGCAGTGCATGATGAAAAAGCGGATGATCTCATCTACAGTAACCTCTGTCGATTTTCCAAAGGAAAGAACAGCAAGAATGAAATGCAAATGCTCCATTTCAACAGAGCAGATGGAACAGCAGCACAGCAAAGCAGCAAAACCTGTGCCTGAAACTCTGAATTAGAAATATCAAAGCTACCGGAAGGACACAGGAGATCGAAATCCATATCAACAGAGGTGAAAACTAAGTCATATCAGAGTATCTCACCAAACCTCCAAAAATTTCCTTCTTAAAATTGAAATATATATACTTAAAAAAAAACTCCACTTTTCAGTAGGGATCGACTGTGTTCCTTTCTTTTTCCAACCATGATCTTGGCAAACATCAGAAACAAATGTGGAACACAAGAACACGGACATGTCTTATATTTTCCAAAAAAAAAGAAAAATTGCAACTAAAAAAACGAGGTAGTAGAACACAACAGCAACACAAACTGTTGGCAGGAACAAAAGAGTGCTTTCAGAGGAGGAAAAGCAGCCTCTCTGTAAGAACAGAAATTTCACGAGAGCAGTAGAGCACACGATGAAGCAAGGAAGCGAATTCGAGCAGGCAGAACTCACGCAGCAACCCGAGCCGAAAGGTACCCGAAACCTCGCCCGCCGACGAAGATGTCCTTGGGTCGCGGCTGCTGCTCGTAGATCGTCGCCGGGCTTGTGGTTGCAGGAGGGGAGATCAAAGGGGAGGAAGCGAAGCCGGAGGAAGAGAGCCGAGGAGCATGTTTGTCCCTGCGCTGTCTCTTGGAGTACTTAACCATTCTACTACCCCCCACGGCGAGCGTGTGGGCCCGGGTAGCGCCGTGGCCCACATGGCAGCGACTCCCCAGCGGGCCCCGCGAGGTCGGCGAGCTTCGCGTGAGCCAGCCGAGCCAAGCCGCCGTAGCGGCAGGGGGGGGGGCGGAAAGGTGTGGCTGCGAGGCTCCCGAGGCCGGGTGGCCCAGCGTTATCTAAATCTCCGCTGCGGCGTCGCCACGTCGGCCTGGGCCACGGATCTTTTTACCGTAACGGACTGGGCGTCTGGGTCCCGCCCCCCGGCAGCGTGGTGGCCCCCACCTTGCCTCGCCGCGATTGGGTGGGATGGGCAGGCCCCACCCCAGCGTGCCGCCTGTCGAGAGGGTGGTGGTGTTCCCCTCCGCTGGCTGGCCTGCCCCGCGCTGGCGCCGGCCGGGCGATCTCAGCCTTGGGGTGCTATCCAGCTGCGCCGCGCGGCTTTTCTTCGCCGCTGGTCGACCTGGCACGTGATCGAATCGGTGGCTGTGGTTGTTTTGCTTAATTCTTCTTCCTTTTTTTTTTCTTCTTCCGTTTGTTGCTTACATGCCGTGGTTTTGGCTTCTATGGTCTGGTGTCGGCCGTGTACGGGTGTACACCGTCCTCGGGTGGGGTTGATCGTCATGGCTGCAAGAACATCTCTACCCCCACTGCATCTCTAATATCTAGTGTAAAGAAAAATTGCACCTTTAAAGACGAGAGTTGTTCGAACATATTACTACACTTTTTTTCGAGGAGATTACTAAACTAGCACTTATATAAAAAGGCATTATGATAACATTCCTCCAAAACATTATGAGAGGCATCACATTAACGGGTGGAGCTAGACTGGGCTTCTTGTTACCTTATCGAAATCTCATCATAGACGCGAGTTCTTGGACTTGAACCCAACAACAGCATGGCATGGAATTGGCAAGCAAGCCCGAATGTAGACGATGGTAGCACAATGGGTAATAGCGTGTGTACAACCTTGAGAGTTACTAAGAGTCTAAGATTTTACTCCTCCTTTTTAAATTGTAGGTCATTTCGGTATATTTAGATACACGGTTATTAGTATGCATTTAATTAGACGGTGTATACTTTCATAACAAAATCTATGCATACAGAAAAACTAAAATGCGCTATAATTTTTGGATGCAGGGCGTATTTCATCTTCTGTAAAGAGGAACATGTGCACGTGAAAAAATGGTATTTTTCACCCTTTGACTGTTGCAAAAATATGATTTTTTCAACATACAACTACAACATCAGACACTAGGGACCATAACTATCGAAACCGAGCAAGTTGACCCTTTCAAGGTTTCAAAGGTGGTCTCCTATTTTTTTTAAAATTACAGAAAGAGTAATAATATTTAAATTGTAATTAATTTATTTTAAATTTTAAAATATGAATCTGAAATTTTATGTCGAAAAAGTGAACTATATGTTGGTGCACCATTTACATTTATTTATGTATTATTTTTTATTCCAAGTATTTTTAGAAAACAAAATCAATAAAACACTAGCAATATAAATAGATAATGCCTAACTAAAATTAAATAATGTGTCAATAGTTGGTTACATTTTAAAAAACATGGATTAAGTCCGTTTCTGGTGAGCTAGGCTCGCTGGATGCGAATGGGATCCTACTAAATGATGGTATTAAGCAGATAGTTCGGTCATGTTAAGTGATATTAGAATTTTTCCATGATGATTTTTTAGTCGTGATTAGATAAAGTTAAGGGCTATTAAAATATAGTCACACAAAATAAATTTCACAATGAAAATTGTTTTAAATATTTTATCTTATGCAAGGCATCCCGTGCAGCCAACCAAACAACATCTATCTGCAGCCTGGCTAGATGGATACATGCAACCAAAAACATACCACCATTGCATCTACTCAGCCTAGGCAGCGGAAGCCTGGCTCCTCGAAACGAGCCAGGATGGACTCAGCAGGGAACCAAACGGACCCCAGACGGTCCGACGGGGAGCGTAAGGACGGTGGAGACAGGCAGACAGCGGCCGAAAGAAGGAACCGGTGGCAGCAACTTGATGAATGCTCATCTGATTAATTCGAGTTTATGTATAGTTATTACTAGTTTTATGTTCCCCCGAAATAAAAAGTTCAATAGCAGCACTAGTTCGCACAAACTACGGCGGCCATCAGGCCCGACCGCCGCGCACGGTGGGCGTGGCTCTGATTTGTCGCCATTGTCCGATGTACTAGACGGCAGTGAGGACGTACGGCACCGCACGTTCTTGTTCTTGAGGGTGTGTTTAGATGGTAGGAAAAAACACTGTAGCATAAGAAAAACACTGTAGCATTCGCTGGGAAACGTGTTTTGTGAGAGGGGAATAGTGAAAAATTAGAATGAATAGTGAAAAGTTGGAATGAATAGTAAATAGTTAGGAATCTAAACATGGCCTGAGTCTCGACGTGGATGCCGTCGGTGTCAGCGCTAACCGCAGGGGAGGAGGTTATGGCCACTTGGCCAGGCAGCTGACGAGCACGCCGCGGCGGTCAGAGCCTGTCAGCCAGACGACGACAAGAATCGCTCAAGAGCAAAGGTACCGAAAAACCATGCGGTGAAATCGTGAATGGCGTTTTGGTCTTTCATATCACAACACACACAAGCCTGTCAGCCTGATGGTTACAGTCATGCTCTTCTGAAGACTGCAGTTCTGCTGTACTCAAACCATGTGAAAAACAAAACAACCGGTGCGGTGCACTCACATAACGCATTTCCAAACATCACATTTCATAACACACACACATATATATAGGTAGTATTACCAAAAAGACCGATAATCGTTAACATTTGTTGACGATACGAGTGTACTGATCAACACACGCTCTGCTTTACTACCAAAGCGAAGAGCAGAAAAACAGGACGAAAACGAAATGGTACCATCGAAGCGATGATACAGCAGCATGTCCTAATTGTCCCAAGAGACCAAAGAAATGAGCAGCAGCAGCAAGGGGAGGAGGAGGCGGCGTCAGCTCAGACTGACAGCAGCTTCTTGCAGGGCGAGTAGAGCGAGACGGCTCCGAGCTTGGCGTTGGAGTACTTGGTGTACACCGCCTTCTGCTTGCTCCCGGGCACCAGGGCGTGGAAGCTCATCATGCGCCTCGCGCAGTCCCTGCGGTGGTTTCATCATCCCAAACAGACAAAGACATATAATGTTAGAAATATTCAGTATGACTGGCAATGGAGAACTCTTTTAGTAACACTTAAAGGAAAGACCATTGATCAAGAATTATCCTCCCAGTCATGAGCCAAACACACTCCTAGACTGTTAGAAATAATCAGTATGACTGACAATTCAGAGAATTTATAGTGAATCACTCAGGAAACAGCAATGGATTGCAAGTTGGTGACTGGTGCTGCTGGCAACTGAACAGATGCTCTTATTACATTCTTCTAGCATGAGTGATTCAGCTAAAAGCAATGGATTTGGTTAGCATATCATAATCACAGTTCAGTCTTCTGAGGCTACACAATCAACTCAACTTAAAAGGCTACGTTTCATTTGACCATATTACAATCAGATTTTAGACCCCAGGTATAAAAGTCAGGGACAGGACATAAAACTAAATGAACACTAGACCTAGCCATCTAAAAACTGAACAATGAACTTAACGGGTTGTGTTCTACAATGAGCATTCATCAGCTATAGCAATAGATTGGTTATAATAGCATATCAGTACCAAATTTCAGACTTCAAGTGATATGCAAGTAATGCAACACAATCTTTTGGTTCAAACTAGAATAAGATCAGCTATAGCAATAGATTGGTTATAATAGCATGTCAGTACCAAATTTCAGACTTCAAGTGATATGCAAGTAATGCAACACAATCTTTTGGTTCAAACTAGAATAAGATTTCACTGGCAAGTTCAAGTCATGAGAACATACAGTAACTGAGGCTCAGTTAAGCCAGTGTGATACTCCAAAATGTCAGTCCACAGTGGATTCATTTTAAGAGTACTTCTAGCAGCATATACAGCAGCAGCTGCCATCACTGATGGAGGGTAAATAAGCATCGTGTACTGGACCAACGCAAGCTCAGAGTAGAAGAACGCCATGTGTTCAAGCTGCACCGAAAATAGAAAATATAATAATTGCTGACTACATGTCAATTAGTCAATGCATAAATAGATGTGGTGCTAAAGCATTACTAAGAGTGGATAACTATACCTCTTTGTTACCCATTGCAGCCTTCAGATACCTGACAATGAACATGTACATTGTTGGAACTGTCAAGTTCCAGTGGAGCTTGTCCAGGATGGCCTTTTCTTTCGTCAGGATCTGCTCTCTGGTGTATGCATTGTCGCATAGGCACATCAAATCCTTAACCTGTAAACATTGTTGCTTTGTGTAAGCTAGACAAAGAATGGAACTAGTAAGTACACACAACAAAAACTGCGAAGAATCCTACCAGTGGAGCCCATATTTCCTCATACTTGCAGGCTATCAGCATGGCACTTACGCCAACAAGCTGTAGCTCCTTTTTCAGCACACTCTCCATGGATAGGTACTGATCGATGATGTACACAGTCAAGTAAAGAGTTTCTGGCATTAGGGTAAGCTTGTGGTGTACTTCCATGATCCAATCAATAAGGATAGCTCTCATCCTCTCAGTGATCTCAGCCTGTGAGCTCATGTAGCTGCTGAGAGGCAGGCAGGTGCCCTGAACAAGCAACAATCCAGAATTTTAACAATGATCAGAAGTGGACATATCAATGGCCAACTCCATCGGCAATGCAGTAAAAGCCATTATGCTTCACATTTTCCTTGTAAAAGAAGTGAATGGGTATATAAAGCCAAAACAAGATCACCTCAGCACTCTTGTAGAATCTGTAGATGTCCTCAACATATTCAACCACAGCTAGCTCATTGTGAGCATCAGGCGCATCAATGTCATATGCCTTCACTTTCTTCGGGATGGAGATTAGCCCATCAGAATCCTGTGTTCAGATTAAAAGTTACTCAGACGTTCGTAGAATGAAATGAAAAGAAAAAAAATATCTTAAGCCTGAATTCAGCTTGTGTTCATACCCTGCTGCAAGCTGCCAGAAATGAACTAATGGTTGGTGTTCGTACCCTCCTAGCAATATTCTGACCTCCTGGGACTTTGGTTTTCTTCTCCTTTTCAGAGCCTGAACTTATCGTAATGACTTCTGGCTTAAGTTTTTTCTCCTCCTTCAGCTTGATCGCCTTTCCATTCCTGCCAGATGCAACAAATGGTGGCTTCTGACTATTTGCAGGAGCAGGACGGCCGTTGATAAGATTGCCAACATCAGCAAGCGCTCGCCGGCTTCTTGCTGCAACCTGAGGGACTGCTTTCCGACAGTTTTCAGCTGCTACAACGACTTGCTTCTGACGGTTTGCAAGAGCAGGCCGGCCATTGATAAGATTGCCGACGTCAGCAAGTGCCCTGCGGCTTCTTGCGACGGCTCGCAGTGGAACCGTATGCCTCCTCCTAATGAGCCTGGCCGCATCTGATCAAGTTGAAATTTCAAAAGACGAGCACAAGCAGTGAATGAGCAGAAAGAATCACATTTCGAAAATTACACTAGGGAAAAGGCAACACCACACCATTATTTTAGTGCCATGAAGTGACAATATGAAGGAAAATATATGAAATCTTGCAAAAAAAGAAAGACGAAAAAATCCCTTCTATTTAGTATTTACAACAACGGCAGAAAGAGATCCGCACCCGGTATGTATGCACACACCAAGATCAAGTACAAAAGTCCTCAATTATAGTACTAACCAAGATTGAAATTCACAAGCCCAGAAATAGCAATCAACAAGGAGAAATTTGGTATAGACGCGCATATGAACCGAACTGTTGAAAAGACGCAATCTTTATTGCACAAACAAGACAAGAATCATACCAAAGCTGCTATGCAGGACACAGAAGCAAAGGAGAGATGCTGCCACAACCAGGGAACGCAAGAACAATACAAGGTAGAAATCTGCAATGTAACCGACGACCAATCGCAGCAGCCCAGAAAGAATGTTGGTCATATCAATTCGAGAACAATCCACCCGAATAATTCAAGAAAACGTACAGAGAAACACCAAATGCGGACCTTCTAATTGCGTATCAAGAAGCCCAATCCGTCAGGCAAGGCCAAAAAAATCTTTTTAAATAATAGGATCGCTAAATTGATCATACACGAAGAACTAGATTCCAGAGCAGCGATAAAAACAACAACAACATAGCCTTTAGTCCCAGACGAGTTGGGGTAGGCTAGAGATGCAACCATGAAACAAAGCTCAAGGCTCAGGAACGTTGATAGCTAGTCTCCAAGCGCTCCTATCGAAAGCTACCTCCTTGGAAATATTCCAGACCAGCGATGCGACAGCATAATCCCTTCACGGCGAAAGAAGAACAGGATCGCCAAACCGACCATACACGATGAACTAGATACCAGAGAAGTGATGCGACAGCACAATCGCCCAAGAACATCACCTGAGACATTGATCTCGATCTCTTATGCTACGGTGATACAGAAAGAACTAACTATTATCGCGATTCCCCAATCTAACCAACACGAAGAATTCAAGAAACCTACGTGCGCAGCGGCATCCAAGCCGAGACCCTATCCCCAAACCATATTCGCCGAATAATCGAACGAAGCAGTAAACTAATCAATCGAACAAGACGGCGAAGCCGCCGATGAATCGTGTTGTAGGGAAACTCACCGCCGGCCTTCTGTTCCTGAGCGGGAACATCGCCCCCCGGCGCCGCCTGCCTCCTGGTTGCCATAGCCCCCTGCTCCGCCTGCCTCCTGCAAGCCATGGCCGCAATCCACGAGGGGCGATTCAGCGACCCCCTTGCGCCTCCTCCTCCTCCTTCGAATCCTTCTCTCCTCCCTCGTCTTCGACGCTCCGATCTCGCGTTCCCGAGGGCCCGTTGAACACGAGGTGTGGCAGAGAAGGGGGAAGAAAGAAGGAGGCGGCGTAGCTTTGTAGGCGGCGGGGGATTTTTCTTCCCAACGGTCGAAATTTTTATTAATGGAAACTGGTCCCGCGATGGCGCTCGGATCGGCGATCGACGGCCAGGATTGGCAGCTCCGAATTTTTTAGCCGTTTGGATGGAGATTTGGATGGAGAAGAGGAGTCGAACACGAAAAATATTTTGTCTGACTGCCTTCGATTCCTCCTAGCCTATTCTCATGGTCATTCCCCTTTCTGGAATGCGGTAACAAAGAAACGCACGAGAATAGGCAATGTACACACAATAAATTTAGTAGAAACACAAATGGGGAATAAAAAAAATTGGAAATGCAATAAAACTATGTAAAAAAATTCTATTTTTAATTGAACGCAAGAATCAGAATAGTTACAAATACTTTGAAATCTCCATGGGACAGCCCATTTTGTCATGTCATGATTTAGATTCCATGTTAAATGCATTACTGAAACAATTTTTCATAGGTTTGGTTCGAAATTCCTCTGATTTTTTTCTTTCCTTCGAAATATATTCGATGAATAATTTTGTCATATATTTTCTCATGCTTTGTTCCTGATCTTTTGTCAGAAGAGATCGTGATATATAACCAACGGCAACGTATTCTATGAAAACCAACCTCATAACCAATTATCACTGTCACGACTCCAAATAGCTTATATGGCCAGCGACATCGCATTGGGTCTAAATTGCTCATTGTGTTCGATTGCGCTAGTGTAAAAGCTGATTTATGGGCTCCGCATCAACACTTAGAAAAGAGAAATGTAAAGCTTCGCCCCTCTTCGACAGTAAAAAAAACACTGCAACAGTAAGGTCTCTCTCCATATCAACTAAGTATATTTTTTTAAAGATAAAAGTAGAAGTTTTTTTTTTGCTATGGTTTGGTACGAAAATACGGTTCAATACTCAAGTATGCAGGGTGGTTTGATATACGGAATTTTGATGCTTTGATTTCTAGCACACTTGAGCAGCTGACCGCCGCCAGCTTAACGTTGATGCAAGTCACACAAATTGCGTCATATACTCATATGGATAGTGAGTTTCGGTTAGTCACTCCGGAAACGTCGATAGAACCATGCCCAAGACGACGTTCCAAACCGATATGGTGGCCTTTTACAAATATATTGTGACTAAACACTTAATTGTTTTCTATTGTATATTAGAATAGTTGATTTATCAATCGTCCAATGCTCGACAACCGACAGGTATTAGTAAGTGAAATTAAGTTATAGAGCACAGAACAATAAAAGAAACAGAGATTTCTCACAGGACAACAAATGGGTCCAAATTGCTTCATACAAACATATAATTTTACAGCACGATGCTCATTGACTCGTTGCACTGGCTGAAAAGTGTATCAAACTGAAGCTACTGTGCAACTCCTGAATGGAGAGCATCACATTCACATCGAATTCATAGTTTCAAACCACCCAGCTGCTATATACCTTTTTAGGATCTGAATGAGCTCTGCAGGATTTTTCACAGTCCGATCCTAAGGTGGGC
Organism: Digitaria exilis; assembly: GCA_015342445.1. Lineage (NCBI taxonomy): Eukaryota > Viridiplantae > Streptophyta > Magnoliopsida > Poales > Poaceae > Digitaria > Digitaria exilis. The sequence goes on from JACEFO010001663.1 coordinate 2,837,610, forward strand.
GGAGAGATTTACCAGCCTCCATACCATCAGACCACTGACCATGTTCCCAAACCATATCATACAAGCTGCTTAGAACAGGGGAAGCATGAAGCGGGCTCTCACTGTCTCACACGCCATATCCGAGGCAGACCAGAAGACCCGGGCGGTAAGCCACGCCGTCCTTCCGTCGCGGCCACAAAGCTTTGGGCGCCACGGCGGCGCCGGCCATCACCATCCTGCACACCAGGTGCCTCACGCCGCCCTTCTTCCTCCCCCGCCTCGCCGCCACGCCGCCGCTCTTCTTCTTGTGCGCGGCGGAGGACGCGTCGGCGTCGGCGGCGGAACGGAGCGGCGGCGAGACCGACCTCGCGCGCGCCCTAGCCGCCGCGGCGGGGACGGGCCCGTCCCGGCGGACCTTCTCGAGCGCGGCGGCGAACGGGTCGAAGCCCCTGTGCTTCCTGCTGCTGCTTCCGGCGGCGACCATGGACGACGACGACGGCGTGGGCGACGTCGCGGCGGAGGCCCCCGCGGAGTAGCAGCCGGCCGGGCGGCGCTGCAGGCGCGGCGGGAGGCTCAGCGGGAGCAGCGCGCCGGCGCGGAGGAGCTCGTCGGCGAACGCCGCCGACGAGACGTCGCTGGCGCACGCCCGCAGCGCCGCCGCAGCGCCACCCTTCCTCCTAGTGGCCGACGTGGCGAACTCGAAGCCGTCGTCGTCGTCGTCGTGAACCGGCGGCGGCGCAAGGCCGTGTTTCGGGAAGATGGGGCCGGAGAGGTCGTAGAGCAGGTACAGCGGCGCGCTGTGCGAGTGCGGCATGCTCGACGCGGCGAGGTCTTCCATGTCTGAAGGTCGCCAAGCTTTAGATTGCCAAGAATTTGCCGAGGGTGGTAAATGCCGCGAGGGGGATTGGGAATTTGGAATGATTGGATTGATGCCTCCTCTTTTGTGAGAGCGTATCGTATTTATAGGACTACTAGGAGCAAGAATGATGGGGAGTGGCCTCGTTTCCGGCCCAAAGAAACTGAGGTTTTGACCATAACCCCTTTGCAGCCGCAATGCATGCAATGCACCCAATGATTGCTACTCTAATCTGCTAGTTAACCTCTGATGGTGGCTGATCAAGGCTCTGACCAGTGAACGCGGCACGCTAGTTGTGAGCTATACTCAAACTTGCTGCTTGGGCAAGCGCTGCCATCGATCGGCTGTGTACGTGTACGTTTCTGAATAAGCTACCGCCGGAACACGATTTGCCAAATTCATGTAGCGTTATCCGGATGACGAAGATGATTTTACATATATATATAAATATATATGTGTCGTGGGTGCTGGCAGTCACGTTTGCCGGGCACTGAAGCGAGGGTGCCAGGGGATTGAAGCGCTTGTCTGCAGGCCAAGAAATGTGGCTCAAATTCTGGGAAGGGGTGAGGTTTTCTATTCGGGCGTTGCGGCAGCCACATTTCTTTCCCTTTTGAATAATCCGGCTGCGGCTGCGGACTTTTTTCTCTCTTGCTTCTGGCGGGCGCGCGGTGTGTCGCCTGCTTCCTTTGAACGAACGCTCACAGTGAGAGACTTCACCAGGCAATCATATGATGCTAGCTAACTTAACGAAGGGAATGGATTCTGCGTGTTTTACAAGCCGCCACGGAATACCACTGATCTAGCTGGATTAGTGGTGAAAGATACGCTAGTTAATTTGCACATTATATTAATCAAAATATTGACTCGAAGAACAATAGTTTGGTGATTAGGGATGCACATTTAGAGAGGAAACATATAGATCAAAATCAGGGCCAGAAAGAGATGGATACCACTTTACCAGGAGCAGGAAATGTGGAGCAAAACATGAGGAAGAAATTAATGTCAATGGACGCAAAGCAGCCCCAAAGCACAGTTGCTGATGCGGGCCAAACCGTATGTATAAGAACATCAGCTCAAATTGATCTCTATAAAAAAAAAAGGGGGTGACAGTACCGGCCTCTGAGCTTTGTTTCAAGACCACAAAAACAACACAAAAGTATAATATCAAAACAGGGGGGACTCATAATAATACAAGATCACAATTGATCTACCTGTCGAGAAATCAACATAAACTTCACAACTATTTCTACAATGTCATTTTGTATCAGGAAAGGAATTTGGAACAGCATCGTTACTACAGCAACATGGATCTTCAAGGGTCTTCGACCAAGAACTTCATGCTCAGCGATCTAACACCATGACTTCCTTGTAACTGTCCTGATCTCTTTCTTTGATCCCTTTGTACAAAAACATCTTTACTCAGTTCAATGCCACAGCGCCAGTATCTCATGCACGTGGATTACCTAAAAAATGATGATACAACTGGGACGTGCTGGCCACAGTTAACTGCCTCCTTTCTGCTTGAGGGTAATCTTGTCCCCTAAGCTGAGCGCAATACCCTGGGTCTTGCTTCGTATTCTGATGTAACCACTGAGCTTGCCATCTTGTTGCTTCTCAATGCTAATGTTCACCAAAGCATCCTCACCAAACACACTCTTTGCATAAAGATTAGCAGCGAGGAAACCACATTCTCCGTCAAGTGCAGACCTATGCCAAGTTATCAAATACAAAAGTGGGTAACTCCAGCAGTAAAGCCAGTAATGCATTAGCAAATTCAGTGAATAAACAAACATGCTGCAGCGATGCACCCTGTCAAACACAGCCAATCAAAGTTGAAAGACCCGACTCCACAATGTTCAGCTAACAAAATTAATATATCAACTAATTGTACTGTGCAAAATTGAAATACATGGCTCTTGTCAATTTGGATAACAGAAGCCTATGGCATTCTGGGAAGGCTAGTTGACTAATTGAGTATAAACGGTGCAAAATGATGGCATTCTACTTTAATGAAATGACACGCAGCTCTCCTATGTTGTTTCGAGAAAAAAAAATGACAACATAATTGTCTCCTACTTGAACAACGCTTGGTTGTTATATACTGAAACAATGTTTTCTTGTTATGTACTGAATTTATACTTCTCCTATACCGAGTGATTTTTATCAAGTATTAACTCTATAGACTATTTGGCACAGTAACTGGAGGAAGTAACATATGAAAAATATCTTATGCGATATGCATTATCTGCCATGCATGCAGAGTAAACTAGTGGCACCAACCTATTTCTTGGTTGTGTTTATATTTTATAAGCTGAAAGCCATACTTGCCTCGAATTATGGACATATTGAAGCAGAAATTAATCTTTGCAGGTAAAAATGATAGATCAGTTTTCTCAAATACTTACGGCGGTGTCAGACACTTCATGTTTGTTGACTTGATAATGTGATTCAAGAATTCCTTTTCATCCTGAATAACAGTGTTCACTGCCACCTGATAAACAAGAAGTAATAGCCTTAGCAGAAGTGAAAGCAATTATAACAAATACACAACAGACAGGACCAAGGCACACAAATTCTAATAGAATCCAGATACATGAGGGCAGGCCACTAACAGAAGAAAATGCAACTAGATATATAAAATTAAACATAGCAGCACAAAAAAGATGAATCGGTACATCAATACCTGTCTAATACAGACAGCTACCTACGAAAATTTTCATAAAATGGAAAGAGAAGTTTCAAACAGAACAATTTTTTACATCCACTGCATGAAGAAACTAATGATGCGTATTTCCACGAAAGGGTAGAGAATTCTGAAGCTGAAAGACTGCAGCATGGTATCACAACAAACTCTGGGAAGTATTGCAATATTACAGAACAAGTTAAAGCTAATGACTTTTGCATAGACCTATGTCCACATGGGGATAACAAAATAGTATAGAAAATTTCGAATCAGGTTAGCATTCAAGAATGGAGAACATCTTGCGGACACAAATGTTTTGCAACTGCAATGTACAGAGACAAATATTACCTTATTTTCCCATTCAAATTCTGCCCACATGTTTCGGAAAGTAACATCAGCGCATGTAGCCGGTGAGATGTAATCCATGATGTCAATGTGGATATCATTTAAGACAACCAGTGATCGTTCCATCACATTAGAAGTCTCATAGACTATGTTGCCAAATATGACTCCAGTTTCTGTTGATGAAACCTTGATGTTAGCACGAATCTGTTTGCTAGATTCAGGAGCCAAGGTGTAGTTCTGAGGGCGGTCAACAAGTTTGAGGTCACCCATTGTAGCCAATTCCAAGCACAAGTTCTGAAGTGTCTCCTTTGTGCGGTTAATGACAGTAACATCAAGTACAATGTCATAGTGGTGGACTGTTACGAATGCTTCAGCATACACAGGATCACTGAAGCCCGTCAGTTGAAGAATGCGATTGAGCTTGTTGGCATCATCTGCATCCTTAGTAAATCCACCAGTTGCTGCCTTCAAATCATCATGGACCTCGTCTTCCAACTCAAGCTGGCTCATGCCCTAGCAAAACAAAACGACATGATTTAATAATCAAAGGAGCAAATGTGAAGGAAAGACCACAATAATAGTGGCATGGTTACCGTCCAACCCAATGGAGAATGCTAAACTTGCATCATGCACTGGCAATACGGCATATTAAATACTAAGAGCAGACTTTGGTCACAAGTCAACATTTGTGATCAGATGGTGCACGCCAATCTTATCATGTTTGCAAAATCATTAAAATAACTATTTGGCTTAACCTCTAACGAGGCAGGAAGTGATTTTCCTTTTTCCTTTAACAAATTTTATTAGCTCCCGAAGGATTAAGATGGCTTCGAGTGTGGAGTAGAAGCTCAAATCAAGTTAATACATTGTTAGGTTCTCACAAGACCATCAATTAAATGGAATTTCAGCAGACAATTGAAATATACATCACATATAACCCCGCACAGCATTACAATATCTGAAATTTCAAGAGCAGGAGAAAAAGCAGGGAGAAAACTCAGACAAATTATCATTTATAAGATGAGGTATTCTTAAGAACCAGGAAATATTAATTTGTACCATAACAAAGGATCACAAACTCAAGTGTTGACATTGAATCAACAAGCAAATTTGCTTGTGAGGCAATTTATAACATAGAGTTCATCAACAAGTAGCAATTTATATAAATTGATTAATTCAATTTACAGAAAAATTGAATGAAAGAGAGTTTATCGGCTTTGGATGCAACATAGAGTAGCAATTTATAATTTTAATATTAAGATTTCACTTCTGCACATCAACAAGTTGGCGAAATCACTCAAATCAACCATCAGTAATCAGTTTAATGCATTATTAAAGTAATATTATTTAAATTAGTATCGATTTGAACAATGAAACTGTTGCATTTCTACAACTCAAAATGCAGTAAAAGGCAACTAATATTTTTCTTACCTTCCTGCTCTTCAGGTGGTAGAAATCAATAAGGTCATCTGGTTGGGCATGAGAGACCTGTGCCTTTGCCTTCATCTCCTCTGTCTCCCTGAACTGCTTCTCAGCGAGCATTTTGGCAAAGCTCTGTCTGCATGACTGCAACCAAATCTTCCTGACATCATCACCAGTATTGCAGAGCAACCTCACACATAGCACAATTCTATCATATGAATCATTATCAATCGGGTGGGGTAGGTAAGAAGACTGGCCCAGCTGCAGAATGGACGTCATGATCAGCAATGCTCCAGTGCAAGCCTTGTTTGATTCAACCTTCGATGGCTGCACCTCCTCAAGCCTCAATACAAGCTTGGTCAGCGTACATGAAACAACAGCGGCCAGGAAGAAATCACCGGACAGAATGAGTGATCTGAGATTCAGGGTTGAAGATAATGACCCAGGAGCAACTGACGGAGTTGAAATTGTCTCAGTGGCAGCACTCTGAGTGGCATAAGTTCCATCTGCAAGAACAACAGGACGCCTCGAAGATACAGTGACAGAGTTCACCACCGCCTGGGCTGGCTTGGCAGAATCAGCTGCCTCCCCCTCATCAGATATAGTGTAGAATGGTAGATCCCCAAGGCATTGCTTAATGGTTGCGATGGCACTTTCAACCTCTGATAGGGAGAGAGAGTACTCTCCAAGGATCCAAAGAGCACATGAGCAGACACGAGATGCCCGGATCTGATAGAATGTATCAATCAGCCTCTGGATCATCGAAACACGCAGCTTTGGATTTGTCTCAATGATCTCACGCACAAATAGCACAACATCAACCGCTGCAGCAACATTGGTGTCACCAAGAAAATCCATGAGGAGGTGCACCACAGATCCAGCCACCTCTGGGTACTCGACAGCGCAGGCATGGATGGCCTGCACCAGCATTTGGCGGTACTCGCCACCCTTCTCGATGTCTGCAGCCTGCGTCTTGACCACCTCCTTCTTCAGGTAAAGGACGACCTCCTCAACATTACGTGGAGTGAGCAGATCAAGCACCAAATCAAGCACCTTCCTCTTGACATCCAAATTGGGGCTAGCCAGCGCACGGAGCACATCCATCACCACCCCAACCATGACATCCCGGTGCGAGGTACGAAGCTCGTTGAGGCGATCCAAAAGAATGAGCTTCACATTGTTGTCACTCTGCGATGACAGGAGCTGGCAGTAGGTGTTGGCCGCAGCTCGCACGGCGGTGGGTGCAGATGACAGGGACACCAGTGCGCCAGCACATTCATAAACAACTGCCGTGCTGGGTGCGGAGAGCAGTGAGGTAATGATGGTGATATACCTGCCCTTGTTGGCGCGGTTCTGGGATCGGCAGACCTTGCGGATGAGATCCAGGACGGCCATCTGCAGGAGATCAGGCCACTCGGAGACACGGTCGGCATTGGAGAGCAGGTAGGCGACGGCACGCTCCTGTGAGCAGGCACATAGCATGAGGAATGCGTTCCGCCGCGCGGACGCGTCCTGCTCCGAGGCGAGCAACCGCTCGACGAGCTCCGGCGCGTCGGGGATGAGCTGGTCCCCGTGCGGGAGGCGGTAGATCGCCGAGACCGCGGAGACGGCGTGCCTCCGGATGAAGTGGTGCCTGTGCTCGAGGTTGGTGAGCACGGAGGGCACGAGCGGCTCGAGCACCTCGGGCTCGGAGAGCCTGCAGAGGAAGCGCAGCGTGACGCCGCGGATGTACTCGTTGGGGCTCTGGAGGTTGTTGCGGAGGTTCTGGCAGATGAGGATCATCTCCGGCAGGGCGCGGCCGGCGGGGTCGCGGCGGTCGATGATCTCGAGGTAGAGGAGGAGCAGCTTCTGCACGGTGTGGTCCTCGGAGGGGAGCACGTAGCGGACGATGGTGATGAAGAGCTGCGGGAGCGTCTCGCCGTTGAGGAGGAGGGAGATGGCGCGGCGCATGGCGTCGGCCTTGGCGGGGCCGTCGCCGCCCTCCAGATCCGCCTTGATCTCGTTGGCCATCGCGGCCGAGCCCTTGTCGAAGTGGACCAGGAGAGAGCATGGCTTCTCCATGGCGGCGTCCGCGGTGGCCGGTGGGGTGGCTGGATCTGGCCGGGGCCGGAGGAGGTAGCGGCGGCGGCGGCGGCGGATCGGGATCTGGGGATGGGTGGCAGCGGGAGAGGAGGGGGGAGGGGGAGAGAGAGTGAAGATGAGATGTGGGTCTTCTCTTTCCGTCGGTTTTAAGGTTTGTTTGGTGCGCTTTGCTGTTCGTTGGGCGAAGTGGGTAGTGTTGGGCCGAGAATGGGTTTTAACGAGCACGGCTGGGCTTTTAGTCTTAAATTAACAGCTGGCCCAAGTAATATAATGTTTGAAAAGGCCCATACTATTGGGCTTATCAAGTCCATGTTCTCAAAAAAAAAAAAATCAAGTCCATCATCCGTGATTTTCTATAAAAAAAAAATCAATCATCCGTGAAAAATCTTCGAAGTTGTTAGATGCTGCTTGTCTAGCTCACTACAAAACCTGCCAATCATCATAAAAAAAGGAAATACACGTTTCTAAAAAAATAAATACATTTACTCAAAAAAAATAAAAAAGGAAATACAGCTGGGCTTGGAGCACATTCCGGATTTTCCATCCACCTTCCACAAACTTTGCTTACCTGAATTCCAGTGTTTTAGATTTCAAACAACGATGGCCTTTGGATCCACACCTTTCCACACTTTGGTGTCTGTCAACATTTCGTCTCTATAATTTCATATTTAATGTTAAATGTTGAATATGTTCAAAAAGTATCGAATTAATCATATCAAATTGCCGAAAATCACATGTTCCAAAGCATACAAAATATCTTCCTAAAGTCTGCTCCCTCCGTCCAAAAAAAATAGTTATGGGATGAGTGCATGTGTTATTTTCTCAATTTTGACTAAATTTGTAGAAAAAACTTGCAACATTTATATCTTCAAATAAATGTGTTAAAAAACTAGATTCAAAGACCTTTCTAATTATACTAATGATATATTATAAATATTGATATTATTTTATATATAATTGGTCAATGTTGTAAAAAGTTATTTTATCAGGAAGCGAGAACTACTATTTTTGTGGGACGGAGGAAGTATGTAGATTGAGTGATTAACATGCTTTGGATACAGGTGGAGTATGTTAATCTAAGTAGAATTTTAGACAAGTATAATATGAGTAATTCATGTATTCTGTCAATTTTTTTCTCACCGCCAGCTATAAAGATCGGGGTCTTTATTCGAATAGTTGTCAAAATCTACGATTTTTTCTTTACAATTTTACGCCTTTATTACGATCTGGATTGAGGGCCTGATTTAACAATTCGACTCAATATATCTACTTTGTGATTTTTTTTTTAATGTTTGAGATCTTATGATTGCAATCTTAGGCCCCGTTTAGATTCACCTACTTTTCCCAAAAATCCACTATTCATCCCAACTTTTCCCTATTCATCCCATCCCTCCTACTCACAGAATACTATTCATCTACAATGTTTTTTGATGAACTTGGGGTATCTTTTCCCAATCTAAACACACGGTGTGTTCTTAGGCCTTGTTCACATTTCAAACTAATCACTATTCATTCAAAATTTTCACTATTCAACTTTTCCTCTTTCTCAGAAAACACACTTTCCAAAACTTAGCTACAATGTTTTTCTAAAGTGCAGTACTTTTTTCTACAATCTGGACACAGTCCAGCAGCACTCAGCAGGGACAAAAAGGATTGATATCTTGTTTGCCCATGGTTGCTTGCCAACTGGAATACAAGTCAGATATTGGCACGTGTTTACGCCCGATGTCTGCTTCTTCTGACTTTCTCGCCGCAGCTTCCGAAGAAATAACCCTTTTTATCCAAATGTATATTTGGGAAGCAAGAGGTGCAGTCAGAGAATAGGTACACAAAAAAAACACTAGCTGAAATTGTGAAAAACTAAGCCGAGATGGTTTTGCGGCACAAGTTAAACACTTATTCTGCTGACAGATGGGTGAACGATGGTCAATGCAGGCGCAGCAATTTTCAATGATCCATTTTAGGCTTCTTTCCAATTTGACATGCACATTCTTTCTGACACTGAGCTAGCTGAAGAGCAGAAGAACTCTACGAAATGATCAGGAAAGGAGTTCAGGACACGACTGTTTGATCCAAATAACGAAACCAATACTCACATCCATTATTATCAAAGCCCATACAAATCGAAGGAATGGCCCACTATACAAGCAAAAGCATTTCACTAACTAAACATATTTCACCTGTGGTTGTGGAACCCTTCTACTTATCTAGCAGTAAAAAACAGATCACTTACTCAGATCCATTATTATCAAAGCCCATACAAATCGACTGTGTGATATCTTGACGAATGAAGGAAAGAATAAAGATATATTGAAAGATAATAGAGCATATTGTTTTGTTTTCAACAATAAACATGTATAAATGAATTATTATATTTTATAATATTCTATATTGTTCGTTCTAAATTTTTTACCACCCGATATGGACACTATACTAGTTATTTAAAAAAAGAAACCTGAACAAGATATAATCCGGCACTGTAATTTCGAAATGTCAGATAGTGGAAAGAAACTGAAGAATTCAGCTCCACCATGGGCCGATAGGGCTCTATTCTTCTTGGTCACCCAACCTTAAGCATTTCAACCCACATCGCGCCTAGAGTTCAGTCTCGTTCCCCTCCGCTCCGCCGGCACTCCACTTCCCCCAATCAAACCCCCGGCTCCGGCCACCGCCGCGATGGATCCGGCGGCGGCGGTGGCGGGCATAGACGACCTCATCGAGGAGGTCCTGCTTCGCTCCCCGCCGGACGATCCCGCCCACCTCGCCCGCGCCGCCCTCGTGTGTAGGCGCTGGTGCCGCATCATCACCGGCCCCGGCTTCCGCCGCCGTTTCCGCGAGCGCCACCGCGCCCCTCCGATGCTAGGCTTCCTCCACCGCCCGCTCCCGCACGTCCCCGACTGCGGCGCCCCGTGCGGCTTCGCGCCAACCTCTTCATTCTGCCCGCGGAACGCCGATCTCGACGGTCGGTACGCGCTCGACTCCCGCCACGGCCGCGTCCTCGTTGGCGTCTTGCCGTCGGTGGGCGGAACCTCGGAGACCCGCCTGGCCGTCTGGGATCCCGTCACGGGCGAGCGGCTGGAGCTTCCCGAGCCACCGCTGGGACGTGAGAGGCGTCTGTTCAGCTGGAACGCGGCGGTGCTCTGCGCTTCCAGCCGGGACGGCGCCTGTGACCATCTCGACTGCAGCCGTGGGCAGTTCCTCGTCGTCGTTGTGGGCACAACCATTCTGTCGCTGTTTGCCTACGTGTACTCGTCCGAGGATGGGGAATGGAGCCAGCGGGCCAATGCTCTGACTCCCTTTGTCTGTTTCGAGTTTTCGGAGCCCAGTATCCTCGCCGGTAACGCACTCTGCTTCATAACTGCAAATCAGATTGACTCCCGCAGTAGAATCATCAAGTACGATTTGGGCACATCCAGAATCTACGTGATTGGCCTACCGCCTAGCACTTCTCAGTGTAGTAGGAGTGCTATGCTCACAGCTACAGAGAATGGTGGGTTGGGATGTGCAATAGTGGAGAATTCAAGTCTCTGCTTGTGGTCGATGGTGGTTGGTCCAAAGCAGAGTCATTGAGCTCCAGAAGATCATCTCTGATAATTCTGTCTTGATATCATATTATCTTGCTGGCTCCGCAGATGGCCTTGATGGTATATTTGTTCAAGAATGTAGAATGTTTATGTGACTCTCACTCCTGTCTAAATCTTATGAAATCCTTTGAAATGCTACATACCCCAGGGTGTTTATCCATCTAGTCTGAGTAGAATTTTGGACAAGGATAATACGAGTAATTCGTGTATTCTGTCAGTTTTCTCACCACTAGTTGTGAACATCGGGGTCTTTATTCAAATACTTGTCAAAATCTACGATTTTGTCTTTACAATTTTACGCCTTTATTTGGATATGGATTGAGGGCCTGATTCAACAATTCGACTCAATATATCTACTTTGTGATTTTTTTAATGTTTGCGATCTTATGAATTATGATTGCAAATTTGCAATCTTACTTAAAAGGCCTTTGGCCCAATGCCATTTCGTGACTTAGATTTGTACAGAACCGAAAGAACATATTTTCTTATTGTCTTCCAAATAGCAGCAGAGCACCGTGTGTTCTTTTCAGCAGCACTCAGCAGGGACAAAAAGGATTGAGATCTTGTTCGCCCATGGTTGCTTGCCAATTGGAATACAAAGTCAGATATAGGCATGTGTTTACACCAACCTATGTCTGTTTCTTCTGACTTTCTCACTGCAGCATCCGAAGAAATAACCCTTTTTATCCAATTGTATATTTGAGAAGCAAGAGGTGCAGTCAGAAAATAGGTACAAAAAAAAAACACACACTAGCTGAAATTGTGAAAAACTAAGCCGAGATGGTTTTGCGGCACAAGTTAAACACTTATTCCACTGTCAGATGGGTGGATGATGGTCAATGCAGCCGCAGCAATCTTCAATGATCCATTATAGGCTCCTTTCCAATTTGCCATGCACATTCTTGCTGACCCTGAGCTAGCTGAAGAGCAGAAGAACTCTAAGAAATGATCAGGAGTTGCAGGACACGACTGTTTGATCCAAATAATGAAACCATTACTGAGATCCATTATTATCAAAGACCATACAAATCGAAGGAATGTCACACTATACAAGCAAAAGCATTCACTAACTAAACATATTTCCCATGTGGAAACCCTTCTACTTAGCTAGCAGTAAAAAATAAAAAAAAAACAGATTACAACAACAAATCTCACAGTTGAGGCCCGTGCCAGAGTGCCAGACGCACTCACCTATACGGCTATACTACACCGCAAAGAGCGCGGCGGCCAGCGCCGTCATCACGGCGATGCCGGAGCCGGGGCTCACCGCAGTCCGGCCGGAGCCCGAGGTGGCATCGCCGCGCAGGTCGTCGTCGGCGCTGGGCGTGGTGACGTTCTTAGGGTGGCTGAAGTCGAGCACGGCGGCGCCGCCGTCGGCGGCGGCGGAGGGCGCCGGCGCTTCGGCGGCCGGCGGCCTGAGGTCCGGCGGGAGGCCCTGGCCGTGCGCCACGTCGATGGCGAAGCGCTGGCCGTTCTCGCACTGCTCGCCGTCGTAGTTGCCGGAGAAGAAGTAGGTGCGGCCTTCCTTGAGGAGGGGCACGGCGACGGTGACGGCGTCCTTGCTGAACTCCGGCGCGGCGGCGGACCACTCGACGGTGTCGTCGGGGCCCGAGTCGTTGTAGTCGCAGCTCTTGTACAGCGTCCCGTTCCGCGTCTCCACCACCGAGTGGTTTTTGTCCGTGTTGAAGACTGTTTGACAACATTGCAAAGGGTAAAGAAAAAAAAATCGTCAGGATTAGTTGGGGTCATTAATCCTGTAATTTGTTGAATTTTCACGAGATTGATCTTGCAGTTGGATAATCAGATTTTTGAAGTTGGTTATTGCATTGATGTGGTTTATGCAACCACCAGTCAGTCAGGTAGACAGGTAGAGGAGCTCAATGGGTGCTGCTGCAACGTCCTTGTCCCTGAGCTGTGAACTCGATACACACAATCAAATCCAGTCTCAGTCAGCTGACTGACAGCCTTGTTAGTTTATCCCTGGCCCTTGGCTATTTCCAGTTCCAGCAGAACAGAGCAGGCTTCAGGTTCCACTTCCAACGCTACCGGTACTATACATGCGCTTTGGCCATGTTCTTGTAACGTGAGAAGACAGCAAAGAAAGTAGCATGCGACAGCAACTGCGATCACATGCATGGAAGCTGAAATGGCGACTGATGATAAGGTGGCGATTAGCAGTTTACCACCTTGGTTTGACAACTAATCCATACCAGATGTTTGTTTCTGTTTGTGATGGCGATTGATAAGCGACGACCTCTGAACATAATGAGTGGCGTTTGGGGCATGTTGCATTGTTGCGCCTTTCGCCACAGGCCATGTGCACGAGGAAATGGAGAAAGGTGACTGCTCTCGATCTCGATGCATCGATGACACAGCCAAGCACCAAAAATGAAGCAGATTCCCAAGCTGATACATCGGCCTTGGCAAAGCAGAAATGGGCCTGAAAGGGGTCATGGGTCGCCTCGCTGCCGTGCTACCTACTCTACTCATGTGCGTGGCGCGCGTAGCAGGTTGTGAGTGGACGTCAATGCTCGTCCGATCACAAATCAATGGCGCTAGTAATACGACAGAGCAGACTAAAATGTAAAAACATATGCATACTTGTACTGCAAATTGGACAGTTAAAAAAAGAAGAGAGCATCTGCACCGACCACGAGAGCTGAGGTCAGTAACCCAAATGACAGTTATCAGTTACCAATGATTAACTACTTGATGACTGCAAATATAATCAAGATCAGCAGCAGAGATCGATGGAGATGCAGTCATCATGGAGCAAGTCGATCGTCAAAAGGTAAGCTACTCACTGAGGAAATCGCCGAGGCTGAAGTTCTTGATGTCGTCGGCCCACGCCTGGTAGTCGACCCCGGGCAGGGTGAGGTCGTCGTACCAGCCCTTGTCGTCGCCGACGGTGTAGTTCTTGTACGCTTCGGCGCCGCGCGGGCCGGCGGCGGCCAGCAGCGCCACCACCACCACGGCGAGGCACGGCAGAACCACCCGGCCGTGGCGGCCGCCGGAGAGCAGCATTTCGTTAGAGCTTGCTACTGTGGTTGGTTTGCTTTGCTTGCCTCTCGGTGAAGAGACGAACAGATTCTGCTCCTCTGACTGATGGTGGATGTCCTTTGGGAGTTGGGAGCTGGGGCTTTATAAAAGAGTGATGGAGATGGAGCTTAAGAGATAGAGATACCACAGCACATATCCTCTCGTAATGGCGTTTGTAGTACAAGTTGCCATGGAGTTCTCCGGTATTGCAGGAATGCCACTGCAATGTTCACCGGAAAATGGATAAACTGAGTACAAAAAAAAAGAGAAAATGGATAAACTGATGGGGGGTAAACTGGGCACGTGAAAAATATTAGTAAGGCTAACGACGAGAACATTTCGTCGAGGCGCCGGAGTTGAGGGGCAGCATATCTCGTTGTGCTGGCACACGGTGATGTGTGTCGGCAGGCGAGCGATAGGGGTTTTTATCTGCAGGAGAGGGGTGGCCGGCGACGAGCAGCAGGGGCAGAGCAGGCGACGTGGTTCCGTTTCGGTTGCCGCGTCCCGTCATTGGATCGGACTCGGAGTCAGTGCCTTTGCTTCAGCAAGGCACGACGTACCTTTCGCCTACACATCCACCCTCCAACTGAGATCCAAGGGCACCTAGCGGCTGCAGGCAATCCAAAGACCGGAGGACTCATTTTTCACCGGTCAAGGCAAGCAAGACTCGAGCATTCCAGCGTCCAGCGTCTCCGCCGTCCTCCCGCGCGGCCCCAGGGGTAAGGTCGCCGGTTCCCCAAATTCGAATACATCGTTGTCTCGTCGCTACATGCTCACATCAAGTTCCTCGCCTCTTTGTGGTGCTGAAGATCGGATCCTGATGAGTTCATGCGGCAAGAACTCTGTTCTGACGAGTTCGAAGCTCATGCGACAAGAACTCCGTTCGGACGCCATCAATTGCAGGTGACGGTTGATGTATTCCAGACCCTAGACTTGCAGTCTCCAGGCGTTGCTACTGCTAGGCAATGATGAGTCGATGAGCAATGGCTAAACTTCACCTCCAAAGCTCAACCCGTGTTCCCTCTCCTTCCCGTCACTGCAGGCCTGAGAGGCGGCGCAGGAGACTAGGGCCAGAGCCGGCGTAGGAGGGCGGAGCGGGGTTCGGGTCGGTGGCGTGGAGGGAGTAGGCGGTGGCGCAGGACGGTGTGGGCGCTGGCGGCGCGCGCGTACAGGAGAAGTACGCCTAGCTGGAGAAGATGAGACGCATGAGAACTAAAGAACTACGGGTCTATGGCTGACGGATGGGCCTTTTTACCGGAGAAGGATTGAAGCGTCTTATAAAGAATAGATGGACGAGATGAAGGGAAAGGTACCACCGGCCTTTACAGAGCCAAGGCACTGAATCCGCGTCCCATTGGATCTGCTGCGCGGCGCCCCTTAATCCCCTCTCTTGATCTCTTCAGTCTTCACAGCTGCAAGCAGGTAGTAGTGGTACAACAGGCAATACGATGCATCCGACACGCCTTCAGAGGGGAATATTGTACAATACATCTCATAATGTTGTGATGAAATTGTAACGTGTACGTGTGGCGAATGAATTGAATTCGAACCGTATGCTTCATTCCCCAAATGCGAAACTTATATACATCACGATTAATCAAGATGTCATTGCATTTTTTAGCTTCGGTAGAAAGAAAAGTTCAGGGTTTGGGTTAAAAATAAGGATGGATACTCACTCGTGTATAAGGGGCCGTACATATCCTAGCTCACTGAATCCAGGACCGACCAAAGGGCGTCCAGGTCCAGCCAAAGGGGTAACATGGATGAAAGAATAGATAATATAATATATATTAAAATAAAGGGGTAACACGAAGATATTATGAACCCATGGCGGCACATCTGTCACCTGCCCATGGTGTGTACTTCTTCTGTACCTGCTTATTGCTAACGGCAGTTGTAAACTCCATTCTGCTGCCTGCTGTCTGCTTTAAACAAAATCGCTAGGCGCTCGTTTGGTTGTTCTTACATGACATGGACCAAATCATTGCAGGCTGTTCAAGTGTTCTCTGTCGATGATTCCACTGCACTGCTGCCCCACGTTGATGCTTCTGTTTTTTTTAATTGTGTGCGAACAAGGAGAAAAAGGGCGACAAAGACGGCTTACCTTGAACCTGAATTTTGACCTGTGGTTTTCTAGGTTAGGGTGCGTTTAGATTCAAAAAGATTCCCTAAAAAGCCACTATTTATTCAACTTTTCCCTATTTATCCCATCTTTTCCACTCACAGAACACTATTCATCTACGGTATTTTTTTTTGGTGAACAGTATATTTTCGGAGAATCTTTCCCCAATCTAAACACACCCCTAGTTTAGCGCCGCCTGCTTCTGTGTATCAGACTCTGACAGGCAGGTCGATGCTGATAGGCAGGCCGATGCTCGTTGATCCGATAAAAAGAAATGAGTTCAATAATAGTGAAACGGCAGCAGTGAACTCATCACTTCTTCCAACACAATTTCACTTTGACATTTACATGCATGTGCCATTTTTTATTTCTGAAATAATCTTTGGGGTTGATGAGCTGCACACCGTGTAGTTACAAGTTGTAACTTTCTGTGCTCAGCTAGCTTTAGCTGATAGTGTATCTCAAGTTTACATTGCACATGTTTCTTTTCTAGATCAATATTGCAATATGTTTCTCTCTTATCTCCAGGATGGAGTAGTTAGACGTCCCCATACCGCTCTAGTATCGGCAGAGTTGCAGTAGTGAATGATCTCCAGCTCTCACTGCCCACAGAGGATCCAGATCGAGAGATATTCTTTGCAGTCACGGTAGCCATGAGCCATGCTTTATGCCTGGTTGTGCAATCTTTCCAGGTGGGTGGTTAGTTAAGGTGTGTTTAGATTGGGGAAAGATTCCTCGAAAATACATTGTTCACCAAAAAACACTGTAGATGAATAGTGTTCTCTGAGTAGAAGAGGTGGGATGAATAAGGAAAAGTCAGATGAATAGTGGTTTTTTGAGAAATCTTTTTAAATCTAAACGCACCCTTAACGTTATCGATGACAACTTCTGCACGGGACTACAGGCTGTTCAGCCAGCATCTGGCAAGCTCAAACAGTCAAACTGAACATCCGTGCTGCACGTTCCTGCCGGTAAACTTGGATGTTGGAGAGTTGGTCAAATATATGTGACCCGTTTCAGGGAGAGATTATGATCTGAGATTCTAAAGATTAAGTGTAAATTTAAACTAATTCCCGCAATGTCATTGATGGGTTCATGTTCTTTTTCCAAGACCATAGTATAAATGTAAATGCTTACATTCGCCCACACAATTTTTTCTATGAATATTCGAATATATACGCACACAACCCTAACTCTACGACACCTCCGAGAGACTAAGCAAGTACAAAATAATAATGCTGGTAAAATCCGTAATAAATCCTGACAAATGAGGATACCAGTGGGATCGAATAAGTGGAAAGGTTCCACCTCAAGGCCAATTGAGCACTCAATTCATAGATTGATTCTCTATTTATGAGTACGCCCTTATGCTTCACCAAATAAAAACAAGTTATTTTTGGACCCAATGACCGATAACATTTTAACTTAAAATCTAAATGTAGAGATTGGTTAGCTAGAAACATTATTGATAGTAAGCAATTCCAACATCTTCGTGTGCAAATTTACATAGTTAATTATTATTTGGGTGTGTCCAACGGTAGAGACAACTTATGTCACACCCGGATTTACAAAGACAAACCGAATGCATCTCATATGTGCGCCGGGATCAAATTCCACACATATGATAGACTTCATGGATATCAAAACACAGGGTTACAACGGAAAGAATAAAATAAAAATATTACAGTCATTTTATAGCAGCGGAATCTTCAACTCTTCACCACAGGCAGTTGACTGGGGGCTGTGTACGCCTAGCATTCATCTTCAACACTAAGGTGCTTCACACCTTCTTCTCCTTCTGATCTAATGTTTAGCAAGGGTGAGTACACTTATGGTTGGTCCTCTACAAGTGGGGGAAGAATGCAAGCTTTCAAGGAAAGGCTTGGTTAAGAGCGGTCAGCATTTTAGTTGGTCAAATTTTATTAGCAAACACCTATTTACTAGGGTATAAGTGTATACCATCCCAATTAAGCATGATGAGAGATAAGCATCATAGCTATAAACATTCATAGCCAAAGAACCACAATTTAACTTTATGTTCAATAACCTTATCATGTGAGGGTCCGGGCCGTTCATGACCGTGAACATGGCTATTGCAATAGATTTTAACACTCTGCAGAGGTTGTACAGATTTACCCACAATTCGTGTCTCCCCTTTCGCCCGGGTTTGCAAAGCCCTTAAACACTTCCGAGGTGAGTGGCGAGGGATTCACTACTAGGCCTTTCCAAAGAATTCCTATACGTGGATACTTGATCCCAAAACATGCGGTCCCTCAGAAGCTGAAGCTTCCCTTCACCGCTCCCTCCATACTCATACTCGAAACCACCCTCAAGCAGTTCAAACACCACGCATAGTTCATCTAATTACTTGGCCTAGGTCAGAGCCATGTGACATTGTGGTTGTACGGGAAATCCCGGGTGGTTCTCCATGTTCCATTTAAATCAAGTGTTCTTGCCTAACAAGACCAACATATTCCATATTCATCAAGTTATCATAAACCTGCATGAACTAGTAGTAAGCAACTAGCAGTTCTTCTAGCATGAATCTGAACCCAGGTAAATCAAGGTTATGGATAAAAGTCTAGTCATCCTTATTGATTCCCGTCATAATTAATGCAATATCAGCATAAAGTAAAAGTGTACATAGCATGATGTTTCATGGGGATCAAATAGAATATGCTGAGGGGGAAGCCACTTGCCTTATTTAGCTAAACATTGTGACTCTTCCTCGAGCTTCTATCCTTGCTCTTTTTTCGATCAACACGCTCTCTACACCATCACACAAGCATAGAAAAGCACAAATAAATAACAATACACCAAACATGGGCAACAATATGGAACAAGCATAAAACGGGTTGAGGTTTCGGTAAGGGTGAATTTTAGGGTGTTACAACTTACCTCATGCGCACAATAAAATAGATCAGCACAATACATATGGGAGTTGGTGCATGTAAGGAAAGGCGCATCGGGTACCTAGTGAGATCTGCTCTTAGCTCCATGCTAGTCGCTTCATTTTGCAACTGTTCACCAAGTAAATAATGAAAGAGATAGCCTTGAGTTGGCCATTGGACAAGACCTAAGCTTGAGCTATGCGGGACGATTCTCTCTGACAGGAGGCACATGGCGCTATGGTTGAGGAAGATGTGTGTGCGTGTGTTGGGGATGTGACACCGTCAAGCAGCAGAGAGAGAGAGAGTAGAAGGTACACAAAACAATAGAGCAAGTGAGAAATAGGCCTATACCCCCAACAGCGTGGAAGATTTGGAATGAGGAACTTTTGGGTAAAGATAAGCGCTAGATTAAGGTCTAGGACTTACAAACTTATGTAAGCTATTTCTTAAATGGAGCAACATATTGTTTTTTAAAAAATAACTCCTACACATTAGCTGCGATTCTACTATATTGTATATTATAGTTATTAAAATTAGGAGTTGTGCTCGTATTTTTCAGGATTTAACGGGTGTTGTTCTTTGATCTTTTAGCGATAGGCAATGTACCCATTGATAGCGAGGCGTCTGTGGTGACTACGTTAATATCGAGATCAGCTAGCTCAGTCTATCAGAGGTGCTCATAGGGGTTGTGTTGAGTGCATGTATCCATAGGAGGTGAGTGTGTGTGTGGGCGTCTTCAATTGGTGGTGTGATTAACAAAAAAACAGCTAGAAAATAATTAAAATAAAAATATGATGAAATATAAATGTATTCAAAGCATACTATTTCGAGGCAAAAGGAGAGTGGACACATTGTTTGCTAATATGGGGCATGTTTTGTGATTGCACATGTAAGTTAGCATGTTCTTAGGTAGGTTTTCATATTTGTAATTGATCAGCAATCACATAACATAGCATTTAAATTTTTGTATGCTTCTATTTATTTTGGATGCCAAAAAGGCTGAGTTTTGACGTGTGGTAGCGCCAATTAGTAAATTTGTGTTGCATGTTGAGCTCAAATGACTAGCACTCAAGACTCAAGATTTATATTGGTTTATGCGTAATGCTCTACATCCAATCGGGAGTGTTGTTCATGTACCTGAGCAATGCGAAAGTCGGGAGTTTCATTCATGTTCCTAAGCAATGCAAAAGTCAGGAGAGTGTTTCGTTCATGTTCCTAAGCAAGAGTATTCCAGGTGGGAGGGGTGGGCGTTTGTGTGTGTGTGGGGGGTAGTGCCTAGCTCATCATGGCCAGACCCTTGGTGGTCCTCACCTCATTCCGTAAAGTGCCGTCTTGTTCATGCCAGTTTTTGAGATTGTGCATAGTAGTAGCCTTCCCTACGAACCGACGTAAGGGTTAGGAAGAATAGATTGTCTGTATGCCTTGTTGCCTTATTCCATGCCTCATAGGATCATCGTCGTAGTGTCCAACATGCACATCTCATCACTGGTATGGTGTTGACTTTCATAGCGAATATGAACGCCCGACTGCTACGTCTCCTTGCATTCCTACTGTGAGATCATCCGCTATAGTGGCATTAGTAGAAGTCGGGCGAGAACATGGGCCCAGAAATCATGGGAGCTGGCTTTGTCTAGGAGCCTAGTTGGGGCCGTATGCGCCGAGTAAGAGTACGTCTCCAAAATTGTCCCTAGGCGGTTGGGGATTCGAGTGTACGTGGTGTCATTTTTAGGTTTGCAACTCTAACCATCACATGTATGGGTGGAGTTTTCATAAGCTATGGTAGTGAGGAAGATAATGGCCCAAATGACCAGATGGAAGCAAAGGATATTTTTAATTATAATGCCTGCAATAGTTTCATGCACATGATGTCACATAGATGTGATGTATGAATGTTAGAGATGTGGTGAAGATATGTGGCAACGGATAATGATTAATGGTGGAGGCAGATATAATAAAAGGGGAATACAAAATTTTATCTAAATTTGTGGAAAAAGGGTAGGAATGTTAAATGTAAGCCAACAAGAGTTTAGACCAAAATCACATAACACCAAATCACATAACTCCAGTCACTTCCATCTTATGTCTCCCCCCCCCCTTTGCCATAAATGGAGGAAGTATGGAAAAGTTTTGTTTCACCAAAAATTCCAGAGAAGTTTCAATTTTCAGAAAGATTGTGACAAAACTTCCCTAGACTTCTTTTTTGTCAAATTCTCTAAAAAACCTTTTGTTTGTGTTTCTCAGTTGTTTCAATCAAGGCTTTGGATTAGTTTAACGCTTATTATTAATGGATTTACTTCATAGCGCGAAGTGACAATCAACCTACATTAGGTTAGGCACCAACAAGAAAAATCCAAGCACCCTTGCTCTCAATGCTCGCTTGGTGGCTTCCCCACTACAATGTGAAAGATACAAAATAGACAATTCTCTCACTTTCATCTTACGCTTTGTCCATTTTTAAAGAAATGACACATATCATAAGAAATATTTATAAGATTCTTTGCCAAAATATGATTAAGTTTTGATAATATGGTAAACTTTGTGGCAAAAATGTGCCATGATATTTTTTTTGGCATATTTATGTTTTAAAAAGATCGACTTGTTTCGTCTATTTTTAATCTCAATGCCACTTGTGGATCGAGCATTGTGTGTGTCCGACATAGGCATAGGCGACATGCTAGGATTTTTCCCTACTCCATTCGTTTAATAAGAGATAACCAATGCTGAGCATTTTTGCACATGTAGGCAGACAAAAATATAAGAGAAAAAGAACACGGGAGATGACAGCTGAACAAGTAAGAGAGGAATGAAGTCGATCTCATAGCAATAGATTTGTAAAAGAAGATTTGGGACCAAATCTTGAATTAGCAACATATAATGGTGCTGAGACAGAAATAGCAGGAATGGTAAGGGCCAAACTGCAAATGGCCCAAAACCCATTTCCAGCCAACCCACCGGCCCTGTTTTCAACGGCTAGAATATTAATCCAAAAAAGGCAGGCAGCTAATGATCACATTCAATGCGGGCAATAATAAGGTGAGAAACAGAGACGAAACAGCGTCAACACAACCCTCCACCAGAGCATCCCTAATTCTTTTTTTATTCTCCAGCTTCCGCCGCCACGGGAATCGGACGCGAGTCAGAGCAGTCCTTGTCGAGGTCGTTCTTCAGCAGAACACGCGCGCGTAGCCGGGCGAGCCGCCGCCGCCGATAGAGGGGCCCGTCCTGCTGGTGGCTGCCTGCCTGCCGCTGCTCGGTTGACGTCAGTTGTGAAGCTTTTTCTGCCGCGCGAAGGTATGCGTCCTGCTTGTTCCCCGTATAATCCTCTCCTGCTCGAGGCGTACTACGTTCGTTTGCGGCGAGAGACACGGCATGCACGGATGTAGAAGGAAGGAGAGAAAGGGGATACTCTAGGGTTTTGCATATCCCATGACCCATGGTAGGTAAGCTGCGACGAGACGACGACCATGTCGGGCGGGTGGTGGTCGTGGACTACTCGTGACTCTTGCTGCAAGAAACGGGCCGGGAAAGATGACTCTCTCTCTCTCTTTTATTTGTCTAGTTGTGTGTCAGTGTATGTGTCGGTGACACGGTGTGCATGTGTGTTGTGTCCATGGTTCCAAATGTTCCATAGCTTTGTCATATCATGTGGCCGCTGCAGGGAATAATTCTTCTATGGCGGGCGCGGGGCTGGAGCAGTGGAGGGAGCTCTTCAGGGGCCGGGACATCTACGACGTCATCAGCAAAGCCATCTTCATCGCCGCGACCGACTCGCCCAAGGAGTTCCGGCGCCGCCGTGACGGCATCGTGGAGCAGATCTACACAGCGCCATCAGCAGCAGCTACCATCTCGGCGACCCTGCTGCAGGGAAGCTGCGGCGGCGGCAGCGCGCTGCAGGTGTCTGATAAGGGAAGCAAAGTGGCAAGCTGCACGGTCGCCGCCGTCCCCGTCGCGCCTCCGGCGGCGGAAGAGCCTGACGAGAAGAAGGACGAAGAGGGCGTTGCTGCTGCTGATGACAAGCACGGTAATAATGGCAATGGGGACAAAACCAACTCGTTCAGTGAGATTGACATGGACTGGCTGGAGACAATAGCTGAGGAGATGGATACGGAAACCCAGGAGAACACTGAGGTTCTCCGGATTAAGGAAATCCTCTTGAGTCACCATGAACAGGTAACAAACTGAAAAACCATGCATTGAAGAAACCAATACTTTCTTCGTTCTAAAATGTAAGTTTGTCTGATTTTTTCAGCCCAAAATTTGATTGGCCGTCTTATTATTAAAAAATTATGCAAAAATTCACATTTTTTATGACTTGTTTTATTAACAAAAGTTTTTCAAAAATAACTTAGATTTTACTAAGTTTGTACAATTTTTTTAATAATAAAATGAGCGATCAAAGTTGGGTTAAAAAAGTTAATGAACCTATAATTTGAAACAGATGTAGTAAGTTGCATTTATCTAAGCTTGTTTTTTGTTGATCCTTGCAGTCGACTGACAACTTGTTCGAGTCACTGAGGCAGCTGCAACTGATGCAGCTTAATGTTGATCAAATCAAGGTATATGTGTGGCTAGAGGGATCGGATGAGATGAACTGCCTTGGACTTGCGTTACTTTTACATATTGTGTCATTATTTGATTTTATTAATCTTTAATTTGTGGATTTGACATTTTTGGTGCAGAATACTGAGATTGGGCATGCTGTTGCTGCACTGAGAAAGCACAAGTTACATAAAATCAGGATGCTTGTGCGTGAAATCATCAAGTAAGAGATCATTAACTGAACCGATTAATAATCCATAGCAACGAATGCCATAGAGACACGTATTTGTTTCTATTAGTTAGCATTATTCTGAAAGATTGTGTCAGCATAGTACTGCATTTGTGTATGGGACATATTTGTTTTTGTTGGGCACGGATTGGAGTGTATATGGAGCACACACAGGGAGTTCTTTATAAGGGCCTGTTCGGCTGCGCTAGCAGCAGCTGCAGCTGCTAGCGCTCAAATCTACTGTAGATTTGAGCGCTAGCAGCTGCAGCTGCTGCTAGCGCAGCCGAACAGGGCCTAAGTTTAATTCCCAAAATATGATGTTATTTCTTGTATAGGTCCTATAAATTGCATAAGACTATAGTACTACATATTAAACTTCATTCCTGATTCCATTCCTATGCAGGGGCTGGAAAGCTGTGGTTGATGATTGGTGTGCTGCTTCAAATGCTACTATGGATGATGATTCCAGTGAGTATTATTCTTCAAATGCTACTATGGATGACGATACTTGGTCATCTTCTCCTTCAGAGTTCACCTTAACTAAGTGAAATAACTGATTCTCTATAGATAAATCTCTGGATATGTCGAACCCATTGTCCGCTGATCAAGATGAAGGAGGGCTTGCTACTCCACCTATGGATGTTGGAGCACTATTTCTTGTGAGCCAGGAAACTGCAATACAAAACGTTGCTGAGGTACTAACCTATTATGTTCGCTCTCTATTGCTGGACTGATCTCCACTTGAACAGCGATCTAACCTTTTAAATTTGATGTGCTTATTTCTTTGATATCGTCATGGTCATGGCACCAAGTTCCTTCATGGCATGGATGATGATGGGATAAGTGAGTATAACACATGGCTCCTGCGCTGTAACTATATATATATATATATATAGTTACCTTTACAAAGTATTTGTTGGCTTGTACTCAAAATGATATTGCACTTTGCAGCGACCGACGTGGTGGCTGACATGGACACAGGTAGAGGCGGCTGTGGGAGCAACAACAAATATGATGTTGAGAAGCCCTCAAACACTGTGCCATCATGGAGCAACGATGCCCCTGTAGTAGAAGCCTTAACAGTGACACAAGGACCAACACTTGAGACAAGGAATCCACAGAACCTACCAGCAAGAGAAAGGACGCCATCGAGGAACACAAACCCACCACAGAAGCTGCTTAACGCTGCTGGGAATAATTGGTTATTGAGGCAACAAGGTCGACAATCAGATTTACCAACAAGACAAGCATTGAAGCAAACAAACATACGAAAAACACAGGGACAAGGACCACAAATTCCCCGAGTTCCTCGCATACGCATCAAAATGAAGGACTCTGTCACTGGATATGTACCAAGCAGACTCTCTGACAGAACCCTTGAGAAGAAACCTTGTGACGAGAATCAGCAAGGCACAGTTACTGTAACAAGAAATCTTCCTACTGTTTCTGCAGGAGAGCTGCCATCAGACCAGGTCGTCCTTGTAAGTCTATTATCCTTTGCTACTGAGATATATGTTTAATTATTTATTATTAGTTGAAGCTTTACTGATTTGCTTGTGCTTACTCTCAAGGAAACGAGGGTGACGACAACGTCACAATCATTAACAGAACCGAAGGTAGGGATAGGTAAGAGGAAGGACCAATTAATTGATGTGAAGCTCGATGAGACGAAGCGCAAGCTTCATGGAGCTTACCAGGAAGCGGAAAAGGGTGAGTCCATTTTCAGTTATAAATTATAATAAACCGTTCTTGTTATCGCCTGTGACAACACAATCAATGATATATAGGTTAATCCCTAATCATGCTTCTGTATATCTTTTGTTCTTTTAGCGAAAAAGAAACGTGCAATACAAGTATTGGAGCTGCGTGACATTCCAAAATCAAAGGACACATCTTTTAGGACCCATTGACCACATCAAAGAACCCCATCAGCAAGACTCCTAATCAATGAATATCAGCAGGACGTACGACCCCTTCGACGAAGCAAAAAGGTCACATCACCAGGAGTTGGGAACATGATATATATAGACGCAAATGATAACTGTTTACTATTAGTACTCACCCCCTCTTTATAATCTTGACTTGGTACAATAGCTTATTGTCATGGCCTGCTGCATTGCAACTGATCATTTGCATTGGGATAAGGAGTATGTAAACTCTGCCAAACTCCAAAAAAACAACGTCAGCTTGCATTGGGATCGAGATACTGGTGCACAAAAGTTTCATTAATAGCTGAAATAAGGCAGAGCATGTCATACGGAATGGGAAGCTAGCAGACCTGTTTCAGTTTGTGTTATCAGTTAGCTCTTGTTTTTCTACAAATGATAAAGCATAATATGTGGATCTGATACTATTTATGTGTATGCAGAATAGATCAATATGATACATTAGCATCATTTTTTGGACATCTTTGTATCCCATTGAAATGTATGTTGTTGTCCTAATTTTAGTTGAAGGGGAAAAAATATTTTGTAGGCAACTGCTCTGGTACTCCTCATTATTTTTTTGCACGAACCTTAAAGAAAACCGATGATTAATTAGTTTTTTCATTAATTTTATCATTTCCCATTGCATCTCATCCGAGACAGCCCCTGCCCACGCTCCGCATCCACCCCATACATATCATATCCTCCCTCTCGGTCCCTTCTTTGGTGCGGTGGGCGTGGCATTTCCAGGAGTCAAGTCATGAACCAAATGGAAGTGGCACTCCTTGGCACTGCGGTGGTCCATGACATCAGTTCTGCATCTCCTACTTGATTTGTATTTTTCTGTTCTGTTTTGCCATGGCACGCGGATATGGTCGCTGCACTACACAGGGAACCATGCAAAACACCGAGGTGCACTGCACTACACTGGTGCTCACTGTTGCTAACACATTGGAAACAGTGTGATAATTGAACTGGGGACTTGACTTTCATCCTCACATGTTTCAACAACTCTCATTGGTCATTTAGGTAAGCAATTAACTCATAGATGCATCATAGAATTAAAATCGTGAATAGGAAACTTTGTCATTAAATATGAAATTCCCAAAAGGACTTGAGTTTCACCCCACTTGTCGTTGAGTTTAAAGAACATCCTCAAACATCTTTGAAATCGTTTAAATTACTTCTTTGCCTGTAGAAACTGGTTTTTAAGATGATTCTGAGCCATGACATTATTTTTCGTAGTTCATAAACAAATCAAGCAACTACTAGAGAAGTTTTTTAAACAACTAAAAATATCTCCAAGCTTTCAAAAACTTGGAGAAAATCTAGGAGATAGATTGAGAAACAAGGAAGACTGATAAATATTTTTAGAGATCATAAAAATATTTATATATGCTTCAAAGTTGACTTAACTCAAGGAGAATGGGAAAAGTGTCATTATTTTTTAGTTCATAAACAAATCTAGGAACTAGTATAGAAATGTTATTCAGGATTTTTCAAAATTGGGTGAATTTCTGACCCACCTATGAAAAAAGAACTAGGCACTCTTTTTTTTTTTGAGGAAACAGAACTAGGCACTCTTACAAATTAACTATAGGAATTATTACTATCGTTCCAGCTCATGAGATTTCAGGGCTCCAATAAGCTTAAAGCTTACGAGGTCTTGTGATCTACATTTGAACTAGGATAGGTGAAAGGTCATATATATGACCTAAAATTTTGATTATAAGGTTGTTGTTGGTCTACTATACATAGGATGTCTAAGGACATTTGTATATTGTATTATTGTCTGTAGTAGTACAAGTACCACATAACATATTTATATGGCTTTCACCCTAGCAGTGCATGGGCATATTCACCTAATACACAATAACAGCAATACAGTAGTTGTGAAACATCTTAAATTTTGCACACTTATAGATAATGATAAATTATACATTTACATGAAAAATGAGATTGGATTTGATTTGGTTTCATAAATCATAAGATATGAAATTGAAAAAAATGGACGACACATAACATTGTCATTTTCCTATCATTTAAAGTAGATCTAATTTGAGGAGTAAATTAAATTTGGCTCATACATAGAACATGGCATATCATGGCAAATTAACTTTGCCTCGTACATAGAACATGGAATAGATCTATAGTTGTTCAGCATTATGTGTGTTTGATGGTAGTTTTTAGATGAACTTCAATGTTGCTTTTGTGTAGTGTATTTTTATTACACCATTTGAACCATCTGCTGCTCCTATGATGAGATTCTAGATACCCCTTAGGCCATAGACGTCACTATATGAGAAGAGTTATAAATGACACCCATATCAGCAACGCTGGCTTGAAACGTGTCTCTAATAACACATTAGACACGCTTCTACACAAGCTGCGTTACTAATACTTTCGCCCACAAGACCAGTGAAGAAGACACATCTCCTATATACCCTTATTGGATACGCTTGTTTGAAAGACGCGTCGCGTATCTCATAGGAGACACTTTTCTCCAACATCTGGCTTCTACATAGCTCATTGCATGAATGAACCAATGAAATTAATAGATATAGAGAATTCGGAGGTACATATCTATCAAATACATTTTCTTAGTACAACATACTCAGATAAACTCCAAAAATAATTGTAGATAATGGTTGTAGCCACCAAAAATATCATTTTTTACAGTCTAGTTATCACCATTGTTAAAGATATGGTAGAATGGTTTCCAATATTCAGTCACTAGTAATTTGACCCTATAGCTAATTGTGAAGACAAAGAAATTTCAGCTATTATAATGGTTTCGAATATTCAGTCACCAACTCACCATGAATTTGATAGTACAGTTTAGAGAACTTATCTTTACATGATTTCAAACACATAGATAGAAAGTACCTTTTCGATTCAGGATCGCACTGAACATATATTACCCCTAGCAAGAACTTGAAGTGATGACAGTCTCCCTGGACACCAATGTGTTGGTTGGCAGTCGTGAGACAGTTGCAACATTCATCATGAACCAAGTTAACCCGGCGAAAGGAGAGTTCCACTGGAACAACCCAGACATTATGATTTAATTTCTTAGGTGTGAAAACTTTAACTTTTGGCATATTGAACTGCCAACTTTTGGCATATTTCTTAGGTGTGAAACTGTTGTCTGTGAACCTGTTGATGTATCAATGAATTGATGTTGATGATCATGCCTGTAATAATAACACGTATCACTGATATCTCTAATGGAGACACGGAAATATAGGCCACACGTCTCCTATCAGGTTCATTAGAGACACGTGTTTTTAAAGCCCGTCTCTTATATGTGTCAACAGCGACGGGTTTTAACAATCAAGTTCTTGACGGACGATGGGAGCACTACTGTGCAACAGTATTTAGGTGAGAGGGATGCACAGAGTACTAGTTCAGTATCTGAAGAAACAAGTGGGCGCTGCATCTACTGAAACATAGTCGGCAGAGGATGCTGCAAGTTCCATTACTGGTAACAATGACAAAGGCGAGGCTACTGTAGGGTCTGCGACTGCTATCCACTCATAAGCATCGTCCCAGGTGCACTGCAGGTTCCTATATTTGTATGGCAGATCAAAAGTATTTACTCTATATTTTTAAATCTTACTGACCTTAACATGTGCCCTTTTTTGTTCATGTAGGATGGCACCTTGGAACCTTATCGTAAGTCAGCTCCTGTTTCAGAAATCAACGATCAACATGTCAAGAAAGTCTCTACCAACAATCAGAATGACTCTGTGTTCGATTCTGCTAAGAAAGGTTTGCTCCTTATACTACAACTGGTTGTTTTTAGATGCATGACGCTTGTTTTGTTGCCTCCTCGATTCTGTTGATGATTATTTCATTAATACATCATATTGTGTTTGCAACTATACTTGACATGAAGGAAAGGGTGATATGGGCATGGCAGATCCTGGTAGCAACAATTATGGAGATCTTCACATAGCGTGGATGAATATCTACAAAATAGGTAGGCCTTATGCTTGTCTTCATTCCATCATGTTTGTTTTCACTCTTAACCATTTGTTGGCACTTTTTCTACGGTTGATTGCTAAAAGTTGTTGCAATGAATAATTGACTTCATCCTTTATACTATTAGAAAACCTCTCTTCTTGAGTTCCACACACCATCATTACGTGTCTATCGTCAAAAGCTGGTTAATGCTACGAACATAATACTGCTATATGAGGTATAGAGCCACTTGATATCCTGAGAAGCTAGACTGCAGAACAGAAACCCAAAGAAATAAATGGCTGATGCCATGTGACAAAGCCCAAGCCAATAAAAGAATGTGAGAGAACAAGCGAATGTGGAAAAAAAGAAAAAGAGCATGAACTAGCAAATCAACGAGGACATAGATTAAACCAGCAAATCAAGATTTTCATACAAGGCTAGCTACAGAGACACCCTCATCCTCTGACTCTAGTAAAGATCTCACATGAAGCCCTTACCTAACCTAATCACACCCTCATCCTCTGACTCTAGTAAAGATCTCACATGAAGCCCTTACCTAACCTAATCACGCAAAAGGAAACAGTGGAAGAGATTCTGAAAAGTTTAGCCCTCTAGTACATATGAACATATAGCCCGAAGACCAAAATGCCCCTACAACTACTTCTACGATATATACCCCTCAGAGCCAAAATGCCCTCAACTTTGCATTGTTATGGTGTGAAAGAAATAAGAAGAAATTGCCATAATAGCTGATGTTGTGGGTGTGTGAAGAATTAGTACGAAATATAGTTAGTGTGGAGGGGGGATATGCCCCCCTCCAACCTAGCTTACGCTCATCCACTGACCAACAAGTGACAACAAATTGAAGAAGTAAGTAGTTAATAAAAAGAGGATATGGATGGATTATTTCTAGCAAGTTAACTATTTTGTAGTAAAAATTAAACTTATTATTACCACTGTCAATTTTCCCTTGAATTCAATATCCTTTCTTTTCCCACTCATTGTTGTTAGCATCAATCAAATTATTTAATCAATCATATATTATAATATGTCTCAATAAGAAATCAATTATATTAACAATTTATTGTGATTACTTGAAAAAAACTCACCCAACAAGGATGTGTTCCATTGTGGTAGCACATACTTCCAATTCCTACACCAACTGATCAACTACTCTCGGGGGGATCCAACTGGAGATGCAGTAGTGGCAAGACAAAGGAAGCTTCTTGGGGCTAGTGGATTGTGTCCTCTTGTATTTTCAATAGAACTAGACTTATTGGATAAATAAAAAGGATAAATAGCTACACCACTTTCTTTCTTTTGCCTGCATATTTATGATTAAATAAGTCGATAAAATATAGATCGCATACAATTGAAGATATAGAACAAATATTTTTCCTTGCAATAACTAACCTAGGGATCTTAGGCCTCCTCTGGATAACTTTTTCTTCTTGCAACAACTAACATGATGATCTTTGCCCTCCTCTAGATAATCTTTTCTTCCTCCAGTACCATAATAGTGAGATGGTGGCTGTTGACATGACTATAACTGTGATCACCACTGCGACCACTATAACCCATTTGTGCTTGTTATAGTGATCTTTGGACTTTTCTGCATCAATTGAGATAATAATAATGTAACTACAGGAAGTTTGTTATATGTAAACAAGTTCTAAGTTCACCACTTGGCTCACTTGCTGGAACGTATAATTCCAATATGTATTCACACAAAACATTTGAATTCCTCTCATGTCATCATTGTAAATTTGTTCGCTATTCAACAACTGCAGACAATATGTGTTGTTATTTGAAGTTATCAAAGGCACGTACTATGCTAGCATAAACAACATATGCCCATCAGCATCAAGGTCCATGCATCCAATTACAAAGTTTAGTTTTGTTGCCCTATTCGTCACTAATCCAATATGATGCCCTTATCCATTATACTTCTTATCCACTATAGCTCTAATATGATGCTTATCCATCATAGCTCCAATATACTGCTTATCCATCACAGCTCCAATGAGTGAACGAATATTTATATCTATGTTTATCTACAAAGGTTTCAATGCATGACGAAATAGATATTTAGATATTTATAGGGGCGGATGCCCCCTCCCCCACCCGACCCTAGAAATGAGGTGGGTGTGGTCAAACCTACGCTTAAAAGTCGATTTTTAGTGGCGGTCTAGCCACCTATATATCCCTACACATCACTATTTTTAGCTGCAAAAAGTAGAGGAGGTTGACCAACCGACCCCTAAAAATGAGGTTTAACTCGCCCCTAAAAATGTTTTTTCTTGTAGTAGTGGTACGTGGTCACGCGATGCATGCAATAGGTGTGTCACCGGAGGTTAAGCATGTCTGCCAACTCTACGGGTTCAAAGTCAGTGTGTCATCATCTTCCATGACGTGTGCACAATCCCAAACTACAACAAAAGGATGAGCATGTTACCCATCAACCCCTCTTTGCACATGGTTGTTGTGTGGAGAGTTGGGCGATACTAAGGTTCTATCCGCGACAAAGTGTTTCAGGAATCTGTTCATGAGCTAGTGCATGACATGGTAAACAAGAAAACATCTCTTCTGGGCATTTTTTCACGGGGCTAAAACACGTGGACACATTTGCAGTGGCGAAAACTGGACAAACACCTCTTAATACCCTTTTTGTTAGCCCATGACACATTAGCCCAAACCCATGTAAGTAAGTCTTATTTCCCTATTCAGTATTCCCTAAACTATTTAGATTTAATTTGTTGTCTCATAATATCATAGGATTTTTAAACAAAATTAGGCCAAATTCTTGTAGGAAACCAAGGCAAAAACTTAGATTAATTATAAACTTTTTGAACTCGTAAATGTTTGTCTGCCCACCTCAGCTACTTCCCTAATTTTCTCTTCAGTTATGTCCCCCTAACAAGACTTATTGTACATTAGATCGCCACTTCAAACTCTAAGAATTTTTCCCTGCTGGGGTACATCCCCGGATCCCCCTCCCCCATGTGCACGTTCCGCCACTGAGTTTGTAGCCATAACTCTTGTGCTGTCAAAAGAAAAGGCTGGCTATACAAGCAAAAACAACCCACAAATGAGTTTTCTGAATACGAATGGACCTATAATTTTAATTCATAAAACTTGATAAACAACCATCGGTGATCAATGTGCAAGTGAATAAGGTAAAGCAATTGAACTGAAGGGAAATTGAAGAAGCAGCACATCATACCGATTCAGAACCGGTAGGTCGTTCTAAATTTTTCTGTTTGCGTAGTAGGTTAGATTTCTCGAGAAGGCAAAAATAGAAGTGTAGATTTTGTTTGCTCTGGTAATTTCTTTTAGGGTTAGTTTGCTCTGGTAAATGATTAATACTACTCTGAAGAGTTCCTTCTATTATTTATATTTTGGGCTCTTATGTTACGACGCATAAGAAAACAGGTGTCCCCCTGAAAGGGCAGTACTGGGCTGAAATGAACTACAGCCCTAAAATGTGTATAGTGTGCTTCATGGCTGTGGGCCCGTGGGCTCGCCCGTCGCCCCTGCGCAACCGGCCTTCACCTCGAGGCTATCGATCAGGCCGGCTCGCCCGCCCAATCAGCCATTCAGCCCCTCAACAATGGCGAGCTCCTCGCTGCTCCCCTTCGTCTTCCTCCCGCTGCTGCTGCTGCTATCGTCATCCACCCTCGGCGCTCGCACGGACGAGGAGGCCGTGCCGTCGCTTGACGCGGGCAACTTCTCGGAGGTGGTTGCCGCGCACCAGTTCGTCGTCGTCAACTTCTACGCGCCCAAGTAAATCCAATGCTAAGTTACACCGAAAGCTTTCGATGTTGGGGAAATTGTGCGCGGGCAAATTCGACCTTCCTATCTCTTTTCCCGCTGATTAAATTGTGTGCAGACCACATTGAAAGTGTCATGGATATGATCGCCTCACGATTATATTAAGAACTGATTTTTTTCGTTGTGTGTTTTATTATTGGTTTTTTTATGATATATAAAAATTTTAAGCAACATATAAACAGCACAGAGAGCAACATGTAACCATGTGTATCTTGTATAATATGTTTGTGTAGCACAGTAATACCGTACCAGCCATTATAGTATGGATAGACGTTGTATTTTGAGGAGTGGGAAGTGGGAACTCGGAACTGGGAAGTGAGTGTAAGTAGGTTGAAGACAATTCATAGCATCAAATTTCAAAGATCATATTACCGACTCAAGAGAATATTTGCAGCTCAAAATATGGCCTTGTATTGACCATATATCCGTTCGATCTCTGTTATTCACAGGTGTTACTTCTGCAAGAAACTGGCTCCAGAGGTAATTCTTCTCATATTGTAACAATTAAACCCTTTGAAAACTTGAATCCTTCCTGAGGGAACGGTACATGCAGTGCCTGTATTCCTCAAGGACAAGGTCATGTGGATGTCATTTTACAGTACGAAAAGGCTGCGACCATCCTGCGTGATCATGACCCACCGTTCGTGTTCGCTAAGATTGACCCAAGTAGTGAGAAAAATATGGGTCTCAGGAAGAAGTACAGCGTTTCTAGGTACCCAACTATCAAGGTTCTGAGGAACCGAGGGAACACTATGCAAGAATATCTTTGGGAAAGGGATGCAGAGAGCATAGCGAAGAACCTGAAGAAACAAGCGGGTCCTTCGTCTACTGAAATCAAGTCGGCAGAGGATGCTGCGAGCTCGATCGCCAACAGGTGTCTGGTCACTGTAAGTTTTGTTACTGTTATCGGGTCCAAGTGTTATCCTGTTGCAGAGATGAATGCACTGAAATTAGTATGTTTTGCAGGTTGGAATTTTCCCTGCATTTGTTGGAAGTGAGTACGAGAACTTCACGGCCATGGCAAAGAAATTGCGAGCGTACTCCGACTTCATCCACACAAAGGATGCCAGTATTCTTCCACGAGGTGATAGGGCCACTTATTCGGCTCTTTAGATCATTTTCTGCGCGCACTGTTGATTCAGAGGTATCTTTATTTTGACACTAAAAAGGTGATATGCCTGTTTGTTTGTCAGAAATTTGTAGAGGTTTCTGAGCAGGGCATTATCATTTTTCTTTACTTGCAGGATTTTGATAAACATGCACTAGAAAAGTTTGTTAGAGGCTGTGGTTACCCAACGAAGATGGACACTAATCCTATTGTTGCCGATAGGTATCTCATTTACCTCAGATACTTCAGGAGTGCCCCCACCAATGTAAGATTCAGATATTCACATGTATCACTTCTATCCTACGGAGTATGTTGCTTCAGGAGTGCCCCACATCTCTTTGGATTTTAGACTATATTCCTTTTGTTACTCCCTCAGATTTTTGTTGTCTCATGGACTGCCTTTGGAATCTTGTTGTACAGGCAATTCTCTTCCTGAGGTTCAGTGATAATAGAACAGAGGACTCTAAGGGTCGAATTTACAAAGCTGCAAGGCATTATGGAACGAAGAACATAAGTTTTCTTGTGGATGATGTTTCTAACCCACAGGGTGCTTTCCAGGTTAAAAGAAGGAACTATTTTTTCTTAGGAAAATGTCCAACTTACTATCAGTATTCACCTAATCACTTTATGGGTCAAATCCTGCAGTATTTTAAGCTAAACATAAGTGAAGTGCCGCTCATCTTCGTACGAGAATCTAATGCAACATATATGAAACCAAATGTGGAGCCTGATCAAATCTTGCCCTGGTTCAAAGAGTATTCGGTAAGGTCATGTTTCTGATGACGCCATATCCATTGTGTACTTTTTTATCATGTTCATATTTAGTGTTTCTGTCATTCTTCAAGTTACTTATTACTCTGTTGTTATACTATTTCCACATTTCTATGGACGGTCATGAGTTGTTCCTCTCTGTTAATTTCCTTGTGGCTCCCCTTAAGCGTTGTCCCTTTGTTTGTTCATGTAGGATGGTACCTTGGCACCTTAGGTTAAATCAGATCCAATCCGAGAAGTTACTGATCAGCCTGTTAAGATAAAGGTTTCCAACAGTTTGGTTGACTTGGTTTTAAACTCTTGCAAGAACGGTTTGTTGTCTTCACTGTTTACTCTTACTACATGCACGATGCTTGTTGATTATGCCTATAAGAAGTCAGGAACTGTAATTGAACACATGCTATTCTACTGCAGTTCCGCTTGAGTTCCGTGGGCCATCATTGTGCGCTTATTGTCAGCAGCTGGCTCCTATCATGGATGAAGTTATATAGTCCCGCAGCAAGATCATGAAGATGTTGGATGTCTTCAGTCTTCAGATCTACTCCCTCCCTCCGTTCCAAATTGTAAGTCATTCCAACATTCTTGGAGAGTCAAACTATCTTAAGTTTGACCAAATTTATATAACAACGTTCTAAGATTTATGGTACCAAATAATTACCATCAGCTTCTTCATTAAGTATATTTTTAGATTATATCTATTTGGTTCAATAAATTTTTGTGATTCACTCTATAATTTTGGTCAAACATAAAAAGAGTTTGACTCTCCAAGAATCTTGGAATGACGTACAATTTGGAACGGAGGGAGTACTAGCAAAGAGCCAAAGATTAGCTATGACTATTCAGCAGCGAATCAAACAGGCATGTCTTGGATATCAAAAAACCTACCAGTAAGCCAGAGTTTCCAAAAAAAAAAATTACTGGCACCCAACTACAAAATTTGTCTTAAACCAGTCGACTCCACTGGGGATCGAACCCAGAATCTCTGGTTCCGTAGACCAGCGCCTTATCCATTGGGCCATGGAGTCAACTGAAAGACTTGATGCTACTGTGGTAATTAGTCCGCATTCACTGTTAGTCGTCCTCATCAGCTTAAGGAAACCGCAACGCATCCGGTTTTACTGCCTTCCCGGCTCCCGCCGACTCAAACGCCCGAGCGGAGTCCGAATCGAATTCGAGTCGTCGAGCCAGACACCAATTTATAGTCGGATGATCCCCCAGCCTCGCATCCCATCCTCCAACCATCCCGGAAATCGCAGCCGATCGGACACTCGCGCCCGCTGCAATCGCAATCCCTCAGATCTCAACCCCCTCCGCCGCCGCCGCAGCAGCAGCAGCAGCCGAGGATGGCCGCCGCTGACGGGACTCCGTTCCTGCGCGGGGGCGCCTTCGCCTTCGCGATCGACGGAGCCATAGCCACAGTGTCGGCGCACGACACCGCCGTGGAGGACCTCGCGCGCCGGCGCGACCGCGGCGCGGGGAAGAGGGTCCTGGCCCGGCAGGAGGAGGCCGACCCGGCGCGCGGGTGGTCGTCGGCGGTCGCCGAGCGCGGCCTCGCCCTGCGCCGCCGGGGGGAAGGATCCACGTCCTGCTCCTCCCGCCCCAGCGGTGGCTTGGTTGTGGAAGAAGGCACGCGCCGCCGCGAAGAGGTCGCCGCCGCGTCTGCTGCGCTCGGAGTCGGAGGAGCCGCTTGTTCGGAGGAGCCGCTAGTTGATCCGGGCGTCGCGTTCTTCTGTCTCGCCGTCCTCTAGTTAGTCAGGCTGTGGCATGTTTATGTCTGGACATGTCTCACTCGGTTGCAGAGATTCTAAGTTCTGGTCCTTAATTTAGATCTTGTAATATTTTTAGGTTATCTTAATCCACCTCATGTTTTTTTGAAAAATTAATCCACCTCATGTAATTGTGTTGTAATCACTCCATCTGACTGATAATCTAATCAATGGAACAAAGTTTATATTATATTTCAGTTTAGATCTTTTTTGTGTTGCTGCAACATTGGCCTCTTTTTCTTTACTAAACAATTTTTGCCTTTTGAAAAGTGACAAACCATGCACTTCTATAATTGTTAGGGGGGAAAGGATCGTATGGTTTGATAAATTTGGAGGATGAACCTTTGCGGGCACTATGAACCTTAGGTAATAATTAGCAATCTGCTATCAATGAGAATAGAGCTCGAACAAATTTCTAGCAATCGAGTTTGAAGAAAGGCCAAAAGGCCCAAGTTTGACAAATTTTCTTTCGTGACAACTAATTATGAACTTTTGCAGCAATAAAAGGCCCAAGTTTGACAAATTTTCTTTCGTGACAACTAATTATGAACTTTTGCAGCAATAAAAGGTCCAAGATTGACAAATTTTCTTTCGTGACGACTAATTATGAACTTTTGCAGCAATGACTTGTGATGTCGACGGAGGATAAATCATTCCAAGCCAATTTTATACCATTGCGAGTCCCGGTGTCACTACCGCGGTCCATATGGCAAGTATAGCGCGACGTCTGTTAGGGTTTACGGTAATCGGAAGCTGGCAAGAGCAAGTCGCCATCGATGGGGTCTGCCGGCCGTCACCATTGAGTTACTCAGAGCAAATAGTGGAAACGAAATAATCAACTCAAGAACAGTAAGCTAATACAATAATTCAATACTTCTCCCATATATGCGATAGCATATCAAGCAGTGCAAGCGAACATGTCTTTCTGGTGGTGGAAGAGGATAAGCGGTAGCATGCAGCATGCTACCACGGAGGTACTTACTACATACTCAGCATAACAAATGCGAATAACAATAACCAAACGTCCAAACATACGCAAGCCCCAGCTTAAAGCAAACACAGATCCAGAGGAAGGACAGCATTCGACCATCTTACTCGTCGTGGATCGCCTCCTCGTCCTCGTATTCACCCTCCTCATCGGCAGTGGCGTCCTGGTACTGCTGGTACTCAGACACCAAGTCGTTCATGTTGCTCTCTGCCTCAGTGAACTCCATCTCGTCCATGCCCTCGCCAGTGTACCAATGCAAGAAAGCCTTCCTCCTGAACATAGCAGTGAACTGCTCGCTCACACGGCGGAACATCTCCTGGATGGAAGTGGAGTTGCCGATGAAGGTGGAGGCCATGGACAGGCCACGTGGTGGGATGTCACAGACACTGGACTTGACATTGTTGGGGATCCACTCCACAAAGTAGGAAGAGTTCTTGTTCTGGACGTTGATCATCTGCTCATCCACCTCCTTGGTGCTCATCTTCCCGCGGAACATGGCAGAGGCCGTGAGGTAGCGGCCGTGGCGTGGGTCAGCAGCGCACATCATGTTCTTGGCATCCCACATCTGCTGGGTCAGCTCAGGGACAGTGAGGGCACGATACTGCTGCGATCCACGCGAGGTGAGTGGCGCAAAGCCGACCATGAAGAAGTGGAGACGAGGGAAGGGGATCAAATTGACAGCAAGCTTGCGAAGGTCAGAATTCAGCTGTCCTGGGAAGCGGAGGCAGCAAGTGACACCGCTCATTGTTGCACTGATCAAGTGGTTCAAGTCTCCAACTGTTCAGAAACAAGGCAAGTTAGAAATGTATCAAGAAACTCTGATATGATTATCTGAGCAAAAATATATAAATCATTCATAAGGTGCACATATACAACAGAAGACATAAACAGAGGTAATACATTATCAGATCATACAGCATTAGTTATATAATTGAGATAATTTTCTAGTTGCCTAGCCTAACAATCTGATAGATTGAGATAATTTTCTAATTGAGGTAATACTATTAAACAGCACTGTTAGATTGAACTAGTTGCCTAGCCTAACAATCTGATATCTCAAACGTGGTAGTGGCTATGCCAAGATACTACCTATTGTATACATTGGACACATTATACTAGACCATTGATAATGAGTCGGCCCAGCTGATGCATAGGGAAGTGCATTGAACTGGATATGTTCCACAACAAACAACAACATTCCAGCTAACCAGGCACATGGAACAATAATACCAAAAAATCTACCAATGCAGATTCCAACAACTGAATTGAGATACTGACTATATCAGGAGCATAAATCTATCTGTTAAAGAATACATCACAACACATTTCAAAACAGGAAATTAAACTTGAATACATATTAACTTACAGCTAGGAGTGGTAAGCTTGAGAGTACGGAAGCAGATGTCATAGAGCGCCTCATTGTCAAGAACCATGCACTCATCCGCATTCTCCACCAACTGATGGACAGAGAGTGTTGCATTGTATGGTTCAACAACAGTATCTGAAACCTTGGGTGAAGGGAAGACAGAAAACGTAAGCATCATCCGATCAGGGTACTCCTCCCTGATCTTTGAGATAAGAAGGGTGCCCATTCCGGATCCAGTGCCTCCTCCAAGGGAATGGCAAACTTGGAAGCCTGATCAAAGAGAATCAAATAATCCATGAGTTGCAGTCTACACAATATCCAGATGCACAATCTAGATGCAACAAAAGTATACTGTCAGGAGTATGAACTATCTCAAAAGTTATCATCGCATAGTAAGTTCCTTGTGCACAAACCAGATGCAGACAAAGGCAGTTCTCTTCTCATTTTCTATCACAAAAGAAAAGGACGCGTGGTCCCATATCAAGCAAGAGAAATATCTATATCCCATAGTATACCTACCAACAGTACATCAAAGAAATCACAAATCCGAACACGAACAAGCCAAACTACATCATGAGACTACGTGAAACAACACACCATGAGACTACTTGCAACTGCACACCATGAGACTACTTGTAACTGCACTTAATTTTGCTAGTCCTTGTAACCGCACTTTAAATTACTAGCATATATCAATGATGGGCAATAGTAAAAAGACCCTACTGTGCATAATGGTGAGTTCTACAAGTATCATGCTTAATAAAGGCATAATTAACAGTGGACTTTCAGGTCAAAAAATAATAACAGTAAATATTTCAGGATGGTGAAAAGAAATGGGTCTGTCTCCCCATCAGTCGACTGATTTTTGGCTTATCTGTCAATCAACGCCTCTAACCGTTAGATTGAATACGTAAGGTTCAGATCAACTCCTGCCTTATCTCTAACCTTTCTTCTTCCCAAGCGCTCCTTTCTCCTTCCCGTCACTTCCGGACGCCCGACCTCACGCCCCCGCCGCTGCCGCCGCCACCCTCCGCCGCCGCCCTCCACTAACCCATTGGGCCTACACGCCCCCACCGCCTCCACAGCCCACCGGGGATCCTCCACCGCCCGGCTACGCCGGCGCCCTCGCCGCCACCGCTCCGCCGCCGTCTCTCCCGCCTCCACCGCCGGCCGGCGAGCCGCCCGAAGCTTCCTCTATGTCCGGCCATGGAGGTAAGCTCCCCAAACCCAAGAACCCTAACCCCCACCCCCAAACCCAAGAACCCTAACCCGAAATCCCCATCTCAATTCAATTCCTAGTGTAATTGTGAGTGATTGATGGATGAGCAAGAAATCAATCGATTGAAGAGAAGTAAATCTAAAAAGAAATAGACCTTGGAGGCAGTCGCAGTTCTCAGCCTCCTTCCTGACGACGTCGAGCACAGAGTCGATAAGTTCAGCACCCTCAGTGTAGTGGCCCTTGGCCCAGTTGTTCCCCGCTCCGGACTGGCCGAAGACGAAGTTGTCTGGGCGGAAGATCTGGCCATACGGCCCGGTGCGGACGCTGTCCATGGTACCCGGCTCGAGGTCCATGAGGACGGCGCGCGGCACGAAGCGGCCGCATGATGCTTCGTTGTAGTAGACGTTGACGCGCTCGAGCTGGAGGTCGGAGGTACCGACGTACCGGCCGGTGGGGTCGATGCCGTGCTCGTCGCAGACCACCTCCCAGAACTTAGAGCCGATCTGGTTCCCGCACTGGCCACCCTGGATGTGCAGGATCTCCCTCATGGCTGGATCTCAAGGTAGGTAGCTGCAGGTAGGAGGGGAGCAGAGGGGAAGTGGTTAGCAGCCAAAAAACGATGGAAACGTTACTCCAAAATGAGACCGAAGGACCAGATCTGTGTAGGGATCACTATCTCTAGCACGAAATCAAACAGATCCGAAGGAGCAAAAAAAACTAAGGTTCACAGAAATCCCAAATAAGAGAAGAGCAACTTGACTACTTGAGATCTATGACAAACTTGCCTCAGCAAAGCACTTCACTGTGAGCACACCCAAGCGCCCAAATCCCAAATAAGAACAGAGAACACTGCCTATGAACAATTTGAAAAACAAATGCCTAAACAAAAAAAAAATCAAACGCCAGCAGCAACGCGAACAACAATCCACCCAAATCCAGACCAAATCCAAACCCTAACCTAAATGGAACCTACAAAAATCCCCAAATCTGCCACCAACAGACAAATCGCCCACATGAGCACGAAACAAAACCAAAATCCATCAGAAATCCGACGCTAGCAGCAGAAACTGGAGCAAGGATTTCGTCGCATTTTACCTCAGAATGGGAGTGGGCCGTCGGGATGAGACTGAGGAGAGGGAAATGGGGAGATGGAAA
The DNA here is from genome assembly GCA_015342445.1 of Digitaria exilis. Classification (NCBI taxonomy): domain Eukaryota; kingdom Viridiplantae; phylum Streptophyta; class Magnoliopsida; order Poales; family Poaceae; genus Digitaria; species Digitaria exilis. Next base: position 2,879,476 of record JACEFO010001663.1, read on the forward strand.
ATGGGCGAGTACCCTAGAAAGGGGTCGGGTTTTATAGTGGGCGCGGGGGCTAGGGCGGCGATCCGCCGGATCGGACGGCCCAGCCGCGCTCCCTCCAACGCCGCGGCTCAGCCGCCCAGGGCCGTCCGATCGTTCCCATCAACGGCCGGCCTCGTCGGGTTCGAAAACGGCCCGTTGGGCGCTTGGATTTTGAAATTTTTCGGATGGCCGCTTGCGGGGCGGTGAAAATGACTGGCTGGTGGCTTTTGCCCCCCGGGACGGAACGGGCGTTGCGGAGTGACGCATCTGCCCCCGGGAGCGTCTCGGCGTTTGTTTGCTTCTGATTTTGCCGGCACACAGGGTTGTCCCGTTTCGTATTTCGTATGTCACGATCGTAGTTTTGTTCGGATAATTCTATCCCGCGTACTGCCGATTATTTTTTATATACTTGTTGTCAAAACTATATATATAAACTATATTCTTAATGGATGGTTTCTTTAAAATTAATTATCGCGTGATCTTTTTTCTCTCTGCTTTCTCTCTATATCTACTTTCTGCCTTAGTTTTTTTTTAACGAACATTTCTGCCTTAGTTTTTGTGTGGACATGTTTCTTTCATGAAAACTATTTTTTCTTCTCTAGTTGATTCTCACACCTTGTCACTTTTTAAATTATACGGCATGCTATTGTTAATGTAGGTTGTTGTGATTCCATAAAAGTATGTTGTTGCTATAATGCTATGAGTCATAAAAAACTTTGTAACAAAAATTATTGCTCAAACATGTTTATATACAACGAGCATTTTGTAATACTTGAACATCTCCAACAATAGTTATTAGTTATAAGGCGATCATCTCCCCATAGATGATAGCTTAATTTGTCTAATTGTAACATATTTTATAAACTAGTATGGTTGCCATGTATTAGGGAGGTCAATGCTACTTTGCTTGTTGAAATCTACTATAGGGTGACGTAACCAAAATTTATAGCTAACTGATTCGACACTATTAGAATCGCTCAATATATTACGTTTTTTAAAATACAGTACAGTTGAAAATGCTCACATACATGTATCACATATACTCTATCAATACACGAACATAATCCTACCCTTATAAACACCTCTAAAAGGTTGAGCAGACAAATCTCAAAATTGGCAAAATCAATGCATATCCCACCACAAAAAATCTTACCATTAGCTGAGTTATGTTCGCTATAGAATTAGTGTTAATTTCCTAGTACTTTTGCTTAAAAAAATCCTACTGTACACATTGAGTTCCATATCTTAGCTTACTTCTGACTAAAATTAACCATAAAGTAAGTAGACATGTCAGAAAGGTTTTTTTGTTACTTTCATATTTCTCATTTTTGCGCAAGGCAAGTATATAAGTGAACTTAGCTTTGATTTCATAAACAATTAGATTCCCCCTAAAGTCCAAAAACAACTACATTGCATCACATGCTACCTTTATATATCGAGAAGTTGACAATTTTCAATTGTTTATACTCCCTCCGTTTCAAATTACAAAATATTATAATTTTGTAAAAAGAAATTTAATAAGACAAGTGGTCAAACATGCATTAAAAAGTCAAACGAGCTGTAACCTGAAACGGAGGGAGTATCTTACAAATACAAAAAAAAAAGGTTACTTAAACATATCAAGATGGCAAGAGGAATGAACTCCTCTATCTAGGCTAGGACGTTTAAGCGATGACGAATATGGATGGATGGAGCAAGGAGGAGGATGCCACTAGACCTGAGCATTTTGCGGACCGGGCCGAATTCGGGCCGGGCCAGCAAAAAGCCTAGTTTGTTTCGGGCCTACACGCCCATCCCATGTGTAAGGTCGGGTCTAGTTTTTGGGCCGGGCTCGGGCCGGACCGTGGGCGGGCTCGGGCTTCCCGCTCTTTTTTAGTTGAAATATAAATAAAATAAATCGTTTGGGCGGGCTCAGGCTGGCCCAGATTTTTTTTCGGACTTGGTTTTTGCTGCCCACGCCCATCCCATTAGGAGGCGTGGGCGGGCCAAAACCCACCAGGCTCGGGCCAGGCCCATGGACCGGGCCGGGCCGGGCCAGAAATGCTCAGGTCTAGATGCCACCAAGGTGGTGTCTTGTTAATGGTAAATATTAGTGATCTAGTGGAAATGGCCATCGGGCATGGTAGAACATATGGTGACTTATTATTTTGGGATGTAAGAGCATATCTAATAGATTACTCGTACCATATCACCGAAATATTTGCTATGTCCTTCACCAATAAATATGTTTTTTTCATTTTCCACTGCTACAACATATCACCGAAATATTTGCTATGTCCTTCACCAATAAATATTTTTTTTTCATTTTCCACTGCTACAACAAAATTTAAAGCCCACATATATAAGAGAAGTGGACCACACCTATGCATGGGTGGTTTGGTGGAAGTGAGGTGTGCTTTGGTAATTAAAAAAGAATTTGATAACCGTAATGGGATCGTTATCTTGTGCATAATAGGCATCGATAAGACAGATATAATGCGCATTAATATATAGAAAAAAGTTATCCTAACATTTTTCCTATTTATACTATTCCTCCTCTTATAAAACATGTTTCCCAAGACAACTACAGTGTTTTTCATACACTCAGGCTGTGTTCAGATTAGGGTAAAAAACACTGTAGCTAAAAAACACTACTGCTAAGTCCTGAGAAGCGTGTGCTAAGTCCCGTGAAGCATGTTCTGTGAGAAGAAGAAATAATTGAATAGTGAAAAGTCAAAATAAATAGTGTTTAGTTTTTAATCCGAACACGGCCTCATAGACAAAAATTGCACGGGACATGCTTGATCCAGTATGCCAGCCCCAAGCGTCCCGTGAAATGTACCAGCACGCTCAGCGCTTAAAATGACAGGGGGTAGATAAGTCATTCCACGTCGTGTGACCACCCGTGGGGCGTGGCGATGGATACGGAGCAGCAGGCGAGGAGCGTCCATTTGTCTGTCCCGTTTAGTTTCAAACCATTTCCCCTAGAAATATATTATTCATCTAACTTTTTTCTATTTATCCTATTCCTCCCACTCACAAAACACTATTCATGTACAGTGTATTTTTAAGTCTACAGTGTTTTTTCGGGAAATCTTTCCCAATCTAAGCACACCCTTAATCATTGTAGTCAAGAAACGGGTTTGACCTTTACGCTCGAGCAGATGAGCTTCGCTCCTCTCCAAGAAGAGTTTTTTTTCCTTAATAATGTATTTATTTACCCCGCCGGGCGCCGGCGACGCACTGCTGAGTGCTGACACGGTCACTCCTCCCGTAGTCCGCACACCACCGAGGCACATGGCTACGGGCACACTCTGTCCTACCACGTACAAACCCAACATGTGCAAGAAAGGCCACACACAAACAGGATCTCGATCCCATCGCCCCCAGATGCATCTCCTGTTGTTACCTCTAGCTACTTGACACGACAAGAAAAAAAAAAGAATGGGCATTTTCGATCGATCGCTTCATTGTATGGTAATCCTTGAAAAACAAAGCATGTCTACTAGTACTGGTTCTTTGGCTGTGCCTTGAACCGTGTAACTAAACAGAGCAAAAGTCAGGGCTGATTAAAAGGATTGCCAACTTATTCTGTCCGTGCTCAGTGATTCGAAGACACAGACGGAGTAACCAAGTGGCAGGTTTGGGTGGTTCACCTCTCGCTCACGCTCAACCTCAATCATTGTAGGTTCACACACCACTTTGATTAAAAAAAAAACATTGTGCAATGTGCATTGCTGGGCATCAGACGAGACCGCAGACCAGGATTCCAACACCCGGCATATGAGAAGATTCAGATCGGAAGCGTGAGTTTATTCTCACCCCCCATGCGTAATAATGCACTAATGTACTCCAACCTGTGCTTAAAAAAAAAGCTAGTGTACTCCAATCAGCCGGTGGTCAGCTCAGCTGGATCGATCACCACCGGTCTCGAGCTCACTCGGTCTGACACTCACACTCCCCAGTCGCACAGGCCGTCTACCTTTCTCTCGTGAGAGATGATGAGGAGAAAAACGAGATGGCCTGTCTCCCGTGACGGGCAGTGGCAGACCACGAGCGGGTCACATGCGCCGATGCGTAGGGGCAGAAAAAAACAGCAGCGAAGAGGGCAGCCGTGCTGCGTCGCCGGCCGCGGCCACTGTTGGTTTGGGCTGGCGCGCGCACCTCGCCACGCGCCCGGGTCGGTTATTGGCGCCGTGCGGCAGTTTGTTTTAGGTAGGGTTTCCTTGGGAAAAATGAAATGACTTCACTCGAAACTTTACATCTCCTAGGACACTTTGTTCTCCTGGCCGGTAACAATAGCTCGATACGTATACACAAGTGGCTCGGTGATATGCGGCTTCCCTGTTGACACCGTACCGAGTATACGAGCGCCATGTGTTTGCGCCGTGAATGCGCACCATCGCTTCTGCTTGTCGCCGCACGGCGGGCCGGCAAGGCGCACTCGGTACATGTGCGAAACACGGTAAAAATTTCGTTGTACGATACACGCACCGTCGCTCGTCGACGGACAATTGATTTTGTACGCTGGGTACGGCGCCAAAGCGCATATACTAAGCCCCACTGACGAGCGTCCTGCCACGGGTCCACACACGCATGTGATTGGGGCCGTGGCATACTTGCATGGCACTCACGTCCAGGGTTTACAAACCCGCTACAGTATCGATTTTTTTAAATAAAAAAACGGTCCGGAACCGATCAGTTCGGACCGGTTCCCACCGATTTTGTAAACCCTGCTCACGTCACGTACGTCCAGGAGGCTTCGGCTGTGCGGTGCCACAGCTGCGGTCATCCTCGCTGCTCTCACAGGCTCTTGGCCCTTCCGCTGCGGGGGCGATGGCGTGCGTGGTTGGAGGGAAAGGCGAGGAAGATCAAAGCAAAGCAAGCGAACAACAGATCCCGTTGCTCAATGCGGATTGCTGATCCGGATGACAGGAGCGAGGCACCAACCGGGATCGCGTTGCGCCGTTGCTAATCTCCGAAACTGGGGCCAAAAAGAAAAGGCCCGGCGTTTGTTGCCTGCCGACACTTCCTTGATATCTCGTGACCGACCGACACCTCGGAGCACAATGCTGCTGTGTGGCAATCACCTCAGCGAGAAATAAGAGAATTTGTTTCTGTCTAGACATACTACGAACGACTTGACGAGCTCTAGTCACAGTGAGCTATTCCCGGATTTACCGGTGCTGATCCAAGCTAGAGAGTCGATCGGATGCACGCTGGCATGCTGCTAAGCCGTTCGCAGGCACATGGGTGCTCCGTCCTCGCTTCTACAGTTGTACACCTGTACCCGTTTCCTGTGTGGTGTGTCAAAGCGTCGCCGTTGCTGGCCCCCTGCCTCTGGCCCGTTTCATCGCTTGCGACCGGGACAAGGACAAGGGCACAGCATCCCGAACCTCATCTGATCTAAACAAAGCTAAGGTGGGAGGCGATTAAGAACTCGGTGAAGGGATCTCTCGCTCCCTGATGGCATCGTTTGGTAGACCTAATTAGCTGCCTTGTCCTTTTTCCATGAGATGACACCGACACCTCTTTTTTTTTCTCTCTCTCTCTCTCTCTCTCTCTCGTTGGAGAGAAAAATATTGTGTCACCAGCTGTCGCAAAAGGGACCTGCGTTCAGCGAAATGCAGCGGAGATCGACCATCAGGGAGTGCATTGTACGACGCCGATTAATGACGAACCCAAGACCGTGATGCCTTGTTTGCATGGGGTACTTTAGCGTTTAATAAGACCATTCATAAATATCAAGTAGGCATCGGAAAGCATCGCTGGCTGGTTCTTATGGTCCTGCTAGTCTGTTTGGCAGTCAGAGAGAGGGGGACCTTGTATATTAGCGATGCTCCAATGCAGATCCGTGATCTGCAATGCATCGAGTTGAAGCACATGTCCCTGGTGCCTGCTTCCCAACTGCGTGTGGGTTGAGAATTGAGATGCCACCTAACACGAGGATGCAAAGAAGCAGGGCGAGAGGCTAAGGATTGGTCACTTAACATGATTCAACTGCAGACTGCTGCTCCATGCCTTCAGAGTTTATGCCAACTTGCAGCCAAAGAGAATAGAGCACACATCACACTCACAATGCAGGCGTCCCAACCCAAAACACTATGTTTTTTTGACATCGTCGTCATAGACGAAGGTGCAACGGCGCATCCAGGACAATCTACATGTCATTTTCCAGGGGGGTCCCGTTTCTGTCGCAACTAAATCCTTGCTTGTGCTCGAAGTGGGAGGAAATCATGCTGCTAAGAAAGGTCCAGCGTCAACTCTGGTTGGGAAATCTCCTCAGCGCACACTTGCTGCTGCATAATTGTCACTGGGTTCTATGATCAATCTGCCAAAAATCTCCAAGCCACTTTCCAGCTGGGTTTTCTTTTCTTTCTTTACTCCGCAGACGTTGCTTCTGCCAGTGAAAATGCGCAAGCACCAAGCCACCAACCGCATCTGCCGCATTTTCTTCAGGTACACACTTTCTACATCAGTCCCGTCGGGGAGGAAACACACGCTTTGGATCCGGTTGCAATATCATTGCTCTGAACAAATCTCAAAACAGAAAACATGATGTTAAACTTGCATCTGAATTCTGTAGTATACAGGAAAACTCTAGCCACTCAGGCCAAAAGAAAAACCACACATTTTATTGTTAGCTATGCATATCTGACAACTTTTCTTGTTGCACCTGTTCATGATTACTTCGTGCCTTGGCGGCTGAGAATAATGAGTACAGACAATATTGAATTGCTACAGAATTACTAGAGTACATGCTAATGAGTACATTGTACTTTGGACAAAGAGAATCATACCAGTTTCAGCCATCCATGATTTAGTGTCTGCAGGGATCCTAGTTGCGGCATCGCTATCAACTTACTACATAGCATCAATATCATATCCAAAATTGTCCCCATGAGTTGAAATTAGCAGTTTAGCTAACTAATACTTCTCCGTCACCAAAACAATAAGAGATCCAAGTATATAGCACCGAGAAATATAGCTTGTTCAGCTCATAGTTCATGGCAGAAGCAGAACTACAAAATGATTATCTTTCGGTGGCATAACCAACAGCAATTAACAAAAGACACATTTGATTGCACAGCTTCAAGGTTACATAATCTACAAGGACCGCACAATGGCTGATCCTGATGCACCATAAGACATGTCATCACATGTTCCAGAAAGTAGGATCAAGTCAGCCTGTTTCCTCGGACCCCTTTGATGACAACCAATGTTTTCCTGGGGGACAACAAGTAATGTGCCAAACCAACAAAGGCTACTTATGCTTCTGGTGACAAATAACAGCGCTACAAGACGAATCTGAGTCAATCAACCATAAACCCATATTTTGAAGTTGCTTTTGAACTGAATCCGAAGCCATACTGTGAGACCAGAAAAGCACATTACTTTGACCTTCTGATATTGATTTGTATGAGGTGTTAGGCCCTAATTCGATAACTCTGAACCCTTCATCTAGTTTTCCCAGTCTAGCACCAGCGCTGCTCGCCAGCACTTCAATCAATATAGAAACAGAACCCTTCTGTTTGAGGGAAGAAGAAAGATCACTAGACGTATACATTGCTTTAACTCTCGACATAATAAGGTCATTCCATGCTTTTTTCGACTCTAGTGAGCTCCTTATAAATATCATTCCTACATCTGCACTGAAGAAGTCAATTGATTGATCCAATGGCTCGATCAACTTACTGCCAAATGAAATCATATTTCCGTTTAGTAGCCATAGATTGTAGCCTAGGTCCAAGCAAGCTTTTATCACATAAGATTTAACCAACGTTTCCTTAGTAAAGTCACCAGAGCCCAGAAAACTACTCATTTTGATGCTATCAAGAAATCCAATACCATCAATGACAGGATATCCTCGATGAGCAATATCATCCAGAAACTCTGAATTGTCAACAAGGAAAATGTAATTCTGCATGTCTGTCTTGTCAAGATGGCAAATCAAGTTTCTTGCAAATCTCTCTTCTATTGAGTAAAAACTTACAAGTACAACAGTACCTTTTTGTTGCACTGATTTGAGCACAGAAACAAGTTCACTAAATTTTCTAACAACTCTTCCTGGTAGAATTTTATCGAAGCAAAAATCATACCACTTTAGCTTCTCTAGATGCTGCAATTCCCATAAATTGAAATCAAGATTCTTCCCATCCAACAAAATAGAATCTGGCCCAGCACTTTTCTCATAGTTCACACCTGCATCCCGATGAGATACACTGAGGGCCATTTCCTTCAGGAAGTTTGTGTAGATATTGAAGTATCCACGTGAGTGCACAAATTTAACGAACCAAGGGGTCCATATTCTCTCACCAATCTTTTTATACCATCCTGTAGTTATCTGCAACAGTTGGAGTGAGCAACAGCATCAGCCAAGCTAATAAATTTAACAGAATACGAAGTTCTTATATCATCTTAGGGAGGAGAAACATGATACATAAGTTTTCTTACTCTGGCACACTAAAAATTTGACATAAGTTACATAAATCTCCCATTACCACAGTAACTGAAGAAGCACATATATATTAAGAAAAAAAAGTTTACCATGCCTTGGAGAATAGGCTTGAGTCCTTTGGCTTTGTGTTCATCATACCATAATCGAAATTCTTTCCATGGTTTTGGAAAGAGAAGTTGGCCCCATGTTCCTACCATCTGATACAAGAAAAGCCGAGTTTCACTGTCCAGCTTTATCTTGTTTCCATGTTTACCTGTTTAGTTCAAGACCAACTGGTTAACATAGATTTATTGCCAAATTGCCAGCAGTTGCTATTATAATATAGGAGTAAGTAGTGTGTAAATAATTATGATACGGCATTTTCTTTGGAGCCGAAAAACCAGTAGAGTCACACAAGTAAAAGAATAAGAAGAATCAACTTTCATAAGACAAATCTAGAGGAAATTTAGAGTTACTAGCAATGTGATCATAAATAATAAGCACACAAATTACTACAAAAAGAATAGCCACCACAAGTTCACCTATAAGTTGAAGTCACTGTTTTGTATATAGCTAATAAAATCTGTGCCCTCATAATATGGCATTGCACGATCATAACACCAAACCTCTAATCGTCTAGATTACACAATGAAGAGAATCAAGCAAACATGACCAAACAAAGCTAACCGTTGCCATACTCTAATTAGATCATACCAGAAAGATACTTGAACGCACTAATAATGCATACCCAGTTTGCAATATAACCTTTTGTATATCTGGCAGTTTCTGCACCATTTTGCGTACAATAAACTGCAGGTTATCATGGACTGATACATCAAACCTATTGTAGGACTAGACATGACCCAGCCCCATTTTACCAGGTTTAGCCAGCTCCGAACCCGGGAGTATAATCTGAATAATATATCAGTCTATGTGTGGGCCTATGTTTTAGTTGAAGTCTGGGACTCTCAATTAATAGTTTGTATTGTACAATGATGCCCGGGGTTTGGCCATATGTCTAATTTAATCTTTGGACCATTCACACATTATGTTAAATGCAGAGTATACACTGAATGCCATATCCAAACTAAGATATCCAAAGAAGCTGACTGGGATTACAAAAATTGCTATTACCTAAACCCAACATGATACCTCAGATATCACCACCAACTCATAGTGCACAATAACTCGAACAACGGATCATACAAAATTAACAAGTAACAGTTTGGGTTAGTGTACGATGACTGACGCCTGTATAATATAGTAAATAAGCTTCTACTTGGAGCCAGGGCTACCTGCTACTGGCATCTTCGTTCTTATCTTTTTAAAAATAGATGAAGAAAACTACAATAACAACTGATAAAAAAGCTGAAGTCTGAACAAACTGATTCTTCAGTAAGATAAGTGCTTACATGTTAAGAGACTAATCAATAAGTGCTATCTACACTTCAACAGCACTGTGATGACTGGCCAAGTTACAATGTTTAGATATGCTGCTAGGTGTTAACATCTGATCAGATTAGGCACTAGATACATTCTTCTCACTTAATTTTATATACTTAGTATTAGGGATGCAAGTTATATTTATTTTGGGTCATTGGGTCGACCCAAAAACTTGATAAAATGAATTAGGATGGCATTGTGCGTAAATAATTTAGGAGGAGAAATGAACTAGAATTGCATGCCATCATAATTATTTAGTTAACCCAGAAAACACCATTGGGTACCCACTTACATCCCTACTAGTATGCAACGGATTCAGTCGCTAACGTTTCACTCTATTTACGGGTTTGGTATAATATGAAAAAAAGTTTTGTAAGGTTCTTACAGGCTTCCCAAAGGTACCTTTCTTTCATTTATCTTCTCGGTCAATTGGCTTAAACTATTTTCCTAAATGAGGAGCGTACAACTGGCTTAATGGAACCTCTAGAAATACCAGCAGTAGCTACAATCTTTACTCATCTACCAAGGGGCATATTACTACATCACAACATATCAACCTGTACTATCAGATTACATGCACTTATATCATATTGCATATGGAGCAAAGAATTACGTGTAAATACATATGGAGCAAAGCCCAGTTCAACGTGAAAACCCTTATCCCCTTTGGGTTTCATTCCTTGGATTCTGTACGTGTGGTTGTGAATATACATTGTGTGTTTGTACATCTACCCATTCGTCTATTTCTTCTAATTAATATAACAGTCAGGTCTCCTGCAGGCCCCCCCACCCCCCTCTGCAGAAATCCACTCACACAGACTTGCCACGCCTGACTCACCTATTGCAGCTTTACCTCACACTACCCAATGTTGTCTATGTAACAACCTTTGTTCCTGGTCCACAGCACTGGCTACCTCACCTCCAATCCGTAGTAGGCTGCATCCGACCACAGAGAAATCCAAATGCTAAGACCTCAAACCGAAGAAATGGAAAAAGGACATAAGCTCAGCAATTCAACGTCAGTCATGCCTTTTTTCGGCCAAAGATGCTTTGTACTTAATGAAATCTAAATTTGGTTTGATGAAAGCTTGTCATTAAGAAGACGCTTTTGCTGTTTTCTTGAATCAAATTGAAAATCTCACTAAGGAGAAGTCACTGGGTTAGGTGAGAAACCAACTTATGTTGCGGTTAATTAGGTTCATATTTTGTCTTCAGCTTGGGTATTTCTATTGCATTTCTCAGAAGTAGAAGCTTAAAAGTATGAACAGACAGAACCAATCTAACCAAAGAAACCAGATGGCTACTCCCAGATTCTAGGAAGCCACTATTTTTCATGAGTACCCTGTTGTCATATACTATGTCAGTAGAGCTGAAGGGAACTTGGAAAACCAGAAAGAAAGAACATTATCCTAGAAAAAGAACCAGAAAGAGCTTGCCATGATCACACCCCACTAACTAACTCTAGTAATACGACAAGGCTGCATGCAACCAAAAGACAAATCAAATCAAACAACTTTGCCCAAGAAAAGAACTATTCTTACAGTCAGAGGGAGAATGTGTGATCAAAGTCTTTCGAATTATAGTGGATTAACAGATACATGCTTCAAAGCGATCTTGTGGAGGTATTACTCCTGTTTGCAGGAAATTTTTATTTTTTAAGTGGCTACTCCTCAACATTCTAACTAGCACCAGTAGCACGGAATCATCAAATTTTAACTTAGCTGACTTAGTTGCTTTTCAAATCGATGTTCAAGATTCTAGTGCAGATGCTCTTGCAAAACCCTAATTAATTAGTTTTCAGATCCGTGTTCAAAGTTCCAGTTACAGAAGCTCTTAATACAAGATGAGTAGATGACAATAAACTTTGTAAGTCGTAAGTGTGGAAATCCGTTATAAACATCAAATCTTCTGCTCAATCAGCCATGGCAACTCAAACCAGAGTCAGTCCTCTAAGTAATCTCAAAGAATGAGACATGCGCATAAATGGGGTAGCCAGATAAGCATAAATACTATGGTCCTTAATAGCAGCTTGAACTACAGAAAACACATAATCTAACACGCTAGATCCCATTTGCAAATAACAGGCTGCTCTCCAGGATCCTTTCTTCCGAACTAAGGAACGAGAGTAAACAATCATTTGCGTCCCAGTGCTAAATAAGCCCTCACCTGGAACGAAACGAGGTCGCTGCAGCGACGCTCCGAACACGTACGGGCTGTAGTTCTCACGGTCGTAGTAGTACTTCATGACGAGCCGCTTGAGGAATTTGTAGTAGAGCGGCGAGACCTGGAGGTCGTCCTCAACGACGAAGGCGAACTCGTCGTCGGAACCAGGCCACCACGCCTCGATCCACTGCGCCTGGAGCCCCGCGTTGGCCACGCGGTAGTGCACGCGCTTCTCGCCGTGCGGCCACGGGAACGCGTCGACGAAGTTGAGCATCTCGTGCGAGGCGGCGAGGGAGGACAGCGAGGAGTTGGGCGGGCGGTGGTCAAGGAGGACGTGGAGCGCGACGCGGTCCCCGTCGTAGTTGGCGGCGGCGAGGGAGCGGAGGCAGCGCCGAAGCGAGGCGGGGCGGTCGTAGGCGAGGAGCTTGATGAGTAGGGAGAAGCGACGGGGGTCGGGGCCGGTGGCGCGGAGGAGCGTGGCGGTGGGAAGAGTGGAGCGGTGGAGGAGGAGAAGGACGAGGAAGAGAGGGACGGTGATGATGAGGAGGAGGAAGTGGAACGGGAGGGAGCGGCGGCGGGGCGACGCCATTGGGGGCTCGCCGCCGGGCGGTGGCGGTGGAGTGGAGGAGATCGACGGAGTGGGAGGAGAAGGCCTGAGAGCGATCGGCCGCTCGAGGCCCATAACGTTTTAGTGGTAATCTAGGCCCATCGACCATCGCCCGGGCTATTAATAGGCCTATTTTGCCTTCCCTAAAAAAAAGGGCCTATTTTGCCTTGTCAATCCGTTAGATTCCATTCCCCGTTTCGACACACTTCGCATTTCACTCTCTTCTCAGGGGCAGAACCGTCAATTCTTCGAGCTCCGAGGAAACCCCAGCGGAGCAGGCCCAGTTTCCCAGCCTCTGTTTCTGTTCGGCTCCTCCTCCCCTTCCCTCACCTCGGCTCCCCTACTCCGGTCCTCGAGATCTCCAAGGCCACGAGCGCTTCCGCCTCCGCCGCTAGCGATTGGCCGCCGCCGGGGGAGATGGCAGGCCTGGGAAAGGCGATGTACGCGGTGGGGTTCTGGATCCGGGAGACCGGACAGGCCCTCGACCGCCTCGGCTGCCGCCTGCAGGGCAAGTACTTCTTCCACGAGCAGAGTAAGCGCCGATGCCCTTCCGCCCCACCTTTGCTCCTCCCTGAATCAACCCCCGGTGTCCGTCGATTCGCCCAAACACTCCGCTCGTGGAGGGGTTTTCGTCAGTCCTGCGCGGTCCAAGAGGGCTGAGCGAATCGGAGATTGTTGTATAGGGTTAGCAGCTATTTAGGGAAATGTTGCACTGTTGCGCGCGGCTAGGCTGAGTTACCACAGGGTTTTGCGTTGTAGGTTATTGCGCCCTGATTCGACTCGAAATGGACCTACCTTTTTTTTACTCAATGCATTTCGTGAAATCTAGGAGTGTTTAATTGTGCATAGTTTCACCGGTCTTGCTCGGTAATTGATTGTGCTATGTTTATGCGAATTGATAAGATTGGCAGATGACGGATGCCAACTATTTGCATGTATGGGTTTCGGTTCAAACTTTGGGTACTATTGGGTTCTACAAGAAGGTGCAAATTCCGTAGAACTTGAAGTTCCTGAGATATCGAATTGTTGTATTAATGACCTTAAAGACAGTGTTGAGTTGAATATGTATGATAGATACATACTATTGTAGAGTGGCAACCTGCTGCATTTCTTCTTTGCAACTTTGTACTTACCAAGAGAGCTTTGTTACTGACTTTAATGATGGTATTGAGTTGGATATGTATGATACCAACGTAGAGTATCAAGCCTACTGCATTTCTTCTTTGCAACTATTACACTTGCCACGAGAGTTCAAAACTGTAAAACAATTCTTCAACAAGATAGACTTGCGCAGAATTGTATTGTTACTCAACCTATGTACTTCTGTCCCTTCTTGTTTCTTGTGAATATTTGGCTGTGTTGGGTCGATTTTAGTTGACTTGAGGGTTGTCCTTTAGATCTCATTTTATCTACGCAGAATTGTATTGTTACTCACCCTATGTACTTCTATCCCTTCTTGTTTCTTGTGACTATTTGGCTGTGCGGGGTCGATTTTAGTTGATTTGTGTGTTGTCCTTTAGATCTCGTTTTATCTACGCAGAATTGTATTGTTACTCACCCTATGTACTTGTGTCCCTTCTTGTTTCTTGTGACTATTTGGCCGTGTTGGGTCTATTTTAGTTGACTTGAGTGTTATCCATTAGATCTCGTTTTATCTACTAGAATTTTGTTTGCTAGAGTAAGTCACTGTTTATATTGACCAGAGTGTTGCTATTTAAATCTATACATGTTTTCTTTGTCAGAGTATGCCATTGTTTATATCATGAGTAATAGTTGGGACGTGAAATTATGGATTGTTAAGCCTACTCATATCTAAGCTGCTACTTTTGGGAACGATTCAAATGCACTTGAACTCCTTGGGGTTCCTTTTATTTTTGCCCTATCCAATTTTTAGTTAATCTTATACGTGCACGTGAGCTGCTTTGGACATGAGAGTGGAACAAGACAACAGAATTGACCATCTAGCTGATCCTTGGAACATCCATGTACCTAACACTGTTGTAAAACACATGATTTGAACTGAAATTGTTTTCTTCATAGGAAAACCATGCATAAAATGAATGCATTTTACTATCTTCTCGATGTTTTATTTTTTTCTCCTTCCCTGATGAAGGCCGGTGGGATGATTATCCTACCAGTCAACCAATGAATTAGGAGGTATAGTGGTTCAGGGGCAGTTTTGGATCTAATAAGTAATTACTGTATCATACAACAACAACATAGCCTTTAGTCCCAAGCAAGTTGGGGTAGGCAAGTAATTACTGTATCATAAATGGAGCATATTAGTGGAGAACCATCTGGTGAGGAAACTGAAAATGTAAGGATCATTGAAATTAGCGCTTAATGTAATAAGAAATCTGAACCACTTCCAAGTTCAGGTTAACGTAGATGGAACAGAAATCGTAACTTATATACTTCACTGTGTGTTGATGCATGGCATACTTATTTTCTCCTAGACGGAGCTACTCCCTCAGGGGTGTTTTACACGGCATATGTGTAGTTTGTGTTAGTGCATTGAGGTGCCTAAGAATCATATTACTAAAAAGGTGTACCAGGTGTGCTGAACTATGCATTGTATCTGTGGTTTTAACAAGAACATACCTAGTTCTCGCCTTGGTGTATGGCAAGAGTCAAGGATGCTGTCACAGCTGTGAGTTCATTTTAGTGCTATGAGTGGCTACCGAGTTATATTTTGGTGCTGCCTACTGTAATTCACCAAGAGTGTAAGGGTGTGTTGTTTATACTTGTATGTGAACCATTTTCTTTCTTATTGCAATGATACACAAAGTCAGAGTTCCTGCGTGCCTGAGAAAAAAACAACATTGAAAATTCTCATTCTTATTGAACGTTCTGAACATGATGGGGTTAAATTTCATGCAGCAAGCAACATGAATTATTTGTGGGAAGACGAATTTCCTGATTTAATTTTAATGTGCTAGCAATGGATATTGACGCTCCATCATGTAAGCATTTAATAATTGCTGAACACTGTATTTTATGTTAGAGAAAGTTTGAAGAATGCATGCTAGCTGCATAATGTTATTTACCATTCTGGTTTAAACTGTCAATATCAACCCATTCGGCAGCCCAGATAAATTTGGTACTCATTGCTCTGGATTGAGTGGTAAAAAGCATGTCTTCTGTCATATGGCACCTACAACTTTTATTTTCTATTTTGATTTTTCTCTTGGACCATGAGTGCTTAAAATTTCTAATGTTATTGGCTCCTAGTTCGTACTCCAATCTTATATATTTTCTAGGGTTTATCTGGCATTTTTATGCACGATTCTGTCTTAGTAAGATTACCACGATTTATTTCATTTAAACAGAACTATGCTTTTTTTATACTTGGTGTTTGTGCAACAGTTTAATGTCCAAATTCTAACATGATTGCTCTTTGGGCCGTTTCAGTTTCGAGGCATCGAACACTCATGAACATCTTTGATAAAACCCCTCATGTCCATAGAGATGCATTTGTTGCCCCAAGTGCGTCACTTATTGGTGATGTTCAAGTTGGAGCAGGAGCTTCCATTTGGTATGGGTGTGTCCTAAGAGGTTTGTGCTTCCTATCCCAGTGAACATTATTTTGATCATTATACGTACAAAAAGAAAATAAGGATCATATTATAAGCTCATATGCTCATATTATAAGCTCATATGCTCATGCATATCATTCGATATTTGAAATGTAAAGGATATATAATCATTTTCTTTATGTTTGTCTCTTGTGCAAAGGTCTTTTCTTACGTGACTTAAACAATGTTACATTAAATTTCTTGATCTTTTTGGTGATATTTTTTTTCATTGTGTTCATAAGTTTTTTCTTTTCTTTTCTTTTTTAAAAAAAACTCATGAACAAGTTTGTGAACTCAATTTCAGGGGATGCAAACAACGTTCAAATTGGATCTGGGACCAATATACAAGACAATTCTCTTGTCCATGTGGCGAAGTCTAATCTAAGTGGGAAAGTCTTTCCAACAATTATCGGTGATAACGTCACAGTAGGTAAGTATACCGTTAGATTCTTGTATCAATAACATGCATTTTTCTTTAATAATTTTTGTCCCATAGTGCCACACTTTGTTGATAAGTCACGATCTGATCACATCAGAATCTAGCAAACAGATTAAAATACTATTTGGCGCAATTCTCTGTATGTCTCAGCTCTTGATCCCGGAAAATAGCCAAAAGTTAACACTATGAAAACCCCATTTGGCAGGTCATAGCGCTGTCTTACAGGGATGCACCGTTGAGGATGAAGCTTTTGTTGGCATGGGGGCCACCCTATTGGATGGTGTCGTCGTGGAAAAGCATGGAATGGTTGCTGCTGGAGCCCTCGTAAGACAGAATACTAGGATCCCTTCTGGAGAGGTGGTGCATCACTTCCTCAGCTGTCCTTTACCTTTGGTTCTTATTTAGGTCATCTCCAGCACCTTTGTTTCTTCCCCTTTTGTTCCGCCCAACTGGTTCCAGCAAGGCATTCCCAAAGCAGGGTTTTTATGCAATGAGGGAACCCGATTGATTATACTAGATTGCACTGACCACTTTATTATGTGCCCTTTGGTGTCTAATATCCATGTGGCATATTAAGTTCTAGTGTCTATGGGTGGAATTGGAATGAGAATATGCTGCATGGGCCTTGTTTGGTATCTTATTTCTTGAAATATTTTCTTGACTAAGCTCTGTTGGGTTTAGGTATGGGGAGGAAACCCAGCAAAATTTCTGAGGAAGCTCACCGCTGATGAGATAGCTTTTATTGCTGAATCGGCTGGCAACTATTTCAAGCTGTCCAAGGAGCATGCCGCTGAGAATGCCAAGCCTCTTGAGAAGGTAGAGTTCGAGAAGGTGTTGCGCAGTAAGTTTGCTCACCAGGATGAAGAATATGATTCCACGATTGGTGTCACTCGAGAGGCCTCACCAGAGCTGGCACCTCCAACTCCAGCCCAATAAACCTCTGTTTTTGTTTCTGTTCTCTTTGCTGCCATTATCGTCTTCTATTGGACAGTGCTGGATAATTGATTGGGACACTGTTCCATGAGTTGGCGGTTTATGTTTACTTTTCCTCCCCAATAATCTTGGGTCGAGCAATGTTATAAAGCTGGCCATGTACTTCTTCCAGTTTCTGTATCAAGTATGTTTAAGATATGCTCCCTGGAAAGACAGACCCTGCTACATAGACAGATGTGCACTGTTTTGACGTGGACACTGAATTGCATTATTTTTTACGTGGTTGGCAAGGAGTGCGGTATTTTTTTTGAAGGCTGGTTTCAGCAGTCAGCACCACTAATTGGACACATAGCTCTGTAACTAAGATTTTCATGCTTTCCAGCACATATGAATCATCGGCATAAGAATTAATGCTCAGGCTCTTCTTTGAGGTGTCTCATGAAACACAAGTCTGCCTGGTGCTGGATGACCACTGAAAGTGCTATCCAGTAGATTCCTTCGGAAGTCATATTTCCAACATAGTCAGCCATTTCCATCTTGGTGGCACTATCCAGTATTGAATGGTGAACCGGGCAGCCTCATTATGGGAGTGTAAGCATTTTTGTGTGATAATCTCTGATTATAATCTGCACCAGAAACAAAAGGCTGGACAGAGACGCGAATGATTTTGTTGCAAAGAGCTAGCCATTATGCCGACTCAATTGCTCAGATCATCTCTGATTCGTTTAGATTTGTGGTGCACCTTCAATTTCCTGCTGGAGTACGCCGCTATCATGTCACCGATTGCGGTGCAACTGCTAACAAAAAAGAGATTTATCGGAGATATGAAATTTTGTACCATGTCGATCAAAATTGGTACAAAATGTGACAACTTACTTAGAACACATGATCAGATCAAAGTGATGACTTTAAAAAAAAAATCCAAAAAGTAGGTGGTAGCCTTGCATATGTTTCTTGTCACCACGGCTCTTATCACTTGTCAGCTGCTAGGCCACAGACGACACAACCTTTGTGTCGTGTTGTTCAAGCTGTCCAAAGACTTTCACCATATCTTAAATATCCTAGATATTTAAAAAGCTGCACACTGAAAACGATCCTTTTGGCCACATCTCGAAATCGAAATCACGCACCTAAAAAGCGGCACAACAGGAACCTCACATCGGATAGCGTGTTCTACAATCTACAACAAACTTTACAAAACCACAAACACGTACCGCCTGACGCTTGCCCACCTGTGCTGCATGAAAGATCTCCTTGCCAAGTCACACCTGCCCTTCAAATATCTCTCGAACGCAGCGACGTGTACCACAGCGAGTGGCCAATATGCGATAAGAAACGAGTGCACGTAAAATAAAGTGCTACTAGCTTTTGACGAACAAAGCTATATATATAAATCAACCTCATCCCGATCTCCTGAGCAACGCCTCGTACAGTTCTTCGAGCTAGTAAAGCCACGCATCAGATCACACAAACAAGTTCGTAACAACCGCTGCTAGCTGCAAAAGATGGCTTCGACGGTGGCGAGCCTCTCTACTCCGGCGACCTTCGCGGCGGCCGCCGACGTGCTCCCGAGGAGGAGGGTTGTCGCCGCCGCCGCCGGCCGCGTCTGGTTCCCCGCCGTGGCGGCGCGCCGCGGAGGAGGAGGGTTTGCCGTGGTGAGGTCGAGCGGGCCGGCGACGCCGCCGGGGATCTCGGACCAGGTGTCGGACAGCATCAAGAAGGCGGAGGAGACGTGCGCCGAGGAGAAGGACACCGGGGACTGCGCGGCGGCGTGGGATGAGGTAGAGGAGCTCAGCGCCGCGGCGAGCCACGCGCGCGACAAGCTCAAGGGGAGCAGCGACCCGCTCGAGGAGTACTGCAAGGAGAACCCCGAGACCGACGAGTGCCGCGTCTACGACAACTGAGGCGGGGAGGCTGTGTGATGAATCTGGTATAGACGAAGACGATTAAAAGGACAGCGAAGCGTAGAGGAGGCTCTGAAACTTGGTGAATCTGCATGAAGATTTATGCTTCTGTTCCTGTATTTAATCAGTATGTGCTTAATACTTTGTGTTAATATAGTTGAATATAATCAGTATGTGCTTAACACACGTTAGCAACCCGCTTGCTTGATTCAATCAGACTGAGAGGAGAAAATCGGATTCTATAAACTACAATTATGCATGTTCTGGATACAGGTCTGTGAAAAAAAAGGGCATGTTCTGGATACATTTTTAAGGAGGAGCAATCGAGGAAGAAGAGTAGGAGTAGGTGATAGATCGAGCGGAGCTCTGTCTGAGCCCGCAGCTCTCGGTTGAGTGTTGGCCTCATGCTTCCTTTTTTTTTTTAGAGCGATTGGCTTCAATTTTTTTTTAGGGGGAGCGATTGGCTTCATAGCTAGAACCTTGAATATTGCACTTGTCTGATTTTTAACCTTGATGTGTCTGTTCAATTTTCAACCTTATCGCCCCCAGCTACGACGATGGTGGTGAACGTCAGCGTCCATGGTGATGGGCGAGCATCAGAGCCTCCTACGCACTATCGAATGCCTTTACTTAACGTTCATCTTCTCTCGCCTCAGCCTCGCCGCCGACCATGCTCCCCTCTTCGACGGTATCATCGCTAGGGTACTGAAGCTATCCCCTAGAAACCAGTGACGGACACCGATGTGATGAGGATCCACAGTGAGGCTGAGCACAAGCGCGATTAGGAGCCACTCGTCGAGAACACCCAATCCAAAGCCATCACGGGAGGCACACACCCAGTAACCGGTGCCCGTGGACGAGGAGGATATGCAGAGCGACGATGAAGAGAAGTCAGTGCTCGCATGTGTCGCCATCACCATGGCGTAGGTAAGGGAGTTCGTTGCGGGTAGAGGTTGAAAATTGAATTTATGTCATAGTTCAAGGGTGTAAAATGGACTTTTATTGCACAAATCACCTTTGAAACTAGAGAAGGTTAAAAATAAACGGTTTTGATAGTTGAGGTTGAAATATTTCTGGTTTTCTACATCGAAGTTGAAAATCTAACAAGCGTACTTACCACGCATCGAACTACCACGCATCGAACTTGGGGTAAGGAGGAACGGTGATAAGAGACGAGGATGGCAGATTATTATGGACAGCATGAGGCACTATCAACATGTCCTTGATGTGTTATCGGCGAAGTCCCTGGCGGTGAGAGATGGCATACTTCAGCCGAGTGAGGGGGGCTTTTCAGAAAGGTTGTGCTAGAGCTTGACAACTTGGTTCTGATGAATCTTCTACGCTCGGAGGATGGTGGGAGGAGCCCTATTGCTGGACTCTGGCATGAGATCAGTGAGACAGGCAGGGTTTTTAATTCGTTTAGAATTCTTTTGTAACCCGGGAAGGCAACGAAGCAGCACATAAGTGTGCTAAGCTGACTTCGATGTCGAACTCGGATTGCTGCTGGAATGAGGCTTTCCCCATAGACTTCGGTAGCCAAAGCCGATTGCAACCCTGGTTCTAAGTAATTGAGATCTCATTTTAAAAAATAAATAACAAGCGTAATAGTTGAAGGTTGTAAAAAATACATTTTCCTTTCATGAATTCCTCATCGCTTGCCTCCCTGGGCCAAGACCCATTCAAGTACTCTGGCCCATGGCCATTAGCCGGCCCAGCCTGGTCTTTGCAAGTTGATATTTCAATTGGGGAAAATGTCTATATCGTCCCCCAACCTATGAAGAGTGGACTACATAACCCCCAACCTATGAAAAGGTTCATATCACCCCCTGAACTTCTCAAAACCAATCAAATTACCCCCTAAAACAAATTTGAAAAATCATAAAATGAAAATTCCAATTGTGTTGGACTCCAAATGAGTAGATATACATGCTGAACATATAATATGATATATTTTAATATATTTTTTTACTACTGTTAAGAAAAGCGTAGATCTAAAGATATAGTAAAAAAATATACTAAAGTATACCATATTATATGTTCAGTGTGTATATCTACTCATTTGGAGTCCAACACAACTAGATTTTCTATTTTATGATTTTTCTATGATTTACTATGATTTTTCAAAACTACTTTAGGGGTTAATTTGATCGGTTTTGAGAAGTTCAGGCGTTGATTTAGACCGTTTCATAGGTTGGGGGGTTATGTGGTCTAACCTCTATAGGTTGGGGGGTTATATAGACTATTTACTTTCAATGGGTGAATCTAAGATTGAAGATTAATCATGATTAAGATACTTTCCTGATTTAATTATATGATTATACCAAATTTACTACTGTTATTATCGATTATCTGTTTGGTCTTTCCTTCTATAACAGATGCCGATTGATGAATTTCTGAGCCAAACTTTCCATCGAGAGATCAAATGTGGAAAACCATAATTGACGTCTGCATTACGAAACATCAGCCAAAGAGGCATCAAGGGGGTCTCTGCTCGACAACGGTGTTGCTTATCTTTGCTTTGGAGATGCCGATAAAGACCTCTGCGGCTTTGCATGAGACAACTGAATTCAGAAGAGTATTCTGTGAACATTTACAAATGCATTGTGCAGGCAGAAATAGTGACCATCCAGCTCTGTACAGCTATTAACAAACATCATGGATCGTCTGTCGCCTGGGAGGTGACGACATAACTATTAATAGCATTGCAATGCAAATCCACGGCGCAATATTTTTTGAAGGTCCTGATTTTTTTTTCCCACTCACTATTTGCCGAAGAAAAGGCTACTCGCTCTCGACTATGGACTGGAATGGGCTAAGCAGCCCAGTTCAGTTAGACTCATGGGCCAAGGCCCCAAATGATGATCCTCTCTCCCCCAAAGGAGGAGGGAAAAATTGGCGCGCTTTGCACTGTCTGGCGGGAAAACAATGACTGCCATCCCCATCCCCATCTGTCAAACGCCGAACCCTCATTCCCTCAAAGCTCCGATCAGATCGATTCCTCCCCTCGCGTGGAGCAGGAGCGCCCACCGCCGGCGACGAAGAGGGCAAGGCCCTCACCTCCACGAGCCCAAGACGCCGCCGCCGCCGCCGCCTCTGCAGAGGATCGGCTGAGCGCGCTCGACGATGCCATCCTCCACGCCATCCTCGTCCGCCTGCCGCTCCGCGACGCGGCGGCGACGACCGCGCTCTCCCGCCGCTGGCCGCGCGTCTTCGCCACGCTCCCGCGCCTTCTCCTCCACCCGGCCACCTTCAACCGCCGCGGGTTCCCCGACGAGGGCTGCGACGACTTCTGCGAGGACCCCGCGCGCTGGATCGACGCCCTCGACGCCGTCCTCGACGGCCGCGCCGCGCCGGTCGCCGCGCTCGAGATCCACGCCAGGTTCCTGTTCCAGTTCCGTGACTGGTTCCGCGGCGCGTTCCGCGAGCTCTGCGGGAGGAGCGGCGGCCTCCTGGAGCTCAGCATCGACAACACCAAGCACTCCGAGTCCGAGCGCTACGAGCTGCCCACACCTATCTACAGCTGCACCACGCTCACCTCGCTGGACCTCTACAACTGCCGGCTCCGGGTGCCAGGAAAGCTCACCGGCCTGCGAGCCGTGCGATTAGGCCTGGTAATGGGTCGTGATCCGGCCCTAACTCTGCTCCTGCCCTTTATGATGCAGTAGGTAGTCCGATTCCGATCCGATCCTCCTATAATTATTAACATCCGATCCTATCCAATACTTCCACAAACATTGTCCTGATCCAGCTCTGATCCTATTCAAGCTCACGGGCCGATCCGTGGGCTCTTCCTAGCTAGCGCACACTGCAAGCCCGTGAACTACATAAAGCTAGCAAGTTGACGGCGCCATCGCTTCCGCAAGGAAAAGCATAGATTGCTGCTTGTCAGGCTCCTACAGTCCCACTGGCCACTGGTAAACACACTCACGGATAAATAATGTGTAAATAATAATGCAAAATTACATCCATCATAATGACGAGTGCAACATCCGATCCTATAGAACATTTCCTTCAGCCCAAAAATGAAATGAGAACTGCACCTTCAGTTTCAATTTCAGTTCATTTAACTCCAGAATATCTTGCTGTATGAAACACAAAACAACAATTAAATTTTGCAACTAGTCAGTTTAGCAAAAAAAACACTGAACGTAACAGGCATCAAGCATGTTTGAACTGAACGACTCTACATATATAAGCATGTCGGAACTGAACTGAACTCATATAGATATAAATATATCTGAACTGAACTGAACTGATATCAACATGTCTAACTTGCACTACTCTGAACTGAATCAACAGCCTCATCATAAAAAATTAGGCTTCCTATGAAGTAAAAACTACTGCCACAATCACTAGAAAAATGACAAGACTGATACAAATACAATAAATTTCAAATAGTCACCTACATCAATTAATCATCTTCCTCATCATCTGAACCATAAAACCTATGTCCACATAACGGTTCACCTTCCTCTTCATCGTTATATCCAAAAAACCAGTCTTTGGTGCAAAGAGCTTCAAGTGTTTCAGGAGAAAGCGAAGTTCTATTTTTCCCAATTATCCTTCCAGCTGCACTAAAAGCTGATTCCGAAGATACGGTACTCACAGGAATAGACAAAAAATCTCTGGCCATTAGAGACATTATAGGATATGCATCTGAATTTTTTTTCCACCATCCGATGACGTTGAAATTCTCATCTGGATGCACAAGTACTCTAGGATCCTCCAAATAAGTGTCCAGCTCTGTTCTTTCAGAGCGAGCATCTGAATTCTGAGATGCAAACTGAGCAAATGCATACTCAACCCGTTTTTTACCACAAACCAGTCCAAAGGAATTCATATCAGACTCACTGGACTCGGGGGCTGATCATTAGGTTGTATGAACACGGGCAAGTTTTGGCTCCTCACAATTTTTTCATACTCTAGGTAATACTTCCTCAAGTAACGTTTCAACTCCCTCATCTCCGATTCAACATGTGCACAAACTGAATGGAAATAGAACTTGACGAAATCAGTTTTCAAAGATGGATCTAGAACAGCAGCTATGAGGAGAACAATATTGGATTTTGACCAGTACTTCTCAAATTTAGCATACATAGCATCAGCTAATGCATTAAGGAGCTCGTTCGTGTTCCATTGTTCATCGAGTAACACGACTCTTATAGCCATCACCATCTTCAAGAAGAGGTGTGCAGTAGGATGTCTATCCGCTGAAAATGCCTTTGTCGCCTCGCTGAATTCTTGCAAAAAACCATGCAGAGCATCAGCTTTGGCCCATTCTTCTTCAGTAGGAGCTTCGTGATGCTGCTCAGCTGCAAATCTATTTAGAGCTACCTTGTACTTTATTGCTTCATGCAGCATATCATAGGTTGCATTCCACCGATGTGGCACATCAAGGACCAGTCCAGACTTACTTTTAAGACCTTTGTTCAAAGATTGAACGATTGAATTGAATATCTGCATACGAGATGGTGATGATGTCACAACTTTGATGATATCTCGTACTCTTTTAATTGCATTTGGAATCACCTTGAGTCCAGCTTGAACCATAATGTTAAGTATATGAGCAGCACACCTCACATGGAGGTGTTCACCTCTGAAGAACATTTCACCACCTAAAACACTCTGCATGTCTGCTGCTGCTCTGTTGTTCACACTTGCATTATCCAAAGTTAAGGTAAATAGCTGGCCAACTAATTCCCATTCCATCAAGCAGGAGGTAATGCCATCTTGCACGGCATATGATGTATGAGGGAATGCAATTTTCTTGAAGGAAATGATCTTCTTCTGGAGCTCAAAGTTGTCGTTGATGAAGTGTACCGTGACACCAAGGTAACCCAAGTTCTGATTAGATGACCACAAATCTGCTGTCAAGCTAACATGTGATTTCAATTTTGTTAATTGGCCCATCAAAATTAGCTTCTCCTCTTCATACAAGCAAACACAATCTGCACGTTGGGTCTGTCGACCAACTACTTTGAATGATGGCTGGACATAATTTATCATTTCTATCCAGGCTGGGTCTTCAGCTTTCCGAAAAGCGATCTCCGCACTAATGAAATACTTGGCTATTAGACCTCGAAAGACAACAGAATCAAAGGCAGATTGTTCTCCATTAGACTTGGTTTTCAATGTTGCTAAGAATCTGTCCCTCTCTTCCTGTGGAATCTCATGACAGTGATATCCAATATGTCTATTCAGATGGGTTGTCCCTTTCCCGGGCACAGAAGATAACTGGAGCTTACAATATTTGCAGACTGCCTTCTCTACTCCATCTACTAGTTCTGACTCAACAAATTCCCAAACTTTTGCCCTTTTCTTTGATGAGCGACTCGATTGATCAGATGACATGAACTCACGACTATCCCCAACTAGGTCTCCAACCAGGTCTGGCACAGATGAAACCCCTTCCATATCTAAACAGTAATGTACTGCAATAAGCCAATAAATAAATAATAAAAAAATAAACTGAAAATCCACACAACAACTAAGGTACATATATCATGTAACTGCAGTAATGTTCAATCCCTAGTGACAAAAAAAGGAGAGATGGTGGCACTAGTGACAAAAAGAAGATGCAGTTGTTGTTAATTACAGGAAGCAGGAGCGAGGTCGACGGCGGCGGCGCGAGCACCTTTCTGCGGCACGAGGGACACCTGCCCGCTGTACAAGAACTGCAGCAGCAGCGACGCGGAGTCTACAGCCCCTTCCTCACAGGATCTTGAAGACAAGAGGCAACGGCGACGCGGGCGGCGGCGGCGACGCGGGCGACGGCGGCGGCATCGCTTCTCCGTTCTCAACCCTAGCTGTGTGCCCTGTTCTGTTCGTGACTGCAACCCTTCGCTGTGTGCACGGGCTGAGCCCTTAATCTCGACTCACGGGCTGAACTGGGCCGTGTCCAAAATCCTATCCATGCCAATCCTTCTGAGCTAAGGCCCGATCCAATCTGGCCTTTTCTTTAGAGAGCCCATAATCAGATTAAAATAAGCAGCCCATGAGCTTGATGGCCCGCAAGGCCCTCGGATCTGCGTGGCCCATTACCAGGCCTACGTGCGATCGCTCCGGCTCCGCAATGTGGTCGCCACGGACGCGGATGTCCGTCGCTTGATCTCGCGGTGCAGCGCTATGGAGCATTTGGAGATTCAGGACATCCACAGGAACATCGTCATACGCTCGCCGTGTCTTGAGAAGCTGGACATCTGCTCGTACCGCCCGCTCTGCATCTCGGTGAAGAAGGCGCCACGGCTGGACACGGTGGGGTTGAGTCTCTTCTATTTCCATGGTTGGATCTTCCGCGACACCATGTACTCCGATGAAGACTACTCATTGTCCGAGATCAAGGAGATGGCTGAGAGGGAGAAGCAGATAGACGATATCGGGAATTTGGTTACATTTCTTGGTGGACTTGGCTGCACCAAGAAGCTGAAATTGAACATGTGTACTGAATATTCCAAGGTCAGTTTGTGTTTGCTCGATGCCCATCTTTTAATTTGTACTCCTCAAATACTAACATTTTGTGTTGTTATGTCGCATTGCAGCATGAAAGTTTAGAAGTTTGAGGTACATCTAAATTGTAGTTTGTAACGACCCGGTTTTTCAATTACGAGAAACCAGATCCCTGTACCCTTGTGATAGTCCCTGGATCAGTAGCTATCACGTACAGAGCTCGAAACAATGTAATATCATATCCAAACCAACGAAAACATAACAGAGTCATTAATTATTACATTCCCACCAAGGGTTCGATTATTTGCCACGCAGGGCTAAAGTAGCGACAAAGTGAAATTCTAGCGGTACGGAAGCTGGCAGACGATCCTTCGTCTTCTCGGGGCTCCATCTCCACAGGCTGCACTTGAGCGTAGATCACAGCCTAGTCATACCACCCGTCGAAGTTGTTGTCGAACTCGGCGTCTCCACCTGTGTACTCACAATCTGTTCCCAAAGGATTGGAACAGGCTCACGTCACCGACTGTATGCAAGCTTTATGTGGCCTATCATCTAAGGGGATAACAATAATAACAAGGAAAGAGGCTGAGGGTTGCCTATGCATAGCGGCGAATATAAATATAACTTCATCCCACCATATCCCACATATCTGTCCCCGGGCTAGTCCCATCACACGACGGGTTCCCGGCGGCAACCACCTCATCACACACACACCTTCACTCTCGGTTGGTGCACGGGCTTCCAACCCCGTCATCTCAATAGGCACAATCGGATCACAAGGGAAGCGGAGCTGTACCTCCCTCTCCCCGACTAAACCCACGCCCTCACTCACTCACCTATAGGGGAGAGAAGCAGATCCCAAAACAATGGCCGACTGGCGTGTAGTACACTGCGGTATCCATGGCCGAGACCACGGCTATACGTATAGATTAAAAACACTCTGCAGAGGTTGTACGCCTGTACCCAACTCGGGCTGCTAGCTAGCCGCAACCAACTTGAGACACAACCCACAACTAGTATGTCCCTAGCGAGGATGGCACCCTCCTGCGTCCCTCGGATCTGGATATGTCGGCACGCTAACATCGGCTCCGAGAGCTGTGATAATGGTCCACCAAAGCCACTCGGGGATTGTCCATCAATCGGAAAAAGGAGGCTCCTAACCCAATTCCCTAACACTTTGTCACGCACTTGTGACCGCCTACAGTCCGGGTGCCACCCTATACTAGGCTAGCTGTTCCTCATCGTATTCTAAACAAGTTGGTGCGTACGGTACAGTGAGTACGAAGCAGTCAACAAGGTTTATGCGCCGGTACGGGTGTCATCGTCCCAAAAACGTATCCTTCGCATCGCGCGCGGTGGTCCGTGAACCGTTACCATCTCAGGTAACCGCCATACTCCTAGCTCCACATCTCAACCAAGTCACAACCATGTGCCCGCAATAGGCACCAGATGGGGTCCGCCCAGAAGCGTCCCCCCAGCTATACCCCGAAAGCCTAGGTCGGGTTTATCGACCCGCACCGGCAAGGACCATCTAAGGTCAAAATTACATCACCTTCCCATGATTACCCCACGCACGCCAAGAGTATCTACCACAAGTTCCCGCACACAGCATGCAACTCATCATCACACAACAAGACATAATGACAAGTATATATATATATATATATATATATAATCCTTTCTACACCCACGTGTAGCTACACCCATGTCCAAAAAACCATGTTAGGGATGTGTACATACTCATTTCTTATTTTGAGTATGTAAACATACCTAAAATAAGATTTATCAAAGTGCTAACCATGAAAAAATTTGAGTGGAACTCATATTTTTTTACACCTTATGATATATTACATTTTCTGTATAGAAAAGGAAGTATGTCCACATACTTCATGAATACAAAAAAATATGTCGACATACTACTTTTAAAAATCAAGTATGTGTACATACTTTATTTAGAAATGTCAAGTATGAAAAAATACCTAGTAATTTGTGAGATACACACATGGGTGTAGCTACACGCGGGTGTAGGAAAAACTCGTCCTATATAGGATAAATATATATATAGGTATAGCAAGGTACTCCATACGATAATAACAGGGCAGTGCAAGGCTCAATCAAGCTCATCATATCATGCAAAGTGCTAGCGTATCTAGTATATCAATACTTATAGGTAAACAAATAGGCAGTCGGGCGTGAACCTGGTGAGTTCTTGTCGTCAAAGTAGTCGTTCTCTTCCTCGTACGACGGTTCTTCAGCGGCGGCCCCTGAACACGTGAATACGATAAAGTCTAAGGTCCTATTTGCAAATAAGATCCAAAAAGACCAACAAGAGACTCCAAATATGAAGGAATAAAAGATCCAATTAAATCCCAAATATTATGCTAACAGGTTGGTCAAGATTTTAGTAATATTACGTAAAATGGTTTTATACTCTATAAGGTAATATCAATTTATTATTTTATTTTTAAAATATCAAAACCATCCTTTTATTTGATTCAATTCAGGAAATAAAGAGCACATGTTAGTGGGTCCCGCACGTCAACACGTGGGTCCTGAATGTTAGTTGAACACGGTTGGTTTAGGGGAGCCTCGCAGGTGTTCGGCATATTGCCCAGTAGGCATTGCCGAGATGACAAGGCTACAAGCAGGGCAAGGTTGTATGGGTGCAAGTGCAAGAGATAAGGCGATGGCTTAGAAGGCTTGCGAACAAGGCAACACCATGGTTATTAAGCACGACAGCAAGCAATCGGCAAAACACCGTTCACTTCTGGGTTGCGCTAGCTAGCTGTGTGGCTTGGTGCGTTTGGGTGCAGGCGAGGCCTGACAGCCCCTGGTGACAAGCAGAAGCCAGGACGCGCAAAGGCATGGGATGCAGGTGTGTTGGTGTGTTTGCAGGAACATGCAACCATGCATGGCAGGCTTGTGCTTG
This sequence comes from Digitaria exilis, assembly GCA_015342445.1. NCBI lineage: Eukaryota > Viridiplantae > Streptophyta > Magnoliopsida > Poales > Poaceae > Digitaria > Digitaria exilis. The sequence goes on from JACEFO010001663.1 coordinate 2,909,349, forward strand.
TAGCCAAAACATAGAACGTGCAGGAAGCAAGGCAAGCAAAGGAAAAAGGGGTGCCCTGGTAGCAACGGTAGCATGCAGAAGCAAGCTAGGACGTGCAAAACCAAGGTATGCAGGTAGGTGTGCACGGGGAGCATCTGCACTTGTAGCCAGTTAAAGGGAGGGGCATGGTTAAGGCTTGTGTGTGTGTGGTCGTGCATGGCTGATCCATGGACATGTGCAGGACAAAGCTAGCAAAGCAACAAGTCAACAAGGTTATGGCTTGGGCGAGTGACTTGTGTGCGGAGCGACGGCAAGGCATGTGAACGGGCCGTTCAGGCATTCTGCCGAACAGGTCGTGGGCGTGCACGGTTGTGGCCATGGCGAGCTGCTGCTCGGCCGGCAGTGCATCACGGGGTGGCAGGCTTAGCTTGGCTCCGGCTCCTGCACAAGAACACACGGCACGAAGGCCGAACAGATGGGATCGGTGGCGACGGCGCGCGCAGGGAGGTTTCATCGGCGTTCATGGCCGGACAGCAGAGGGGAAAGGAAGGGCTGGGCTTGAAGGCTCACCTTGGGCTTGCTGGAGGTCTAGGCGAGGCAGGGAGGGTGGCAGGTTCGGCTCGTGCTCGTCTGCGTCGCGGTCAGCAGCTCGCAGTTCGTCTTGGGCATAACATCGAACACCTTGTGGGCGACCTCTAGTGCAGCATCTTGGCTCGTCGGCGTTGCGGTGGAGCTCGGCTCAGTGTTGTCGTTGTGGACGCAGAGCTCGCGGTCGGCGGCGTCGTCCCTCGGTGCGGCGTCCTCGGTTCCCCTTCGGCTTCACAGCGCGGCGGCGTGATGGCGTCGAGGATGCAGGCGAGCTTGCGGTCGGTGTTGAGCGAGCGCTTGGCGGCGTACTCCTCTTCCTCCGCCCTCGTCGCCTTCCTTCTTCTCCTCCCTTCCTCTTGCTGCTCTGGTGGACTGGTGGTCGCGGCGCACCGCACAGGGGTGAGCTCCCCCCGGTGGCGGCGGATGGGAGATGGAGAAGGGAGGTGGCTGCGTTGGGGGATTTTATAGATGGAGGCCAGGGTTTGGAAGGCTGGTTTGATGTGATGGACGGCGGTGGTCCTCGGCTTCCGGGCCATGGCCACGCGGCACACATCCAACGGCGCAAGTCCGTGGGAGGTCGCGGCTAGGGTTCGAGGGCTGGCGGCGCTGGCAGATGGGACCCATGGCGCAGGGAGAGGTGGCCGCGGCGCCCTTGTCGTGGAGCGGGAGAGGCGGAGCTGCAGGCAGCGAGAGCGGCTGCAGCGCGTGCGTGAGGGAGAGGCGTTGTGACTCGTGAGGTAGAAGAAAAAGCTGACAAGCTGGTCCCACATGTCATAGAGAGAAAGAGAGAGGGCACCTGGCTGTTGGGCTGGGCCGTCGTGTTTGATCGTGCCTTGGGCTGCTTGGAGAAAAACGCCGGGCAGGATTGACTGGTGACCAGGCGATGCAGCGATGGTTGGGTTTCATGTGTGTGTGAGAGAGAGAGGTAGATTAGCTGGGTGATTAGCAAGCAGGTTAGCAGGGTTAGATCTCACGTGTTATCAGAGAGAGAGAGAGGGTTTGGTGGGCTGGGCTGTTCGTGAACAGCTGCATGCTGCAGCATGCAAGTGCGGTGGCCTCACGTGAGTGTGGGGAGATTAGCAGCTAGGTAATTAGCAGGAGGGGTTGGTTAGGTTAGCATTTGAATTTGAATTTAATTCAAATTCAAACTCCCACTCAAATTAAGTCCAAGTAAACCAAATAAAATCCAAATTGGCACACTTTCATATTTGCCCTTAGCAAATTGAAATTTAATTTAATTGCCTCTAAGAATTTAGGGGAGAAAGAGGGCACTCCTATTAGTTTCAAGAGAGTTTTTCATATTCACACACAAAATTTTAAAAATTTGGATTTTTCAAACAACCAAAATTTCTGGACTGTTACATAGTTTCCATGATGTGATCCACATTATGTTCCTTTGTTCCACCAAACTCCATCACTGCTCATAATTTCTCAATTTGTTTTACACATAATTTTCTGTGTCCTCAATTCCTCATGATGTGCATATGTTCCTGTTAATGCTGGGGCTTCACATTGAGGCAATCTCCTCAGAAATGCTAATTGATAGCCAAGGACAGTCAGTGGAATACACTTAAGAGTATATACTTTAGAATAGGATGTAACAAAAGGGTTATAGTGCTACCTGTCTACTACAGTAGGTGTGAATCCTGAATGGCTCGCATAAGGGGATCACCATTTACTACAAGTCAAAATCCTGATTGCGTCCTGAGTGGTCTTGCTATAATTGCATTTGTTCCTTGTATATTAATAGAAATTTGAGAAAATTGAAATGGGAAGGATCTTTGAACTTAATTTTTAGACAGAATTTCCTCACCTTGTATTAACTTTTGGTATAAAATTCGCAAATTTTATAAATGGTGTACCAAAGAACACTCATTTAAATTTCATCATGCAAAGCCAATGGATTAGCCTTGATGTGAACCCAGTAGGTTAAATTGATGAAATTTATCATGTGAAGTAGTAAATGCCCTCTCTTCCCTGAGCTGTATAGTTCGCTCTTGATGGAGGGATGTTCACTTCAATTTTTCTTCTTGATTTTTTAGATCTCTTTTTTACTTCTGTTTGACGATATTTTGTCACAACAAATTGAACCCATAATGATTCATGGGAAGTAAAGAAAGGAGAGAAAGAATACACGTGTATGTGCATGAAGAATGAATAATAGAGAATGGAAACGGGTCCTGCTAGCAGGAGCTCTGTTTCACGTGCAAGCATGGCGGCTGCTATCTATGGCGCCTATATAGCACATGCACGCACATCTCTCTCAACCTTGCCAGCGTATACGTCTTTCTAGCCTTTAAAAATACGGTCCCGGCCACCGTGGCAGCCAGCATACTGGCGTCGAGGGCCTCTACAACTTACGTATGTCCGGGCTCGCGGCATCGCCGGTGTGCCCTAGAAGGTTCTGGAAACATGAAGAGCCTTGAGACCTTTTTGTCGTGGGCATCTAGCTAATTAATGTCCAAATTATCAGCTGGGTGGGCAAAACAAGTATGTGCATACGCACCGGACTCACCTGCACGATGAATTCGTTAGCTTAGGCCCACGATGCATAGTTGTTGATTGCCGTCAGTCAGTTGAGATTCTTTTAGGATCAAATCAGCTTGGCCGCTAAGCCAGGAACCTAGTCGTAGATATCTCCAGAGAATCAACGAAATCAAGGCGGCTGCAGCGTGGCCGTTGCTCCAGATAACCACGCACACTAATATTTTGGAGACGGTGGCCCAGGGAGCTGTCTATATAAACCCTGTGTGTTCATCCAAATAGGGGGCTTGGCGATGCCGTCCATGGCGGGCCTCCAGGCCGGGGCGTCGAGCACCACTCCGGTGCGCTAAGGAGAGGGGGAGTTTTTATAGTTTTCATGGTGGTTTCCACTAGATACATTAGCATAATATAGAGCCCTTAAATTACCATGCAATCATTAATTACTGTAGCTGGATAATAACATTTCCATGGTGAGCTACTGTAAACGAGCTGCTACTATAACTTGCGTAGGAAAACCACATGCAAGAAAACATTGTTGTTGAGCTGGTTCGATTGCTATCCAGAGCAGGTTTTTTTTACCGTTACAGTACCGTATTTTTTTTAAAAAAATCAGACCGGTAAACGGCTCCTACCGATCGGTTAGCCGAATGGTTCGGTTTGCTAGGTTCGGTTAGGGGCGGTAAACCAGGACTTTTTGCTACCGGTCCGGTCTGGTTTTAGCGGGAACCATGAAAACCGGACCGTTTGAACTAGTATAAAAAACCCTGATTGAGAGAGAAAATGTGAGGAGCAAGTAGAAAAAAAAAACCCGACCACCACAGTTATGCCATTCTGTGGACAATCCTGTTGTGTGCTGGGACCTGGGGCACCTTCTCAATCAGAGGCCCAATATAAAAAAAAAATCAGCGGCCGAAGGTGACAGGACAACATCTTATGCGAAGATAAAAATCAACTCTTGCGACGACCAGTCAGTCCATTTTGGTGTGCGTTGCCGCTGTATCAATCCTGAAAGGTGCATGCACGGTCAGCTCAGCTTGTAGCGGTGTGGCTGAGTCAGTGTGAGACAGCAAACTGACTGCGGTTCGCACAGGGTTATCTATCCTTCCTTCCTTCCTTCCTTCCTACCACACCACGCCAATCGTGAGACGAGACGAGACGACCGAGGCCGAGCGGGCGATGGAGGTGGCGGTGGGGGCGATGCACCCGCTCCTCCACAAGCTCGGCGAGCTGCTCGTGGGCGAGCTGACCCTGGAGCGCCGCGTGAGGGAGGACGTCCTCTCCCTCCATAGGGAGAGGGCGTTCATGCACGCCAAGCTCCGCGAGGTGGCCGAGCTGCCCAGGCCCGGCGAGCAGGTCGCCCTCTGGGCGCGCGAGGTGCGAGAGCTCTCCTACGACATGGACGACGCCGTCGACGCCTTCGTGGTGCGCCTCGAGGGGGAAGACCCTGCCCGCGGCGGCGGCCTCAAGAGCCGGGCCCACGAGCTCCTCAAGAGGACCGCCCGGCTCTTCGGCAAGAGCAAGGCGCTGCACCAGATCGCCGGCGCCGTCGGGGACGCGCAGGCCCGCGCCAAGCAGCTAGGCGAGCTGCGCCAGAGGTACGAGATGCTGCTGGAGCTCAAGGACGGCGGTGGCATGGGTTCGTCAGGTAGTACCAGCGCTTCAATTGACCAATTTGACCCTCGCCTGTGGGCTATGCTCCGCGAGGCCACGGAGCTCGTTGGCGTCGACGGGTCGAGGGACCAGCTGATCAAGGTGCTGTCCAATGGGTCCGAGAAGAATGTCCGGACCGTCTCCATTGTCGGATTTGGCGGGGTGGGCAAGACGACGCTTGCCAGAGCGGTGTACGACAGGGTGAAAGTTCAGTTCGATTGTGCTGCTTTTGTTTCCGTGTCCCGGAATCCCGACATCACCAGGATTTTCAAGAAGATGCTATATGAACTTGACGAGGAAAAGTATGCGGATATCAACGAGGCCGTCAGGGATGCAGAGCAGCTCATCCGTGAGCTGGACGGTTTCTGCAGGATAAGAGGTACAGTACGCTCCACAAGACACTTGTTCATTTTGTTTTCGTCATTAGCATGCAGAGTCGTCCTAGGCAAGACGTTTTGAAATTTGAACCTAGATTAATTTTACTTATAGAGTGCTGACAAGTGCTCTCCTATCTGAAAATCACATAGGTACCTCATTGTAATTGATGATATATGGGATGAAAAATGTTGGAAATTCATCAAATCTGCCATTCCTGAGAACAATTGCAGTAGTCGAATAATCACAACAACCCGCATATTCAGTGTCTCTGAAGCATGTCGTTCTTCCACTGATGATATGATTTATAAGGTGGGGCCTCTATCTGAGAGCGACTCTCAGAGGCTCTTCTATATGAGAATATTTGGGTACCGTCATGGATGTCCTCCTGAACTGGAACAAGTGTCTAGAGATATCTTGAAGAAATGTGGTGGGGTACCGTTGGCCATCATTTCCATAGCTAGTCTTTTGGCTAGTCATAAGCAGTTTAATGCAAAAGATCATTGGTACACTGTGCTCAACTCTATTGGTCATGGACTTAGAGAAGGTGGTAGCGTGAAGGAAATGCAAACGATACTATCATACAGCTATTATGATCTCCCTTCTCATCTGAAGACATGTTTATTGTATCTAAGTATATTTCCGGAGGATCATGAAATTGAGAGGAATCGATTGATATGGAGGTGGATCGCTGAAGGTTTTGTACAACATAAAAACAACAGCTGTAACTTATATGACCTTGGAGAGAGTTACCTTAATGAGCTTATAAACAGAAGCATGGTGGAGCCAGTAGGTATCGACTTTGAAGGCAGAGCTCAGTCTTGCCGTGTGCATGACATAGTGTTGGATCTCCTCCGTTCCTTATCAAGCGAAAAAAATTTCGTCACGATATGGGACGGCACTGAGCAATCCACACCTTCAGACATCAAGGTTCGCAGGTTATCCCTCCAAAATTCCAGTACTTCATCAGGATCTGCCACAATCAGCATGTTGCAAGTGAGGTCGTTCACTGCTTTCAACCTTGCAGTCAGGTCGATGCCATCCCTTTCACGGTTCCAAGTTTTGCGTGTTTTGGACCTAGAAGGCTGTGATCTCAAGAAATGCGGCAGCCATTTCAAGCTGAGTCATGTCTGCAATCTATCTCACCTGAGGTACCTTGGGCTGAGACGAACTTACATTACTGAGCTGCCGGGAGAAATCAGAAGGTTACAGTTTCTGCAGACACTGGACGTACGAGGAGCTCACGCTTTACAAGAACTGCCGCCATCCATCTCCGTGCTGCGAAAGCTGATGTGCCTGCGTCTTGATTGGGACACAAAGCTACCGAATGGATTGAGCAACCTGACGTCCCTGCAAGAACTGACCGGGCTGAGGGTCAGACAAGACTCTGCAAACGTTGTGCGAGAGCTCCTCTGCAGTCTCACAGGGCTGAGGGTGCTCACGATGAGGTGGGAAGAGACGACGGATTTGGACTCAGATCTGGTGCAGTCCCTAGGAAATCTCCGCGAGATCCAAACCTTGGATGTGTACGTCGATGGCGGACATGGCGATCTCATTCGGAGCTGGGTACCTCCACCGTGTCTCCGCAGGTTCTTCTCCGAAGGGCCGACCAGCCATCTCTCGACTCTGCCTCCGTGGGTGAACAGCTCGTCGCTTCCCCGCCTCAGCTCCCTGGATCTACGGCTCTCCCAGGTGCGGCAGGGCGACCTCCAGGCCATCGGGGCGCTGCCGGAGCTGCGCAGCCTCCGGCTCCGGGCGACCGGCCGCATCGAGGACCGCGACACGGAGCGGCTCGCGGTGGGCGCCAGCGCGTTCCCGAGCGCGCGGGCATGCGCGTTCCTTCACTTCGCGACGGCGCCGTCCATGTTCCCTCGAGGCGCCATGCCCATGGCGCGGCGCCTCGAGTTCAGCGTCCGGGCGTGGGATGCCGCCCGCGGCGGAAGGCTTCGCCTCGACGACGACCTTGCCATGGGCCACCTCCCTTCGCTGGAGGAGATCAGCGTGGAGCTTTGGTACAGGAGGATTGACGGCGACGAGGAGGAGCTGGTAGTGGCGACACTGAGGCGCGCGGCGCGCAGCCACCCCAACCGCCCGACGCTTCGGATCAACAGGAAAAGGAGGTGTGTATCTTCCCGGCCCAGCTGCTTTTGCATCTGTTCTCTTCATATACGTGTACTAATGATTTGTTCTTCCTTCTTTGTTACAGCCGCCGCCCACCGCCCATCGGGGTCGATTCTACCATCTCATCTGGAGAAAGAGTGAATTCGGCCTCGTATAGTGTCCCATAAATATACTTGATTTCAGTTAAGAGATGCCTGGTATCTTTGTTCGACAGTTGGGCATTTGAAATTTATATTAAACAAAATAATTGTTTAGCTTATAGTTAAAATAACTCCATGCAAGGCACAAGTTTATTGGGTTTTTTTTTTTTATTCTAAGGCGACATGTAAGGCAACATATCTTAAAAATATTGTATATAGAGTTTTATCTAGATCAAACAAATTTCATATTTGTTCATTAAGTAGCAAAAATGCCCGTGCGTTGCTACGGACGAAGTCCATACGTGACTAATTTGGACTCGTGCATCTTATAAATTGATGTACCCGTGGTAAAAGCAGACATCGTTGACACGAACCGGACCTTCGGTAGCAAAAGTCCGACTCCCTGTACCCTTGCGATAGTCCCAGGAACAGTGCTATCGTGTATAGAACTCATTTCAGAAGTATATCATAGTCATTCCTTCGAATTACATCACAGATCATAACATAAATACCTGTACAAGTCTCTGGAATGAGTACATATGCCTCAAGGGCTAAATGCAAATAAAGGAAAAGTAGCGTGGCAGAAGCTATCGAGCGTCCTCCAAAGTGATCTCTTCTCCACAGGCAATCTCCTGAGCGCAGCTGCAGCCTAGTCATACCATCCGTCATGGTTGAACTCGTGCTCGGACTCGTACCCTGCGAACTCACAAGCTGTTCCCAAGGAGCGGAACAGGTTCACGTCACCATTCGTATGCAAGCTTTAAGTGGCCTAACTCTAAAGGACAAGAATAAAGCAAAGGAATGAATAATGGCTTCCTATGCAGCAGCAACAAGAAGTATCGTCATTCCCATATCCCACTTTTACCACAACTCGGGCCGTCCTGGCTCACCAGGTCCCGTCTCAACACAACACCTCCACTCTCGGGCGATGCGCGGGCTACCATCCCCGGCATCTTAATAGGTACGGGCGGATCACAAGGAAAGCGGAGCTTAACCTGCCCCTCCCCGCCAGCAACTAGGTTCTCACACACTTGCCTATAGGGGAAGAGAAAGCAGATCCCAAAACAATGGACAACCGGCTCATTAACACTACGCTTTCCGAGACTGAGATCACGGCTATACGTATAGATTATAAGACTCTGCAGAGTTTGTACGCCTGTACCCAACTCGGGCTGCAAACCGGGGATCAACCGGTTGAGACACAGCCCACAACTACTAACTCCTAACCGGAAATGGCACCGTCCTGCTTCCCACGGGTATGAATGCTTCGGCACGCTAACCTTAGCCCCAAGAGCTGTGAAGACGTCCCCACGAGGGCCAGTCGGGGATAACTCGTCGATCGGGGGTGTAAGGACGCACCCAGTCCCCCTGACACAAATACCACACTGCGGTCGCCTACAGTCCGGATGCCGCTCCGAGAAAGGTTAGCTGATACTCCTCCCACAAAAGCAAGTTAGTGCGTACAGTACAGTGATCACGAGATCGGTCAACAAGGTTTAAGGTGCCGGTACGGGTGTCATCGTCCCAAAGGTATATCCACCGCAGTGGTCCGCAACCGTTACCATCACAGGTAACCGCCATACTCCTAGCTCCCAATCAATCAAAAGTCACAAACGTGGTCGCCACAAGCACAACACAAGGCTTACTCAGAAGCTCGCCCCTGGCTCCCCGAAGGCCTAAGTCGGGTTGTTATAAACACCCGCACCGGCAAGGACCTACTGAGGTCAAAATCATCATACTCCTTCCCAGTTTTCCCACACACCCCACACAGAGAATATCTACCAATCCCACACATAGCATGCACAGCAATAGCAATATCTCAAGTATATAATAAGTGGTAGGCCATCAAGGGTAAAGGCAATAAAGGCTTATGCATGGCTAATCATCACGTGCAAGAGCTAGCAAACTAGTAGCATATGCCTAATGGGCATTCAAGAGATGGGATGGGCGTGAACATGGAGAAGGTGGGTAGTCATCGAAGTCCTCGGCCGGATCCTCAGTCAGTTGCTCTCTGTCGTCGTCTCCTGAACACGGAAGGTACGGTAAATCCTACGTTTTATGGCAAAGAAATCCAAATAACAGAAATATGGAAGATCCAAATGACTCCAAACACCCTCCCAAACTATTGTTCATATTTTTAGAAAATTATAGAAACTAGTTTCATAATTTTCTGACTTAAATTGAATTAGTTATGAATTTTCTAATTTTAAATCCTTTTCTGAAAAAGATAAATAAATTTCCAAAAAGAATAAATCCGGAAAAACCATAGAGCGACACGTGGCAGCGCCAGAGCGCGCCACGCTGCCCGGTGACGTCAGCCAAGGCGTCCGGATTTGATGACATCAGCGTGGGCCCGGCTGACATCATCACGACCAAGTCAACTTGACAGGTGGGTCCAATTGGCGGTGGGCCCCGCCTGTCAGCGACTCGGCTCGGCGCGACAATGCGCGTGGGCGCGATTCACCGTGAGCCGTGTGTGCGGCTCACGTGGACCACGCCCGCCGGATCTGGTGCGGCTGCGCACCAATCCAGTGCGGCTGCATCCGTGTGGCCGTTCAACTACGCGGCCCGCGCGTGTGCGCTGCGCCCTCCACCGCGCCCCCGCGAGGCGTTCGACGGAATGCCGCAAAGGCATCCGCGACGCCCGAGGCGCTGCGGCTCGTGTGTGCGGCTCACGTGGACCACGCCCGCCGGATCGGGTGCGGCTGCGCACCGATCCAGTGTGGCTGCGTTCGTGTGGCCGTTCATGTACGCGGCCCACGCGTGTGCGCCGCGCACTCCAGCACGCACCCGCGAGGCATTCGACGGAATGCCGCAAAGGCATCCGCGACGTGCGCGTTTGCGTGCCGTGTGCGTGTGCGGTGGGTCGCGTGGCATGCACGCGTCGCGTGGCATGCACGCGTCGCGTGGCGAGAGGTGTTGCCAAGGGCGTGTGCGCATTCGCGAACGCGCTCTCACGCGGCGCGTCACGGCTGCCACGATGCGAGCTCACCGGCCGGGCGAGGCGAGCCTCATGGTCGGGGCTGCGTGCGCGTGCGGTGTGTGTGTGCGTGCGTGCGCTCGCGGGGCTTGGCGACCCAGCCCGCGGCGACGTGTGCGCGTGAACGTGCGCACTATGGCTGCGCCATGGCCGCAGCACGACTTCGCCGGCCCGCAGAGCACCGGTAGCCCAGTCCTACGGCGCAACGGCTCAGCTGTGTTGGCGGTGACGCGTGGGGGCCCCTGCAAGCAACGAGCGGCTCGATGGCCGGGCAAATAGGTGGGAAACCTAGCGGCGACGCTATGGTTCACGGCGGAACGCCGGCGAGAGCAGCGGCGAGGGAACAAGGCGGGTCGGGGAGAAATTGGCTCACCTGTGGGCTTGCGAAGAGTGAGGCGAGGCAGGACGAATGTCAGCGCAGTGGAGAGGTGACGCGGTGCCGGCTCGAGCCGGTGGTCGTCGTCGATGTCGGCGTTCTCGGCAGCGGCGCTCGCGGTGGCGAACGAGCTTGGCGTTGTTGGGGTACGGCTTGGCGCGTCCTCCGTCTTCCTGTGGCAGCTGCGGAGCTCCTCCCCGCAGCGGCGGTTCTCCTCCTCCCCTCTTCTTCCTCCTTCCCCCTCCTTCTCCTCTGCTCGGCGTTCGCGGTGGTGGCCGAAAGGGGATGAACCCCGAGAGAGAAAATGGGTTCAATTCGGTGGAGGCGAGGGCAAGGTGTAGGGGTGGCCTAGGGGCTTGGATGCCGTTGGCTCGGGTGCTTAAGGCGGTTCATGCATCGGACGGTGGCGAGGCGCGGAGGGAGCTTGGTGGCCAAGGAATCGTGCACGCCGCGGCTTCTAGAGGGTTTCCCAGGGGCTTGGCTTGGGCGAGGGGTAGATGCCAGCAAGGACGAGGCGCGCGGCTATGGTCCCGCGCGGTGGCGTCAGCGGGTCACGCGATTTGCATGACCACGGTGCGAGGGTGGCATGAGGAGGAAGAAGGCCCTGTAGCCGGGACGCTGACGGGAGGGGCCACTTGTCGGCGCCGCGAGATGAAGAAGAAGGCGAGCTGGGCTTCTTCCTGGGCCGGCACGGCGCGAAGAGGAAAGGGGAGGCGTGCTGGTAGGCCTGCCAATGGTGCGGAGCGGCTCGCCCCTGTTGCTGACCCTCCGCTCCATCATCGTCAAACGAGGGTCAGGGGCCGAACCGCTCCACTTGCATGACTAATCCGTGCGACCCGCGGGTATCCCAGGGGCAAACCTCCCGCAGCGGGTCTCCACATTAGCAGTGGCGATTTCGAGCTCCGCCCAGCGAGCCCGGTGGTGGAACAAAACGGGCATCGACGGAGCTATACCAGCCGCCCACAGAGCAAATCTCGGAGCTCCGCCATGGACTCGCTTCCCCCTCCGCAGCGGCTCTTGGAGCCTGCACCCCTCCACCTCCTATGGCGCGATGGCCTGGACCCCAACTGGCGCTTGGCCGGTTGGCCCTGCCTCCCTCCGTGGACGGATCGACGGCTGCGCTGTCAATGGCTGCTCCTCGCTGACAGCTGCCATTCTGGGTAGATGGAGTTCTGGACTGTGGATTAGGAAGAAGCATGCGGCGTCTCGAATCGATACGAGATGAAGGAATGAGAAGGTCTATGGCAGAGCTACTGATTGGGCATACAGTATCGAGGCCGAGCGTTAATTGGATAGCATGTAGGCAAGGAGGTCGTTTCCCGGAGCAGAACGACAATGGAGCACGATGGTCGGCATGAGGAGCAATTGCCGAGATGAGAACGGTGGCCTCGACACTGGCGCAGGCAAGCTCGGGCCCCTTGCTCATCTCCGACGAGCACGGCGACACGGCGAGAAGAGCCAAGCACGGAGGAGCTGGCACCGGAGTTCGGCAGCCTCGGCGCGGGCGAGCTCAATCCGACGCCGGTGACCATGGCGGGCATCACGGTGAGCACGAGTGGTGATGCAATTCAAGCCAACGCGGTTCGACCCCTAGGATTTAGATGAGAGGAGAAATTTGACCTTAGGCAAATTTAGATTATTGAACAATTCACACAAAATTTTAAATCCACATTTTTCAAACATGCAAATTTCAAGAATGTTGCCATCGTCATTCTTCGATGTTTTTTATAAGCTTTAGAAGCATCGAAACCATGTATATACCAACAAAACGCAATAGAATTGCACATGCTTAGCTGCTTTCGGTGTTAGAGTGCGAATAGGAGTTGAGTTCGCTCTTTGGGATGAGCTCTCTACTTTTATTCCTAGTTTAGCTGTCACCTTTTTGTGTGCCACAACAGTAATAAAATGTGATGCCATTTAAAAAAATATGTTGTTGTTTTTAGAAAAGTTATTTTTTACTGCAAACAATGTACTATATGTCAAACTTCCTATAATACATATTAAAGCTAGCAACGATGCCAATCGGTCCAGTGCAAATCGGCCCATGTATACCTTAGCTCGCATTGGTTGGCGCTCAGGCTTCCGGCTCAGCTCGCCCTCGCTCGGCCCGGCCCAACAGCATTCGCATGACAGAGTGGTCTAGCTTGCGGCACGCCTCGACTCTGCTCGCCTAGTTCTCCTTCTGTCCCATCAAAAACACACAGTCACGGCCCAACTATGGGCCAACGTGTGGCCTGTCTCCCAGTTGGCCTCACACGGGGGCACGCGAGCCGTCCGATCCGCGAGCCGTTTGGCTCCACGTAGTAAAACATGTGAGGCTGGACAAGGGTCAAACCTTAAGGGCGTGTTTGGTAGCCTTGTTGCCGGTCTTGCTTTGTAGAGCGAGGCTATTCTTGCCAGCCTCATAGAGCCAATTTGGCTCTCCCACAAAAGCAAGCAAAAATTTTTCTTTCACACTCCCCGAGGCAACTTGCCTGTGAACCAAATGATTGCTCGCCTTGCTGAGCTAGGCTACGAAAGCCAAAAGAAACCAAACTGCCTTCCTTGTAGACCATCCGTTCTGTTTGATTTGGAACCCCACTGTGGGTGTAGAGTCCTTATGGACCAAACAACCCTGGCGGGCCATTCTATGGGCCGGCCTAAGTACAAGACTTGACGTACAAAACAGGGATTAGTCCTAGTCGGTTAGGATAGACTGTATTAGGAAATTGGAGATAAACTTGTAAAAGTTTCCTAACCTTATACGGTTTCCATGTAACCCTATCCCCCGGCATATATAAGGGGACATAGGGACCCCATTCATCTCATCTCATCTATACAAGATACTTATACGGTTTCCATGTAACCCTATCCCCCGGCATATATAAGGGGAGATAGGGACCCCATTCATCTCATCTCATCTATACAAGATACACCATACATGACGTAGGGTATTACGCACATTGCGGCCCGAACCTGTCTAAAATCGTTTCTTGTCACCTTCGGCTCTAGATTCTCGACGACTTCTCCCTAAACCCTTCTCTCGGGGCATTCCCCCGAGAACCTAGTCAGCATAAATCGCCGACACTTTGGCGCCGTCCGTGGGATTCTACTCGTCAAGAACTCATTAAAGAGTCGATGGCATCCTTCAGCGCCTCCATCGTCACCAAGTTCGAAGCAGGCGCTACGTTCATCTTCGGTTTCTGGCTTTGCATCACAAACCAGGACGGCACGCTCTAGCATGAACTGTGCGACGAGGCGGTTGCGTCAGCACCGCCACCCGCGCAGATCACTCATCAAGGATCGCGGAAAACTCCAAATTCCGACACGATCTTCGGATCGTATCCTACTTGGAGGAGTACATGGCGCCCGAAGCAAATTCAAGCTCGGGCCAACCACGTCGACCTAGCCCCTGTCAAGCGGCAGGATCGATCCACGTGTCTACGACTCCCTGGCGGACTCCAGATCACCTCCGACTTCCACCAGGGTTCAACGATCAGGACCGTTACAACAACCCCACGGGCACCTAGGAACCCCAATTCCAGTTCCCGTGGGATGAAGACTTCACCGCGTAGATCGCGCGCGCCTCAGTTTCCCTTTGGGTTAACAAATTCAGCCGCGACCTACCAGCAGCATCTGGCGACGAAGCTTCATCAACCTCGCCAGGCCAACACAAATCTTGTCATGACCACAACTCCCTCGGGGGTTATCGTCCATTGGCCTGACATGGATCCTGTTGTTGCTCTCCTCGAAGCAAATGTACCCTCACGGTACGGGATATTCTCCCTCTGTTTCCCTTCCAGGAAGGCAGAAGACTTTCTGTTATCACGGATAACAGACAACACGGGCCTAACAACCTCGGTCGCCAGTCCTGTGTCATCCTCAACGACCACAGCGACGACGAAGTTGTCTCCGACGACGCCCCGACCGTCGATGGAGAAACAGACGGAGACCGAGAGCTCCGTATCGAGCGAAACCGCAACCGTGCCCTCAGACGTCGCCACATTCAGAGGAAAAATCTCAACGGGGAGTTCGACAAAGAAGGCATATTCAAATCGCCTGCGGCCAACATCATGTTCGCGGTTAGCGTCTTCGAGGGGTTCCAAGCTACCCCTGATATCAACCTCGCCAAGGCTCGCCTAGAAGCCGCGGCGGTCATGGTCGATCGCCTGGACGGTGGCCGCTCCGCCTCCAAGAGCAAGAGTTCTTCGCACCATCGGACACCGCCAGCTCGACGTTAGAGCAGCCATTACGGTAGCTCCGCCGCAAAAACAAAGGACACGCCCAGGCCTCGTGAGGAACCCCCCAGGCCTCGCGGGGAACCTCCCAGACGTCGCGAAGAACCCCGTCCGGCTCGCTCTCTCATCGCCTAGGACGATGCCCGCAATGAGATCATCCGGATCCAGGAGGGGAAAGCTACATCCCATGTCGCAGATTCTACGGGGAGGGGGTACGACATCCCCAACCCCGACGCCCTGCCATGCTATACACGCGCCATCCGCGTCAGCTCCTTCCCTTGAAAGTTCAGGCCGTCAGGCGTCATCAACTTCGACAGAAAGCAAGACCCCAACATCTGGCTGCGAAGATACTGCTCGGCAATTCAGGCCACAGGAGGCGACGACATCTCCAAGATGTTGTACTTCCCTGTCGCCATGGAGCAAGGCCCACTCACCTGGCTTGAATCCCTTCGCCCAGACTCCATCGACAGCTGGCACGCGCTCAAGAAGGCTTTCGTCTCCAACTACCAGGGTTCTTTCGAGCGTCCTGGCAGCAAATATGAACTCCGAGCGTGCAAGCATAAGCCAGACTAGTCCCTGCGCGACTACAACCGGCGATTCTTTGTCATAAAAGCATCCTGCGTCCCCATCCCCGACTCGGAAGTCATCGATTACTTTCAAGAAGGGATGACCGATCGCAATCTCTTTCGTGACTTTGGTCACAATCGTCCTCACGACCTAGAGGAATTCCGTGCGATGGTCGCCAACTGGATGGACACCGACGACCAAGAGAGGGAGCGTTACGGCAAACGCCCCGTCAACACTGGTCGAGGGCATCAGGAAGACAACAAGGATTAGCCACGCGACTCCGTCAAGCGTAACGGCAACAACCCACGGAAGCGACCAAACAACACGGTCGCAACCCTCCAGACCATTTGCGCCACTCAGTCTTTACAACAAAGAAGGGAAGAATTCAACAGACTTCTCAAGAAGCGCTGCCCGTACCATCCAGATAGCAAGCACACCATGGGCGAATGCTGGCTCCTACTGGAAACATTCAGCAAGCCCACCAAGAAAAAGAAGACGGATGGAGACGGAGAGGATAAGCACGACAAGGGAGATGGCGGTTTCCCAGACGTCACCAACACTGTCAATGTCATCTTCGGAGGCATGACAGTCAGCGACACCTCGCGCAATCGCAAAAACGCACGTCGCGAGGCCTATGCAGCAGAACCAGCAGTGGTCACACCCCTGCGATGGTCAGACACCCCCATCACTTGGTCCAGAGAAGATCAATGGGCTGAGATCACCTGTCCCGGGCGATATCCTCTCGTCCTAGAAACCGTGGTGGCGAATAGCATGCTCACCAAGGTCCTGATCGATGGAGGCAGTGGGCTCAACCTCATCTTCGCCAAGACTCTGCAGCAAATAGGGCTCGACACAAGCAAGCTGCAGCCAGCCGATACCCCCTTCTACGGCATTGTACCCGGGAAGGCCGCGATCCCCCTTGGGCAAATCACTTTGCCCGTTACGTACGGTACCGTATCCAACTACCGTACCGAGTTCATCAAGTTCGAAGTTGTGGACTTCGAAACATCATACCACACCATCCTCGGGCGTCCAGCGCTGGCCAAATTCATGGCCATCCCTCACTACACGTACCTGGTGTTGAAGATGTCAGGACCTCACGGCGTTCTTTCCCTTCGCGGTGACATCAAGCGCTCTTACGTCTGCGACAAAGAGGCAGTGGAGTACGCTGTCAGAGCCGCATCCACCATTGATTGCCAAGAGCTCCACCCCCTGATAGCTACCGTCATTGATGAAGACGGAGATGCCCCGACACAGAAGAAGACGCGAGCCATCAAGCCTGTGGATAAAGTTGCCACGATGACAATCGATCTCCAGACAGGAGATCCAACGAAGACGGCGGTGATTGGCTCCACTCTTACTGACAATGTATTGATTCTCCGATATGGTTCATACCTCAGGCGTCATGGTGACTGCTGAAACTTCCATTATTTCGGGAAAGTTTTCATCACTGATGACCAGATATTTCTTCAAGAGTTGTGTAATCCTCTTGTCAGGCATGTCTCCGGTGGCATTCCTTGAGGGGTCGGTTTCTCTAGAGTACAAGTACCCTGGATTGCAGCGTTGTTTGCATGGCTGGATCCTCCTCAACAGAAATGACCGATATAACATGGCTCCGGTCAGTCCTTGTGCCTTTAGATCTCGGATCATATTTAGCAGCTCGGGAATCTGCATCGCTTGATTGACTCCAACAGTTTCACTCCAGAATGGCTTCATTACTGGAGGATTTCCCGAGCGTCTGGGCAGTTGTGGCTGATGGTTCCATACATAAAACCACTCCTTCTGCCAGTCCTTCAGGCTCTCTTTGGTTGCATAATCCAAGTACACTGGCTTCATGCCCTGACGGAACTGGATTACCACCTTCCCCACCACTTGCAATGGTCCGCTTGAGGTCTTCACTCTGAACAAATGGCGGAACAAGGCAAAGTGCGGGTCTATTCCGAGGTATGCCTCACACAGGTAGATGTAAATGGAAAGATTCAAGATAGAAT
Organism: Digitaria exilis; assembly: GCA_015342445.1. NCBI lineage: Eukaryota > Viridiplantae > Streptophyta > Magnoliopsida > Poales > Poaceae > Digitaria > Digitaria exilis. Next base: position 2,926,817 of record JACEFO010001663.1, read on the forward strand.
TGGGATTCAGGTGACACAACTCAATCCCATAAAACTGCAAAACTCGTCGAAAAAAGTCGCAGGTCGGCAAACCGAAACCAACCTCATAAAACGCTTTCCATACCGCGAGCTCCTCGGTTTCTTCAGTGGGGTACTCATGCCCGTGGGCGCATCTCCACCGACGGATTCCTTGGGCTGCCAGGAATCCATCTGTCTCCAGATTTTTGATATATTTTTCCTTCAGTGTACTGGTTGGCCAGTCACTGATTGGATCTTCCACGTATGGAATGTCTCCCGCGGGCGCTGCTTCTTCAGTCGTTATGACTTCCTTCATGGCTTCCACCTTCCTCTTTGCGCCCTTGCTTCGGCTGGATCCTTTACCACCGGCCATTGCAGTTTTTCGAGGCTTGGCGTGGATGGGATTAGGGTTCGAGGAGGTTGCGGGAGTGTTTGCACAGTCTTAGGATTGCTAACAGAGCAACTGTCACAAAACCTAGATCTGTTTCGCAAGAGGCGTGCGGATACAAAGGGACGCGAACGGTTTATATTGACTTTTCGAATCGTTACTTCGGTACTTGTCAATTCTAGTCCTTCTTTGATCCTATATTTGAATTCGTTCAAATTTAGGCTCGGGGGTTGCGGGAATATTTTCAGGAAATATATTTCTGAAATTTTTTGACTTCAATTGATAAATTCATAAGGAGTTCTAAAAGAACTCGGACTTCTTCGGAAATTGATTCTCTTCGGGTTCGGACTTTGAAAGAGCCTCGAATTTCTTCTTCAAAGATAAACGAGGCTCGGGGGCTGCCCAATTGGGCGCACCTGTCGGTGCGCACCAATCCTAACTTCAAGAAGATTTATGAGCACTTCATTACCTATTGAACAGCATGGTTGCAACTTCCAAGAGCAAAGAACCCTGTGGGCCTCAAACAACCCTGGCGGGTCACAAAGAACTCTGTATTTTCAACAGTGCTGTTCTTTAGGAGATAAGGTGCTCGGGGGCTTGTGGATGTAGAGTCCTTATGGACCAAACAACCCTGGCGGGCCATTCTATGGGCCGGCCCAAGTACAAGACTTGACGTACAAGACAAGGATTAGTTCTAGTCGGTTAGGATAGACTGTATTAGGAAATTGGAGATAAACTTGTAAAAGTTTTCTAACCTTATACGGTTTCCATGTAACCCTATCCCCCGGCATATATAAGGGAAGATAGGGACCCCATTCATCTCATCTCATCTATACAAGATACACCATACAGGACGTAGGGTATTACGCACATTGCGGCCCGAACCTGTCTTAAATCGTTTCTTGTCACCTTCGGCTCTAGATTCTCGACGACTTCTCCCTAAACCCTTCTCTCGGGGCATTCCCTCGAGAACCTAGTCAACATAAATCGCCGACACCCACCTTTATATATTCAGATTGGTATTAGATCCATAATAGCAATTGGGTTGCTTGTTCTACTTGTTCTTGCTTGTTCTTCTATTGCTTGCAGGAATTACCCTAGTGGTTTTGGTTGATAGTGCTCCACAAGATCGCGACAATCATATCGTTGGAGTTGGTGTATTGGTTGCTAAGGCGTAACATCTTGGATGGTTGTAGTCGGGCTGTGAATATCTCTCTAGTCCAAATTGAAGTTACCCCCCACTCTCATCGAAAGATCGGGATTCAAACCTAGCGGGTTCCCATCAACAGGCATATCAAATATTGAATATAGTTTATTTGACCTTTTGCAGTAGTGTTTTTCCATAAGGCCATGTTCAGATTTCCAACTATTCACTATTCATTCCAACTTTTCACTATTCATTCCAACTTTTCACTATTCCTCCCTCACAAAACACGTTTCCCAGCGAATGCTACAGTGTTTTTCTTATGCTACAGTGTTTTTTCCTACAATCTAAACACACCAAGAATCATTTTATGGTTTTACTCTATGCTCATACAGGCACGCAAATCAAGGCAATTTTGACAAATCAGATGGACTCGGTCTTTGGAAGTTGACACTTCAACTGGTGAATCTAAGATTGAATCAACAATAATAAATCATGATTAAGATACTTTCTAGATTTAATTAAATGGTTATGCCAAATTTTCTACTGTTATCAATGATTTGTTCCGTGTTTCCTTGTATAACGGATGCCGATTGATGAATTCCTGAGCCAAAGTTTCCATCGAGAGATCAAATGTGGAAAACCATAATTGATGTCTGCATGGCGAAACATCAAAAGACATATCAAGGGGTCTTTGCTCGACACTGTGTTGCTTATCTTTGCTTTGGAGATGCCCATAAAGACCAATGCTGCTTTGCATGAGACAATAGAATTCAGAAGAAGCGTACTCTTGTGAACATTTACAAATGCATTGTGCTGGCAGAAATAGTGACCAACTCTGTATCAGTTACTAACAAACATCATGTATATATCAATCTGTCGCCTGGGAGGTGACGATGATAACTATCAATAGCATAGTGATGCAAAACGACGCGACACTAATTTTTTTTTTGAAGGTCCTGACTTTTTTTCCCCAGTCACTATGTGCCGAAGAAAAGGCTACTCGCTCTCGAGACTATGAACTGGAATGGGCTAAGCAGCCAAGCTCAGCTAGACTGATCATGGGTATTCACTGCATAATGCAACCTTGAATCTGGATAAGTGGTAACCCTTCCCGCGGAAGCACCCGTGCTCCAACCATGGAATGCCTCCATCTCATCCCAGCCTAATCTAGGTTACCCCACAATCAACCTCCCTCGTCGTCAACAATCCAACTGATCACGAATTTGCCCCATCGCTTGGCGGAAACCGTGGAGAAACCATCTGCTGGAAGTACCCAATGATTGGGAGGACCCACGTGATGTGGTGGGAACCACGTGATATCAAACAGGGCTTTGGAGCGAGGTGGAGATTATATCTGAAAATCATATATCATCAGATCCATTTAAAAAAAAAATATCATCAGATTCCTTATTATGAAATTAAGTCGTTCATTGATTTACTAATAATCTCCACTTATGCACTTATTGCCTTATTGGACACGCTAGGTGCTCTCTCCATGTCTCAATACATGAGGGCCATTCTAGGTTTTATAGTAACCTCGCGCTGTTGCTCCTTCCTCAGTATATTGGTCTTCGATAGGGTTAAGTACTTAAGGCACATCTTATTGTCTGATGAAAACTCTGAATGAGTATCTAAGCGAACCAAATGGATGTTCTATTTAATTCTACTGACTACTAGACACTCTATTGAGCGCATAGGTCCACACACACAGAGATACTTGTATCCTACTCCCTCTGTCCCAAAAATCATACAATTCTAGCCATTCACTAGATTCATAGTATCTTCAATGCATGTAGACAAGAGATTGTCCAGATTCATTGATGCTATGAATCTGGACATCTAGCCATTCACTAGATTCATAGCATCTTCAATGCATGTAGACAAGAGATTGTCCAGATTCATTGATGCTATGAATCTGGACATCCAATAGCATAGCTAGAATAGTATGCTTTTTGGGACGGAGGGAGTAGTAGCTACTACAAGATTTTTTGTTAATACGATGATGAGTACAAACCTTATGATTAATTAGGGTGTACTTTTCAAGACATGCGTGGCTATTCTTTCTAGATAAACTAACTTATTGGCAACAATAAACTAAATAAGCAACCTCGGAGCTTTGCAGGTGCTGATGTGCCTTTTCGATCTGGCTGCCAAATTTCACCTGGTCGAGCACATGTAGCGGCACATGTAGTAGCAGCCAGTAGGACGCTGTGGCTAGTGTTTTAGGCTATTCTCAACCGAAGACATTATCAAGTAGTTTTTATACATCCATACACATGGACACTACCTATAGAAACTACCTCCCCAATGCATAGTTTCTTAAAAATAAACTACCATCCAATCACATATGTTCTCTCTCCTTTCATCTCCCTATCATCAAGTTTTATTTCTTGGTTCTTGTGTAGACATGATTTCTCATGCAAGACACCATGTCTTTCTCTCCCCTCTTTAATTTTCTTGCCACATCACCAAATTGCTTATGTGGCTGGTTATTTAATGCTATGGACACCATCCTAGTAGATGGGTTGGGGATTGCCTTATACTCCCTCTGTCCAAAAAAACATGCACGTTTGGGATACGTGCCAGTTAAAGTAGTTCATGTTTGACCAAATTTCTATAAAAATGTATTTGTATTTATGGCCCTAAATAAATTTGTTAAAAAACTATATTTAAAAATAAATCTAATGATATATATTTTATCTGATAAATATTTATATTTTTTATTTATAATTGGTCAAAGTTAAGATTCTGGAATTTCTTGGGAAGCGAGAAGTGTATGTTTTCTGGGACGGAGGAGGGAGTATGACACTAAAACTTTGGACAGCGCGAAGCACCACATGCGTACACACTGCACGAACGAGCTAGCTCTACCACTGAGCTAATAGCCCGTCGCGCGGGCCTCCCTTTGGGAGGCCTGCTACGCCAACAGCGAGAAAAACTCCATCCCTTTCCTTTTGACATCCCCATGCCGCCAATTTTGCATCTTTGGCACAATCTATATTTTCGCGAAATGGATCATAATAAAATAGATTTTAGGTATCTAGGGAAGATTCACTTGGAAGTTACTATTTCCTAGATACCCATGCAGGGGGCTTACCGGTTGAATGAATCAACTCGAAAAATCCCTAAAATATGCAATGCGCGCGGTCGCACATGATAGTCTACATGCGTACACACTGCACGAACGAGCTACGCAATGCGCGCGGTCGCACATGATAGTCTAACTTTCTTATCAAACTACACAAACCTCAAGCTAGCATATATTATTTCTGTAGTTAACTGCGGCGACCGGAGATGCAATAGAGTGATTCTTAGAGCAAGTATTATAAGGGGTTAGGAGCCGACAAAAACCTACAGGAGAAATAGAGAGTAGAGCTACCACCTGGCCAAACGCTCGGAGCTCGCTCAAGTGGATGCATACACACTTTGCCTCTTTCTACTGGCTGAACTGGCTGCTGAGAAAGCTTTCTAATAACTCAAGTGGCTGCTGAAAATTAATTATAACGGGTCCGCCACTACTGCACCAAAGTTGCAGCCGGCAATCGGCGTATCCACTATCTTTGCTCTTACCACCGTCGCCAAAATGTCATTTGATGATGTGCATCGCTGCCTCAACTTATATTACATGCTGGTTAATTAAATTAAATAAATTTAATATATATATATAGTTATCGAACCTCAACAAATAATAGTAGTGGATTGTATTTGGTTTGGCTATTTCACGGTGTAATCGGATTACGCTGTCATTTGATTACCTTCACGCGAGCAGCACGGAGCAGAACGTGCCATATGTGGCGAAGACGCGCGGCCGTCGAAGGGGGAAGAACAGGAGAGGAAGTCCGGCAGCATGTCGCACGCGGCCGGGAAGCTCGCGATCGACCTGGGTGAGGTAGACGGCCACGAGGTAGATATGTTAGGAGCCGAGGATGAGCACCAGCACTCTGCAGGGCGCAGTGCAGGCATATGGAAGGGAGAAGCAAGACTACAGGGACGCTGACAGAAGAGGTCCATAGGCATATGGTAGTTAACAGACATTGGATGGAAAAAACCAAGGAGTATCATTTTGGGAATCAAAATTTGAAGCTGGGCCAAATAAGAAATTTTCAACTTTAGAGGGTTTAAGGAATTAGAAACTTTGTTAATGCCAAATAGGGAATTTTCTCTCGAAACTATGTCGCTTGCTTGGACGAACCAAATAACAATAGAATTGTATAAAGGAAACCTTAACTTGGGTGAATAGAGGAGCTAATAGTTGACTGCTCTAGCTCCGTACTGTACTGAACGGCATAGAATAGACGTGAACTTCAAGTTCATTGGTCGAGGTAGATCGAGCTTTTTATATGGAGAAAGTTGGCATCTTATATATGCGGGTCCTAACGCGGACGACAATGACATTGAAAGGCTTACAAATTTCTCGTTTTCTTATATCAGGATCGTTAGTGTGTCGAGATGTTATTGGTATGACAAAGCCATGATCTATGTTGGGCACGTAGTTCTTACGGAAATGTAATTCTTACTTGACTTTGACAGGAACTCAGACAACTGTTGCTTGCCCATATGTCACAGTACTAATCTCGGCTCCATTAGTCATAACTAAACTAGCTAGCTTGGAGCACATTTTTAATACTAAATAGTGTGTTCATTCTAAACAATAAAGTGCTTGATCTGTGGGCTCGATATAGATTGTCCTTTTAAAAAACTTACTTGCATGGATTTGCAACTTGTATCCAATCAATATCCTTGTGTCCATTTAAGCTTAATAATAGTGCTAAACAGTGGGTGTCGGCCTATCTTTAAACGACTGAACAATCTATAGGCGCCGTTCTTATATAAGAAAATGTTATATACTTAGAAGCAGGCGACTTATGGGTGATTTGTATATTTTGGTACCATTTAAGTAACGTTTAACATATGTTACTTGTGAAACAAAACCTACCACACAATGTGATGTCATGTTTATTTGATTCTCATGAATCATGATAGCAATCTTATGTGCAGTTTGAGAATCGGGCGATTACAAGTGTTTTTTCACACAGAGAGGTCACCAAATTTTAATTGGACAATAGCTAGCTTAATGGGCATCCTTATCACATATTTCCTAGCAAAGACTAATAATGGTGCTTCAGTATTCTTAATTTTGTTATTAGGGCTACGCACACATATATGGCACCACTGGCTGTACTAGTACTATAGTTACCTTCGTAAACTGAACCGATTAACATGACTATTGACTATACGATGCAAGCAGAAGTAAGATTTCTGACCAAGTAAACAATCACTTGATGTGGGCCTCCGTACAACAACTGCAGCTGGTCGAAACATTTTCTTAGCTGCAACTTGCTTCCTTATTAAACACCTACCTTTCGAGATAGCATCTTTTGCCTCTCTCAGCAGGTATTGTTCAGGGGCAGCCCACAGATCTCGTCCGCTAGCTGAGAGAGAGAGAGAGAGAGAGAGAGAGAAACAGAGAGGGAGAGAGAGCAAAGAGATAGAGGCGGATATGGGGAGAGGGAAGATCGCGATCCAAAGGATCGACAACCGGACCAACCGGCAGGTGACCTTCTCCAAGCGGCGCAGCGGGCTCATGAAGAAGGCCCGGGAGCTCGCCATCCTCTGCGACGCCGATGTTGGCCTCCTCGTCTTCTCGTGCACCGGCCGCCTCTACGAGTTCTCCAGTTCCAGGTGTGTGGCAACACAAGCTAGCTCATGATTCAAATATACATGCATAACCTCATAGCTTCTTCCCCCGCACCCTCTTATTGAACCCCTTCAGCAACCCCTTCAGCTAATAATAGCACAAAACTACCGCTTTACTCTTATTGTATCCTGGTACTTTCTCCCTAATCCTTCGGTCGATTTTGTTCTCTCCTGAAAGATCCAGCTATCTGGCACATGTTATTCACAAATTTAGAGTTCTAGAGATATACTAGTGTAGGGTTAACTTTCTAGATATAATATGATAATTTCGATGCCTTTAACTATATATAAAATCGATTTTCAAATTACAAACCCGATGACTGCACTGTTCATATAGCTTTTTTTAAAAAAAACTCCTGAAGCCTGGATAGGCTTGATCCTTGGACCAAACAACAAATCATTCTAAAGATGCCCCATTATTTAGGTTGTGTTACTTGAGATATGGATATAATTTTATGCACCTTTTTATCAGCATGAAATCGATAAGAGAACGTTACCAGGAGGCGAGAGATGAGAATAATTGTCGGTTGCTAAATCCAATTTCAGAGGCAAAGGTACGCTATGCATATTCATCTTATTTGTATGTTTTTTTTTCTGGTGTACAATGGGAAACTAGGGTGTGCTAGATTTTGCGTGATGTTCTAATAATTAAGATTAGAAAACATAAGCTATAGCTAAAAGTTTGACTTGGACAAATTTGTAGCCCTTATAAGCACATAAATGTAAGTACATAAATAGACACATGAATTTCCCATAAAAAAATGTATACCCGAGTGGAGTATTGATGCAAGGATTGGAGACAGTTCGGTACTTCTGTGTAACACGAACACTTAATTTCTTTTTCTCATAGATTATATCACTTGCCCACGTGAATTTATGGAACATAATTAGTGGACGAGAAAAGATCTGCTAACTCAGAGTCGTCAGGATCAAATAGATATGCTGCACTGCATCACTTTCCTTCCTCCAAAAACTCGATCACAGATCATTCCCTCATAGTGTCTGAGAGTGGCACTCCTGACTCCTCTAACCAGTGCCCTCGTCCTCTCAACGGGGATATATAAAGAAGAATTTTTTTTAAGGTGCCCTCGTTGCATGCTTAGCTTGCGGCTGACGGGTGAGTTCCAGATTGCGAGTTAGCTTTGTATGGATGATTAGAGTTAGACCGGCTGTTGGATTTGAGACCAAAAAAGTTGAACGTTTCGTGAAGGCATCGTGTACAGCATAAGCTCTCCCGCCGTGCAGATCACGTGATGCACTCTTTTTTCTTCAAGGATATATATATGGAGCCACAGATGACAGACCCAGTCTCTAGTTCCACAACTCCAGGCCCACCTTGTTACGGTACTCGATTGGAACATGAGGTTCCTCCTATCGTAATTACTCTCAGCCATTAGATCTGAGGAAAAAATAGATTTATTATTGAGCCTTTTTATAGCGCTTGGAAATAATAAGAGCCGTTCATCTCTGTAGATCTAATGGTCATTAGTGAAAAGGAACCTGTTATAAGGAACCAAAGTTGTGGACCCGGAACTTAATTTAGTGGACCAGGAACCATTTTAGACATTAACTAAAAGGGTATATTAGTATTTTCAATTATTTTTTTCTAAAAAAAAACTTTCAATCAGTAACTTTTCGTCTTCTTTGTGTCTCCTCAGACGTTTTGTCTTTCTTCGTTGAGTACTCTTCTTCCTTTTTTTTCTCGGCCTCTACGGCGGGCCTGCGGCGGCGAAGCTCTTGGCCAGCAAGGGGTGTTGAGGGGAGGGGCTCGCGCCGTGATGCGAGCTGCAGCTGCCGGCGATTGCGAGAAATGCGCGGCCTGCATCGCGTTGCCTTCGATGCGCTGAGCTCTCGCGTGAGGTCGCCGGGACTCGCGGCGCTACGGCTCGCTCACGCGCCCAGCCCGCCGGAGCTCATGGACACCGAGGTTCGCTCGCGCTCGCGGCTGGAGGACCTCGTGGGTGGTGAGATACGGGCCGCCGGAGCTCGCGGACGCTGGGGTTCACTCCTGGCCGGAGGACCTCACGGCGATGCGGGCAGTCGGAGGACCTCACGATGAGCTCGTGGACGCCAGCGTGCATCAGGCCATTAGCACAGGTCTGGAGCAATGCAAATTGGTGAGGGTGGTCTAATCGTTGATCTTGTTCTTTTGTTTGATACAGATGTCTGGAGCAATGCAATGTTACACAGATCATGGAGGTCTGGTGACTGTGTGGATTGCCCATGGTGTCACTTTGGGTGAGTTTTTCAACTCCACATCATGCTCTCTGATGGGTGGTCCGCCGCCGCCGGCAAAGGGAGGAGCGGAGCAGGTCGAGGGGGCGATTTGTTTTGGATGTGACGAGGACAGGAGCGGAGCCGATCTGATTTCACCGATCTGATTTCTGTGGAAATAATAAAAGACTAAATTGTCCTTTCTACAATAAAACACCTTTTGTTAAGATCAACGGTTGATAATATTTAGAGAGAAAGGAACCAGCCGTAACAAAGCTCATATTAGAAAGGGTAGTTTACTAATTTGGTTCCTTGGCTAATTAACTTGAACCGTTATTTTCTCCGTCGTCTCCGATTTCCTCAATCCTCATGCGTTGGGTAGTTGCGAATTAGTGCCAAGGAAATGACGGCCCTAAGGTAGCTGCCCAGGGGGCCGCCACTAGCGCAAGTAGAGACCTTCGCTGGCCGTGGATTTATCTTCCTGACGCCTTTTGGTGGATCGGTCATGGAGCAGATAGGCGTGTGAGGGCTGCGCCGCTAATTTCACGTTGAAAGGCATGTTCATCTTATAATCAGACTACCCGGTGGTCTAACCTAAATCATTCTCATATAAAAATACCAATTTATCCCTTTAATTAAATTTTGAATAGGTTCCTGACCCGCAAATTCCAGTCTAGGTTCCTCTTTTAACCGTTAGAGACCTATAGTGATAGACGGTTGTTATTATTTTTAAGCACTCTAAAAGTTCTCTTATTTCAATGGAAGTCAGGTGTATCTAGACACTTTTTCCCCCTTCTGACGTGCTACTTTTTTTTCATATACTATAACTCTGGAGTCTGGATACATTTTTGGAAATTACATTTAAAATAAAATTGCTAACCCATATTTTTTTGTTGTAATAAGACAACCTCATCTCATGGCACGATCTCATATGATTAAATAATAATAAAATTTGTGCACACAGGCAGGGGCGGACAGGATTTGGCCCAAGGCCTAGGGCTAGTCCATGGGCCAATTCATGAATAATCCTTGGGCCTTTGTTGCTACAGTGTTTGCTACAGTGGTTGTAGTGGAGAATTCCGGCCCACGCCTAGGGCCATGGCCCAAGTGGCCCTAGGCCTCTATCCGCCACTGCACACAGGCCTAGGAAGCACCGGGTGACATGACACCCTACAAATTAATTGTCTGAATCCTCTATTGTTTTGGGTGTTTTTTTGGGCAGTTTTGGCAGATGGAGGTTGCAACTCTCAGGCAGCAAGTGCAGAACTTACAAAGCAACAATCGGTAACATCCATTCAAAACTGCTGTATCACTTGTTGGTGGCATATATATAATTCCTGATCCCCGTTCAGTCACAAAAATATCCATATCTCTTTCCGAAACATAGCTCTGACTACGCATAAAACCAGTGAAATTTTAATATTACGACAATACTTTAATTTGGAAAACAAAAACCTACAATCTGACACACATCTAATTTACATATATTGATATATAGTACGTGAGATACAGCATTTATCAACAACCAATGATAGATTGAAGGGCTACTGCACTTATAAAAAAATTGTTTCATATTATTTGTCACAGAACCTAATTTATCTTTTCTTCTGGCGAACTGTGGTGATGAGCAGCTAATTGTAGATAGAAGATACCAATCATAGCATACGTGTTCCCATAGTTTGCCTAGCTTATGTAATGGGAGAATGGATATACTACATTGACATATATACTAGGTGAAATAGTGCAGGAAACCCACATATATGTAGGCTAAGCACTGTATTGTTTGTTCTCAGTTATTGGGATTGGGACACTATTAAACTCTATATGCGTGCACTGACAGTCAACTTATGGGAGAGGAACTCTCAGGCTTGACAATTAGAGACTTGCAGTTTCTGCAGAGCCAAGTTGAAATGAGTCTGCAGTCCATCAGAAAGAAAAAGGTAAATATCTATTAGTAAAGTTCGTGGTACTGTTAACGTTACATCCAGTTAACTAATAAGAGTGAATACTTCCTTTTTACCAGGAGCAAGTTATAGCGGAAGAGATCATGCAACTCAACCAAAAGGTTCGAAGCCATGTACAATTATATAAAAACTAATATTGTTGATGCACAGAACTATAGAGATCAATAAATTTGTCCATAATTCCGTATATATGGTTCCTCAAAGTCTGTCCATGTAGGGAATCGTCCTTCAAAAGGAGAACGTTGAACTTAAAAAGGAAGTCAGCATTGCTTATCAATACAAAATAGAGTTACAGAACAAGGTATACATGAAACGCCACACTTTAAGTACATCACTCTCATTAATTAATACTTTTGCACGGGTCATCTGTAATAATGTAAGAACATTTAGCCGTTCTTTGTGTTGCACACATGCACTTCTGATCTTGCATAATTACTTCACTATATGTTACCCTCAGCTATTTGCGGAAGGCACATCAGGTGACAATAATGTTGACCGAGGCAGCGGAAGCTCTGAAAAAGCTCGTGGTAGATCAAAGGAAAATGATGCATCTGAACATATTAGCCTTGCTTTGAGCATAGAAGAACATGCAGATGAATGACAACTGTGGAGGAAATCAACCAGTGCAAAGTAACAAAGGTAAATGTTGTTGTTATGAAAAGAAGATGGCAAGGGAATGAACAAATAATAATGTGATCAAGATTTAATTGATTCATTTGGAGCAGATGGCGTCAATCATGCATATAATAAGAAGCTATTATTGCAGAATCTCTTCATCGATGCTGTTTGAGCTTGGAAACTTCAAAACCTAAATTTTACAATACTTTGGCTTATTACGTTAAGTACAATAAAAATATATGGAGTACGTTATTAGGTATTATCAGTGAATCTTTTTTGTTTAGTACTTGCATTGGTTGGAAAAAAGATGCAGAGAAGGTCGAATAGACACATTCTCTGTATTATTAAGTATATCCACCTCAAAGTTGGATGGGTTTATATCATATCCCCCTTAATATATATTTCGTTTACCTATTTGCTAGTATACTTTGGGTTTCTTATGTTTTGGGATCCCACGTAGGAATGAAGTTCTATTGTGATGTACTGATGTGTGGCTATGCATTTGATCTAGGCATATATGATAAATCATTTTTCACATTCTGATTATCTTGCAGTGGAGCATGGGTCCCTAGCGTGCAAGGAAAATACAAACCATTTTACAAACTAAGGAGCTTCTGCATTATTTTGTATTAAAAGCCAACTGTAACACACAGAATACTGAAGATTAAAATGCCTGTTTTACGAAGAAAAACCGTAAAAATAGTAAAATGTTGATCAGATATAGTAGAGGGGCAAAAGGTTGACTTTGAGACCCATGGCTCATATGGACGGTCGGAGACCACAATTGTATAGAACTCATCAAATGCAGTCCGTTTGACTACTTATATATGCATCGCTTAGAGTTCGGATCACAAAGCTATAGATGGTGCTTAATTTAACGCCCCCCTATGCGCAGGGGCGGACCAGTATCGACCTAACGCCTAGGGCCACTCCGTGGGTTGAATACACTAAGTTTTCTAGGCCTTTATTGTGCTACAGTATTCATAGTGTAAAAATCCAACCCATGCCGGCCCCACCCCTCTATCCGCCACTGCCTATGCGTGTTTTGCCTGTGCCGCCGCACCTCCCATGTTGTGACCCAAAAGAGAGAGAGGGAGAACAAGAAAAGAGATAAGAGAGGGGAATCTAGGACATGCCGTTGTCTTTCATATTCCATCCCTCTCAAAAGTTGGGTGGACTTCCTTTCCCCTCTCTATTTCCCCACTTCGTATTTTTTTCCTCGTTGTTCATCGTAGTGCCAGCATATATGGTGCAACTCGGTGCTAATTGACGGATCACCTTGACCCTAGGTGCTAGGAAAATAGTGAGGAGTTGTCATGGGATCATTGCCACTGCATGGAGTTCCATAAGGTATTTGATGATTTAACACCTGTGTGGCGGTGTTTGTCGCCATTAAGTGCTAGGCTTAAGGTTTTACCATGATCGTTGTTCTTAGCACGTTGTTGATTCGTGCAATCTTTGTTGATTTGTGAAAAAATTCAATTAAACCTAATAAGTTTTAGGAAGTTTTAGAAAATTTAAATGTGAAAAATTTTGGGTGTCATATCCAGGTGAACAATACCAAGCTAATGATGCTGAGGTATATCAGCAGCATTGTCAAAGTTAGGTAGAACCAGATGGCACGAGCAGGAGATTTTATTAAAAGTCAAATATAATGGCTAATACATGGCGCAGGGGTGATGTTTAAGTTGTCACACTAAAGAGAAACACCTTGCAAGTTGTGCAAACAGACGAAGCTTCCAACACTTACGCGGTGAAGTGCAGTGTACTCTGATAAAACTGGGGAAACCTGATTTGTGTCAACGGAGTGATGCCATACCACCTCACCGTACCACGATATCACACAATCTTTAGCGTTTCCTGTCGTCTTTGCCATTACTGCAAGAAGGAAAGAAACCAGCAATACACGTCCATCTCCTACTCTTTTTTCTTCTGAAACGACAGGGAGTCTTACTTTGGTGACTCACATGTGGTAGCTCGATTAGAAAGCTACGCGTCTGTGCGACTGTGCCGTTGCTTTTCAACGCCCGGCACGAAAGATCTACCCGGATCCACGGTGATTTTGCTGTGTGTTCGCCTGTTCGGCAACAGTGATCGAGGATAGATCTAGTGCGTCAAGAAAGCTACGTGTGCAGTTACTTTTTTACTCTTTGTGCAAGATTAGAAAGGAAGGCCTATCAAGTCAGTTACTTGTTTTCTGCTCCGATCATCAGCCGTGGTTAATTTGTAAGAGGTTTGTTACGGTGCTTGAGAGGAACCAAAAGAAACAAGTGGTTACTTTCTAAAAGGTGTTTTATTGTAAAAAGGATAGTTGAGTCTTTTATTCCCTCCACAAGAATTAGATCGGCTATGGATTGAGAAATATCGCTCCCTTCCTCCTCCTCCTACCGCAACACGTTCTCCGACTGTGCGACATGTTCAACGGCAACCCGTCCCAAGGCTGATCGGCCGATGGCTGGCCGGCGGTAGCAGATCGCGGCAGGTAGCCTGTGGCCACCTGATTTGTTTCACGAGTCATGATGGTACCCTACTACCCAGCTTGCTTTTTGCTTTCTAAATATCTATATACATAATCAGTAGGGCCATTGCCTCTGATGTTGCTTAAAAAAAAGCATGTTTTCGTGCATGATCGCGCGAGGCTCGAGCACTATTGTGCCTGCAACTATGTCTACAAGTCGATCTGCAAGCATGATGGTGCTTTGCGAGGATTGAAGTTAACAACTCACGGAAAAGAAACGAAGTGTCAGACCAAAGTAATATGTTGTATGCCTTGATGTTTTCACACTGTTTGCAAACTTCGAACTTCAGCTGTGGGATTATAACTCCTAAATTTTGTACAGATTTTATTTTAAGAAAGTAACTAGGTGCACACAGTTTCAAGGTAAACATCAAACAACGCCGAGACTGGGAAATGGTACCGGCAAAATAAATACATCTACGTAGACAAACACATTTTTTATACAGTGGAGACTACTATATTAATATCCTAATGTAGAAAACACTTTGAGCAAACGAGTTGGCATGGTGTCGAGACTCTATTCTCATCGTCGTACGCCGTTTTAATGTCCAACGAAACAGCAATTAGGTGTACATTTACTGCACGTACGTTGTTGTGTACATCTCACTCGAGCTGACGTGCTCAACAGCTCCACTGTGCTCCGGATATCGGCGGCTCAACTGTAACAGGAGTTAGCCGTCTCTTGGCTAATTGCGGCTATAAATACAAATACCATACCATGGCCCGACCTGATCATCCGCCATCTACTCCGCAGGCCGGCCGGTGAGCCAGACAGCCGCCAGTGAACCGGCCAATTCCCTGTCTGAGCGACGGCAAGCGCTGCACCACGGCCACACACCTCGAGCTAAGCTACCTACCAGCCATGGCGAGGCTCCGCTCGTCGTCCCTTCCCCTGCCCCTGGTGCCGCTTCTTCTCCTCGCCGCGGGATCACTTGCAGCGGTAAGCGCGCTCGACACCTCTGGCGAGGCAAACTTGCTGCCGCGGGTCGGCCGAATCCTGCAGCAGCTGCCTCAACCCATGCCCCGACCAGACCCAAACCCACAGCCACAGCCCGTGCCGCAACCAAATCCAAGTACGCCGCAGCCAAAGCCCCTGCCAAACCCGCCGCTGCCTCAACCCATGCCGCAGCCAGACCCAAACCCACAGCTGCCGCAGCCAAACCCTCAACCGCAGCCAGGGGTGAACCCACCACAGCCCTTGCCGCAGCCGAACCCAACGACCCCACTGCCGCAACCAGACCCAGCCCTGCAGCCTCAGCCCGTGCCGCCGCAGCCAGCAGGGACGCAGCCGCCGACGCAGCCTGCTGCCAACCAACAGAACCCGCAGCCGCAGGCTGACCAGCTATCCGGTGGGATGGCGCAGCCACTTCTTCAGAGCGGCGGGACAAGGATGCTGATGAACAATCTTCAAGGCTTGATGATATACGTGTTATTTCCAAGTCTTGCATGTCTGTTAATGTAATACGGTACTAGTGAGTTTTTCCTCGATCCCTTTTCCATCACGCCCGTATGTATCATGTATGCATGTAGTCACCAGATGTGTCTTGTCTTTTTGCTTACATTATTATGTTGTGCGACTGTGCGAGTGGTGTGTGGTAATAGATTGCTTACATATTTTTGTTGTGTGTGAGAGAGTAGTGATATGGGCGTCCTGCGGATATGTGTAGTTCTCTTGCTTTTGCTTTTACTGTGCGGGATGATACATACATATATATATATACACACATATATATACATATATATATACATATATATATACATATACATATATATATATATACATACATACATACATATATATATATGTGTGTGTGTGGTTGTCTGTCTCTCTGTACATATACAAATACAATTCGTTCCACTACATAGACGTATCTGGTGTCCTGGGTCCTTCGTGAATCGTGAGTGCTGAATGAACGGTAAGCACGAATGCACAGCGACTTCACGAGTGATCGACACGGCAGGATGGAAAAGTGAAGAGACCAATGGCTACGTACCTAGCGAGGGACAATTTGAACTGATAGGAGGCTCGCTCTTTTTCAAAGACGCCTGTAGTTGTTAACCTCACGGCCCATGGGCCCAGCTTTCCTGATTGGATCTGCTTGAAAGAGATGAGCACAGAGGAACGAGATTGTATGAGAATAACAGACTTGAAAAGGCAGAGGAAACTGAGTTAGACCAAGTTTCATTTCAGGGTTCAGCCAGTCCAAAGTCCAAACTCTCCCTACTCGATCCTTGGCTCATCTATTTATGCATCAGCTTTAGTGGATCCATTCTAGGCCCAATTAAGCACGCTGGGCCGGACGGACCGTTTACTCTTGTTCGCCTTTGCTTCATCCAGCCAGTTTCTCATCTCTCCTGCTTCCTCTGTTTCTCTTCTCTCTATACAGAACCAGCAACAGACAGAGTCGCTGACAAAATGAACGTTGATTGGCAAATGACCACGGTTCAGGTAAAACTATGATTAATCAGGTGGTTCTTGCTTTCGCCTACATGCTCAAAATAATAATCGCCTGTCACTTTATCAATTCACGCTCGGTCATGCATGCCACCTGCCGAGCCATTTTTAAATGCGTTACAGTCGATACGTGGATGGACAGAGGGAGCTGGAGGAGGAAGAAGAAAGCGGAGGCTGGACCACGAGCACCCAGCCCGTTCCTCTCCGCAGCAGCAACCGCGCCTCGTGCCTCTCCTCCATCTCATGCGCTGCTCCTGACCTTTGCGTGTCCTGTGCTGCAGAGCCTTCTTGGCAGGCATCCGGATCCCGCGTGCGCTGAATCTATATGCCAGATAGATCTTTCATCAGTGGTTCCCAAGCCGAGATAGTAAAAATTGTCAGCATAAGGGAACAAAAAGACATGGCAAGCAGTAAATAGCAATGGTTGTTCAGTAGGAGTACCCACATGAAGATAATAAAAATTTGGAGTAGGGAAGACGAGGCAAGCATTAAAGAGTTGCTATCTGCATCCTATCTCAACTTCAATTATTTATAAATGAATCATGATGATAAAATCATGAAATAAATAGCCTATGCGACTGAAAAAAAATAAAACATTGATTTCTACATTTAGGCAAAATCAGAGCAACCTAGTGGAAGGCCATATCTTGCATTCACACTATTTATAAATATTCATTTCAGAAACACCTGACAAAAAGGAAAAAAAAAGAGGAAAGGTCAATTTTAATGGAATAAGGTTATATAATGCATGTTCCTGAAATAAGAACTTACTGGTTAATTTTGAAGGCAGCTCATGTGCTAGCTGTTTGTCTAGCTGGTAACTCGATCGCACTGAAGTTCCTCCTTTGCTCACCCAGGCAAACGAAGATAGCAAGAGATGCAGCGAAACCTTGAAGGTGATCGACTTCAGGTCGTGAGGAGGTCGAGGTAGTTGGTGCCGGGTGCCATGGAGACGCGCAGGAGCAACTACTGTGGGCCCAACTTGGCGAGGAGGTCGAGGTTGAGCTCCTCCCGCCACAACCTCTTCGGCGGCTTCTTCCGCCACTGTGCCGGTCCTGCACCTCCTCCTTCAAGTCCGTCGACCGCAGCTCCTGTCGCTCCCTCATCTGCACTGCAGCCGCCTCTCCCGCGCCTTCAGAGCCACCACCTCAATCGGTGGAAGCTAAAGCTGATAAGGTTACCAAAACGGGAGGCAGAGATGACGATGCGAGTGCCACCGGCCCGCCGCCACGATGGAGATGCATGGGAGGCGAAAGAGTGATGCTGGTTTTCGTCTCCTCTTTTTATCCACACATCTGTCGGAGTGTCGGTTCCTTCGGAAGGGAGACGAAATGACGAAGGTAAAATCTAAGACGAGAGGGCTCTCGTTTTAGACACATCGCGAGAAGCCTCCCTCCCGTTCCTTCTCCTACATACAGGAAGTAACAAATCAACTGAAGAAAGTAACAACCAACTCCGGCGGGTTGTGTGCGGGGTGGCTGGCGGCGGGTTGCCGCCGGCCGCGGGTGGTGGTGGAGGCAGGCGAGATTTAGGGTTTTGGGGTTTCTGGGGTTGGGGTTGGGGGGAGGTCTCCATGTCTGTCGGGCTTAGAGGGATGGCCGGGGGTGGCTGCCAGACCTACGGCGGTGGTGGTTAGAGGGCGGCGAGGCGAGGCGGTGGCGCAGCCGCCGGTCGGGTGGTGGAGGAGGCCGGTTGGGAAGGGATGGGGGCGGGGTTGAGGAAGGAGTGGTTATGAAGGGCGGGGAAGAGGGGCGCAATGGGAGGTGGGCGGACGACCGGCGTTGAGGTCGCCGCTGGTCTCGGGCGGTGGTGGAGACGGCGGTAGCGGGGAGAGAGGCGGCCAGAGGATGAAGAAATCGATGGGAAGGAAGAAGGAAGGGGAAGGAATGGAGGAAGGAGAGGAGGATACTCACCAGGGGGCGCGGCGGCGACTCCGGCAAGGTGGACGGTGGTGGCGGTGGTGGTGGCGGAGGAAATCGACGCCCAGGGACCGAGGAGATGAGGCACGGGCCGCGCGGCGCCGTGACGAGTGGTGTCTCACGTACTCCCTCTGTCCCTTATCGTGAGTCGCCAGAAATCAAAACCAATCTCCAACGCAACCAACAAAGGACTCTGCTGCCCCTACACAGGAATGATTTGGCAGCACTCAAATCTGGATAGGCATACAATTAATTAATGTTTTGTTTGTGGCGTGAAGGAGCACACGTGCTGTCTGGTGCTGTCTGCATGCGGCTGTATTCCCAGCAGCTACGAGCTGTAGGCAGGGAGTAGGCGACAACATATATTTGGGGACAAACTACTGTGGCTAGAACGACACATATATAGGAACGGAGGGAGTATTCACGTGGGCCGTGGGCGTCAGTGGCTCCGTAGAAAAGTCCCTGCCTCCATCTTCGCTTTCGTGGTTTGACCAAGGCACGACGAGGGCATTGAACGTTTGACAGGGTGTCGCCTCATAACTAGTAATAGAGGTTAAAGCAGGCTAAGAGCATCTCCAATTGGACATTGGGCTCCCAAATTCTATTATACAAGCCCACATGTAAAATTTAGGGACCAAATTTTACATCCAACTCCAATGAGGCATGCATCCATACTCTTGTGGGGCATGAAAAAACTCATGTGAGGCATGAAAATGGATGAGATCTATGGTTTGGGAGGGAGGATGAGAGGCTCTCAAATCTAGAGGCTTGGAGGGGAAATTTATGAGGGCATGTAAAATATGAGGGAGTTTACAAGTCCAATGGAGACGGTTTTTTTTACTTGGCTCCTAAAATTTAGAGTAGGGACCAGAAGCCCCCCACTGGAGATGCTCTAACACCATACGTCTCCCAGCAATCGTAAAGCATACTCCCTCCGTCCCATAATATTTGCACTTCTAGGGTTTAAAATTTGTCCTAAAATAATTGCATTATTTGTCTCTCCC
The DNA here is from genome assembly GCA_015342445.1 of Digitaria exilis. Taxonomy (NCBI): domain Eukaryota; kingdom Viridiplantae; phylum Streptophyta; class Magnoliopsida; order Poales; family Poaceae; genus Digitaria; species Digitaria exilis. Next base: position 2,946,738 of record JACEFO010001663.1, read on the forward strand.
CGAGGTGCAATGATTACAACATTATAGTAATTGTACTATTTAGGTGGGACCCACATATATTTAGATGGGACCCGCGTGATGTTTAGGCGGGCCCACGTGGGACCCACGTATTGTTTAGGTGGGACCCACGCACGTTTAGGTGGGACCCACATGAGACTGGACAAGGGGCAATTTCGTAATTTCACGCATAGCATTGATTTGCGTGTCCGGTTTTAGAAGTGTAAATTTTATGGGACGGAGGAAGTACACAACGCATCTGCACCGTCCATGCGGGGTGGTAGGTCATGCTGCGCTTACGAAATCCGTGTCGTGTGCGGCGTGTGTGACCGCGGCCGATGTGGTTGCGGCGGCATAGGTAGGGATGGGAATGGTCCAGGTCGACCCATTGGGTAGGTGACCCGACCCACAAGAGCACGGCCATTGGGGCACATGGGCCGGCTTCGCATCAGAACAAGGCCAGGAGAGTCAGAGTTTGATGGCCCAACGGGCAAGACAGAGTCGACCCAAAAAAAAACCCGACCCCCTCAATCCGACGCAGTCCCCATCCTCTCCGCTTCCACACGTAGAAGGGAGGAAGGAGAGAGGAGCGCCGCCGCCACGCCGCACCCCCTCCGACGGCGGCGAATCAGTGCACGCACTGCGAAGGCTGCATTCCGGTGAGCTTCTCACCTCTCTTCTTTTCCCTCCCGTATCGAGTTCTAGGGTTTCCTAAACTTTTTGATCCATGTCTGATTTCTTTTGGGTGAGATGCGGAGATGTTTTGGTTCAGTGCACACAAGCCTTGAGCTGTCCGTTTGTTGCTCCTTGTGTCTTGCCTCTGCCTCTTGTTTCCTCTCTCAAATCCCATGTTGGTTTATAGACCTTTCTTGAACCCATGTCTGACTTCCCCTTTAGAGCTAGATTAGAATATTGTTTTGTATCCTAATCAGCTGCTTGATCCAAAAAACAAAAATGGTCTATGTTTGCGTGGTCAGCCCGTGGAAAGAAGTAGACACAGAGCATATAGTAGATCCGTGGCTACTATTATTGAAACTGCCAGGGATTGTTAATTTTTTTTAATTTTCTAATGCAATTTATAATTCTAAATGGCCAACTAGACTATGTAAGATATCTCTCATGAGTCATGACAAAATAGACAATGATAGGCAATATTATTCGTGGTTCTAACAGACCTACAGACCTTTCTTGAACTATGTTGCTTTTGTGTTATTTCTAATAGATCAAAAACATGGAAGAGAAAGAAGGACCTCATGTATTGTCCCAAGGGGCCAGAGACACCATGTCGGCACATCACTCTTCCCTACAGCGACTATTGTCTCCTGTGGTAAGCTTCTTTTTCCACTCTTTCTTTCCCCTCTCTGGTTTTTCATTCTGTATGCTCATTGGTTTTTTTTCATCTTGTATGGTTGTCTAATTTTGTTTGTTAGTGATAGAAGTTCAAACTCTCACTGTTCTTAGCTGATATGCCATCTTACCATTTTTTTTATTGTTTCTAATAGCTCAAAAGTAGGGAAGATGGTGGCAGTTCATTATATGCTCTTGGTGCAACAAATCAGTCACCACCAGTGCTTTCTCCTTCAATAGTAAACCGTTGCAGAGCATATAGTAGTGGTGAGTATTATGACTGCCCTTTGTTATTAGTGCAGCCATGATTCATGGCCTATGAAGAAGTAGTACTTCTTCATGACCTATATAAGCTCTGAATTATGTGTTTTGATTAGTCTTATGACTGGAATGTGAACTTTCTTATACCCTTTTATCTTATTAGGACTTCCACATTACACTGAAATGTTTGATGATGATGAAGACGAAGACGAAGATTCAGACTATGAAGTAGATGAAGAGGATGACGATGAAGAAGAGGAAGAGGAAGTTCAAGTGATGGATGTTGACATGGGATCATTTTCTGAACCAGGGAGGAAGTTCCTGTCCAAGGTATGGAAGGAATATGAGCCAATCCGTGCTGAAGGAGTTGTTGTTGCAGCCGAGTGTAAGCATTGTGCACGTAATATTCGTGCTGAACGTAAGCATGGAACAAGCTCACTGCGGAAACACCTCAAAAGGTGCAATGAAAGAAAAAAGGCTCTTCAAGTAGCTGGTCAGTTAAGTACCGCTATCATGACCCCAGATGGAGTGGCCTTAGGTCCTTGGAGCTTTACTCAGGCACAATCACGGTTTGAGCTCATGAGGATGATAATATTGCATGAGTTAACTTTCTCTCTGGTGGAATATGACGGATTTAGAAGGTTTGTCTCCAGTCTGAACCCAAGCTTTAAGATGATTTGCAGAAAAACAGTGCATAATGACTGTCTGAAAACATTTTTGGAGGAGAAGCGAACTTTGCAAGGATTGCTCAGAATATGTAAATCCAAGGTTTCTCTAACTATGGACATGTGGACGTCAAATAGAATGGTGGGCTACATTTGCATCACTGCTCATTATGTTGATGAGGATTGGCAACTGCAGAAGAGAATAGTGAAATTTACAGCTATGGAGACACCCCACACGGGTGTTGCAATGTTCAACACGGTGGTGAACTTTGCAAGAGAGTGGAAAATAGAGGACAAACTATTTTCTGTGACTCTTGACAATGCATCAAACAATGGGGCAATGATGAAGTTATTGAAGACTCACTTGCTGAACAAGAAGATGTTGTTTTGTGGTGGTAGGCTGTTTAGGCAACGGTGCGCTGCTCACGTGATCAACCTGATATGTCAAGCGGGACTAGAATATCTTGACCCAATGATCAACAAGATTCGTGATAGTGTCAAGTACATTCGCAGCTCTGCATCTAGAAAGGAAAAGTTTGATGAAATCGTTGCACAACTAGGCATATCTTGTGGCAAGAGTCCTTGTCTTGATGTTAGCACTCGTTGGAACTCAACTTATCTCATGCTTAGTACAGCAGCAGAGTTTCGTCTAGTCTTTGATTCTTTGGCCATGCAAGATCCCAGCTACACTTTCAATCCATCATTTGTGGAATGGGAAAATTCTGATACTGTTTGTGGGCTGCTGAAAGTATTTTATGAAGCCACTCATGTCATATCAGGAACAAAGTATGCTACTGCTAACCTATATCTTCATGAGATGCTGAAAGTGAAGTTCACATTGGACCAGCAGCAACAAGCATTTATAGAAGATTCTGAGATGCGTACTATGGTTGAATACATGAAGAAGAAGTTTGACAAGTACTGGAAGGTGTCATGGTTAGATCTCTGTATCCCAGTTATTCTAGACCCCCAGTTCAAGCTGAAGTATCTTGAGTTCCGATTTGATCTAGAGTTTGGGCCACATGATGCTAGCAGAATGATTTACAAAGTCAAAAGCCTGTTAAATGAGTTATTCAGTGAATACCTCAAATTGAAAAATAGTGATCCAGAGCCCATGTCACAAGCTGATGTTGAAATGGTTGTGACTGATCCTTTAGCTAGTTGGGATCAACATGTTACGCTTACTGCTCAATCTACAAATGAAGCTTCTTTAGAGCTTGAGACATACTTGTCAAAGGTACCAATCCGTCGAAGTGATCAGTTCAATGTACTCGCATGGTGGCAGATGAGTGCAGCTGAATACCCTACATTGAGTTGTATGGCAAGAGACATTCTAGCTGTTCCTGCTTCTACTGTTGCATCAGAGTCCGCTTTTAGTACTGGATCAAGAGTACTATCAGATTTTCGAAGTCGAATGACTCCAGAAATTGTTGAAGCTCTAGTGTGCCTACAGGACTGGATGAGGGCAGCTGGTAAAATCATGAGACACTTGTTATTTGCATTTCTCACTAATGCTTCAATTTCAAAAATCGTGAAACCTACTCTTGTTTTGTGCAGCTAATACAAACTGCAACTTGGGATCAGTTAACGACATCATCTTAGCATTGGAAGGTATTTTTTCCCTGCTATGATTCTGCTATTTTCTTCAGACTAGTGTGTATTCATACATTTCTACAATATTATTCATGGTTCTAACAGATCTACAGGCTTAAGTGATCTGTATACTTCATTAATGGTAGTATTATCTAGGATATGGTAATGTACAGCTTGCTAGCAGTCCGTGACTTGTTCATTTCTTATTGCTGATTAGCAATCTGCACATGATAGTTTATTGCCGAACCCCAAATGTCACTTGTTTATTTATTTTTATGTTTGGATCTTAATATGTATGAATGCCTTGCCTTGACATTAACTAATTAAACTAAACACAGGTGAGGAGGCTACAGATCCGTGCTTATAGGACGGGGACTACTTGATGGAGTAACCTCCTGCTGATGATGAAGCATAGTCCAAGAGACAAATGTTATCAGTGTGTAGTCGCTGCTGAACTTGAACTCTACTAGGTTGCTTTATTCATCATCGTTGCCTAAGTCGTTAACAAACAAAAACTGTCGTTTCTAAATCTGTTTAAAGGGAATAAAAACACGTTTGGTAGTGCAAGGTCGAGCCAAACAATAACTCAAACAGAGCCGACCCGTGATGCCCATTGGGCCATCAAGGCCATAGCTAAACACCAGTTTGGGTCGGCCCGTGGCCTCCATAATTGGCCTTGAGGCCAGAGGGGGCCAGGCCCAAGGCCAGGTCCGGGCCGGCCCATTCCCATCCCTAGGCACACGAAGGTGTTCATGTCCAGAGCGAATATCTCCTCGTTACCGACGGGGAAGTAGATGGGATGCTGCGGATACAGCTCGCCAGGGGCAAAGTTGACGCCCCGCGAGCGGACGTGGATCATGGGCAGGATGTCAGTCCCTAGGACGCGTCGCCAGGATCTTGGTGCCAACGGCGGCGAAGAACTCGGGGGACCCACGCGTGGCCTCCAAGCGGATGAACTGCTCAGCGCCGGCATTCGACAAAGTTTAGCTCGCGGATGCTGTAGCCCAAATCCCAGTCATCAAAGATGAGGTAAAGGTGCGGTTGCCCCGTTGGCTTTGGCAGACGTACCAGGGGCATCACGCTCACCGCTGGCTTAACCCGACAAATCCAAATCTGAATCAAAATCTGGCTTAACAGTTGATCGTGATAGGCAAAGGCGTTCGCGTCGGCGGCGGTCGGAGACGAGTGTCTTTTTACCGGCTAAAGGGGTAGGAAAAAAAATAACCCTAGACGATTATTGATCTTGTTGGCTACTCCCTCAGTCCCAAAATATTTGCACTTCTAGGATTTGAATTTTGTCCCAAAAAGATTGTAACAATAGAAGCTCAATCATGAATTATGGTCCCACGTGGGACCCATGTATTGTTTAGGTAGGACCCACGTGGGACCCGCACATTGTTTAAGTGGAACCCATGTGGGACCCATGTATTGTTTAGGTGGGATCCACGTGGGACCCGAGTGGGCCCCACTTATTGTTTAGGTAGGACCCGCGTATTATTTAGGTGGGATCTACGTGGGACCCATGAAAGATGATATAGGGGCAAATACGTTATTTCATCTCTTCATTGGTATGCGTGCCGAATCCTAGAAGTGCAAATATTTTGGGACGGAGGGAGTATTTGTAAAGAAATTAATTTCTGGGTGGGCCGCCCGGAGTCGAGGCCCCAGCCCACTTAATTCTGATGCTTTCATCACTTGTAGCTGCTGTCTCTTTTCTATTTTGCTTCAATTTATCACCTTCAGTGCCTTTGCGCAGGATGTTCAGAGCAAGGAAAGCTTACAGTCATCAGTACAAGGCGGTAACCCTAAAAAAAAAATCAGTACAAGGCGGTGCACCCGCCCCGGAGGAGATTCTTTCTTTCATCTCAATTTATGTATTATTGCTCCATTCTTATAAAGATCTATCTAAAAACAAGAGTATGTAGTCCTTGCTTAATGCTTCATTCAACATGACAGGCGAAACCTTAAAGGGTCATTTCACCAATGAAGCTCATGTTGCCATCATTTATCTTATGTCCACAGGACATCGCGTCAGTCAATGATGCAGCTGCTACAGGTCCTGATTCGCTAGGCTTATTTTCAGTTTTGCTTTTGCTAAGTAAATATTTGATACCACTTCCTGATAAAACAAATCATAACAAGATAAATGATATTTGCACAAAATTTTCAAATAAGGCGAGCGGTTCAAACTTGATTTTCAAAAGTAAAAAACGTCATCTAATTTGAAATGGAGGGGAACAGTCCGATGGTAGAAATCAACAAAGAACAAGCAATATAGTCAGAGAAATTTCATGAGCACGCGACAAGATCAAAACGCACGATCCGCTGGCACAAAATTAGGGTGAAATGGCCGCGAGGGGCAAAGGTTTCGTGAATATTGCATGGAACACAATTTACTATCAAAACTATTGACCAATCTAAGAAACAGACGACCACCAAGAGAAGCAATAAGATCTGATAATTCAAGCTCCAAAGTTTTATTACAACGTCGAGCTAGTGTTTAATTTGCTAAACATTAAGGCTTGATAAAGGTTCAAGGGATTAAATATTCGGGCAGGTCCTTCGGGGTCTTGGATGTATAATGGAAGTGATTTTCAGCATAGCAACGAGCAAGAAATGCCGCTTCCTCTGCAAAATAGGATGAAGGAACTACAAAGAAAGGAACAAGCTGTAAGTGCAACGGATACAAAGATCCAACAGAGAAACTTATACTCCTATAAGCAGATTGAAGCATTCACATATTGCAAGTACGAAGCCACCAAACAGAAGAATGATTAACAACAGAATAAAAGGGCAGGTCCATTGTCACCTGTAGCTAATCCAGGGTAGGTCCATTGAATACGGCTGCATTTCCCACCAGAGATGTGTCAGACAGATTAAGCCACAGTCAAAGATTCCTATACACGAGCACTGTTAGTGGGACAAACGAATGAAAGTAAATTACCGGGTATGGAGTCTGGTGCATTGAGTAGCAAACTCAGCAGATGTGAAGTCATTTTCATCAACGAATACACAGCAACGCATGGGAATTCCCTGATAAGGAATGTATCCAGTCAAAGAACAGCTCAAAGTAATTCCTTGAAATGCAAATGGACTTTACCTCCCTAGAAGTGCCAGAAGAGAACTCAAATTTTATAGGGATGCAATTATCGTCTCCATGTACTGATCCTATGAACCAAGGAAAAGAAGTAATTCCTTGAAATGCAAATGGACTTTACCTCCCTAGAAGTGCCAGAAGAGAACTCAAATTTTATAGGGATGCAATTATCCTCCCCAAGTACTGATCCTATGAACCAAGGAAAAGAACAAATCAACAGGGCTACACGAAGTCACATGTATATATTATGAATGAATAAGGTTCAGAGACAGTAAACAAACTGCACAAAGAATGTGCTCACCATGGACCACCTCACGCATTATTCGGGACTCATCACAAGGCCTTTGGGCAACAACCACGAATGTGACCAAAGGTATTGTGCCCCATAAACGGGAACAGGCCTTCAAACAAAAAAAAAAATCTTTAAAATGATCAAGTCAAAAGCAAAAACAGCAGGCAAGTCAGAGTGTATACCTTTTTAATATAATCTACTTCACAAAGGTAGGTGTCCTTGAGTTGACATCCAGTTCCACCATTTCTGTGCAAGATAATAAACAGTTAGCATGTATCATTCGATTGGACAGAAGAAAGAAGTATTTCTACCTGAAGAAAATTATTTTCTGAGGCCACTTTTCAGTATTCTTGTGAAAGGCAATCAGAAGTTCACTATAAAAAGAAAAGTTAGCACCATAAATGGAACCTCTGATAGCAGGCAGATATAAATAGCATGGAACACACAATTACCTGAACATGCCACCATTCTCTTTATCAGGATTGAAAAGATCTTTTATGGCAAGTTCATTATGCGGTTGATACGAGACCAGAGATTTATACTTATCGGCTCCTGGCCAATTGATGGATGACACAACCTACGTACATCGACAAAAATATGATGTCCCCACTGGAATGTGTAATAGTTTTATGGGAGTCCGTGATTATCTATGAGTTTAGTAATGGTGCCAAACAATATAACAAAAAAGGAATGTTGCATACAGATGCAATGGATATGGAACCCTCTTCTGGTGCAGAACTTGAGATGTCAGCACCAAAAATGGCTGTTGGTGCTTCCGACACAAATGGAATGTCATCAAATACTAAGGGACACTGAACTCCTTTGTGGTGATGTTGTATAACCTGGTTAAGAAACTAAAAAACATGAGCATTCAACCATAAGAGAACATATGATAGTTCTGTAACAAACAAACAACAGTCATAGAAGAGAAAAAGAAACCTTCTCACGTATCTCGTTAGCAGCATTCCTCAGAAAACCCTCCTTTAGTGTTTTAGCATCTTGGGACGAAAAACACTGAAATGGAAATCCAAGGCTCATACAGACCTTTTCAACGTCCTCTGCAAATTGCACATATGACAGTCACACAAACACACTTATAAACACATCAAAACTGAAAAGAAAACAAAGGTGCATCTGACGCGCACCATCATTTCCATACCATGAGTATGAGTACAATCTGGCAGAAATACAATAAGAAGCCCTATACGGTTTCCATCTGCTCCAGACTTGATAAAATATCTTGTGAGATGGAAGTCCATAACCACCATAGTCTTTTCTATATCCGTGGGAAGATACGGGATTACATGGACAGACCTTGTTGGCATCGGAAAAAAAATCCTATCATGTACATGTTCAAAGTCAGATCTGGCATCTGTTATGCTAAGTAAAGAAAGAGTTACAGGACTTAGCATTCCAATTCTCACACACATCTTTATGAGCTTACATAAGAACCTGGATGCCTCTTTATCACTCATTCCTGAGAAATTTACATAAGCCCAGTTTTTCACGTTTCCTTTGTTGACCTAATAGGAGAAATGAACAAAAGTGAGGATGCTTTCATATATAACATTGAAATGACAAAAGGAAGTGTGAATTTTAAGAAGAGTTGTGTTATGGTAACACTAGTCACTAATCAAGAAGAACACCACATTTTATTCTCTCGTGAAGAGAGAAATTAAAAGAATATTTCCCCACTGAAGTATGTTGGAACACTTGCAAACTTAAATCAGTCATATGCTAAATATCTTTGGCAGCCAAAGTGCACATCTCATCTGGGCAATAAAATGAGGACTCAATTGAGCATGCATAACTTAAGTTTGATGGGGGAATCTTATAACAGTCGTGGCATAAAAATATCTCAACATTGTGAAAAAGGCAAGCATTATGGTGATATGGTTCCCTAAAGAGTGTACCCATAGGGATCACATGGTTCAACACTTCAACTACAAATGAGATTAAACAATAGATTGGGCAGCGGGAAAGTAGTACCCTGGTTCTCAAAAACATTTCAATATTTATTTAGATTGTAATAACATGAAAAATGGTGAGCCTAAATTTGTCAAACGGAACTATCAACAAAAAGTAAAGGTTCAAAAATCTATCAACAACATAATTTTGAGAACCTTTGCATCGGATCCATCATCGCGGCCAGTCCCCTCGCCATGATCCAAACAATCAATCTCTTCTATAACATCACATCCCGAGTAGTCTGGCATCATCTCCTCAGCAGGGTCCTCAGCTTCTGATTTACCCTTCACTGCACGTACATATGGGTTGAAACTCACGTCATACAAGAACTTAACTGAACTAAAAAAAGTTCCGTAGAGACGCGTCGAGGAGCATAGTTTTTACCAGGAGTTTAGAAGTCTTCGAAGCTACTGTTGGAAGGGAGGAGAGATTCCGTGCTCCTCCTCGTCGCCGTCGTCTGGCTCTCCTGCATCTCGCTCTGGAGCTCCCTCCCCGTCGCCATGGGGCTCTTAGTCCACGCCGCTCGCTCCACTAGGGTTAGGATTGGATGGGGAATCTAGGTTTCGTGCAGGAAAGCGAACTGAAACGACACGCTCGGCGGCGTTCGGTCCGAGGGGATAGCCCACCACCACCACCATGTCAACTGAGATAATATGAGATGCTGGAAATTTCCAATTCCACCCCGTCGACTACCACACCACCGTCGACCGCGTCTGTCGCGATCCGCCCCTGCAGCGATCTCCCTTCCATCCTTTCTGCGTCGATCTGTCCAAGTGCAACCTCCACGATCCTCTCCTCAGCGGCAGCTTCCATGATCCTCGCCACGCTGCCGCCGCCGCGCCGTCTATCCGGCGGTCACGAACGTCGCCCCATCCGGCCGGCAACGAAGGCGACTCCGCCCTGGTCGACGTCGCCCGCCGCCGCATCCGGCCGGCCGGCGGATGCGAAATCGCGAAGCCAACCTCGACCACGAAGCCTCCGGGAACACGCGTCGGGCTCAGGCGTCTCGGCAATACATTCTCCATCCGCCTTTCGCGACGCCGGGGACCAGAACATCGCCGCCGATAGCCTCTATGATCATCGCGTCGGGCGTCGTCGCCACCGCCACACTGCCAGAAGTCCAGAACCCTTGCGTCAGGACCAGTGCCGGAAGGACCGTTTACTCTTGTTCGCCTTTGCTTCATCCAGCCAGTTTCTCATTTCTGCTGCTTCCTCTGTTTATCTTCTCTATATACAGAACCAGCATCAGACAGAGTCGCTGACAAAATGAACGTTGATTGGCAAATGACCACGGTTCAGGTAAAACTATGATTAATCAGGTGGTTCTTGCTTTCGCCTAGTACATGCTCAAAATAATAATCGCGTGTGGCTGTCACTATCATCTGTTTGTCCACCACGCTCGGTCATGCCACCTGCCGACGATGCGATGCGATGCGATGCGATGCGATGCGCACAGCCATTTTTAAACGCGTTATTATTTATTCAGCAGTCAACAGTCGATACGTGGATGGAGCTGGGTGGGAGGAGGAAGACGAAAGCGGAGGCTGGAATGGAACGGCACCTCCGCACCTGCATCTCCTGCTCTGCTCCTCACCTTTGCGTGCGTGCCCTGTGCTGCTGAGCCACTCTGTCCATCATCCTCCCGCGTGCTCTGAATCCTCGCGCGCGGATGCGCGGGGACAGAAATGGAGAGCGAGGCAAGCAGCAGGGGCGCCGACGCTGACGGCCGTCCTCCGCCGCAACCGGGGCCACCTTCTCCCCCGCCGCAGAAGGACAGGGTATCCTTCTCCTCCTCCTCCAGACTCCGCCCTTCGTGCTGGGGGCGCATCAGGATGATCCGTCGGCCCAGCCGGAGCATGAGCAGAGCGGGTAGCGGCGCGGCTCCAGACGCGACGAGGTCGGTGATCTCCTCGCGCGGCTTGTGCGGCGGCGGCGGCGACCGCGGCCGATGCGGCTGCGGCGGCAGGGCGGACGTGGCGGCCGGGGCCACGGCCAGGTCCCTCCTCCAGCGCAACGATTTCTACTGCGACGAATGCAACACGCACAGGTAGTCCTGCTCCTAATCCCCGGCGGGCCTCCTCTCCTCTCTGCAGCTGTGCTCCGGTTTCATTTTAGCCGAGCATAAGATTCATATTCCATTTTGCATAAAGGATAGTTTGTTAAAGTGTATAACGAATTATTAACAATGAATGATCTTTAGGCAACCTAGCTTTTACTGTCTGTTATCCCATATTCCCATGATACCTATCAGGCAGTTATCAGTGCTGCCAACAAGTCTGACTGACGGTCCCAGTAGATCAATCATCCTACAACATGTTGCTTGGGAAAAAAAAAATCATCATAGAACATGATATTTGTATCATTGAATGCAAATACCCAAAACTCTGCTACAGAAGTTTGAGATTTCTGAAATTAGCAGATGGAAGAAAAATGAACAGATCTCATGTTCTAAACATCAGTATATCTCAAGCTAGACAAGGACTGACATGAACAAATAAAGAGTGACAGATGCAAAATCATCAATTCTCGCTACGACCACGAACTATTTATGATATACTCGTGTACGTTAATTCTGAGATGGCCAGAAATATTTTTTACAAGAATGGACCATCATACATTCCTGCACTTCCAAGGTTATGGAACAACTAAAAGAAGGCAGCTACATGACTCCATCGGATAGCAAGGGAAAAAAGTCTTAACTGTGTAAATCGTTCTCCATCATCACAATGTTGAAACTAATCAAGGAATGGTTTAATGGTAGCTTGGTTAGCGCTGCACAATTTTGGACAATGATTTCCATCACCTATCGAATCTGTCCACCCTCCTACGGCGTATCTCCTCAACTGAAAGCTCCCCATTAAACCTAGCTTGATGAAAAGCACGGTCCACACGCATAGTGCTGCACGTCTCGCATATATCTGTGGCAAGTGAGTTATAATTGTTGCAGGTTGAGCATGTCCATAAACCTCGTGGGCATTCTCTTGCTGATGAATGACATCCAACTATGCCCCGACCTGTTGTGTGACCTTGGGGCAGGACAGACCTAAGGAGTTTCTGAGCAAATCTCACTTGCGAGGTGATGACCCTGGCACCGCCTGAAATCAGATGAGTAAGTGGGTCTGCCCCTCTGAACGAGTGCTTCAGCCAAAGGTAGACATATCCAGCGAGCAAACCCCCAAGATGGCCAACAAAGGAAGCCTTGGGAAACAAAGCGTGAGTGAGGAACAATTCAGCCCATACACCATACTTTGCTGGAATAAGCGACATCCCTGGCAGCCAAATAAAAAGATCTGACCTGGCAGTTTGCACAACCTTCATGCCAAACAGCACACCGGAGAATTCAATACTATGATTATCGAAATACGCAATATCATCGCCGAGCAAGCATAGGCATTGGGACAAAAGTACTGAGATACCCTGCGACAGGCCAAGCAATGAAGCAACCATGGATGCAAACTTGACACTACCCATCAACGTTTCAAGCTGGGCACCCGTCCACAAGAGAGATGTCATGTTGCTGAACAAGTGAAATTCGTTCCCGTGGTAGAAAGGTGACATGAAGAAGTTGTTCCATAAAAAGAACTGCAAATAGTGTTCACGTTATACCATGTCAGAACATCAAGAGCTGAATATAGAACTATATAATGGAATTACTAAGGCTAAAACATGGGATTGGGATGTCCTACCACAGTTTATTCAAGTACTCCTAGGCAAGTTTATGCCCAACACTGCAACAACACAAAGGGGTAAGGTATTACGGTATCCAGCCCATCAGATTTCCCCAATCGCAACCGTCTGGTTAACAGAAATCAGTACTCGGCCTAACTTTTAGGGAAAAATTGGATATGATATGATAAACCTTGGGTCAAGCCTCGGTTCAACTTGCCAGGATTGCACAATCAACTCTCAAATTGCATCGCATTGATGAAAACTTCAATCTTAACTAGCCCTAGAACAGGGGGGAAACGTACATATCTGCGATGCCTGTAGTGGAATTCTCAAGCAGCGAAACAAAACCTATCACAGAATTCCGCAATCTAGTCGCGCCGTGAGCAGTGCATAGGTAGGTGCGGTTGCTTACCCTGAGGAAGAGTTGGTAGTTGAAGGCGACGCAGTTGGTCTTGGGCAGGATCTTGTCGAGGGGCCCGGGGCGGAGGAAGACCAGCACGTTCGCGGCGAGCAACGCCGCCGTGACGGGCGGCCGGGAGGACCGCGCTGCCGCCGGAAGCTGCTCATGCCGGAACCCATCTCTGAGGCGGTGAGGCCGCCGCCGACCGCCACAAAACCAACCAAAACCCGCAGCGGCTTTTGCGCAAAGTCTTGTGCTTGCGCGTACCTGTCCCCTTTAATTTCTGAATTGGTTTCGGAATTTTGGTATCCCTCTTTCTTCTGGCGCAGGAGAAGGGATGGATTGCGGCAAGGACTGCGGCGCAGTTCGTTCGGGGTTTTTTTTTTTTAAAAAAAAAAGTTTTCGCCCCTTCAAGGAGATGCTACTACATTGCTACAGCAATCTTTCAATGGTAACCAGCAGTTCTTTGGGCACGATGACATTATGACAATGGTGCACGTTGAGTTCATAATTGGAGGAGCGTTCATAATTATGTGATTTACTCTCTCCATACATCTATGGAAGGCCCATTTGCAAAATGAAAAAATTCATCTATGCAAGGCCTATTGTTGTTTCCTCGGGTCATTAACTACGTGATCGCTTCGATTCCCTGGCTCGCACAGTTTCCCACCTCGACATACGCACACACGCGCTTTCCAAACGGATCTGTTGCGGCCACGATCGATCTCTCCTTCACTCGTCGTTTTTATACGCAGGCAACGCAGCGCTCTCTCCCCCTTCCCTCTTCCGTTCCTTCCTCCTTCCTTCTGTATCGCCAATCAACATTCTGAGTTCATCTGTGAGGAGTTCCATGGAGGGTGCACCAGATGGGAAGGAGTCCTTCTTGCACTGCACTTGAACCTCCTGCTTGCACAGTGCTTGCACCTCCTTCTTGCACAACAGTAAGATCTCCTTCACGGACAGGACGTGAATCACCAGCAATACCATGATCAGGGCTCGGGACGTTGTCATCTTCTTGATCTGCAAATGAACAAAAGATTGGCATCCTAGAAAAAAATTTGGCGAGGTTCTGTACAACAGGAAAAAAAGATTGGCATCTTGGAAACAAATTACCATCACCAGACCAAACCATGTCATACTGGAGTTCATGAGCAGGGCCCTCCCACTCACCAAATTCGTCCCAATCAATGGGTGGATTGCTGTTGAGGTCTAGCGTTCTTGGCAGGACAAAGGAGTGATGCTGTTCTGTGAAGGAGAAAAAGGAGGATCGGCATAGAGAAGGGTTTATATAGACAGTGAAATTAGGAGAACGGAGGGCGGGAAGCGAGGATGAAAATTTTCGGAATCCAAAATTTGGGGGAGGATTTTGGCGCCTGGTTTTGGAAATCATCTCGCCTAGTTTTGGAAATCTTCTCCTCCGAAAATTGGAGGGGTTTTGGCGGAGGTAATGGCAAAATTTTGGCGCCGTGAGAAAAGGATCAGGAGACGCGGGAGTTCTGCAGAGACACGAGGGCGCGCGGTATCGCAGGGGTCGGGTGATCGCGTGCCTAAACGAAAATTAGGAGGCCACAGCAGATCCACGCTCCACGGAAAGAGGGAGTCCGAGTAATTAAGGGAGCGAAGGTGTTGAGGTTTACCGAGGGAAATTAAACATCCCATGGAAGGCAATTCCTCCTTCCTTGGTCTCTGAATGGAGGGAGTATTTAGACTCAATAACATTATCAGTATATACCGTGACTTCTGTGTTGTTTACAAAGTACAAATGCAAATGTAAAGATGTGCCAAAAATCTCAGTAGTCCAGAAGACCAGAAGCCCAACCATCTCAGTAGTCCAAAAGGCTGGGCAAAGAGTGGATGAGTGTATGGTGGGCATTTCAGCCGATTTTCTCATTGTTTTTATACCGTCGGAGTCCCTACCCTTAGCATACTGGAGTTTTCATGGAAAGTGAAATTGCATCTTGTTAGTGTAAGAGCTAAAACATACATCCTTGAAAGACCATGATGGCCAATTGGCCATGTACAGTCCTGTCAAAAATCCACATTTTCCTACTTCAGTGGCTAATTTGGTTGTTCCTAAATTGCAATAGCAGACTTATAATCTTAAATTCCACCGGAGGTAAACCACTTTCTGTTTAGTGTATATGACTTGTGATAACACATAACGTAGATCAACACTGAACAATCAGAATTTAGGTGATCAAGCTTTGGGAAAACTCAGGCAAAACATCTGCCGAACTCTACACAGTTGAGCCTCTTTATGAGAACCACTTCCTCTATCCATGCAATTATCCAAAAATACCCTTTGCTGAGATTTATTCAATTATAGCTCCTAAAACAAAATGAAAAGATAATGCAATCGGTATGACAATGGATATATGAATTCTAGCCTTCCATTATTCTGCAAGTCTATAAGCTATATATAACAAAAATACTGGCATGAACGATCTATGCTAGAGTACTTTAATTTCAGAATCGCCTAAGATGATTTATACAGAAGTAGTCACAGCTACATACTTCCAAGGCTTTGAATAACCCTACCGAATGGAGTCAGCCTCTTCAAATGGTGGAAATACTCGATTATGTAAACCCCTCCTGACCATGAGAAGGAACAAATGTGCCAGCACAATCTAACACTGCAACAACACCAGTACACAATCTTTGTACTGGTAGCAATGGCTTACATCATCTGTCAAATCTTTGCAGCCTCCTACGGCGTATCTCATCAACCGAGGGCTCACCACTACCCCCAGCATGATGATTCTGTCTCCGTGCGAAAGAATGGTTCTCTCGCGCAGTGCTGCACATCTCACAGATATCTGTGGCAATTGAGTTGTCATAGGTGCAGGCTGAGCATCTCCATAACCCTCGAGAGGTCTCTGTTGCTGATGCACGGCGCCCAACCCTGCCCCGACCTGTTATGCGGCCCTGTGATCTAGCAGATCGCAGAAGTCTCTGAGCAAATTTCAGTGGCCAAGTCACGACCTTGGTAATGCTTTCAATCAGAAGAGTAAACGGATCTGTCCCATTGAACGAACGCTTCAGCCAAAGGTAAACCAGTCCAGCAAGTATCCCACCAAGATGGCCAAGAAAGGATGTCCCAGGAATGAAAACCTGGATGAGGATTAACTCAGCCCATGCAGCATATTTTGCAGGAATAACCATTCCGTGGAGATACACGAAGTCATCCGACCAGGCATTCAGCACGACCTTCATGGCAAACAGCACACCAGAGAATCCAGCAGCATATTGATCATAATACGCAGTATAATCACCAAGCAAGACTAAGCCCTTTGATAGGAGCAGTGTAATACCCTGAGACAGGCCAAGCAATGCAGCAACCATGGAGGCGAATTCAACACTACCCATTGACGTTTCAAGGTGTATGCCTTTCCACAAAAGGGATGTCATGTTGTAGAAGAGGTGACTTTCACTCAAGTGGTAGAATGGTGACAGGAAGAAGCGCACCCAATCGCCATACTGCAAAAATGTTCATTGTAATTAGTCTTGGGGCTTAAACTGGACACACAGCTATCAGTGTGATTGCAAGACAATGTGTAACCATTGGACGATGGTTTCCTAGCACATCTTGCGTACTGGAAGTCAGAATTTTCGTATAATAATAATATCGCAGAAGTGGAAAATAAAAACACTTTTATTATCTAGTAATACTACCAAATACCCCAATTGTCTTCTGAATTCTCATAACGCTGATACGGATAGGTAGGCAAGATTAGGTACCTGGATGATGAGATGCGGGTTGAAGGCGACTCGATTAAGCGAGGGCAGGACCTCGTGGAGCGCGCCGGGCCGGAGGTAGATCAGCGTGTTGGCGGCGAGAAGCGCCGCGGTGACGGGCGGCCGGGTGGCGCCGGCGCGGCCGTACTCCATCAGCACCTGGAGCGCCAGCAGGGGCAGCATCCCTCTCGACGCCTCGAGGCCGAAGCCCCGCCGCCGGGGCCTGCTCATGCTGGACCCCATCCCCGACACTGCCGGACGCCACAGAACCAAATCCGCAGCTGCCTTCACACGCAAAACACTCTCTGCTCGAGATTCCTCCGCCTCCTTATCGCCTTGCGGCCACTGGACTCCTTTTATTTCTGGATTGGTTTGGGGATTTTTGGTTTGCTTCTTTCTTCCGGCGCAAGGGAAGGAACGGATGGCGGCGAGGCGACCGAACCTTCAGGAGGACTCTAGCCCCCCGCTTCGCTTCGCCTCATCGCCCCTCTCGATGTTTTTTTTTAGGAAAACGTTTTTATTTTTTTTTCTTGCTTTCATAAATTTGTCTCTTCTCCCCAATTATTCTCCTTTTATTTTAGGGAAAATATTATCAATTTTATTTCTTCAATAAGACATATTTCTTTGCCCTTAGAATCAAGAATTTCTAGAGTTAGAACAAGGATTAAAAAATCAACATCTTTACCTACTACTAGCAAGGACGCACGTGCGGCACCCACGTGTTTAAAACAAATCTAGCAAAAAAAATTTATATTAGCTTAGGTCAAAAGTTGTGGTCTCATATTACATACCCCATCCTTTCTAAATTGTAAGTCATTGAAACTTTTTTGGAGGGGCAAAACATCTTAAGTTTGGCTAAATTTATACAATAATAGACTAACATTCGTGATACCAAATAAATACTATTAATTTTTATATTAAATATATTTTTTAGAGCTCTTTTACAATGATTGGCAAATACCATGATACTACCGGAATATAGAATCCAACGGTAAAAAAAATGTCTAGTACCTAAAAGTACCCATCGAAAAGTACTAAAAAAGTATCAAAATTATGGGACCAAGTACCAAATAAATAGGCCCAACTAATTATTTTATTTTAAAGGGTATATACGTATTTTTCGCTGATGCAGGATGGAGGCGGCGGGAAAAAATTATAACGATATATTGTGGGAGGGTATATTCTAATTAGGGTATATGAAAGTACTAATATACTCTTATAATTATTTATTTATTTATTCAAAATTCTAGTTAAAGTACTGGTAAGTACCAAGAAAAAGTACCAGTTGGATATATCTACTCAATATATCCTCATATTTTTATAGTATACTACTCAGTACCATTAATCAAAATGATCCTCCTGTTTGATTTTCGTCAAACATAAATGGGTTACTCTCCAATAAAGTTAGAATGATTTACAATTTGAAACAAAAGGAGTATCTCTAAGCATCCAAAATGGTTTCCTTGACCAAATATCATTTGTGTGACCTACAAGAACTGAAAGTTCAGGTGCACTAATTCTCTGCCTCATAGACTCGCTTAGAACAACCCAAAAATATATTGTAGTACTGTCTAATATCGGGGCATATCTCAATCTTCCGATCCACCATCTGCCCATGCATCTCTTTAGCAGCAAGCCGGTGTAGCATAAAGCATATATTTGTATTTTGTACCCAACAAGGTGGCAGCATGAAGCTTAACCATCCTCTTGATTGCACAATCCGCAACAGTGTGTTTAGAAACAAAAAAAAATTGCATCCATGATACCGAACCTTGCTAATCTGCACACGTCATTAGCATTAGGGAAACAACCATTCTTGTTATTCACGCCAATCAAAAAATATTGAGATAGGAGTTTCAGTGTATAATGTTTTTGATATGGAGAGCAAATCTAAGCTAGATCAAATGAATCAGTGTTAGCTGAACGCCTGAACCCACTATCGATGATTGATTTACTGTCGCTGCCTCACGGAAGCCCTAGGATTGCAAAGCAGGCATTTAGGGCGAGACAGAAGATGTAGTAAGGCCCAAATAAAACGCGAATCGAAGAGCAAGCCAAACTCGAGCCCAACAAGCAGTTTAAGATTGTGCTGGTTGGATGCGACGAGCACGAGCCCGGTGAATTGGCGTAGGGGCATCCACAGCATCCTGCAGCGCACGTGAGGGCTCTTGTCGAGTATGTCCTCCTGGCTCCCGCCGCCACCCCGCCACCGTCACGAACAAGGCTGCCACCATCTACATCGGAGGCGCTGTTCTAGGAGGTGTATTCTAGTTTCTCGACGCGGCCTAGATCATCGGGGCGAGTCGCCGTGGTGAGTTGGACAGAGTCTGAGGGAAAGCATCGATGCGAGTCGGATGGGAACGGGTAACCTGGATCACGAGATCGTGGGCGCTCGACTGGTGTGCGTACACGGGTGGGTAGACACATTATGGTGACAAAATCATTTATTTTTTTTGGCAGAAATATTCTCTAAATATCAATTTTGGTGGGTTTGACCATCTTTGTACCTCTGTTGACTCTTACACGCGGGTCCGGCGTGAGGGGTACGGTGGACCCAAATTGGGTGAGAATTGTTTTCAATTCTACTCGTTCTTTTACAGATAGATAAAAAATCAGCATCTTTACATGGTCTTAACTCCCGTCCGTGTGAAAAGACAAAAGCACCCTTAGAGCAGCTGCAATGGTTACAGTAAGATGTTCTCTATAGCAGCATCCACGTTGGATATAGCAAGTGGTATAGATTACCTATCTAATGGCCTTACTACAGCACAATTTCTAAATTAATGGCAGCGGACAAGCTTGCCCCACCTCCGGCCGAGAAGCAGTGGTGAGTAGCATGTGGGTGGGACCCGCTTCACATGCAAGTCTGTGTAGCGGCTCTCGCTACCTGAAGCGACATTTTCTTTCTCTCTCTTGTTCTTTCTCTGACGTGGATTGCTATAGAGTGCACTAACGACACCACTCTGGATGCCCTTAGAGTTTCTTCAGGATAAGACGTGCCCTCATAGTACGGAGGTCCTCCTAAGAGCCATCTCGGAGGGCTTTACATTTCTAGGTTCTTTTTGCAAGTGCCCCTCCCATGTCTGGCCTATATGGAACGTGGGCTTGTCTCGGGAGGGGTCTCGGGATGATCTACTCAGGGGCCTTCCGGAGCTGGCCGATACGGGACGACTGGCCTCAGAGGTCTTCCAGAACCAACTGGCGCCCTGGCTCCGGGTTCCGAAACTACCGGCATCGAAGATGTTCCGAAACCAGTTGGTCTTTCAAACCTAAGCCTAGGCTTAGGTACCGAGTGATGTCCATTGACTTTACTCTATCCTTGGCTCGCGAGTTGATCCTTTGGTGATAGGCGCGACCATGACGATCGAGTCATGCCTTGATGAACGGCCCACGTTAGGCTGTCGTGGGCCCTCAACCCCTATTCCCCCAACAGTGGTATCCATCTCGACGTTTGATTCCACACGACAACTTTCCTCTCCTTATGCGCTCAGGTCAGAGATGAAACTAGTCACAAAACCGTGGGGCGAGAGCTGGGGCTTAGTGGTAGGCGTGGCACGAGAACTTCCAACCTCGGCTATTCATTTGACAGGTATCCAGTATGGGCTCTACGCAGCGGCCGACAAAGGCCCAACTAACAAGCTCTTTGAAGCCCAGAAATTTTATAGTTGAGGGTGTGTTCATATTGTAGAAAAAGACATTGTACCTTAGAAAAACACTATAGCTAAGTCCTAGGAAGCACGTTTTTTTAGATGGATGAATAGTTGAATAGTGAAAAGTTAAAATAAATAATAATTAGTTTAAAATTTAAACAGTGCCTGAAATTCTTTAGCAACAACCAACAGGGGCCGTTGGAGGGGTGCAGGTGGTCTGGCCCGTGGCGACCGTAGGATTTGGTGGAGTTGCGGACATGTGGCGCGTGTGGACTACACATGTTATGTTCATGTGGCGCGTGGCCTGCGCACGGCATTGAGCGTGGATCACACGAGACGAGGATAATTAATAGGCTGTCGCCGCCTCTCTTCTTTCCCGAACCTCAGACTATAGGGTGTGCAGCAAAGAGGCTCCATATATAGCAGCTCCTCTGGCAGTTATGGTAGTAGCCCCCCATTGGCGCCAATCACAGATTCGCGGCAGCAATCAACGTAACGGAGCGGATCGATTGAGCATGGCCAAGCCGGCCGTCGAGCAGCTGGTGTGCGTGACCGGGGGCGGAGGCTTCATTGGGTCGTCGCTCGTCATGGAGCTGCTCCAGCGTGCCTATACCGTCAGGAGCACCGCGAGGAACCCATATTTCTTTATTCATTTATTGTGTCTGAGTGCCTCTCGACGTTACGCTTATGGCTGAACGTATATTCTACTTGACCGTTGCTGATGATTGTCTGACTTATACTACCCTATCGGTGCTAGAGGACCGTAAGAATGCTCATCTGCACTCACTGGATGGAGGTCAAGAACGGCTTTCTCTGTGCCGTGCCGATGTGTTAGACTACACGTCGCTCTGTTTTGCATTCAGCTCATGCGATGGCGTCTTCCATGTGGCCTCCCCGGTTTCAGACAACGATCCGTCAGTTATACTTCAATTCCATTGTGTTCAGATTACAGAAAAAAAATATTGTACTTTTAGTAAACACTATAGCTAAGTCCTGAAAAGTGTGTTTTCTAAGAGGGGAAAATAGTTTTGAATAGTAAAAAATTTAAATAAATAGTGATTAGTTTGAAATCCAAACATAGTAGCATCGTTGAACAAATGATCAACCCATCTGAATGACTGAACTCGTGAATGAGGCTGTGTTTCCAGTTCAAGCCATTAACATAGAGCTAGTTCTTATCATGCAAACACACATGCAGGAACTGATGGCGGTTGCTATCGACGGAACGAAGAATGTCATCAACGCCGCAGCAGACATGGGAGTGCAGCGCGTGGTTTTTACTTCATCATATGGTGCTGTCCATATGAACCCCAACAGGAATCCGGATCAGGTTGTGGATGAGAGCTGCTGGAGTGACCTTGAATTCTGCTTAGAAACAAAGGTCAAGATGCTCTGATCTAACGAATGATTAGTTTATCAGTAATATAATCTTGAATTGAAGAAGATAATTAAATACACTGCCTAATAAAAGAACATGCAATGCAAATTAATGCTATATATGTTACAGAATTTTTACTGCTACGCGAAGACGGTTGCTGAGAAAACAGCAATGAAGGAGGCATCGAAGAGAGGGATGGATACATCTGCTGGTGGTCGTGCCCTCATTGACGCTAGGCGAAATGCTGCAGCCAAAGCTGAACTTGGGCATAGAACTGCTCATCGTCTCCTACATGAAGGGCAAGAAGGCGTATCCCAACACTGTTTCAGGATACGTCGATGTGCAAGATGTCGCTCGTGCCCATGTGTTGGTGTACGAAACCCCCCACTGCGCATGGACGCTACCTCTGCGTTGGCACAGTGGTACACAGGTCGGAGTTTATTCAAATGATGATAGAACTCTTCCCACAGTATCCAATCACTACTAAGTATGTGCACCTCTCATTTGAAGTATAATATATAACAATTCTGACAAGTAGAAGCTTACAAACATGAGTCTAGTTAAAGACTAAACACATACTAGCAAGCAATTTAAACACCATGCATGCAATGTGGGGTCAGTCGTACTAATTGATGTACCACTCTAATGTTCATTAAGAAAACAAAGCCCGTCAACCCGTGCTGCTAATAAAAATTGAAAGAAAATTATAACTAATCATTATAATTATCTATCTCACACTATCTTTCATCTATTAATATGCTAACACAATACATTAAAGATATATATTCATTGTTATCTAGTTATAATATGTTTAGTTAATAACAATTCTCTCCCTTTCTATCACAAATCCGCATGTTTGATACGTATTTAAATTTAGAAGGTTATTTATATTATTTTTATAATGGCATGGGTAGCTAATTTATATCAAGGTTATAGGGTTGCTTTAGTTTTTTTTATAATGGTAGAGGTGGGTAATTCAGATACGTACATGTTTCGGGAGTTACTTTAGCCTATTTTACAATGACATAGGTGGGTGATTTATTAGAAAATATAACAGATTCAATGACTATTATGATTTTGATGAGAATTTGTAGGATTTTTATAAATCTTTAGGGTGTCCAACTAGTATCTTAGGTGGCTTTACGTGAAGGCTTTAAAATGAGTCTTCAATTACTAATAGTAAGTTTATGTTTAATATTTTTTCCAACTATGGCATGTTCATTTAGGTGTAAGTATGACAATACACCAAGGGTCCAACCATACAAGTTCTCCACACAACGGCTGCAGGCTCTGGGCATGAAGTTCACTCCTCTGAAAGAAAGTTTACACAAGACAGTGGTCTGCCTACAAGCACAAGGTCATATTCCAATTGTCCCGCAGAAGTCGGCCTTGTAAGTGAGTATATCTAAGCTGAAGGAATAAGGGATTTCCTCACACGGTGGAATCAATATCTTAGCATGTGTGTTTGCACAAACTTTCTATGAAGGTTTTCTAGAATGAACAACTTCTTCAATAACTATCAAATAAAAGCCAAAAGGCAACATATTTCGGCTTGTCAACACCTTTGCAGCTGAGTGTTATTTACCCAGGATGGAGACCATTTCGTTAAAATATGGATTTGAACTACTGACGGATATTATTATCTCTAAAACTTTATGTTTACAGCCTTGAAAATTTGCATCAATTATGGCCCAACCACCGGAAAACTCTGTCATAAAGGGGCTGATTGGTTGATGGCCAACAAATTAGCATGTCATGGTTTTAGCAAGCCAAAACGCTGGTAAAAAAGGTTGCCAGCATTTTGGTAGAATAATGTGAGGGATGAGCAACTTTTGGCACCAAACCAAATGGTAGCCTAAATTTTGGCATGCCAACATTTTGGCTACCAAACCAATCAAGCCCAAAGTAGCAAACAGGATTAAAGCGATGGTCACAGACCCCTCGAATCGAACCAAAGAGGAACAAATTATCGGCATGCTCAATTTATTCAGAGAATTCTGAATGCAGACCGTCAAAGGTTCCTTCTGAATGCGTCCACCTCTCTGTTGCCATTCCGGAAGGCCCTAGTTGTGATGCCAGATTGCCAGTGGACACTGGTGCCATGGCGCTATAGAGTCATAGAGGATCCCGGCGCTTAAGCTCTGGTTTTGAATCTTGTTTGGTGAAGCCACACACCAAGAGGGTGTTCTTAAGACATGTGAACCTAAAGCAGGGCAATTTATAAATTGCAAGAAATTAGGACCACTGTGGGGGCGAGAAACTATCCTAGCAGTTGAATTTATGTCCTAACTCCTCGATTAGGCACGTGTTATCCTTGCTAATTCCCCGACCGATGAATTGACAAGCAAAGAAGATTAGGCACTATTCCGATCATAATTTGGCTGAAAAAACCAATTCGACATAACACAAACCATAAACCTGATGATCTTACTGGTGTCACATAAATTAGTTTAACAACAACAAGAACGTTGTCAGCAATCTCTCAAACCAAAGACGAACAAATTCAACTGCACACTGCACTGACTATTATTTTCCCAGGATGGAGATCATTTCCGTAGAATATGGATTTGAAATACGGATACTATCTCTCTAAAACTTTATGTCGATGAAAAATTAAAGATAATCTTGAAAAATTAAATCAGTTATGGCCCAAGTTCAATCACTGGTAAACTATGCCATAAAGTAACAAATAGGATCCGAGGGATGCTCATTGACTTTTCAAACCATAGGGCAACAAACTGACATGCTCAACTTATACATAATTGTTCCCTAAAAAATTATTCATAATTCTCCGAATGCGAACAGTCAAAGTCAAAGGTTTCTTCTTGGCATGAACTCAATCTTGATGGCGTCCACCTCTCCGTTGGCATTCCAGAATGCCTTAGGTGTTGTTTAGATGGAGGAGAGGGGGGTAAAAGCACTGTAGCAACTGTGTTGAAAAATGTGTTTTGTGAGATGGAGAAATAGTGAATATCCAATAAATAGTGAATATCCGGAGAAGTTATCCGGTAACTCAACTACTCCTTAGTTGTGATGTCAGTGGGCACGTACTGGTGGCATGAAGAAGTAGTCAAGTAGCATTTGTAAAATTTCGTATGCTCTGATTTGAATCATGTTTCGTGAAGCCACACACCAAGGTTCCAGACAGTTAAGACATGTGAACCCAAAGCAGGGGAATTTATAAATTGCAACTTTGCAAGAAACTGGGGCTAGCAGTTGACTTTTTGTCCAAACTCCTCGGCCTTATTGGCGCAGAGCTAACCGTGCACGTGCTATCGTTGCTAATTCCCCGATGAATTGACAAGCAAAGAAGATTAGGAACTACTGTTCCAATCATAATTTGGCTGAAAAACCAATTGGATGCATGTAACACAATCCATAAACCTGATGATCTTATTGGTGTCACACAAATTAGTTTAACAAACGTGGTCAGCAATCTCTCATACCAAAGACGAACAAATTCAACTGCACGCTGCAATCACTCGCTAACTCTCTCACAAGTCACAACAGACACCCTGTAATCGATCGGCATGCGCGATTTATTCAGAAATCAACGAATGCATTCAGCCAGAGGAGAAGAGGAGGCTTCTAATCCTACTTGGGCGCGAACTTGGCCTTGATGTGGTCGACCTCCCCGTTGTCGATCCGGAAGGCCTTGGCGAGGATATCAGACGGCACCGGCGGCGCGGCGCCGAAGAGCGTCATGGCGATGGCCTGCGTCCCCTGCAGCTGGCTGTTGAAGGCGGCGATGACTGCGGCTGGGCCATACCCTCTGTTCTGCTGGAAGTGGACGAGCCCCCTGGGGAAGACGAAGACGTCGCCCTTGGTGACCACCTTGGTGAAGAGCTTGTTGGCCGTGGTGATGAAGCCGACCTCGAGCGTGCCCTCGAGCACGAAGATGATCTCCGTGGCGCGCGGGTGGGTGTGGGGCGGGTTCTGACCGCCGGGAGCGTAGTCGATCCGCGCCATGGAGACGCCCAGCGTGTTCACGCCGGGGAACTTCTCGACGTTCGCCGCCGTGACCAGCGAGCCCGCCGGGTTGTTGGTGTTGCCGGGGTTCTTGAGACCCGCGAAGAAGAAGTCGTCCGCCGTGATGTTCGCCTTGCACGGGAACCCGTTGATCTTGATGGCTGCATACATACACAACGACAGAATTTGATGGGAGATCGATCAGCAAGCTGCGGCAAGATGCATGAGACAGTAACTACAAAAAAATCTAGCTAGTAGACGGCTAGTAGAGGGATCAGATCATTGCTCGGTGTTCACTTACGGGACGCCATGTCAGCGACGCAGACGTCCTGGAGCATGTCGGGGTCGCCGGCGAGGGCCGGGGCGGCGAGCGCGAGCACCACGGCGCAGGCCGCGGCGATGCAGAGGTGGATCCTTGCCATGGCCGGTCGGTTGGTACTGGACGATGCTACAAGCAGGTGGGTGTTGAGTGATGGTGGAAATTAGCAGAGCAGGAGGCCGTACTTATAGGCCGGGTGATTAGCAAGGTAAGACACGCACGCTGACACTCGGAGGAGCGGGAGGTTAACGTGGGGAAGGCGACGACGGGGTAGGAACGAGCACGAGCTTGCGAGGATAAGCAACTGACTGAGCAAGCAAGCAGGTGCCTTGGTTCCAGGCTGTGAAGATGGGAGCGTGGCGTCCGGATAGAGTTGTTTACGCAGCGTAGGCGAACTGCTGCTACACATGCCGGATGATTGGGAACTGGGTTGGTTGGACGCGGTCGTCGTCGTCGGCAGTGGCACGGCGCGCGCAGCCTTGAATTTTCTGCGCGTCGCAGACTCGGCGTACGTGGATGGACGAAAGCGACAGCGGCCGACGGGACGGGATGGGGCGACCGCTTCCGGTTCCTGCTCCGGCGACGCAGCACTTTCCGCTCCGTTTCGTCCTCGCGTCGCAGTTGCAGCAGATCGATCGATTGATTATCCTCGGCTCGATCGATCCCATTTGCCCTTGGATCAACCGTGGAGGCGATCTCGATTCCTGCTCCGTGGGGGAGACAGCGCCCTAATTGTACGCGGGGCTCACATGTCCCCGTGCGCCACGGGCGCGATTAATCGCAGCACATGCATGTGTCAGTTGCCTCCTACTGCCACATGGTGGTCGTACTGTGTGTGTGTTTTTGTTCTTTCCTGGAGATTGTTTCAGAATCACGTTATACAGTAGCGCTACTATTAGGGCGTGTATAATGGAGTTTGGTAACCGGATAACCCGTAGCCGTAGGGGTACTTCTAAAGTTCTAATGATACCTGTTTGCGACAGTACTCGTACTAGTTTTCTGGGTCAGTTTTCAGAGCAGTCATGCTGCTGACCAAGTTCAAGTTGGGGTTTTGCACGGACGTGTGTAAATCGATTTCGTTGTTCAACTGACCAAGTGGGGTAGTGGGGTAGTAGGAACTAGTACATTTATACCGGAAGCTAGCTGTCTCCCTCTCATGTCCTGTCTCGATCCATACTCTTTGCAGCAAAAGATAGATCGAAAGCGACTGGGATGGAAGAAGCAGCCGCCGGTCAATGGCCGCTCCAAGGTTTCTTTCCTCCCATTTATTTCCTTCTCTGGCTGATGAAGGGCAATGAGTTTGGATCCAGTGACAACTTTACCCTTAACACACTACTACTCATCATGCCAATCATCCATAGGACCGACGCTGTCCTGTCCCGGCGTGTTAACAAACTACGTCTAGTAAAATCAGCTCGGCCGTCGCCTTCGGACACTACCTGCCGCGCGCTGCTGTGTGCTGACGACGCGCGGGGCCGAGTGGCCGCACGTCTTTTCCTTTGCCGGAGAGGACAGGCTCGACTCAGCTCGCCGGCCGGCGGCTTTGTTCTGAAGTGCCCTCGGTTCATCAGTGACCTACCTACCTGCCGCCCTGTGTCCTTTCGCCTTGTCGCCGTGGGGATTTCGGGGTTGTTAGCGCGGGATAACGTAGGAACAATTATCGCCTGACGCATGCGCATCTAACCCTCGTACATTCGTACTCCTTTTAGGTTTTGCTGAGTTGGAAGGCACAACACACAAGGCTTCGCTTGCTTGCTTGGCCACCCTGACAAAACCATCGAGTTTGTGGCTAAGTTCAATTAATGTTCCAATGGATCGAAATTGCATGCCTGTTGGCGTTAACGAACTTGGAGAGATTAACTCTCACGTTCATATAGCACAAGAAGAGTAATGTTAATTATCTCTCCAACTTGCTCATCCGCGATTGTATAATTCAAAGAGTAAAAAAAGAAAGTTCTATGAATAAGAAAATTTAACTTTCTTACACTAAGCTATTCACAACCTATCACATATTTTTCATTTATATTATTTTTGTATTCTAAGATAATAATCTTTTATGTTTTTTTAAGGATCCGGATTGAAGCATCTCACACCATATTTAAGCAAGAAATATTCATATGTTTTTTTTTCCTTTTACTATAGTCAGTTCTTGTATTATTTCTCTCCTCCATGGATTCTTTCAACAAGGTTGCCCTAAGAAGTGAGTTACACAATTTAGTTTTGAGTGTTCCATCATCTAGTCAGTTCTTGATTATATATACACAATCCGTCAAGACCACTTTATTTTTAAACCCTCCAAGTACATTATATATATTGAGCCCATTTTATGAATTAATCACTTAACTATCTCTTCTATCAACCAATTATCTTTGTTAAACAGCTATCATGTACACAAAACTTTATTCCAATCCAACATTTGGGACTATTTAGACCATGAGTTTGAGAAGAGGGATGTAACTTTGTTATTTCCCTCTAGTTTCTCTGCATATTGTACACATGTATATTCTGCACCTTTGGACCATGGAATAGATTGAGTTTCTCATTCTCATTCCTAACACTAGGGACAATGTCAAGTTTTCAACCCATAAACCACCAAAGAGTGTTCGTGACACACAACACCATACGGACCACTCTAAAACTTCTCAAATACATTATATTTATTCAGTGCCCATATTAGCTAGTAATGTATCACTTAATTGTGTCTTCTATCAACCAAAATATCTTTGTCATTCAACTACCATGCAGACCACCTTATTTTACTGCAACGTTTGGTACCCCTTAGTGCATTTTTTCCTTCAAACCATATCTTGCATGAGTTTTGTTTTTTTTCTCTTTCTACCATTATTTTTTTCTGGGTGTACCATTATTTAATTATAGTGTCACATAAACCTAGAAGTCTAGGTGACGATCTAATAGATATCTCGAACACCATCCTAGTTGGATCTCTCGGTCAGGTACGAGTGTACAACCGTGGCACACCCTCAATCAAATGGCAAGAAAATAAAATAAAGTTCCATTCGGAAAACGAATTCAACTGAACCCAAATCATAAAAACTGATGATCTTATTTATTGGTGCCACGACGAATCACATAAACAGCAACCAGCGTGGTCAGCAATCCCTCAAACCAAAGATAAACAAATTAAACTACCGTACGTGCCCTATCCGATCCGACATTCAGACTGCTAGCGCTCATGAGTCGCGTGATACATAGGAGTATCCTGCAATCGGCATGGACAATTTATTCAGAGATCCACGAATGCAGACGGTGCAAGAACCTTCTACTTGGGCGCGAACTTGGCCTTGATGGCATCGACCTCCCCGTCGTCGATCCGGAAGGCCTTAGCCAGAATGTCGCTGGACACCGGCGGCGAGGCGCCGAAGAGCGTCATGGCGATGACCTGAGTGCCCTGGAGCTGGCTGTTGAACCCTGCAATAACTGCAGCGGGGCCATGCCCTCTGTTCTGCTGGAAGTGGACGAGCCCCCTGGGGAAGACGAAGACGTCACCCTTGCAGACGACCTTGGTGAAGAGCTTGTTGGCCGTGGTGATGAAGCCGACCTCGAGCGTGCCCTCGAGCACGAAGATGATCTCGGTGGCGCGCGGGTGCGTGTGGGGCGGGTTCTGACCGCCCGGGGCGTAGTCGATCCGCGCCATGGAGACGCCCAGCGTGTTCACGCCGGCGAAGGTGTCCACGTTGGCGGCCGTCACCATGGAGCCAGCTGGGTTGTTGGTGTTGCCTGGGTTGCGAAGACCCGGGAAGAAGAAGTCGTCCGCGGTGATGTTCGCCTTGCATGGGAACCCGTTGATCTTGATCGCTGCACGTAAGCACGCACGGGTCAATTAGCAAGACAATACTAGTTATTATTAGTGTCTAATCGGCCGGGCAGCTAGCTTTGGCATGAAGAGCAACATGTGCACGAAGCGCGCGGGTAATCAGAACTTGACGAGGAAGATGAATAGATGGCTTACGGGAGTCGCGGTCGGCGACGCAGACGTCCTGGAGCATGTCGGGGTCGCCGGCGATGGCCGGGGCGGCGAGCAAGAGCACGACGGCGCAGGCCGCGGCGACGTAGAGGTGGGTGCTTGCCATGGTCGCTCGGTACTGGACTACTGGGTGATGGTGTGATGCTACTACCAGGTACTAGCAGAGAATGCTCTAAGCAGGTGGGCGATGAGTGATGGAAATGAGTAGAGGAGGGGGCGTACTTATAGGCCGGGAGATTAGCGAATAGCGAGGCTAATCGGTCACTAAAGGTAGTAGGGCTTTGCACAGGACCCCGAAATCCCAAGGGCCACCGAGATGAACAGAGCTGAGTATATACCATGGTTAAGACAGGAAAACGAATCGGCATGCGTTTTTCTTTTTTTTTTTAAAAAAAAACAAATCGGTACATGAGTTCAGGCGTCCCATGTCGGAAAAACAAATGAGCATAGTAGACGTCATCTGTCAGTGATAGTCATCACATGTCCTGGATGATCATGTCCGTCGCCTCGATCGCATGCAGCTGGCAGGAGCATGCGGTCCGTGACCGTAACGCCCTCCCGGCACGATACTGGCTCTTTGCGTCTCACTCGCCTGATGTTGTAGGATGCTGCACAGGCACAGCGGCCAGCATCCTAGCCATCAGGGATCAGGCCAGGAGAATATCCGATCAGCACGCATCAATATAGGCGATCAGGACACATTTGTTGGAGATAAATTGTTATTTACTCATTTTATTGGAGATAAATTGTTGAGCACACATCTGCATGAGTATATAATCTAATGTCTCAACTACTACCAACTTTACAAGCCACAAGCTAGGTCTTTTTCCTTTGACAGCGACATGCTGAAGAAGATTCATAATGGATATTGGAGATTTCATTTCAAAGAACACTTAAAGAATGACGCTTTTCAGATCAAGATTTTTGCAGGGCTCAATAATGTGTTCAAACAAATGGTCAGAATTCTTGGTTGTTTGAGATGTTTTAATAGTACAAGCCGGAGGTTTCTCAAAAAACTAATTCTATTTTTTTCCCTCAGACGTATAAGTTATACGGAGTAGTGTATAGTACTAGAGTTTATTGGTTGACCAAACGGAAAACAGGATAGTAAGTAGTACGTATACTACTTGTACAATACATTTATACGCGGCTGGCCCAGAAGCTACCTACTCCCTCCCCTGTCTCGATCACTACTCTTTGCAACAAAAGATGAGATCGAAAGCGACCGGGACGAAGCGACAGTCGCCGGTCAATGACCCCTCGAGGTTTCTGTGTTCTCTTTTCTTCAGGGTGATCGGAGCGATGACTCACCCAAGTCGATCGTCTCATTCCCTACCAGCCTACCGTAACCCAAGTAGGTATATAGAAGAAACCTAAAAAATGAAAAAAGGTACCGTAGAAGAATATGGATGTTTTGTTACCCCGCGGTTCCAGGCAGGTCCGAAGGAGTCCGAGATCTTGCCGCAATCCAAAGTAAACCGACGGTCCACCTGTCGGCGGGAACTGCCGCTGATTTTGGCAGTCTCAGTGGTAGGGGTAACGGAGGAGGGTCATGACATTAAATATCATGCAACATCAGCAGATTTGCTTACATGGCAGGGTTATTTATGAGGAGAGGGGATGGATAGTGTCATGGGATGGGAGGGGAGAGTCATCACCATGACCCTTGGCTGGCACGGATCTCCAAGTTTGCAGTCTTGGTAACTGTGTGTTGACCCTCCCATTGAGACTGGCCTTATGAAGCAACTGATCAGGCGGTTCCCAACCTAATGACTAGGATGGTGACTATAGAATTAAATGAGCTGCCACCTAGGATAAAAGATGATGTGACAAAGAAATAAATGAGGAAAGAGGAGGAAACCGGGTCTTGCATGAGACATGGTTTCTACACACCATCCAAGACATAATGAGAGATGTGTAGTATTAAATTCAAGTATTGATTAGTGGTGTTTGCATTGGAAGGGTAGTGTCTAGTGCTAGTTTCTTGTTGATGTGGATTTTATAGAACACTATGACCATGACCAGTGTCTTGAGTTGAGAATGGCGTTAGGGTTACGACGACCTCCAAGAATCACCCAGCAAGCTATCGAGGACGCATTTAATTTGCTAGAGGTAAATTGTTTTTATTTTATTTTTTGTTAGAGATAAATTTTTATTTACTTATTTTATTGGATAAAATTGTTGAGCACACATTATTCACATTTGCATGAGTTAATCTAATTCTTCAACCACTTCCACGTTTACAAGCTGCAAGCGGTGTCTTCTTCATTTGACAGCGACATGCTGAACATAATTGATAATGTTATTGGAGATTATTTCCATTTCAAAGAACACTTAAAGAATGATGTTTTCCAAATCAAGATTCAAGAGTTTGATGATATACTCTATGTGTATTGTATTCAAACAAGCAACAGTCAGAATTATTGGTCAATCTATCTGGTTGATATACTGCTATACTATATTGTTAGAAGATCTAAAACAGACCAAGTCGGAGGTTTCTTTAAAAAAAAGAAAATCAGCGGTTTTTCCAGACGTATAAAGTAGAGTAGAGTACAGGAGTTTGTTGGTAGTGTGGTACATTTATACCCGGCTGTCCCAGAAGCTGCCCCTCTCCTGTCTCGATGACTACTCTTTGTAGAAAAGATTAGATGAGATCGAAAGCGACGGGGACGAAGAAACAGTCGCCGGTCTTCAGGCTGATTAGAGCAATGAGTCACCCCAAGTCGATCTTTTAATTATTCCCTACCGTCACCCAAGTAGGGAGAAGAATGAAGGAAAAATGGTTGTTTCGCCGCGGTTCCAGGCTGGTCCGAACGAGTTCTTACCGCAATCCTAAGTAAACCGACGGTCCACCTGTCGGTGGGAACTACCGCTGATTTTCTTATGAAGCTGATCAGTGACAGGCGATAACAAAATGACGGTATCATCCTAATTAAAAGATGGAAATGATAAACTAAGTGCCCAGGGAATGAAGCTGCTGAGTGCTGACACTGTCTTGCAGCAGCAGCATGTGTTCATACTGAGAATGTTTTTTTCGAAATAGATGGAACAAAGGGGAGAAAATCAAACAGATTCAGCGCACTAGCTATGTACTACTGCCGTTTACCATCAGTACAAGTGTGCCTACTTAAAATCGGCCGCTGGCTTCACCAACCCAACCTCCTCACAGTGTCAGCAATGTCTGGATGAGGTGGTTGCCGTGCCGACTCGAATTGCAAAACTACGACTGCTAACCTTACAAAGTTACAATTCAGATCCAGCGGCAACTTGGTTGCTAAGCTACACTACTTGCTCCGAATGTGTTAGCACTTGCAGTCTCTAGGGGGGTAGTACCGTAGTAATCAGTTCGGCCGTCGCCATCAGTCACCTGCTGCCTGCTGCGGCTATGCGATGACGCGCGCGCGCGCTATTTTCTTTGTCCTGGACGACCGCCGCCGGCCGTCGGTGCTTCGTTTCGTTTCTGCGGTGGGCTCGCCTTTAATTTGTGGCCTGATCACCGATCAGTGACGTGTCGCCCTGTTTCTTTTCGTCTTGTCGCCACGGGAGCTTTGCCACTGTTTCGAACTGTGGTACAGCTAAAGTTTGTGCGGGATTACACGTAGGAAAAATTATCCTCTGACGCATGCGCAATTGCGCTTCTCTGTCGTACTCCTTTTAGGTTTGGGTTAGTTGGAATGCAGAACAGCGAAGCCCCTGCTTGCTTGGGCACGCTGACAGAACATCGAGTTTTTTTTTCTCGAATACGTAGAGAACTGCGCATCTTTATATTAAGAAGAAATAAGTTTTAGTACAACGCGCGATAAGCGCCCAAGAGGCCGCTACGAATTACATGAGAGCAAAACGTAGCAAAGCCGAAAGCAAACAAAAACGATGACACGAATAATAAACAACCTAGAAGACGTGCGTTAACCGCAATCACTCGGACACCTACAACCACAAGGTAGTGAAACCACCTAAGTGGTGGTCAGCGACGACCCGTTCTGGCTAGAAGCAAGATTCCTCGCCGGGAACGTGCCTTGGAGCTTGGAGGCATGGCTGCGGGTAAGGCCAGTCGTGAAGGCGTTGTTGCAGTCGTCCGCCGTAAGGTCAAGCTGCCGCATGAGGAAGACCTCGCCGCGTCTTGAGACAGGCACCTTGGCCAGTTTGCTCATCGCGAGCCTTGCGCTGGCCCTAGGAGCACGTTCTGGACCAGCGATCATAGGCTTAGGTGGTTGCGCCAACAGCGGTGTGGGGATGCGCATTTGGATTTCGCCGATGAAAGCGTCGAGGCGATCTTGGGTGTCGGGGCTTGCCTCGTTGACTGCGCAGCAAGCATCAACGGGAGCAGCCACAGGGGTACTGAGCATAGGGGGCGCCGATGACTCGATCGTTGTGGGGCTGCATGGGTGGATGAACATCCTATCGGCGGGTGGCACACGGGGTACCTCACGTCGGCGGGTGTCGATCACAGAACACGCACGTCGCGGTGGAGAATGGTTCAAGAGACGTAAGACAAAGAGGGTTATACTGGTTCGGGAGCAATCCCTACGTCCAGTGAAACGAGCTCCAAATCGTACTGCTCTCTTGGCGGCGGGTTACAGCGAAGGCCGATTCTAGCCTTGCGTGTGAAA
Organism: Digitaria exilis; assembly: GCA_015342445.1. Taxonomy (NCBI): domain Eukaryota; kingdom Viridiplantae; phylum Streptophyta; class Magnoliopsida; order Poales; family Poaceae; genus Digitaria; species Digitaria exilis. The sequence continues at coordinate 2,981,673 of JACEFO010001663.1, forward strand.
TGTGCGTGTAGGGGACCTAGTGCTCTAGAGATCGAAAATGAATTCTCCTCTGTCTATCTGTGTGTGTGAGTGTGTATCTCCCCGTCTCGCAGGGACGCCCTCCCCTTTTATAGTCCAAGAGGAGAACAACTTTACAACGTTATTTTACCTATCTACCCCCCAAGGGCCGGATGCCCCCGGCGGTTGCACGCTGTCGGCCTGGTGCGTCTCGGCGACCCCTTCCTCGGTTGCCGCGTGTCCTTCACCTCCCCATCGGCAACTTCGCGGTAGCTTCCTTCTTGGCCGCTAGCGCAGCAGCGTGCATGCAGCTACCTTTTCCCTTGCGCAGGGCTGCAGATCAGCTTTTCCAGATGGCAGGCGAGCAGGTGATGTCGGGTGTCGGTCGGGAGAAAACGTAAGCCGCATGCCTTCCTCCGCACAAGTCAGGTTTGACTTGGGGAGGGTCTTCGAGAGTCCTCCCCCTCTTCCGCCGTGAGTGTCTATCGATTGGCAGGACCCCTCGAGGGGGTCTGCCCATCCGACCCTGGGGTCGAGGGTCGGGCGAGACGGACGCGTCCGACCCCTCCGGCCCACGGGTCGTCCGGAGCAGGCTAAGGCTGGGTGAGGCGGGGAGCGCACGTCCATGCGTCCTCGGAACCCTCGGGGGGTCGGGCGAGACGAACCTTCCGACCAGTTCGTCGCTGGAGTCGCCAGGGTCTTCTTCTGTTAACGCGCCGTTCGCTGGCGTACCGACAGTGGGCCCCCTAATCCATGACCTCCACAGTAGCCCCCGACCTTGCAGGGGAGTCAAGGACTCGTGTGCGAGGTCACGTCCTTTTCCTTCGGGGGAGTTGGATTCCGTAGGGAGGCCCTTCTTTCTCTCTATGTTCTCGCAAACTCCTGGTGTCCTCCGGAATTCCTGGAGTGTGACTTGGGCGACGCCTCGATGGCGAGGTCCAGCATTCAATACATCACGGGGGTCACGGCTCTCTTCGCGAGGCGTCAGCCCTAGCCCGGCTGCGTGCGGCCATGACCAGGCAGATCGTGGAGATCTGGTTGATCTGACCCGTCATCGAGTACGACGCGACACGGCGGGGGCGGTCCTGACGAGGCTCGGGTTCCCTCTGTCAGAGGACATCGAGCGGCTCCCCAAAGACCTCCACCGCACGGCGGAGTGCTGCGGCGAATTGCGCGCCGTAGCCCTCGGGATGCTGGATGCCCTGGAGGTGCCGGTCAGCGGCGACCCCGTGCGTCTCCCGGCGGAGCTCGACCTCGCCCCGACGCGGATCGGAGCTCTCTCCAAGCAGTCGCTGGTGCGCGGCGTCCAGGAGGCCTTCATGTTGGTGCGCTCCCACTACGATGGGATCCGCTTTGACAGAATGGCCACCGGCTTCCCCAACGAGTTCACCTCGGAGGCTCTGGACGCCATGGCCGAGGAGCTCAGGGCCCCTGCGGAGCAGTTCGCCAACGGCCTGGCGCCCGGAACCGACGCGGAGGGCAACCCGGTGGACGGCGCCGCCCCCGACCAGGCTCCTTAGAGTTACGCCCTTTTTATTTCTTTGATGTCCTTGTTGTGCCCTCGCGTGGAGGGATCAAAACTTCAAACCTCTGGGAGGTTCCGTATCGACGGGACTCCCATATTTTGAACCTTTGTAATAATTAGTTTACCTTTCTTCTTCTTCGTCGTATTTTCGTTTTTTCATTGCCCCGTACGCGTGGGCTTTTGTTTGTTTTTCTTATAGCTATGCCCCTGCCAGCCCCCGAGTAGGGTCTGCCTTCCAGTTTCTTCGCGAACTGGTTGGGAGGCGCCACTTGAGACGGCCTCTATGGGGTTAGCTTGGTTTTCTCTGCAACTCTTGGTTACCGATTAGGCCTTCGAGCCTTCAAACCTTGGCTTTGGGGTGAGCAAGGTAAACCCGATGGTTCTACCGAGCCCCCGAGCCTCGGGGCCTTTAAGCTTTTGGCAGTGGGGTGGGCAAGGTGAACCCGATGGTTCTGCCGAGCCCCCGAGCCTTTAAGCTTTTGGCGGTGGGGTGGGCAAGGTAAACTCGATGGTTCTGCCGAGCCCCCGAGCCTTTGGGCTTTTGGCGGTGGGGTGGGCAAGGTGAACCCGATGGTTCTGCCGAGCCCCCAAGCCCCCGGATTCCTGAGCTTTGGCTGCGGGGGAAGTAAGGTGAACCCGATGGTTCAGCCGAGCCCCCGAGCCCTTGAACTCAGTTGTTAGATGACCTCGAGAGGCTGGATCTTTAAGGCTTTCAAGATCGTCAGGTTTAGATCCGAGGCTCGTGCTCTCGGGCGATCTGAACGCCAAGTGGTTCCTTAGCCAAATTACCCGAGCCCCTCGGGCCTCTGTATCCCTTGCCGTGGCTAGGCGCCGCCCAGCGCTTGGTTGCGGGTTCCTGCAAAAAGATAGACCCGGTAGCTCAACAACATAGTTAGTTTCCTTCATTCGAGTTTTGTCGCAGGAATGGCTTTTTGCATTCTCGGCTTGATTCGTGTCGAGAAGGGGTCCCCCGGCCCGACTGTGTTTGCTTGGGTTTGTTGGCAGGGTCGGCCGTCCGGCACGGCAACCGTGCGATCCGTAGCCGTAGGGGCGTAGGCCGTCACAACGCGGCTGCGCCAGACGTCCCTGCCTACCCATTGAATAGCGCCAGGGGTCTCCTCAGAATCATATGGCCGGCTAATAAACGAAAAACTCAAAGGAAATGACAATGAACTGAATTGAAATAACTAGAGTGTAGAGGGTTCACTTATCTGGCCGGCTTTGGGCCAGGGGGAGGGCTTTCGTGGCCCACCCCTGTCGAGTCTTCTGCCACGTGACGAAGAGTTGACGCAGCACCGTGAGCTTGAGGCTGTGATAAGGCCGCCGTCGCGACCCAAGGCTCACGGCTACTGTAGCTTCCGAGTCTTTGCGGTTGGCGGTAGTGCCCCCGGAGACGGGGCTCCATCGGTTGGGTGGTGGCCTTTGCCTCCGGGGCATTACCGCCAAGCGGTTTAACCAAGGTCAAACTGCTTTTTAAGTTGTGCGGCTCCTCCTTCCGCCGGCGATGTGGTACTAAAAATAGATACCATTCGCCACCGGACTCTTCCCATAAAAGGAACGGAATGGACCTCGTTTGGTCTCAGCCCAATTCCGGTTTCGGCCTTTTGGGCCTATCCTCCTGTGAGGGTTCTCGTCGAACCCCTCGCATTTGACAGGGAACTTCCGACCCCTCCGTGGGGTCGGGCGGGTTGGTGCCGCATCCGCTGCCCTCTCCTCCCTCCGCGGGTGATCATGGGTAGAAGCGTCGGAGCTGCTCAATGTTCCAAGCGTTGAAAAGGTGGGTTCCATCTGGCATTGCCAGTTTATAGGAACCCGGGCGGAGGACCCGTACTACAGTGTAAGGTCCCTCCCACGGGGGTGAGAGCTTGGTGAAGCCGCGGTGATCTTGGTCTAGCCTCAAGACCAAGTCGCCCACTTGAAACGCGCGACCGCACACTTGCTGCGCGTGGTAACGCCTCAAGCTTTGCTGGTACTTGGCCGAGTGCGCCATCGCTACTTCCCGAGCTTCCTCCAACTGGTCCGCAGCGTCTTCAAGGTTGACCCTATTCGCTTCTTCGTCGAAGGCTTGAACCCTTGGGGAGCCATAGTCTACGTCAGTGGGGAGGATCGCCTCAGACCCATAGACCATGTAGAACGGGGAGAAACTCGTGCCGCGGGTCGGAGTCGTCCGTAGACTCCACAGGACGGAGGGTTGCTCCTCCATCCACTTGGCGCCGAGCTTATGAATGCGCTTGACCAGCCGGTTGAATATCCACGGCTTCAACCCTTGCAGGATCATGCCGTTTGCGCGCTCGACCTGGCCGTTCGCGCGCGGGTGAGCGACTGCCGCCCAAGCCACCTCGATCCCGTAGTCGTCACAGAAGTGGGTGAACCTCTTCCCCGTGAACTGAGATCCATTGTCGGTGATGATGGTGTTCGGAACACCAAACCGGCACAGGATGTCGCGGAAGAAGCGGACGGCTTGCTCTGACGTGATTTACGTCAGTGGGCGCGCTTCAATTCACTTCGTAAATTTGTCGACGGCGACAAACATGTGGGTGAAGCCCCCGGGCGCTCTTGGCAGAGGCCCGACCATGTCCAGTCCCCAAACCGCGAACGACCAGGTAATGGGTATGGTCTGGAGCGCCTGGGCTGGTAGATGCGTCTTGTTGGCATAGAACTGGCAGCCTTTGCACGTTCGCACGATTCGCTCGGCGTCCGCGACGGCTGTGGGCCAATAGAATCCTTGCCTGAAGGCCGACCCTACCAACGATCGGGGCGCCGCGTGGTGACCGCACACCCCGCCATGGATGTCCTTCAGCAGCGATCTCCCCTCCTCGTTGAGGATACAACACTGAAGAACACCATTGTGGCCCCGGCGGTACAGGCTGCCCTCGATTATTCTGTAGGACTTGGCCCTTCGGACGAGGCGTCGGGCCTCTGTTCGTCCGGCTGGGAGAGCCCCGTCGACGAGCCAGCTTATGAATGGTGTACGCCAATCCCTCTCCAGCTCGGGTGGGTCCTCTAGAGGTTGTTCTTCATCGAGATCCGGCCTCCCGTCGGGGTCGGACACGATGGACGCCACCACCCTCGTTGGGTCGAGGCTTCTCTCGGGGTCGAGCGACTGCTCGGGGTCGGGCCCCAAGGCAGACGCTCCTTCATTGAAGTTTACCGACGGCTGGTGCTGGTCGTCCGCAAACACGCCTGGCGGGACTGACTGCTGCCAGGACGCGAGCTTGGCTAGCTCATCGGCCGCCTTGTTGTACTCCCGTCGGAGGTGGACGAAACCTAAACCCTTGAACCTCTCTTGCGCCCTGCGCGCCGCCTCGCAGTAGAACGCCAACTTTGGATTGTAGCACTTGGCGTCGCCGTTGACCTGATCGACCACGAGCTGAGAGTCGCCGCGAGCCTCTAGCCTGTGGATGCCAAGCTCCTTGGCTATCCGCAGCCCGGCGAGCAGGGCTTCATACTCTGCCATGTTGTTCGACGTGGGAAAGTGGAGCCGTATGGCGTAGCGCATCATCACCCCCATAGGAGAGATGAAGACGACCCCAATCCCTGACCCGGTTTGGTTCTGAGCCCCATCGAAGTGAAGGATCCAGTACTCAAGGTCGGCCGAGGCTGGAGGGAGCTGTGTCTCCGTCCATTCAGCGACAAAATCTGCAAGGATTTGAGATTTGATTGCTGACCTTGGCGCGTAGGAGATGTCGTAGCCCATGAGCTCGAGGGACCACTTGGCGATTCTTCCCATCGCCTCCCTATTGTTGACCACCTCTCCTAACGCATGCTCCGTGACGACAGTGACACGATGAGCGTCGAAGTAGTGTCGGAGCTTGCGCTTGGCGATGAGGATGGCGTAGATCATCTGCTGGATGTGGAGATAACGCGTCTTCGACTCGGTCAATACCTCGCTGATGTAGTAGACCGGGTGCTGCACCTTTAGGGTGTGCCCTTCCTTCTCGCGTTCCACCACAAGAACAGCACTGACCACCTGAGTGGTCGCCGCAACGTACAGGAGAAGGTGCTCCCCTTCGCGTGGGGGTACGAGGACGGGCGGCTTGGTGAGCATGTGCTTGAGCTGGTCAAGCGCCTGCTGAGCTTCCGTGCTCTACTCGAAGCGGCCGTCCCTCTTCAGGAGCTTGTAGAGAGGAAGTCCCCGCTCTCCTAAACGTGCTACGAACCGCCCCAACGCAGCGAGGCAACCGGTCAGCTTCTGGACGTCCTTGACGGAACTGGGCGGCCCCATGTTGGTGACAGCTGCAATCTTCTCGGGGTTCGCTTCGATGCCCCTGGCGGAGACAACGAATCCCAGGAGGAGGCCTTTCGAGACCCCGAATACTCATTTCTCTGGGTTGAGTTTTACACGGTTCGCCCGCAAGCGTTCGAACGTGGCCTCCAGGTCTTGGACTAGATCGTCCGCTCGCCTGGACTTGACTACGATGTCGTCCACGTAGACCTCAATGGTTCGCCCGACGAGGTCCCCTAAATACTGGTTATGCAACGCTGGAATGTTGCACCAGCATTTTTTAGCCCGAAGGCCATCGTGGTGTAACAGAATACACCACAAGGGGTCACGAAGGAAGTGGCCAACTGGTCGGATTCCTTGAGCGCAATCTGGTGGTACCCGGAGTAAGCGTCAAGGAAACATAGGGCTTCGCACCCAGCAGTAGAGTCTACGACCTGGTCGATGCGAGGGAGGTGATAGGGGAACTTTTCGCAAGCTTTATTGAGATTGGTGTAGTCGATACACATTCTCCATTTCTCATTTTTTTTCTCGACGAGTACAGGATTTGCCAACCACTCGGGGTAGCGTACCTCCCTAATGAACCCTGCATCTAACAGCTTAGCTACTTCTTCGATGATTATCTTATGTTTGAAGTCGTTGCAGCGCCTTGTGGGCTGATGGACAGGCTTCGCGCCTTTGTGAATGTCCAAGGAATGCTCGGCGACTTCCCGGGGGATTCTTGGCATGTCTGCGGGAACCCAAGCGAACATGCCGATGTTCGCCCGGAGGCAGTCGACGAGCACGCTTTCCTACCTCTCTGTGAGGGTGGAGGAGGTGATGGCCGTCTTGCTCCCCGAGCCTTGAGGATCGAGGAGCACCCTCTTCGTGTCGCTCGACGGCTGGAACTGCCTGTCAGCATCCAACTCGAGTATCGCTTTCTAGGGGCCGGGGCCATCGCCATCCTCAGCGTCGTGCACCTCTCGATCTTCGGGGATGGAGGTTAGGACTGCCATGGCATTGACCACCGCTTGAGGGACGGTGAGCCCTTCGGGGGCCTTTGCGGCCGCCCTGGTCTTGGCGAGCTGTCGAGATGCGACAAGAGCTGCCGCCAGCGCGCACCTCTCTTTCTCGCACTCGTACGCCACCTGCGGGGATGTTCCCACCACAATGACATCGTTGGGACCCGGCATCTTGAGCTTGAGGTAGACGTAGTTTGGGACGGCCATGAACTTAGCGTAGCACGGCCTGCCCAGGATCGCATGGTAGGAACCGTCGAAGTCCACCACCTCGAAACAGAGTGTCTCGGTACGAAAATTCTCCCGATCTCCAAAGGTGACCGGTAGGGTGATTTGACCCAGCGGGACAGCCTCCTTCCCTGGGACGACCCCATAGAATGGAGCCCGTTCCGGGCGCACATGGGACCTTGGGACACCCAAGGCGTCCAATGTGCTCGCGTACATGATGTTGAGGCCGCTTCCTCCGTCCATCAACACCTTGGAGACGCGCTTCCTTGCGATTATCGGGGCCACGACCAGAGGGAGCTTCCCCGGATGTGGGACGTACTTCGGGTGGTCGGATTGGTCGAAGGTGATCGCGGCCTCAGACCATCGGAGAAACTCTTGGTCGGCTGAATGGGCCGCGAACACATCATGCTCCATTAGCTTGGTGCGTCGCTTTGACGCCTGTGCCTCTGGGCCACTAAAGATCATGAGGCACTCGTTGGGTTCGGGGAACGAGTCGGTCGCTACCCCCTTGCTCTGTGACTAAGGGGTCGGGCTGACCCCGTCCAGCCTACCCATGAGGAACTTCCTCATAAGTCCGCACTCATGGTACTTGTGCTTGACAGGGGTCGCGTGGTTCGGGCACGGACCCTCGAGCAGCTGCTCAAAGTAGTCGGGGGTCGGACCCTCGTTGGGTCGTCGCCCTTGGGGTCGGTCATCTCGTCTTTGGCCTTGCGGCATCCGGCCCTGGGGTCGAGAGGGCTTGGGGTCTGCGACAGCGATGAACTCGACCCGCCTCTCCTTCTTCTTCTTTTTCTTCTTCCCTCGGTAGTCTGATGGTCCTGCCTCGTCGGCAGACTCCTCGCGCTTCTTCTTCCCTCCGTCCTCGGGAAAATGCGCCAATACGGCTTCCTCTCCTTGCGCTTCTTCAGCGGCCATGTCGAGGACCTCCTTGATCGTCTTCGGGCACTCCCTGCCGATCCGATTGACCAAGGGTCGGCTCTTGGTGCCTCCCATCAGCGCAGCGATGGCGTCGGCATCAGCGGCGTCCGGGAGGTTGTTGTACTGCCGAGAGAACCGACGCAGGTAATCGTGTAGGGTCTCCCCGTGCCTCTGCTTGCACATCTTGAGGTCCCAGACCTTGCCTGGGCGTGCGCTAGTGCCTTGGAAGTTCCCGACAAAGGTACCCCTTAGGTCCGCCCAGGTTCGGATCTTCCCGTTTGGCAAGCGCTTGAGCCACGCGCGAGCTGGATCTGCCAAGTACAGGGGGAGGTTTCGTATGATGACTTGGTCATCGGAAGCCCCTCCCGCTCGGTACGCGAGCCGGAAGTCGTCCAGCCAGACCGAGGGGTCCATCTCCCCATCGTACTTGCTGAAGTTGGCGGGGAGGCGGAACCATGGGGGAATTTGCTATGGTGCAGATCTCGTGAGAGAAAACGGCCAGGACGGGATAGTCGGAGTCGGAGTTCGAGTCCCACTCCTCTTCCGTCCCGACGTATGCCTCGCGCCGACGATGTCTGATGCGGGGAACACGATCCCCCGGCTCCTCCGACTTGTCCCGACGCCGAGCCTCGATGGTGTGTCGCACGTCTCGGTCGGGCCCAGCCGGTTCTGAACCCTTGCTGCCTCCATGTCCGAAGGGTCCCGTCGTGAGCCATCGGTCGGCCTCTTCCTGTCGATGGGGCTGGGCGTGAGTTTCCGGCAGAGTGCCGCCTTCTTCCCGCGGAGCTCGCCGCCTGCCGCACCGCAGCACGCTCAAGGAGCGTCCTCAGCCCGTTCTGGATCCGGCGTTCCTCGGGGGTGGACGGCTGTGGCAGCTGCCTGCTGAGCAGCGTAGCCACCGCGATGCACTGGCTCGCCCGGTTGTGTAACACCCCTGGTGTTAATTAACACTAAGACAATGTTTAAGTTAAGCAAAGCATGATTCAAGAGCCAAATCAAAGAAAATGAGGAAATTCATCCAAATTTGAGTAAAAAACCCTTTGAAAGGAGCAATAAAGAAACTTGAGAAATTCCCTACAAACTTGAAAAAGTGCAAATATGAAAGTTGGAGAATACGTCAAACCAAGAAACTTCTCTTTTCAAACCATGGCCTAAAAATGCTTGGAAGCATCTCAAATTTCAAACCCAAACCGGGGAATTTGAAATTTTCAATTCAAATTCAAAGCTGAAATGGAATCTTAGCCAAATCTCAAGATTTTACCACAGAATATCAAAATCTCCAAAACGCAAAGTTGTACATCTTCACATTTCTGATCTTTGCCTCTTTGGGCACTTTGGCCAATTTTGCCATTTAGCCCCTCGAATTTGAGAAATTCAGTTCAAAACAGGGATTTACCCCCTTTTGAATTACAGCCAAGATTTCAACTTTTTCTTCAAATCTCCAGTGCAGGGACGTGTCTCATGAAATTCTAAACAACTTTCATGTTGGAAGATTTTCGAGCCATGTTCAAAATTTTGAAATTAGAGCCATGCCAATCAGTTGACCTTTGCACCGCTCACGGCGCGCTCACGGGATGCCAGCGCCGTGCCCGCGCGTGCCGCGCTCGCCGCCGGCAAGCGCCTGCTGCCGTCCGGCCTCGCCTGAGCCGACAAGTGACATGGCCGGGTGTCCCCGCTCCCGGTGCACGCCTCTGGCAAGGTCTCATGGCCGGAGACGCACTGTAGCGCTGACTCCGCGCTCGCCGTCGCGTCGCCGCCGCGGACCGCCGGGTTTTGCCGTCGCCGCAGTTGCCCGCCGGTCCAAAGCGCGACTTTTGCGCCCCCGCGTGCTCCTTTTCCTCGCCCTGTCCCTTCTCGCCTCGCCCACGCGCGTCTGCCGTCTGCTGCACGCCTGCGCGCGCGCGTTGACGCCGCGCACGGCGCCAACACGGCCGCGGCAAGCCTCTATCGCCGCGAGACGTCATCGAGCTGCCCCGGTCTCCATCTCGAGCTTCCCGAGCACCTTTCCACTCCCCTCTCGCCCCTACTTAAGCCCTCAACAGCTCCCCTCCTTTCCTCGCCGGAAAAACGCTCGCCGGAGCAAGCAGAGGCGCCGCCGAGCTCGTTCCCGTGAGCAGCCCTCTCCACTGCTTCCCCGGCCAAACCAAGGCTCTCACGAGCCTCCCCATCCTCCACTGCCACTCACCGAGCCATTCCCGACCCGCTTCCCCCACCAGAGCCGCCGGCGCAGCTCGCCGGAGTTAACCGAGCTCTCCGCCGCCGCCGCACACGTGGACAGCCCGCTCCACTCCTCCTCCGGTCGAACCAAGGGCACCAATAGCTTCGCCTTGACGTACTGGTGCTCACCGGCCACTTCCCCGAGCCTCTCCGACCTCGACGCCGCCGCTCGCCGCTCGCCGGAGCAAGCCGAGCCGCCACCGCCGTCGCTGACCGTGATTCCGGCCATCCCCGACCTCGAGACCTAGCTCAAACGAACCACGGTGAGCCCCTCTCCATTTCCCCCCACTTCCCCGGCCCGGTCTCGCCGCCGTTTGGCCGGCGTAACCACGCCGGCGAACTCGAGGACACGGTTGTGTCTTCAACCTCTTTCCAGGGGGCCGCGTGCAAAATGCAGGGGCCTGTTCGTAAGGGTTTCAAAAACTCTAGGGTCAGCCGCGTAAAATAGATTCTATATTTTTGGATTAATTCGCTGAGATCTTCAAAAATTCGTAGAAAATCGTAGAAAAATCAGAAAAATGTCAAACCAATTTTGTAGTGACCAGTGAATCTAGAAGAACAACTTCCTCCTTTGCACCTCACTCAGTTGAGCTGTAGATTTTGAATTATAAATTCATTTCAGTTTGAGCACTTTTCATCATAGTTCAAAATCTATACATGCACTAGAGTTGAGCTTGGGATATGTTGTTAGGGTGGTTATCATTAGCCTAATGCGCAAAGGGTGCACAAAAATTCCCAGCGGATTTGGGGTTATGATTTTCCAAACATATACCCTGCTGTTTTGGCAAATAAATCACAGAAAATAATGGACTCAGTGAAAAATCATCTCCTTCACACAGGAACTAAATCAAGACATAAGAAACCTTAGAAAAATGAAAACGGTAATTTTTGGACACTGGAAAATGGCTAAATGATTTTTGGTAGTTTAAACATGGTGAAATTCCACAAAAATAATCATAATTCAAAATCACATGCAAACTTGCAGAGATGTCACCCTTGGTACCCTAAGTCACTGTGCCAAGTGGTTTGGACAAAAACCTTTTAGTTATTTTTGTAGGATTTTAGTTTGATTTTAGGCAAAAAGATAAGAATAATGTTAATAAATTATAGAAAAATTATCTTGAGCCAAATTTTGGGCTAAGCTCCTGCCTTGGCATGAGTAAGCCTCTGGTCAATTGACACCTAAAAATAATATTCCTGAGTTCACCTTTTGAATAATAGAAAAAGGACTTAAATGGAGGAAAAGAGAAGAAAAAGAAAAGAAAAGAGAAAAACCTAAAACTATAAAGTAAAGGTTCAAAGTGAAAAGGGTATATTCACTTATAACTAATGTTTATCCTTTCCAACTTATTAACCAAGATTTAAATAAACACTCACTATTTAAATCTCGATACTTAAGCATTTCATGCATTTCGTGTAGATTCGGGTCTCGCCGACGGAGTCTACGAGCTAGTCCCCGCTGCCGAGGAGATCGCCCAGGAGTCCGAGGTGAACGTGGTGCACGTGGATCCGAGCCCCGAGCAGGAGTACCGCTTCGAGCCGGAAGGCAAGCCCCGGAGCATAACCTAACTTTACTTACGCAATTTACTTGATTATATGTTTGTGCATTTAAGTTTCTAGGAGTTGAATGAAACCATAGATTGCATGATCATAGGTTCCTTTGATTGAGCACTAGTATGTTAGGTTCGATAGTTGCTATGCTTAAGACCGATAGAAGTCGAGTGTTTCCGACACTCGCGAGATATAGGAGTTGTATGTCTACTCTTATCAGAAACACTAGAGATGATGGACGGATGATTGTAGATATCCGTCTATCGATGTTTAAGTGGAAACATGTGGTACTTTTGTGTCAAGCGTTTGAACGTACCACACATATGCACGGTTTATGGGACCGGTAAGTCCCGGTATCCGATTGATGCGAGCAGGTCCGACAGCTCTCTGTCTTGGAAACGTTATCCCATGGGCACATGAGGGTAGTTGCGTGAGTCCCAGTAGTGGTAAACCTTTACCCTGAGGCAGTGGGACTCGGGAGCCACTCGCAGAGAGAGGAGAAAGGATTGGGGTGTGTTGGCATTTCCAACCATTCCGTATGTTTGGGTTTTCCCTGGCCAGGTAGTAAATTCGGTTCGAACTGTCCGCTTCTCGCGGTTAATGAGACTGCTTGACCGATGTATGGCATATTATGAAGTGGAACTTGGAAGAATGAAATCGTTGTATGGAATAATTGTATTGCAAAACTTGATTGCTTAGCTAGGTTCACCTAGAATGGATAGACTAAAGGAATTAAAATCAAAATAAAGAAAGTAGAAAACAGCTTAGTCGCTTTTGGCAAAAGAACCCCACTAGCCAAACAGCCTCTCATTTTAGGAGTCGGTGATGTAGTGATCACCAGACGGTTAAGTCTTGTTGAGTATAACTAGTATACTCAGCCTTGCTTGTGGCTTAAATTTTCAGGACCGTCCCCTCAGGAGGTAGCTGCCTCTATGGCTTGGGCCTCCCAGCTTCCTCCTGGTTACAGCATCGAGTGGGAGCCGACCTCTCCCGAGGATCGTGAGGAGTAGCATCACGGCTGACTTCATCGTGACGATACTATGGATCGTCGCTAGTATCTCGTTTATTTTCCGCTGCAAGAACTCGAACTATTTCATTTACCTTAACATTTCAATTTGGTTGTAATAACTCTGAACCTTGTTGTAATTTGAATTGTGGAATGATGTGATCTTTGGAAAACTCACCTTCGAGTGAGCGTATGGACGGACAATCTTCAGTAGCAATTAGTCGAGCTTGACTCGACGGTCGAATCCGCACTTGGGAACATTTTCGTGTATTAGCACCAACGGAAGGTGGAATATACTTAAGTGGGCCCATTTCTCGGGTGAGATCGCTACAGGCTGAAGAGAGGGTAGCCATCGGCGTTGGTCTCGATCCTTCGGCTCACCTCACGCGCCCGAGCGGACGGTTCCATGCTTGCGTCGAGCTGGGCCTGCTCTATCTCGATGGCGAGCCGCATATCCTCCAGCTCTTGCTGCTTTGCCGCGATCTGCTCTGGCGTGAGACAGATCTCAGCCGCGTTCGCCCCGTTCGTTGCGTCATCCGGGGGAACCACGGTGAAGCACTCCCGCGTGGGGCAGTGCGCGTGCATCTTTGGTGGGACGTGCGCTTCCGGACCCTTCTCCTACTCCGGCTCGCTCAAGGCGGTCACGTCGTCCGGGGACGAGTGGCGCCCTAAGATGCCTTCATACCTTAGCAGACGTACCTTGGCGTGTTGCCTTTCGAGGCATTTCCAAGCCTGGCACGGCGCCGAGTCGGAGAAAGTTTGTGACGCGTTCTTCAGTCCAAAGGGAAAGGCTATCGCCCTGCCTTTTCGTGGGTTCGCGTCGATCCTCTCGGTCACTTGGCCTTTGGGGCCGCGTGACGAGGGCGTACCCGAACGTCTCCTATGGGGCGCTTTGGTCAGGTCGTTGCTTTCGCCAAGGTGGTGCACGATTCGTTTGCGCCCCACCCGGGATACTTCGATTGAGCTCCGAGAAACGACGCTCTCAGCTGTCATGGCCGTCATGGCCTTTCTCGGAGCGGCCGCGGGCACCGCCAGGCTTCCACGGAGGGCGTGCCCTGCGCGGGCGACCGGGCGGCCGGGGTTGTCGATGAGGACGAGGCGGAGCGCGCCGCCACCAGTCCCTGGCATCTCGTTCATGAGGAACTCGAGGCTGCCGAAGCGAACGGTCACGCCCAACCTGAGCTGATGGTCACCGAGACCAGCCATCTCGCAACTGGTGTCGAAGAAGACGTAGACGTGCACAGGCCCCTACCTGGCGCGCCAACTGTCGGCGGGTGGCACACGGGGTACCTCACGCCGGCGGGTGTCGATCACAGAACACGCACGTCTCGGTGGAGAATGGTTCAAGAGACGCAAGACAAAGAGGGTTATACTGGTTCGGGAGCAATCCCTACGTCCAGTGAACCGAGCTCCAAATCGTACTGCTCTCTTGGCGGCGGGTTACAGCGAAGGCCGGTTCTAGCCTTGCGTGTGAAATGTGCGTGTAGGGGACCTAGTGCTCTAGAGATCGAAAAGGAATTCTCCTCTGTCTATCTGTGTGTGTGAGTGTGTATCTCCCCATCTCGCAGGGACGCCCTCCCTTTTTATAGTCCAAGGGGAGAACAACTTTACAACGTTATTTTACCTATCTACCCCCCAAGGGCCGGATGCCCCCGGCGGTTGCGAGCTGTCGGCTTGGTGCGTCTCGGCGACCCCTTCCTCGGTTGCCGCGTGTCCTTCACCTCCCCATCGGCAGCTTCGCGGTAGCTTTCTTCTTGGCCGCTAGCGCAGCAGCGCGCATGCAGCTACCTTTTCCCTTGCGCAGGGCTGCAGATCAGCTTTTGCAGATGGCAGGCGAGCAGGTGATGTTGGGTGTCGGTCGGGAGAAAACGTAAGCCGCACGCCTTCCTCCGCACAAGTCAGGTTTGACTTGGGGAGGGTCTTCGAGAGTCCCCCCTCTTCTGCCGTGAGTGTCTATCGACTGGCAGGACCCCTCGAGGGGGTCTGCCCCTCCGACCTGGGGTCGGAGGTCGGGCGAGACGGACACGTCCGACCCCTCCGGCCCACGGGTCGTCCGGAGCAGGCTAAGGCCGGGTGAAGCGGGGAGCTCACGTCCATGCGCCCTCGGAACCCTCGGGGGGTCGGGCGAGACGGAACCTTCCGACCAGTTCGTCGCTGGAGTCGCCAGGGTCTTCTTCTGTTAACGCGTCGTTCGCTGGCGTACCGACAGTGGGCCCCCTAATCCATGACCTCCACACATCCCCACAGCGAGAATCGGTGCCACTACAGCTTCAGCTCCAGGAGGGGAAGATGGATCAGTCGAGATTGGCTTGTTCCCCCCGAAACCTCAATTAGCATCGGGTCACATGCAAAGCGACCAGCAACGACCATGCGGTCCACCCAATGGATGAAGGCGTCCGACACAGGGGCGCATGATGTCCCCCGCCGCTTTGTGGAACTCCGGTGCTGGAGCTCTGAAGTAGAGCAGAGCGGAGGGGTTGTACGATTCCCTCCTGGGACGCGCGTCGGCGACGAGGAAGCCGTGGGCCGAGACGCTGGTGCACAGGAACACGACGAGCGGCAGCCGGCAGAGGCCGGTCATCCTGTTGCCTGTGGGGCAGGCCGACAACCAGCTGCGCACGAGGACGGCCATGGGCGTGCCTGCCTGCTTGCCACCGACCGGGAGCTGAGCCTTGAGGAACTGGCGAGCCCCGCGAGCCCTGGGCCACAACAGTGGCAGATCTGGCGTCGACGCCTGGATGTAGCGGCCTTGGCGAGGGCGGAGCGTACGCCGGGGAGGCCCGGTGGCGTGGGGAGCAGGCAACGGTCGTAGGGGCCCGGCAGACGACGTCACGGTAGGAAGAGACAACCGAGGGGAGCGCGGCGCGACTGGCCCCCGACCCCTGTGAGTGGGAGCGACGAGCATCGGTCAAGAATCTGCTGATTCCACAGCCGGAGGGGTGATGACGAGGAGGGCGACGGGCTTCGACGGCCGCCGCCTTGCCCTGCGCGGAGGGGCACGGAGTGGACCAGGGAAGTTGCTCATCTTCTTCCTCGGAGTCGGAAGGGGAACAGAAGCGAAGGCCTTCTGGGGAGCTGCCATGGCTGCAACAGGGGCTAGATCCGGGCAAAGGGGCAAAAGGAGGGGCAAGTTTTAATCAAGGTTCGAAGGCCGCAGACGAATAAGATCGAATTGAAGGGCGAGTTTTAATCAAGGTTCGAAGGGCGCAGACGAATAAGATCGAACTGCATGTGTGTTGGTGTTAGGCAAATTCTCATTTACCTATTTATTTAGTTGACCATTTAGCTTTTCAAAGACGAGTGAACCAACAGATTAGTTAAATCTTTTTCTTCATATCCAACTCTGCTCTCTCCAAATCACGGACGTGTGGGTCCCACGACATCATCTAATCCCCTCCTCCCCCGTGCGCTGGCCCCCACTGCCAGTTCGCTCGCTCTCCGCCGGGAGCTCGCCCTCCACCGCCATGGCGTCTGTTGTTTGCTTCGGCGTTGTTGCACCTGTTGGTGGACGTCTCGCCGCCGCGTCGGCGACGCTCGTGGATGGTGCGCCGGCCTCGGCGGCGGTACAACGACGTGCAGATCTCCGATGCCTAGCTCGCCGTCGTTAGTCTGCTCCTGGGGCTCGTTGAGCGCCTGGCAGATGAGCGCCATGCACCTGGACGCCGGCTCGTTGTCCTCCATGACCAACACGTTGCCGGCGGTCAGGGGAACTAATCTGATGAAACCTACTCGTGTAGCACTAATCTGATGAAACCTACTCGTGTAGCGTCAGATTCAGAGACAAGCAACAAAACACGTCAAGTGCATTATGTGCAGCGCGACGGGAGCATGAGCTGCTGGGAGCTCGCCACGAGCATCTGCGCCGTCGGGAGCATGAGCCGGTGGGAGCACGAGCTCGCGTCTCTCCGCCGTCTGGAGCACGCCGGGAGCTCTGCCTTGTCGCCACCGGCAGCACAAGCTCACCTCTCCGCTGGAGGTCGAGCTTCTTTGTCCGGAGCTCCCTCTCGCCCTCGACCTCGTCGAAGATGCGGGCCGATGGGAGCAGAGGCGACGGGCGGGGAGCAGAGGCGCGCGGAAACAGGGACCAAAGGTGGGGACCACAAGGATGCCGAGCGTGGAGGGCTCTGTACTGATGCCGAGCGTGGGGGGTGGAATGCCGATTGGGATAGCAAGCGAACCAATATACAGGGACTGTTGGATGATGTTTTTAAGATAATTTATCTACTTTTACATATCCGATTCTTTTTACAGAGGCCGTTGGAGATTGCTCTAATTCCGACGGCACAAGTGCACAACTGTCCTGCAGCAATCATTTTTTTTTCGTTGTATCTCATGACCAACTGTTATTGAGCTAGAGCGTCACTATCAATATCACAAGGCCCGTCATAGTCCAGCAGCTTTCCAGCCCAGCAAGAAGAGCAAGGCAAAAGAAAGGGTGTGAGACAGGACGGACAAGCCCAACCCAATACAACCTATAACGGATACCTCGAGGCCTCTGCCTGCCCAGTGGCCCCCCGCCCACTCGGCAACTCCGCCTCTTCAACCTCCGTTCGTGCGCGCTGCCACGGTGCGCCCGCCCCTCGCCCATCTCCAAAATCTCCCATCCGATAAGCCAAAGCAAACCCCACCATGGCGTGCGCGCCGGCCGTGTCCGCCCCCTCCGCGCTCGCGCCGGCTCCGACCGGCACCCGTCTCGGCTCCTCAACGGGGACGCGACGCGGCGCGCTCGCCATCCGCCCCGCCCGCGCTCTCCCCGCCCTGAGGCTCGGCCTCGGCGGCCGCCGCAGCGCCGTCGTCGTCCGCGCCGCCGCGGCGGAGGTACGTGCCCGGCTACGGGCGCCCACCCGCGCTCCGCGAGCCACGAGCGCGTTCTGACTGACGGGCGGGCGGTCGGGTGTTTCTCTGCAGGGGGCCGTGGAGCTGCAGGCCAAGGTGACCAGCAAGTGCTTCTTCGACGTGGAGGTCGGTGGGGAGCCCGCGGGGCGCATCGTCATCGGCCTCTTCGGGGAGGTCGTCCCCGAGACGGTGGAGAACTTCCGCGCCCTCTGCACTGGTGCGTACGTCACGGCGAATCGAGTTCGAATCCGTGCTGGTCGCTGTATGTTTAGGAGGTCACGGCCTATTGCTGCTCATTTGGTTGGGGGCGTTTGGGAACAGGTGAGAAAGGGTACGGCTACAAGGGCTGCTCCTTCCACCGGATCATCAAGGACTTCATGATCCAGGGTGGGGACTTCCAGGAAAACAATGTAAGCAGATTTACCAAACTGTATTTTGCATCAATGGCTAATGTAGTAAGCTACCAATCGATTGATATGGCCAGGTGCTTATTTGTTGAGCATTAGCCCACCCTTTTACTTGTAGGTTGACTAGTTCCATTGAGGTTTAATTTATACTTCCTTTTAAGAAACTTAAGTAGGTTTTACATACTTCTCCCAGTCAAACTGTTAGAATTGCAAGAAGTCTCAAAAAATGACAGCAATGAAATTCCAGATTGCACAATTTTTCTCCACTTTTTCCATTGAGAACAATTGAGCTATTTCGTGACATGCTAAGAGCAGGAGCAGAAATTGAGATTCCCATTCGAGATTCGACGTAGCAAGTCATTGCTCAAGTTAGAATGTTATAGCTGTGGGAAATGCTACAAGTCCAATAATGCACCAAGTAAGAACTATGCCTGAAAGAAGAGTAAAACCGATTCTGATATTTTTGTTTGCCGAGCAAGATCCTGTTCACTCCAGCCAGATAGACTTACATCGCATCTATTGATCAGCATACATACTCACTATAAGTCTATGAATGGCTGAGTTCCATGCCTTGCGAAAAAAAGAAAATTGGTTTTCTGATGATATGAATTAATATCACATTTTAGGGTGAGTATCGCAAGTCATCAATGGGATATAGGTTTATTGGTATTTGGGTTCAAGATACAGAAGTTCCATCTCTATGAATCCTCCACATCCATAGCATTCATTGAGCATGCTTGGTTCTGATTTATATTTTTCTGTGGGCAGGCTTGTGTAACATTGAGCATTATTTAACCCAATATCTACAGACTTATCGATCTGTACTAAAATTTATTTTGAAGAGGCATCTGACTATCTACACTGCATCATACAATATCTATTCTCTTGTGATGAAAGTAGTTAAAAACCATTGGGATTTCCCTGCAAACATTGCATGTGTCTCCCTTTGTGCGTTTCATTGATCCCTGGATCTCATCAGTCCACCATTATTCTGTGAGAAGATTTGGTGATTGGTATATCTCATAACACAAAATTGATTGCTAGGCTCTGAAGTTGGGCAAAATACATTTTAATTTCCAAGGTTGAATTCGAGTTTATGATTACTGAGGAATAAACATGAATGTTAAAGGAGAAGACCCAACTTCTCTGCTCTTTGTTGATGCTGAACTATAAATCAATAGGCGGGTGTTGGGTCGGGTGGGGAACCACCTCATGGACTCACACAATAGAAGCTACCACTAGCAACCTTTTAGTTTAGGGGAGCAGTGTACTGCTCAAAGAATTTACAACTAAATGTCTAAGAGGTGGAAAAGCATCCTATGAAAGCCAAACAAATTTCAGTATAGTCCTGTCAGGAAGTTCAATAATGTTTCATCAGAACTCACTTGTTTCTGTCATGATCAAAAAAATCTTCTTTTATTATTTTATTCCTAAGCTGTTGCTAGTGACCACAGGGTACTGGTGGGAGAAGTATTTATGGTGAATGCTTTGACGATGAAAATTTTACCTGTAAGTGATTTCATACTTGTTTGAGTGAGCCTTCTACTTGATTGTCTTGCACCGTTGCATTTTCATTTTGAAAGTCTGCTAGTAATTCAATTCATATTAAGATGAAATTTTCCTTGAACGTGTTCTAGGTTTTTGTCACTAATCACACGGCATATTATTGTTGTGAGAAAAAATAGACTTCGTATGGTTTTGTGATCCTTCTTATATGGTTAACTATGCTTTCTAAATGGGGCCACATACAGGCCAAGGAGGGATGACAAATCCTCTTTACGAATTACTTGAACATTAATACAGTAATATTTACAGACAAGGAACTATAGGACACTGGCTCTTAACAAAATTCTGTATTTGGTGAGTTCACTAGTTCTTAGATTGAGAGGTTCTTTTCTTTGTCCCTTTTTTTCAGTGAAGCATGTTGGCCCTGGTGTATTAAGCATGGCAAATGCTGGCCCTGACACAAATGGAAGTCAGTTTTTCATTTGCACTGTGAAGGTAAGGCATTCATGATTTCTAACAAAGAAGTAATTCAGTTTGCTCACTATTTTCCCTGTTGGGACACCTTAAATTTTGTAGTCTTAGCAATCTATTCTTAAAATAGAAACATGTACAATGAAGAGAGAAGATCTAAAATATATTCACTTTTTTTAAGTAACGACTCTGATTCACATTCAAATCTGCATTTGATCAATAAATGTCACACTGATGCAGTATTCATTATGTGATGGAACTAGCGTGTGTGCTTCTACACTTCAAAGGAAGTTACTGTCTTGTAGCTGATTTAGGTAGGTATTGAACCTGAGTAGTAAGTTACTCACAACCTTAACAAAGAAAATGTGGAGGGAGAATTCAAACCTTCCTGTATATGTAGAATCAAAGTTCCTGAAGCAATGATATATCCCACATCCTAGGGTGAAACTTTAAACCTTGAAGACAAATTCCACTGATTCCTTTTTGGAAGGATTACTATTCACCTGTAAAATCGTCATACATAAGTTACATCTTTTGGTACTTGAACTCATTGTCTCCGAGTATCATGACGCTATCAATTCATATGAAATTAATGATCTATATTGCTCAAATCTTAAAATGTTCTCTAGACAACTAGACAAGATTGTAAAACATATTTTGTCGATCTGTTCTTTTTGGACCTTTGTGAAAATCATCAACTGATTATCTTTAAGTTGTTAGGCTAGTTTTTGGAAATGATTAGGCATGCCTTATACTTCTATATAATTTTCCACTGTTCAGTAATTTTCTACACTAAAATTTCATATTATTTCATTTATTACAGTTGTTAGTACCATCACTCATTCCACTCAATAACGTTTGTTTATTATGAACAAGACAAGATGCAAGGGAGCATATATATACATCTAGGTGTGCTAGAATAATATATCGCCGAATAAACTATCTCCATCCAAACATACCCTTGGACTTCTTTTATTTGTTTTCTCCGTCAAGAACCTGGCATTGATGTTTTATGGTTCACACACACTGGATGACTGAAATAATTGAATGCTTCTCAGACACCATGGTTGGACAACCGTCATGTCGTGTTTGGACACGTCTTGGAGGGGATGGACGTGGTGAAACAGCTTGAATCTCAAGAAACCAGCAGGTCTGATACTCCCAAGCAGCCCTGCCGAATCGTGAATTGTGGCGAGTTGCCCTTGGACGGTTGAGCATAGTCAACAGCTCAGTTTTTGGGGTTAAACTGACACATCTTTTCTTCTGCGGAAAACTTGAGTCTTGTGGTAGAGGGCTACCTGATTTCCGTTTAGTTAGTCAACTTTAGGACACTTTTGAGGCCATGTTCCATGCAAATCATCAAATATGCGTGTAGTAATCCTGTTGATGAGTTTAAAATTGATTTTACTATTGCGTGAAATGAAACTCGAGGTCTTTTACGTGCCATTGGGCTGCATCCTTGACTTGAAAGTGCAAAGAAATTCTGCCTTTGGGTTATGTGTAGATGTCATGCCATGATTGAAACTTCACTCGATGTGGACAAATATTACGAGTTAATAGCGATGGACAAATATCTCGATGGCAACAGGTTGCCATAGTTGCCCCAAAATGAGGCAAGTGCTAGTACCAGATAAGATGTGGTCAGCCTTCATTCATGTTAGAACAAGCTAAGTTAGCATCAGTGCTTGCATTTGATGCCAAAATACACTCAATATAATCCATCAGATGTGCACATTCATTTCTGACCGAAAGGGGAAGATGCAACACCAACAGAGCCAGAGGACACAGGTAGAGCTTCTACAGCTACATGCCAAACATCCTTCTAGAAACCATTTATTTCTGCATGAATCTGTTCTCTCCTTTTCCTATTGTACTAGAACACATGAATGGAGAACACTTGTAAAGCTGTTGGGGCCGCCGTGCTCCCCACTGGCCAAACATACATCATCCATGCAAAAAAAAAAAAAAACTCTGTTTTCTTCACCTGCACTCTTAATATACTCGTACAACGATCATGCAACGCAAAAATAGCACACGGTCCACAGCGTTGCACGTGTCACCCGGCGACCCGTGCGCGTTGTGCCCGCACGGCTAACTCACCAAACCACATGCATGCTAATCCTAGCTTACACCTTTCTCTTTTTTTTTTTGTTGTTTCAAAAGTAAATGTTGCTCCCTATCTATGACCACACACACACTTATGGCGAATATTTGTACATCAGAACACAAAAACGTTGGCAGAAGCTAAATTCATTTTTTTTTTAATTTTGGTGATGACATTCGAAGACTATGTTACTGTTGGAGATGACGGGGGGTATCTTTCTTGAATATCATCATGGCACGCATTGGCCGAGATGGAAGGAAGATGCGAGTCTTTGCTTCAATCCGTTTGGAACTCGGATACCGCCTTCAAGAGCCGAGGCGCGAGGCGGACGCGAGCGCCACCGCCTGCGCCCACACCTTGAGCCGCGCCTTCACGTCCTTTGGGTCGTCCCCTGTCCATACCGTCACACAAACCGGCACCACGTCAGCATAGATACAAAGCACAAGATCCACGCGCTGAGATTACGAAACGAAGAGAACCCGGGAACGCTTTGCAACAAAGCAAAGCGACCACCCGATCCGCCCAATCATATATATGCGCCCGCTAATGGTGCTCTACGACCCCCCACGATCATGGAGGAATTCGTGGCGGTAAAGGAACCGGGAAACCCGCGTCCATTATCGTTCGCGGACCCAATGATAAGCTGCAGGTAGCAACTACAGGGGAAGCGGACGTGGCGAGGCGAGCTGCCACAGGGCAGAGCGCGACAGCATGAGAAAGGCAGCAGTGCAGAGTGCAGGGAGCACGCGGCCTCGCTCGGCTCGTGTCGGCGTCGCCAGTCCAACCACCCCGTCCCGATCGGGCCTTGATGAGTGCAATTCCTGGCCACAAAAGTAACAGATCCTTTCCCTGTAGTACCATGTACGTGTACGTGCTTTTGGGTGATTTGACAGGGGCTACATGAACATGATACGCGTGCGCACCTGCTTCCGTCGCTCGCGGCGGTCGCGAGTGCACCGCCTGGTAAGGCAGGGCAACCCGGCGGCCGTGGAATGCGATGAGCGTACGCCCGAAGGCGACGTGCGCGCAAGCCGTGGCGCGTAGGCAATCGGTTTTGTGCTTTGCCAAATGGACGTGCGAGTGCGACCGGATCGGCTCTCGAGCGGACCGACGCAACTAGCATAGTACGGACAAGCCCGTCCGGCCGGAGCACTCGTTGACAAACAAACCGACGGGTTGCTTCGCTTCGAGCCTTCGATCTGCTATGTTCAGATAAAGAAAAAGAGAGTACTCTCCAACAAGTTTTTTCTATTCATCCTACTCACCTAACACGCTTCCCAGTACACTATTTATTTAGCAAAAGTACTTTTTACTTCTAATCTGAACGCAGCCTTCGGCTTCAACAACGAAGGGTCGAAGGCTTACGTTTGCCATGGCAGCGTGCTAGTAGAAAAATTGCCAGTTCTGGTACGGAGTAATTAATGGCAATGATTGTAGTTGGGATGGATGGATTGTTTGTTACCGGGACTGGAGATGCGCCAGCTACCGGAGGCCGGGGAGTTGCCGCCGCTGCTGCCGGTGTCGACGCCGGAGAGCGCGTGGCAGGGGATCTCCACGGTCCAATCACAGGGGAGATCCAATCCCAGGTCACGGCACGCGCGGACCTCCTCCATGTCCATCGCCACGCCGCCGCCGCCACGGGACCCCACCGGCGACTCGGACCCACCTCCTCCCCCGCCGAGGATCACGACGGGCACCGCCGCCTCCTGCATCTGCCGCCGCTGCTTCCTCATCCGCCACGCGCGCTCCAGCCACACCTCCCGCATCATCCGCTCCCGCCGGTGGTGGTGGTTCCGCCTCCGCCCGCCGCGCCCGCCCTCCGGCGGCCACCGCGCCTCCGTCTCGCTCGCGTACTCCTTCCCGCCGCTCGGCCCCGCCGGCCACCACGTCGGCGACGACCGCGCCGCCTGCGCGGCCCGGTCTGGTGTGCCCGGGAGCGACGCCGACGAAGGGGCGCGCCCGTCGTCGTCGTACGGGGGCCACGGACGGCCAGCGCCGCCGCCGTACGTCGCGCCGTTGACGTCCGACCGCACCTCGAACTCGTCGTCGTCCTCCACCTCCTCGTCTTCACCGCCGTCCTCGTCGTCGGCGTCACCGCCGTCGGAGCCATCCATGGACAGGCGGGACATGCGCTTGCTTATGTCGTCCCACTCCTCGTCCTCGTCTTCGTCTTCGTCTTCCTCCTCCGCGATGAAGTTGTCGTCGTCGTCGTCGTGGGCGATGACGTCTCGGAGGATTGGGGGAGGTGAGGGTTCTGTCAACGGGGACGCCATTCCTAGCGGGAGAGATCGAGGAGCGAGCTAGGCTTGGCTGTGGGCAAGAAGGAAGCCAACAGAGGAAGAAGACTTCGCGGCGCAAAGCGACTAGGCACGAAGCGTTTGTTTGCTTGGTGTAAGTTAGGTGGTGGTGGGAAGAAGCAACTTGATGAGAGTATGAGAGCATATGCGATATTCCCAGGCAATGGCCGATGGTTCTTATATAATGCCCGGAAATTGGAATGGGCTGAGAAGAGCTCCTCGGGTCACGGCCTCAAAAACCAAAATGCATTGTAAATTTGAATTCGCTCATTATAGGGGGTGTCTAGTTGGGTGGAAAAAGTACTTTTTCTAGATGAATAGTGTGCTGGGAAGCGTGTTTTGTGAGGAGAATGAATACGATGAATAAAAAAAGTACTTTTGGGTGAAACTAAACACGGCAATATATGTACCAAATGCACCCAAAGGATTTTGTGGAGGACGGCAAATATTACACATCCTAAGGTAAAAAAAAAAGAGAAAGGGACCGATTTCCCTCAGTCTGAGATAAATAAGATTTCAATGAGTTGATTTAGAGTAAATCTATATTGTCCATGTATAAATGTTTGCATTGCCAAATGAACACTTGATGAGTAGTATCCATTATATGAACATATATAACACTATATTCTTCTTACGCATCAACTTTGATATATAACAGTAGTGCTGCCAAGGGATTAAGGAGTAGCTAGCGTAGATATTGGAAGGAAAAAGGAGCTGGGTTTTCCTTCGTAAGGGCCTGATAGACATAACATATATATAAGTCGTGCATGTTAAGGGCCTACTTCAAAATTATGAGTGCTGATGAGTAGTTAATTAATCATGCAGTGTCTTTCTCTTCTACGTGAGATGCAGTTGATGGGCAGTTGAACCTTTTTCCCTAAAAAAATCGGCTGGTCCTCGTGGTGCACTCTGCAGCACAAGTTAGCTCAATCACGCTAATGACCTAATGTTTTGTGTGCTCTACAGCTTACCGCCGTTAAGGCATCAACCACACATGCCTGCCACATTAATTGTGGAAAGTTTACGCGATGACACATATGCTAGCATCTGTTAAGTACCCCATTGAACAGGGTAAAAACCCGTCTCCTTTCAATCACGTTCCTGCACGAGTGCAAAGCAATTTTTTTTCTTAACCAATCTACATATTTCCTTACTCCACAGGGAAGACCGATACCAACAAACCAAAGGCTATCGCAGACGTCTCTCTCTCTCTCTCAAACCCAAAAAGTAATCCCAAAGATTAGCAGAGTGCCGATTAAATTACCGGTCTCGATAAGGATTGGCGCAGAAGGAACAGAGCTAGAAAAACCGGTAGGGTACGTGCGCGCCGCGTCGAGCGAGCGAGAGCGCGGAGGCCGCCGGCTGTCGCGCGAGGCTGACGTGGCACGGAGACGGGCGCGCCAAGCGGGCGGGCGTCCCTGTCGGAGGCCGGCAGGCGGGGCCCCCCGCGACAGGTGGCGCCGCCCTGGACCCGGCCAGCTGGTCAATGCGGGGCTTTGTGTGGCCGAGGCCCCCGGGCGGAGGGAAAGGTCGGCGCCCGCCGCGTGGACGAAAGCCAAGGCTTCCTTTCTTTCTGGCTTAGGAAAGTTTTGGAAACGCGAATAAAGCTTGGATTATCTTGATTTAATTAGGGTTTTGGAAGATTGTCAGCACTAATAGTAGCTGGCAGTGCTATACCATCAACGGCAAAGATGAAAGATCGATCCAAATGCTTAAGCGGCAGAGTCCAACGAAGAAGAAGATAAAGATATGGAGAAGTTAGGCCTTGGTGTCTCAACTCAACACGAGATATGCATACGAACGGTTGCTGGCGCTCGATCTCGAGCGTTGTTATTGTTGCTAGCCTCTAATTGTGTTCCCTTGCGACGTGGAGCAACGGTAACCATGAAACGTGTGCTCCTACACGTACTCATCGATATGCACGTGCGATTAGTTAATTTAATTGGAACACGCTGCTTTTCTCATCTCGCGATTAATGCCGTCGTTGTACAAAGTCATATTCCACGGTGATTAATTCAACGGGGCGGTGCTGCTTGCTTTGCTTGGGCTTGGGGTAGCGATTGCACGGCGTGATCGTCGAGCTGATCATCCACCGCCTCTGTTCCTGCTCTCGATGAAAATCTGATTCGATCGTGACCCCGACGTACGCCGACAGATGGGCATGGAGCGAGCCACTGCTGTTTCTATACCATATCCTCCGTTACGGCGGCGCCACTGTTTTATTCGTAGCTTTGTAGCCTTGAAGTTGTAGGAGTACATCTCTGATCTCTCTCCCGGATGGGAGCCAATAATGTAGCTAGTGAGTGCACTGATAGGTGCTACTATACGTTCGGAAAGGAAATGGTCGTGCACCACAGATGTGTCAAAAACGACCATTTCCTTTGTGGTTTCTCGTTTCGTAAGTCGAAAATGCGACGCATGCCGTGCAATTGAAAATGGCTGGCTATTCGCCGAGGAAGTTTCAGATCTGGACGAAAGTGATATCTGTTTGGGCTTTGCTTTTTCCGATCAGCTAGCGGCGGATCGGTTTGAAATGTGCAGCGGGTGCTACGTGGGAGCGAATGGAACACGGCTACCGGCCCGCCCGAGAAAATTTCAAAACTATTAAATGCCAGGTTACGCTGGCCGACCTGTACATTTTAATTGTTTCTTGTGCTTCTGATTCTTCTTTTCTTTTTTTTTCTTCTTCAAAGCAGTGGGAGGCCGCCCTGAGAGCGTGAGCCAAAAAATAAAATTGCTGGGTGTGCTAATGATTGTGTATCAATGGCATACAATTTTCCTTTTTTCCTAATAACTAGTGAGTAGTGATGGCCGAGCAATGCTGACCGTGCCCTTGATGGCTTCATCTATCAATGCCTACCCTTGCTGGATTGCGGCTTGCACGTTTCCAGGCAGCAGCTGCATTGAGTTCTTCCTTTTTTTTTAAGAGGACTTGAGTTCTTCTTGAGAGTTGAGACCTATTTTTTTTTGCGATTAGCCTACTTTTCAACGGCTCCGTGAGGCCCGGCCCAATCAGTTTCGGGGCCAGCAGCGGATTGGAAGAAACTGGGCTGTCACGCAGTTAAAGAGGCCTTTGCTTGCAAAGTGGGCCGTGGAGGGGGCACAAAGCGATGCCACCGGCCCATACCTCCTCTCCACACTCGCTCGGCTCCACCATCGCCGTGACGAACCACAAGCTGCCAATCCCGTGTCCCCTCTTCCCCGACCTCGCCGCCTCTCTTCCTCGCCCTCCCCGACACGAAACCCTCGCCAGTTCAGCTGCCGGCCGCCGTACACTGGGGGGTTCGTTTGGTTAGTCCGAGGTGAGCGCCCTCTCGCTTCCTTCCGCTCCTCGCATCCCGCATTGCAACCTTGCACAAAAACCCTGAACCCTTCACTGTAACTCTGATGCTGATTGATCCATTCCGGTGGCCAGTTTTAGCCGAGGCCCTCCACGCAATGCGAAGTCACCCGAAACACGGTTCCATTTGATTCAACCACCATTGTTTACCCAGTACCCACAACACCTTTTTCAGCTAATCGCTTCAGCAACAGCGGCCTGAAGGTTGGGGTATCTGTATGAATTCAGTGTTCCCTCTTCTCCCGATGGTCACTTTTCTGCTAATGTTTGTTCACGCACCAGATGGATGTACACCTGTACTAGGTGAATTAGAGCAGGTGGATCGAATCTGTCATCGAAAAGTGAAGCACCTGTATATGAGTTGTTGCTTTTGTTGAACCTTGGCTTGGCTTTGCTAGTCTTTTATGTATGGACTAAATTGTGGGTGCCCTCGCTCTCTTTCAGTTCTGCTCGAACAGTTGGACTCTTATTGTTTCCGGATGGATGTTTTCTGACAGAAATCAATGTTTTATTTTCACAACATTTCCTACTGCAATTTTTTGTTAATCGCGACTCTTGTATCCAGATGCTTGTTTGACAGTATGGTGAAACCATTATTGGATGACAAGAATGAAATCAATCTGGATCTACCTGTGGACTGAGGTAAATCTTCAAGCTTTTCATGGACCTTCCTGTCATATCTAGTGGTTGTCAATCATGAATTGTCCATTGCTTTACATGTCCAAATATCAGTTCCTGAATCTGAAATTTCTTTCAGATTTTTTGGTTGGCAACCTGCTGAAACCACCTTAAAAAAGTCAGTATAATGGCTCCTGAATCTGTTCAATGTTGATTGTGATCATATTGATATGTCTTGTCTCAAAATTTATTTAAAAAATTTGGTTTCAAATTAATTTGGGCTGGGTTAAGTTGAAAAGATCATTTCTAAATAATATACCCGCAGGCATTCTGCCCTGCTGAAAGTACCCGGTAGAGGACATGTTGAGTTTTAGATTCATCATTGCCTGTATAAAACTTAGAATTCCTACCTGTATAGAATCTCTTCAAGTCAAATCTTGAAAGTTTGGCCTTTGAAGAGGACCACGAAATTTCTATTCAGGTGAGCTGTTTTGTTATGACATGAAATGGATATTTCCTGTGAAGTGATTTTTTTTGAAGATGAATAAAACTAAACGTGTGTTTTAGGCTGTTTATAGGCAAAAAGAAAAGTCAAAGCATGGAGACCTTGCACCTTAGGACCACCAAAATATATAAATTTTTATCAAAATATTTGCATAACAAAATTGTAAAAAATCACTACACAGATGAAGTCAGGCGCCTGAAGTACAGAACTTGAAGTTTGAATTAACAACCTGCTCGAGATTTGTTTTGGCTCTCCCATATTTCTTTCTGTAATTTCATTTGTTATATCATAGCCATCTTATCATACAATAGCCATCAGGTGTGATAATATGGTGATATTGTCAGCATCTTGCTAATACTTGTTAGTTGTGTTCTATTAAGGCCGTAATGGGTGTCATAATGTGTTAGCTGTCACTTGTTTTTATTAGTTGTTTGTACCTGTTCAGCTATACCTCTTTTCATAAGCGGCGTGTTACACTGCCAACCGACAACCTCAACTGTTGCTGATATGAGCTCGCTTTGAGCACTTTTGTTTTGCTAAGCAGCTACATATGATTCTATTTGTGACAAATTTACTGGAGAATTCCAGTGTGTTAAACTGCTGATTTTTGGCTTATGATTTTTTCCTCGACTTATCACTTATCTGCTCATCAATGTGGTTTACTGAACTATCATCAACGGTTATAACTCTCATCTCTCCAAGTCGTACATACAGAGAGATTGATCCTGACCTTATGTTGGCATCTGAATATGGTTCTGTAAAGTTTTAGAAATCAATAGAAACTATATATGTATGTGCTAATGTGCATATTGATATTGCATTAAGAAATAGCTAACCTCTATCAATTTACTGTTAGTTGATGTCAGAGTCAAAGTGGCATTTGCTGTATAGTGTCAAACTGCAGACTTTAGTTTGTAGCTGTTCTGTTCTGGAAAATGCATGCTATCTAAGTTCTAAATTACAAAGAATGATTCTGCTTTCTCGTGAGTGATTCCATCATCATGCTCATGTCAAAGAGAAAAAGATGGAATAAATTTTAAGACACAGCTGAGCATGCTCTTTTCATATTTTTTTCTAGTTGTGTCTAACTATGCAGTCTAGACATGTTTGTGAGCCAAGTTATTTATTCTCTCAAGACTAGTTTGTACCCATGTTTAATCATGGCTAGTTAGTTTATGAATTATTCTAAATTTAAGAAACCATATTGCCTTTGAAGTTTGTTATCTAGACTAAATTCAGAAACTGTCCAACCATTGGATTCGCACCCACATGAATTATGTTTTCCATATGAGGTCAAATATTTGCTACATAATGCGTGTTTGTGCGTCCTTGTTTCATCTTTCTTCAGTTATTACTGGGCTTTTCATTTCATAATCAAGCTAAGGCTAGTAGCAAGACTAAAGCAAATTAAAGAATAATCTATGCTATCTCCAGACATGGTAGTCCCTCAATCTTGTGGGTCAAAGCATCAGCATTAGCCATCCCTTTCCAACTCAAGCGGGCTTTTTATCTGCCATTTTCTGTTTCTTAATCAGGTCTTGTAAGAATTTCCCCACCCATGCATCATTTAACTATTCCCTAGTGCAGATGCTTGCATTTTATATGACTAAAAGGTAAGTGTATTGTTCGCTAAATTGCCTAGCCGTCTTGGGCAGTAAATGAATGTTTCATCACATTGCTTAGAAATGCCTCTAAACAATCAGGCGAGATGCAATTCTCTATTAGAGATAGAGATGGATATGTGCCATCTTGAGTTAGGGCAGGGAAAATAAAGTAGTCTTACCTGAAAACCATGTTTTTAAAAACAAGAAGTGTAAATTAAAATCCTGAGTAGCCTCATTAATCAATTAGCTGTCAATTTCTCTCCATAAGTTATCTTCATATATATA
Organism: Digitaria exilis; assembly: GCA_015342445.1. Lineage (NCBI taxonomy): Eukaryota > Viridiplantae > Streptophyta > Magnoliopsida > Poales > Poaceae > Digitaria > Digitaria exilis. The sequence continues at coordinate 3,012,308 of JACEFO010001663.1, forward strand.
GTGAACTGAACACTATGGAAATAGTTTCCTACTTATTGTCAGTAACTCGCTGATTGCTTTCCATGTATACCTTTTAGTTTAAGGAGACATCCCTGTAAGACTAGCGGCTATCCTATATACTCTGGTAAGAAATTTTCTCATTTGCTTTAGTCAGCATGTGTTTTTTTTATCCTGAGATTTTTTTGGCCTCGTTGGACAACACAAATTAATCAGTCCTTTTCCATTTAGTATGCAAGTGGGAAGTGATCAGCTAGCTCCAGATTCTCTTTAGCAAAAGGTGAAGAAAGCAAGAAAAAGGTGAAGGAAAAGTAACACTAAGGTCAATATAGCTTTAGTCCTGCCCCATGAATATGCAAGTGATTCGTTCTGGAATTTCTCCAAAGAAATAATTGGAAAGAGCAAAACTACATAATCAACAAAATAATTCGCGTCTCGTCCATGTAATTTAAAAAAAATTAATCTGATATTCTTGTATGGTTCCTAAGAGCTACCGACAAACGCAATTTTCCACATTCTTGCCTCATTTATTTGGCAGAAAAAAAGATCAACCATGACTCACGTATACAAAAAGTCGAGCTGCATGCATGTACAGATAAAGACAGCAACTTTTAGTGGAAGGAAGGTAAACTCCGCGACATACTTTTCTCTAGTCTATACAATGTGCTGTAACATAAATTCATGCTTTGGTATCCTTTGTTTCATGTACTGCATTGTCGTTTACTGATGAACAGTTACCAGCGTTGATCTCTGTATCATCATAAGAATGCACCTACGCAAACACCTCCACATAGCCTGCAAATAAACCTGTGAAAAAATATTGTGTTTTCTAGGCTTCATTAACTCAGCTTTCTTCTACTTCTCTGTCCCCTGGGTGCTGAAACATGTTGCCTAGATATTCTCAAAAGACAAGGACATTCTCTGCAAATCCTTGTCATACAAATCTGATACTACCTGCAGATGTTGCTGTGGCTGCAGATTTTGAGACCAAGATGTATAGATGCCCTCCATGTTGAATTGGCTCTCGGCTTTGACCACATCTTCATACAGTGATTGGCTAAGATTCTGCATGGTTGCTGGTGTATCTGTGAAGGTTCCATGGAGCAAGTCAGGCCACTTGAGTTCTTCCTGTAGGTGGTTACTTCTATCTGGTGATAAATCTGTCCATGGGAAGATACTATTCTCCAGAATTGAGCTTGTGCTCTGCAGCTCAAATCCTAAGCTGTTACTTCCACTGCTTCCTTTACTGCTGCTGCTGCTTGGATTAGTAGTATCCCAGTAGAATTGGGTACTTTGAATGCCAGTGCCTCCAGAGTGTGGATTGTCTGGTGACCTATTGAGCCCCGTTGATGTTGAGAGAGTTGATGGCGAAACTGGTGGCATCACAGTGGAAATAGTGCTGCAGCTTGACTCATTCTGGTTAAACCAGAGTGAATTCGTACTCCCACCATGCTTGCTGCCAAATTCATTGCTGTAGCACATCAACTGCTGGAAAGGGAAATTCGGGATTGCGCCTGTTGAGCGGCAGCTCGGAAGGTTATCATGACCAGAAACAAGCTGGTCAAGGAATAGCTCCTTCGGTGGCACCCTGAGATGTGCCAAAGTTTCTTTGCGATGCTTACCGAGAACTGGCAGCAGCTCTTCTGATTGTGCTGTCTCACTAAGAAGATGGCTCAAGCTGCCAAGTACGACACCACTTGAAGGGTCAACATCGCTGGACTCAGAGGTTCTCTCAGTACTGATTGCTGGAGCTGCTTTGCGATCAATCTCAGCAATGGGCTTGTGGGTGTTGGGGTCAATGCCTTTCTGCCGGAGCTTCTTCTTGATGCTCGAGTTCCAGAGATTCTTGATCTCGTTATCAGTTCTTCCAGGCAACCGTGTTGCAATTTGAGACCACCTGTTCGTTTACACGAAAAAGGTATAGCTAAGGAAAGCTCACTTTAAAGTAATTGGTGTAAAATTCTGACAGTTTGTTTTGGGGTTAACTTTACCTGTTGCCCAGTACAGCATGGAGTTCAATGATAAGGTCTTCCTCTTCCTGAGAGAATGCACCTCTTTTGAGGTCAGGCCTGAGGTAATTTATCCACCTCAGTCTGCAGCTTTTACCACACCTCTGAAGCCCTGCAATCATCAATTGGGCAGGTATGAGAAGAGTGGGAGATAGAAGTGGCCTCGGAGAGGAACAGGAAAAATGGTGGAAATGGGTACTTAAGAAGAATAAAGTCCACATGAATTTTGATTGTACCTGCAAGCTTCGGGACAGTGCTCCAACAGCCATGCCCATGCTTGGTTATGTGGTTCATGAGCTTCTCATCTTCCTCGGGAGACCAGAGCCCCTTCCTCAGCTTCTGCTTGTAACAGCAGGAGTGCCTCCCCATTGAAAGCAATGCAGGAACTGAAGCTGAGCTCTGCAACCTGCACAGCCCACACCTTGAGGAGCAGCACAGAATTCTTCAGGTAATCCTTTGGTAGCCTGGTTCTAAGAACACTTCTCAGGGATTTATGGCTCAAGGGTGGGATTATTGTGGGTGAATTGCTTATACGAGCTCATATAGTGGTGTATGACAGAGTGGAACTTGTGGGAGAACGGCAGCAACTAGTGGCTACTGATATCAGGATTTGGAGGAAGGCACTGGTAGGCTTAAGGGCACTCTTCTTTTCTTTGCAGGCCTCCCTCCCCAATTGCCCCTCGTCTTTTAAAGCTGGTGGTTGTGGGAGTCTTAGGCTCTTAGCCCTTCTCTTTGTTGCTTCTCTGTAAGCGTGTATGTGTGTCCTTATGTCTTATCAGCCCCTAGAATCTATGTCCCTTCAACCGTCGGTGGGCTTCAGGGCCTTGTACCTCCACTTGACCCTGATATGCTATTACTGCGTTGTCATTACCACCAACTATTATAAGAAACTCTGGATAGTTCAGCCTTCCTATATCAAGAAGTATTGTTACTTTGTACTCAAGTCAGTTAAGTTAAAGAGATTTGTCAAAGTTACATGATTTGGAAAAGGATTGATGTTCTTTCTCCTGTAGGGAATGAATGTGACCTGTAGAGCAGCTAGTCTGTCACTGCTGCTATATATGATCTTTTCCCCCCGCAACCTCTGCGTCACATGTATTCCATGCAGGGAAAGGTATACAGCTGGGAGACTTTCCCTCATCAAAACATCTATACGAGGATTTCAGTATACACACATGCTTGTGACTTGTGTACTCTCAGTGCCTCTTATCTGCTAATATGTTGAGCTTGTATCTTCCTTCATGTTTATTTTCACAGGAAAGTCACCGGATCACTTATTACCCGGAGAAACCTTCCCTCAATCATCAATAGGCGGCATCAAATATTTGCATTCCAGGACAGAGAGCATCTCCCTTTTCTTTGTCTCCACCAGCCAGCAATGCAAATTTTCTTTAGGACCTCCAGACTCCAATCAGAAATCTTTGCTCCAATCCAAAGGAAAAGCATGCTGGCACCTCTGAAGAAGTTCGCAATCAGTCAAGAGAATCAGACCTGTACAGATGATTGCCTTGGCTGTGGTATGCTTTCTTCATTGGCAGTGTTCCGACGCCAAACGAAGCGCAACTGCAACATGCACATGTTCAGTAAACCGTGGTCTGGTGAGGATAGAGCGAGGTATATTTGGTTGTTGAGTAGACCATGGTCTGGTGAGGATAGAAAGAGGTATATTGGTGGTTGGATTTTTTATGGTTCTGGTGCGAAAACTTCCATATGATGTCTTGGTTGGGAGACAAAACACCGGGGGTATAATAGTCTCGATGAGGTGGCAAACCCTAGCATTTTATTTGTTATCCCCCATTGCTTGTCTGCTAAAAGAAATGGCGATTCATGACACGATGATTGGAAGATGCAATGGCATCCTCATAGTGCCCATGTGCCTGTGGATACTGTTCTGATTAAACAAGAAAGAATCGATTATCGTTGATTGAACGTTTTATAATCATGGTGATCTGTACAAGTCGGCTTTCCATGATGCTCAGAAGCTTCCGTTGTTCTCTTGTGAAGATTTTCTTGGGCTTTATAGTCTTTTGAGTTTGCTAGAGGCTAGAGCAAAACAAATAGAAATGCGACGCGTGTATGACTGTATGTTTCCTGAAGAATCGAGTGCTTTGGTGTTGTCAGGATCACCGGTTCACACAATTATGGAAAAAAACTTATGTGCGGAAATTTGCTAATTATTTCGACAATGGCATTCTTTTTAATTGGAGGTTTTGAGTCATTCGTGAACTTACCCATCTCTTAATACGAAACTTGGTCAATTTCGCGAGCTGTGAAGCAAGCCACGTCGGATGCAAATCCCGACCGTTGGATCGGACGGCCGGACGGCCGAGATCGTACCATTTCTCGGCATTTTGCACAAAACACCTCGGACTTCATAGAAATAGAACCCGCCGTCCACACCTCTCTCACAGGATTGTTTGCGTGTAAGCCCTCGGATTTTCAAGAAATCAGCCCGCGATCCAAACCAACCAGACAAGCCACATTTTCAAAAGAAACCCTGGATGTTTTAAATATCAACCCGCTATCCTTTTTTGTTTCACAAGAATGTTGATGGAGAAGTCCTCGGATTATACTTAAATCACGTAATAGTCCGTTCTATTAGCTATTTTCATACAAACAACAATAAACGTATAATTCAACCACCAAAACGTGTTCGAAAAAAAAGACATCCAACATAAAATTTGTTTAAAATTTCAAGATCTATAATTTTACTATAGAAAATATTTCTAAACCGAAAACACTTTTGTCATATATTTATATATGACCCGTTGTACCTACGATTCTGATAGCGGAACATCCCCATATTAAAAAGTTTTTAACATAAAAATAATCAAAATTTGGAAACCTAAATCTTTGCTATGCAAAAAAAACAAATTTACATTGTTTCCATAATTCACTCCCACCTATGATTTGGATGGCAAAATGTCTCCAGATTTTTAAAAAATGACCATGAAAATGGCCCAAAAATTAAAAAAATTACTGTAGTGCAAACTTAAAAAATTGAACTCACTTCTCTAATTTTGCCATTATAGCTAACATATAAACACCAAAATATTTTTAAGTCAACACCAAAAATACTTTTAAATAAACAATATTTCAACACAAAACCTACAAAATTCATACGTAGCAAACATAATTCAATGCTCCTTTGCAATTCTCTTGCATAAATTTTCATATTTCAAAAGACTACAAAGTAAAAGATACCCACTATTCCAATCTACAATATTTCCATGTAGACTTTTACCGGTTCAACGCGTTTTGCCATTTATTTTCCAAAAAAAAAAAGTTTATACTACCACCAAACGTTTAAAAAAATCGTAGCGCATGTAGATCCACTGGCCATCCGCGGCAACGCCGCGGCCTTTTTCTAGTCACTCATTATCGGGGGTTTTGTATTGAGCTCCCTTTCTCTCCTGGCTAGAGATGCATGCACATGAAACAATTGAATCAACAGAATATCTGCACGGAAAGGACCTGCATTATTTCTTTAATTTTCTGCTCATTTGTTTTATTTATCATTTGCCTCTTGGATCCCCGTTTATTCAGAGGACGGCAATTATTAAAGGCGCGTTTAGAATAAATAGACTGGGTGAGAAAAGAACTGAGGCCATCTGCAGGCCCGCTATTGGAAGATGGTGGTGGTCACGGGAAAAGCTGGTTTGACAATTGGGCATCTTTGTGGGGCCCTGCCCGTGGGCCCACCCGCTCCCTAATGTATACTACCTTCAATGATTAAGCTAGCGGTTACTGTGCTCAGCTCGCATTTGGTCTCTAGCGTGTACTATCTGACCCTAAAGCGGCACAGGAAACTCAGGGGTAAAACAAAAGGAGATGCAATTGTTCTACTTCAAAACCAACTTTTGACTTTTCAATGTAACTTGACGATTCTGATCGTTTTTTTTTTCTCTGGAAGTAGAAATGGAGTCTCGAACCTGTAACATGCTTGAGTCCATTCTAGATGCATGGAGGCTGGACCTTTTCACGTAGCTGACCCAACACAAGTAGAAATTTTCACGAAATTCATTTTTTTTGGAACTGACGTCTCCGCCGTCGTCTTTGTTTATTTAGCTCTCTCGATTTATATGAATTTTGCCCCCTTTTCTTGTCCTTTGAGCTTTGCGTTCCCATGTTTTAAGGTCGTCACAAACACCTCAGCAGCTAGCGTGCAAACTAGCATAAGGCGATTACCCACGAATTAATCAGTCGATAATATCTCCAGCTAAACTTAGTAATCAAGAGTTATTGGCGATTAGACCGCGGGCACGGCCCACACCCCCACGTATGGCGCGTACTGGAAGGGTGTGGGGAGCAGAGAAGCACGGAGCGAAAGCAACAATACGTCAATACCTATAGGAATAGGAGATAGGTACGTCCTCAACCTCACACACACACACCACCCCTACACTACACACTCGGCAGCCTATCGGCAGCGGCGACACCGTCGGTAGGGCACGCACGCGTCCAATCTGCCCGTCCCACCCCCACGGCCGGCCGGCCTCGTATCGTATGCGGCCGGGCCGTGGCCCACTGGCCAGCAAATCGCGAAGCTACCCGGCTGGGGAAAATCACAGAAAAGCTTGTGAGTTGAGGGGGACCATGGCGAGCTGAGGGGTAGCGAGCTGCTGCTGCTGCGTCTGCGTGACGACTAATGACCGGCCGGCCAGCGCTTGACGACGCGCGCGAGCGCGGGGATCGCCATCTCGGCATTAATCACCCGGCTTAAGCAAGTGGCTAATAGTCTTTCTTCTGCTCGCTTGATTTTTTTTAAAATTTAGTTTCTTTTTCCCCGGCTGGTAACTGCTTGAGCATATATATATATATATATATATATATATATATATATATATATATATATATATATATATATATATATATATATATATAATTATATATAATTTGTTTACGTGGTCGAGGTGCATGGGTGTGTACGTAATGATCGCCGGAGGCGAGGGTGAAGAGAGGAAGACGACGACGACGGCGTGAGGCGCGTCGCTGTAGGCGCATAAAGTCGGGAAGGGTTGCCGTCGCTGCTTGGGTTTTTTTGGTGCCTGCTTGCGTGGTGCTAGCTGGCCGTCCTTGTACGTATGCATGCATGCCCACATGTACGTATCTACTAGGACGCGTTTTCAATGAGCGAGGGTACGGTGGTGGTATTTGCTCGTACACTTGTCGCCAGCTTCGAACATATTTTTTTAATTTCCTCGCGGTGGTTTCAGATTATCTGAAACTGCCAATGTATGTATCCTGTCACTTCCATCAATTGAGTAGTACTCTTGGCCCATGCAAGGTCCATATATGTTTGGTCAATAAAAGTGAGGTTTTCTTAAATTAGAAAAACAAACCACATGGACGACTGGACACTAAGTTTTAATGTAAAGCAACATGTTTAAAGCATATGCTCATGCATCTTGAGCTGTTAGACTACCCACAGGGGAGGCGATGCTGAAAAAAATTCCATCTGACACATGATGTAGATGCTGAAGAGCTGTATGCGGTGCAGCGGTAACCGGTGTTGAGTAAAAGATGGGCCCCAACTGTCATAAGCACATCCTTCCTCAGCATCGATGCATCTTCTTTACCAGATGCCAAGTTTTGATTTTTTTCAGCATCGTCTCCACAATGGCATGCCCCGATGCTGAAACACTCTCTCTCCTTGATAGAACTCTTACAATGTATTTGGAATATATTCATACGGCCTATTCCTAGAATTAGGTTAAACACTATCCAAAAAATCCTATAATAATTTTCATGAGTACTAGCTCGGTAAGTTTTTAGAAGATTTGCTACCATTAAATTATATGTATCTTGCTAAACTCAATGCTAACTCAGATACTAAGACCTTCTTTTACAACATAATACTTAATTATCATGTCGTTACTTGAAATAATACTACAATTAAATCACAATTGTAATTGTTGTTTTTTACCCTTGACACAAGAATATAATTGTTCTAAGCCTACCTGGTTAAAACACGCCATACATAGATTAGTCTTTCAGTATGTTAACTGTGCTTAGAACCCTTCTTTGTAATTGTTCTTTTCTGCAAGAGTAAAGGTCATAATCTAATAGTGCACTTTTACATCCATACACTTTCACAAAATTCTCATTTAAATAATTCATAATAAACAAGCTTGTTATTTTGATACTTTTAATCACTTGGTATACCTTTCCAGTGGACCTTCTCTGAATTAAATTAATATTTTATCATACATCCCGACTACTAAATCAAGTACTTATAGATTATAGCATATAGCTTCTGATAGCCGAAGCATTAGGAAAATATTCCTTTATAAACTAACTTTATTCTTAGATAATTTTGATTTATAACGTAAATGTAACATATGTGACTATATTTATTTAAATCATGCCACTTAAACAATTTACTTAATTTATGCTCATAAGCGGCAATCCTAACACTTGCTTTGGTCCAATCTCATTGTATCTTAATACAATACCCAAGACATTAAAGACTTTCACTAAGATTTCTTTATATCTAATTGAATGATATAAAACTACTGTTTTTTGAAGTAAATTCTTATTGCTACTTTGCTTAATAGAGCAACATTCACTTATAACATTAGGATAATAACTTTTCCACCCTTAAATCATGATAAGCTACAAGCTTAATATCTTATCTTTTTCTTTTAGAATCACTCTTAAATTGTAGACTCATTACAATCTACTATTCATATAGAATCACTCTTAAATATCTTAAATTTTCTTCCATTGGAAATTTCTACTTAAAATTCATATAGGTTTAAAACTCATATACTTAATTATGACCACTTTATAGTAACAAATGTGGTCTTCCTTTGTTCCCAAAATTAAACTAATTATTTAAATGTGAGGTATACTTAACTTATTGCATGAGCAAACATATTACGAGAGTTATATCCTTACGTGATGTTTAGGGTAGGGGTTACTTTTGTTTGCCTTATATCCCATGGGTTCTAGAGGTAGGCTGTCTGTGGTGACAAATCTATTCGTCTACTGTAATACCCCAGATTTGGATATATCGTAGAGTCGTTGGGAAGAGTTGCCAGCCAAACCAAGGGTAAGGAGGTGTCCGAAGTATGCAATTATCCTCATAACCTTTCTCATTCATACAGTCCCAGCACATAGGAACCCTCTCTACCCTGGCCACATACTTCTTGTTGTCCTTGGGTGTCTTAATACTGAAGTTAGTATATAGGCACATTTCCTGTGAGATCGATATCTTGGAATGCTCTAGCGTGAAATTAAGCTGCAGCTTTATCCGTATGCTTGTTAATTTATTTGTAATCATTATTTACCACTTGTCCAACTGCCATCTCTAATAAAGGTGGGCATCTATTTCTAAACAAAGCCATAGAGAAAACAAAACATTTTCACGACACCGAAAGCTTATTGTGTATCTAATGCACATTAGATGTAGGTGTATCTTGCATGGATCAAAACATGTGGTATCGTCCACTAGACGATTGCTGCCGTGTATCCCTTATGTTCCATCCAATATGTACACATCGCTTTTCCGAAAATGCAATCATTAATGAAACCCCTAACAACAAAGTCTGATTTAATGGCCCTTGAATCTTTCCAACGTTATCATGTTCTTGTAGTCATTGCATGGAAAACATATTTTCATTGTCACATTGAATAAAGCATTCTTCTCGATGGCTATGGTCAAAGCATCGAGTTCTTTAGGGAATATGTCTACATTTCTTAGCTCATAATACATCAATGACATGTCCATGTTTATAAATCAAAATTATACTCAGTTAATTGATAATAAAAAATCATGAGATCCTTAAATCTTAAATTAATAAGATAAATCATGCACATGATATATAATTTCGAGATATCTAGAGACATAGGGGGGGTGTGTTAACCAGAGCTCTGCCTCCCCCTGGATCAAGAGATCAAGATCATCTACATATATAAAGATATTTATTCCTGCTCCTATCTCCCTACCTCCTCTCAAAAACCGGCAGAAAAATAAAAAAAACCGACAGACAAATTTTATTTTCCTGTCAAGCTATCTCTGTCGGTCCACCTCACAGAAATTGTTTTTCAATTTTTCTGTCGGTAGTTTGAATTTTCGTGTCGGTTTTTTACCCACAGGAGAATTCTAGTTTCCAGTAGTGTAGGTGATAATTTGTGTTGATATTGTTGTTAATGTTCATACTTTTTATTTGGATTGACATTTATTGTGTTTTAGGCACTTTTTTTTATGTTGCCACCACGTACACACCCACCCTTGGGCACGAGGAGGACGTGACGTGTGAACACAGGGTCCTAGCCCATATATGTTAACTGGAGTATGTGTACGTTGTACACAGTGACATACGCATATATATGGAGAGTATTACGAAGTGACAGGAATGTCGATATCCACACGCTCTTGGGGGAAAAACTCTTTTTTTTAAAAAAAAATTTTAGCAAAATCAAATGCAAAATATGTCGTGCCAAAACTCCACTGTGGAGCTAATTGGAGGCACACATCATTACTCCACTTTATTTAGCTTGTGGATCGATGGCCGTCCCTATCAACCAGATCATCGCTTCCTTTTCTTTTTCTACTACTCGGGAAATTCTGATATGCACGTGCATACGTGCGTATCCATGCACAATCCGAGGAAGCCAATCCTGTTACGCCAGGGTGATCCCAAACGACGACGCTACGGGGAAAAAGATCTGAGATAGGGAGCTATATAAACAAAATCGTATTCCATATTTTTTTGCATGCCGGTAGAGTCATGAGTACACGTAAGGCCTCGATCGTTCGACAGCCAAAAAGTTCCAGGTGGATTGAAGGGAATGAGGTGAGAATTTATATCTAGCTACTTCGGGAATAAATTCATCCCAATCCCCCTCAATCCACTTGAAATAAGTTTGAGCCATGAACACACGCCGTAATTAACTGGTCGCATCGCAAACTTAAATAGTTGGGTAACTGCTACATCTATGAAAGTATTTTGTGCTGCCCGTGCACTACCACTACTACACAAGCGGCCTAATCAATTGCTCCTTTTACAGCTGGTTTTGTGACAACAGACGGTAAATGAGCATCACAGCTGGTTTTAAAGTTGGTGGCACTTATGACCGTTGGAACCGGCTGGTGGCCTTTAGAACCGGCTATGATGCACCTCAACCGGTTGTGTCGAGGGACAACTTTATCACAGCCGGCTACAATCATCAACCGGCTGTGGTGTGAATTTTCACAGCTGGTTCGTAGGTTGAACCGGCTGTAGTAGTTTACGTTTGCCAACTCCAACTACTTTTATCGGCAGTTCGGCACGGCCTAATTAGAGTAGCTAGACGGCCAGCAAGAGCATATATATCTATATATCTAGATAGCTGCGGCTTCAATGCTCGGTGTTGCTAGCCTTTTTAACTCGAGGTTTGTGTCTTGTTGATGTTGCAGTTGCGTCATGTCATGCTTAAATAATCAACATAACCTTTGGTTTCAGCTCCGCTCATCTACTGACGTGTGCCTTGCAGGGTTAACCAGACCGTCGGAAATCGGTCCGGTTTGACGGTTCCCGACCAAACCGCCCCGGACCGGTTCTGGTTTGGGGCGGTTTGAACCGTTCAAAATTTGAAAACTTTAAATTTGAATTAAAAAATGGAAAAATATCGTAAAAATTCCTAAAAAATACTTCAAGATGTGTGTAAACTGGTGGTGTAAAAGTTTTTTTTAAATATTTGCTCATTTGGTATTTTTTCGGTAAATACAAATTAAATCAAAAAAGAAAAAAATAGGCTTGGCCCATTTAAGGCCCGTCAAGGCCCAACGCCGCCCTAACCCTAACCCCCCTCCCCCAATGGCCAGACGGCCATTCCCCCCCCCCCCCCCGCAGCGCCACTCACTGGCGAAAAAAGCGCTCCAGCGCCGCCACCGCCGCGCGACGCCAGCTAGCCGCCCCGGAGGGCCTGGGAACCGCTCCGGTTTGTCGGTAAGCCGAACGGGTGGCAGATCAAAGGTCATGCGAGTCTCATAATGGAAAGCATAACTATTTTATATGACATGAGTGACTATATGGACCAAGGAATGGGTATCACTCTCATGAGTTAGAGATCTTGGTTTAAGTCACTAGCTCAAAGGTTTATGTGCTCAGAGACAAGAAAGAAGTTGATGCAAATCCTCATAAAGAGATATTGATCAAGTATGGCTCAATAATCAAAAGAGAAGCTCAAGTTGATGAAATGCATTTTATTATAATCTTGAGTTTAGGAAAGCCGTACTATTAAGAGGGATGCATCACATTGTGTCTTGATCAAGTATCAGTGCTCAAAGTAACCTATGTGAGTTGATGAGAGACACACAAGCCACACGAACACTTAGACTTGTGCTGACTGGGGCAAACCGGAAGTTCCGGTTTCCCAAACCAGAAGTTCCGGTTCTTGAGTAGTTCGTGTGCTGACAGGGTCCAACGGCTAGTTCGTTTGAATCCCGGAAGTTCCGGTTTTGGGAAACCGGAGGTTCCGCCTTCCAACGGCTACTAACAGCTAGTTTCGTGGAGAGCATCTATAAAAGCCTCTCCACCCCCTCTTGGGCTGGTTGCTGCTGTGTTGCCCTTGCGCCCAGAACTGAAAGAAAGCCAAGTTTAGCTCTCCCCAACCCCTCTTTGTGAGGTAGCTTGAGATTTGATCATATCCTTGTGTTGGGTTGTAGAGAGAAATCGTGAGAAAGATTGTGTGAACACAAACACTTTGAGCATTGGTGCATTGACCTCGTTCTGCAAGTGATTCATTTGTTACTCTTGGAGGTTTGGCCTCCTAGACGGTTAGAGGTTGCTCGTGAGCTCCCAATTCGTGTGGTGAGCTGCGGGAAGTTTGTGAAGGTTGCGCTTCGCCTCCGTAAGGAAAGAAGCAAGATAGTGGAAGTGGGGAAGTGGTTGAAAGAGACCCGACTCGGTGGGAGGAGTTGAAAAAGACTTGATCCCTAAAGAGTTCCTCAACGGAGAGTAGGATTCACCGGTCCTGTGTGGCTGCTTGCGGGCACAGGGTGAATCCGAACTTCGGTTAAACAAATCCTTGTGTCTCTCCTTTGTTCCATTTATTCTTGCATATTGGTGATTTGATGAAATTGTTTGATCTACTATGTTGGTAGTGTTTCTGTGTGCAGGGACTCTGTGAACTTACTAAAGAAACACTACAGAAGCTCACTCTACAAGATTCATCAAATCAGAGCTCGTGAGAAGGGGTTTTTGAGCTAAGTGCTCTGTTCTGTGTAGAACCGGAAGTTCCGGTTTGGTAGAACCGGAAGTTCCGGTTTGGGTGGCTGACAGTTCATTTGTTGAGAAATATTTTTTCGTTGCTATTTTGTTGTAAATTTCAGGTCGGCCTATTCACCCCCCTCTAGGCGACATCCAGGTCCTTTCAAGGTGCGTGAGTACTTTCAGCGTGAACTTGAAAGGGCTAAGAAGGTAACTTCTCAACAGGCTCAAGAGAAGTTGAGAAAGGAGAAGGTTGCAGCGGAAGGTAACTATCCTGGTGGAGATGAAGCGTATGATTAGGAGGCTGAGCTGCAGCGTGCCCTGAACCAATTAAGAGCGGAAGAGGAGTTCTATCGCGGGGTGCAACAGAGAGGAGGTGCATACGAGCATGGAGGGGATAGTGGTACGAGGGGAGAGGATGCTTCGAAGGGCAACTTCATCGAGGCAGACTCCTGGGGTGACGGACTATAACTTGGGTTCGGCGAGAGGACCGATGCAGCCAAGGATTGACACAGGCTCGTGGACGCAGAAGGGTAAGAATGCAAAGGAAGCTATTGGGAAAGCTTGGTCAAAGTTTTTCCATACTGCGGGAGTACCTGGAAGACAAGCTGACAGTCCATACTTTGTCAGTGCGGTCAGAGAGACACAGAGGTGGGGTACGTTTTGATTGCATGCGAAATAATACCTACGCAACTACATGTTTAGATCTAATCTCATGAGTGCCATATGTTTGCAGGTGAAGGTATCGCGTCACCTACTAGACGGGATATTGATGGCAAGTACCTGGATCAAAACGAGCGAGACTTGTAGGTTCAGTACGCAAAGTTTTAGCAAGACTGGCCTATGTTTGGCATCACGTTGATATGTGATTCGTGGACTGGGCCGACGAAGATGATTGTCATTAACTTTTTGATATATTGCAATGGGGTCATGTGGTTCCACAAGTGTATTAATGCGACTGGAAAATCTCAAGATTGTGTTTCCACGTTCAAAGAGTATGAAGAGATTCTGAATAAAAGGTTGCACGACGTCTTCATAGACACCTATGTGGTTCCAGGTAAGACGGCACTTTCCATTTTGCAGCTTAAGCTCATTGTGAACAAAAGTTTCTACTTTCACGTTCCATACACCTTATGCTCATTGGCGCCTTGGCGGTACTTTCTATTTTGCAGCTTGTGTCATGAATCCGAGGTATGCCTATACGTATATTCCAACTCCAGAAATGTGGAGTACACTGAAGGATGCATTTCAGCGCATGACGGATATCTCGAGCGTCGTCCAGGCATTGCAAGAGGTTGAGCTGTTTCGACAACGGCGTGGTGAGTTTCCCACACAATTGGCACAACAAATGGCGCTTGACCCAAAGACAACTGCATCTTCATGGTGGATGGTAAACGGCAACAGAAGTCCCAAGCTGCAGAGCCTTGCTGTGCGGCTTGTTTCTCAATGTTGTTCGTCAAGTGGATGCGAGCGGAACTGGAGTACTTTTGCCTTGCTGCATACAAAGGTTCGCAATCGGTTGTCACACACAAAACTGAACAACCTTGTCTCTGTCAATTACAACCTACGCCTGCGACTTGCGGATGTTGCCGATCCTCCGCGTGATCAAGGTGATTTCATTGAGCAGCTAGCCCATCTTTCATTCTATGATCCTAAAAATCCGGTGCGGGAATGGATGGCATATGGAAGGTCAAACCAAGCTCCAGTTCTAGACGAGGACGATGATGAAGGTGACACACCGCTCCAGTCTCATATTGTCACGGATAAAATACTCCGTACTTCTACAGGGGATGATTGCATCATTGATTGGGCACAGCGACATGTGAGTAGCACTCATGTAGGGAAGATGAAGTACCACGTCGGGCCTAGCCAGGTTAACCCGAAGCGCCAACGATGCCAAGCCACGGGAAAAAGCAAAGAGAAAGTAGTAGAAGTCCTGAGCGATGAAGAGACTGATGATGGTGACGGTGATAAAAGTCCAGAGTATCAGGAGTCTCAGGATAGCAGCTCCGCCGATGATGGTGATGATAGTAGCGATGATGATGATAGTAATTATGGTGATGATAGTAATGATGGTGGTGGTGGCGGTGGCAGTGGTGGTGGCAGTGGCGGTGCTGGAGGCGGTGGTGGGGGCGGAGGCGCGTCACCTTCAAACCCACCTGCTGGTCTTCATTTCACAGGTACCAAGTGTACGTATATATGTACATGTGTTTATCATTGTGACTTGTGAGTATTAATTATACTATATGGTTGATTGCAGGGGAGACTGAGTTCACGAATGCAACCCAGGACATTGACCATGGAGCACCGATGTCGCAGAGGAGAACGGTTGGACCGACGGATTACGGCTCTCCATAGTTCTCTTCTAGCTCCTCCTACAGGGAATCCTCACAGTCTAGTTATCACTATCCTATACCTGAGTTGAGCATGCAGCCACCGATGAGATGGGTGTACGAATGGCAAGATCCCCATTGGTACAATATGTTACTTCAGGAATGGCAGACGACATCGGCCTGGACAGGTCAAACTTTGCAAGACTTCAAAGCTGAGTTGCTTCAAAGGCAGGGTTTGAATGTGATGTCCACCGCGGAGTATGAAATGGCCCCGTGATTGTACCGTTGATCTATTTCTATCCACTATTATGTGTATGGATATTTGTATGAACAATTATTTGTATCAGAGGACTACTATACTATTTATATGGATATTTGTATACATAATTATATGTATGGATATTTGTATGCATTTGTGGTCAATTTTTCCATTAATTTGCGTATAGGTCATGCCCATTTTTTTTTGAAGCTAACCGGCCGGCTAACCGGCCCAACCGGTCGGCTAACCGATCAAACAGGTCGGTTAACCGGACCAAATCGACGTAACGGAGAATTTGAATTCAAAATTTGAATTTGCTCGGTTTCCAGCGGTAACCGGTCAAACCAGACCGCCAACCGCTATCGCTGGCCGGCGGTTCGACGTCCCGGTTCGAAAAATAAAACCCTGGTGCCTTGACGCTTGCATTGCGGCATCCATTTTTTGTCGCCAATAATACAACGTACTTTGTACTACTTTTTAGCTCCTACAGCTATTTGTTTGTGTGGTCAATTTTAATTCAGTTAAGCACAATCTTAGTTGCACGACTCGCGTGATAACATTTTGTGCTAGTCTTCGAAAATGACTTGTCTTAACACAAAGATGTGATAATCTTTGTATAATATCATTGGTGAAAAACAAAGTTGTAGCCTCCTGTAACTGATTTTGTCACATGACCAATCAACCAACACTTTCATACTTTGGTTGCAATAGAAAGTGTGGCACAGAGAGTTTTGCATGCACACGTTTTCTGAAAAAAAAAAGAAGAAAAAAGGAAAAGAAAAGCAAACTAAGGCAGTTGGGTGTGAACTGTGAACTACAGAACCAAATGCTAATGCTATCTTTTTGTGCATGTCACAGTTATGTGGCACCATCAGCGGCCCTGTTTAACTGGTAACCCGTCAATTAATCAAGGCAGCGCGTCCATAATAATGAGCCGTCCGTACGCGGCTTCGATGTGAAGCCGCACCTTCCACACGTGTCGACAGACGACGATCCATCTATCACTCACAGGGGCAGTTTTAAGTCACTGTAGTGCACCGTATGTTCCACGCACACAGCAATTTAATAATATAATGATACCATATTTACACTACACGTACGCACGCACTCTATATGCGCAGGCTATCGGGCTATATATGGCTATCACCCCGCTCTACGTAGCCTGCTTAATTGACTATAATATAATTTCTCGAAAAAAAATTGACTATAATATAATCAGGCTGACATAGCTTGTACGTAGCACTTGTCATGGCGGCGCACGTGTAAGTGTTTGGTGATAGGATACTGGCTGGCGCGAGTTTGATAGATAGAGTCTGTTTGTCAAAGAGGTCAACTTCTTCTCATCATATATACAATTTGGACATTCATCAATATGGTTTTTAATGTGTAATTGACTTATTTGACCAGAATGGGCGTGCATGTATAATTGGGCAATTGGCCACCCTTTTTTATGCATGTTTTGCTTGGTTATGCGCTTGCGCGCGTTCTCTTCCAGTATGCCACAACCCACGTTTGACGGCAGACGAAGCCTAGCTACCAGGAAAATCAGAACAGAGAGATCACATAGCTTAATCCGGTAACCCTTTTTTTCTTAATTATTTTATTAATTACTCCTACTCTTCAATTCCTGGCTTGGCTGGCATTTCATTCCAATTAATAACCACGGTCACACGTCACAAGAATGCATATTGCAGCTGTTCCAAACATTGATAGTAGTATACACACCTTCAAAACCTCCATGCATGGTGTCGTCGTGTGTATCAACCAGCTGCTAGTAGTGCTATACGTACTCCATTACTCCAACATGAAGCTAGCTAACTCATTTCACTTCCTCCATGCATGTACATGCCCCGGCCTGCTCTGATCCAAACCACGGCCAAAATCCTACCGGCCGGCCGTGTATAGCCTATAGCGCCGGCTAGCTACATGATGTACGGTTCATTCACAAACCAACGAGCTAACGAGTAACGACTGTATGTAGCTTGGTTGGTCTTGCCATGCCTTCTTCAGTCCGACTCGGACACCGGCTGCGTGCCCTTAACGTTGACACATCCATATAGCTCGTACGTAGCTACAGAGACGACAGGCAGCACGGCGACAAACAAGAAACAACGACCACTTGTCGGTCATCCGGTCTAGTCGTCCAGGCAGAACGACCCTGCCAACCGTGCCGACAGTCAGCGTCGCTCGTCGGTCGATCGGTCGGGTGAGCATGAATCGATCACCAGCTACATACGTGCTCCCCGTGACACTTTGCTCTCTCTCTCTCTCTCTCTCTCTCTCTCTCACACACACACACACACACACACACCAAAACTTATATACTCTGTCTTGCTGCGTCTTTCCCTGTCAGTGATGCCTGCCCTCCCGCCAACACGCGCGCGCGCGCATGTATGCGATACGATGGTACGTCGCGATGTCTACGCACGACCTAACCTACAGTGCCTAATAGGCAGGTCTCTGTCGGCGGTGTACGCTGTGAGCTTTCAGCGCGTCACGATAACATACCCGGACCAGAGAAACAAATTTCTCGTGTCAAATCACGGCCGCGTCGTACGACGACGGCCATTGGTGATGCTGTCGCCTCGCTCCAAAGGGGCAACGGCCTAATTACGTTCCTATTGAAAATATACACAAAAGGTTACATCTATCACTTCGAGATTGAGAGATTTAACACTCCCTTAAACAATTGAATTTCTTTGGCAGTGTACTTGTGGTGTGCGCAAGCGTAACGATCGACGTACGACGTGTTAATTTGACGACTCCGATCCAAAGGACATGCGGTTCGCGGTTTTGCAGGCCCTGCTGGTTGACTGGTTCTTTTGGTGATGATCGAACGTTAACACGAGAATCCAAAACGTATCTTCAACTTTTGTTTGTTTGTAACTATGAATTGCAACTTTTCCCTCTCGGTCAATCTGTCAATCATTTCCAATTTAGCAAAGAACGAAGGAAGATGCGGTCGTCCATGTCATCATCTCACACGTCACCCTAGCAACCCCGACGCGCGCGTGGTGTATTTTTAACCCACTCCGCGCGCGGACGGACGGAGCAAGTGGCGACGGACGACGGAGCTCGGCGAGCCCCTGGACGAGGACGTGCGCCTGTGCACCGACAGTGGTGGTGGAGCACACACGCATATGCATGGGCGCCATTCAAAGCGCCCCACGCAGGCTCGCACGTAGCCGTCCATCGGTCGGCGAAGCTGTCAGTGCACAGTGGCCGCGAGCGCAACGGGGACGGGGACGAAAGTGATCGATCGATCGGTAGGGAAAAGGAAAAGGCAGCGCGCGCCGGTGGGCTCCGGCGGCCCAGCACGGCGGGTCGTCCGCGTCGCCGTCGAGATGGCGAACCGGCGCGCGAAATGATATATCTATATACATATACATACATACATATATATATATATATATATATATATATATATATATATATATATATATAAGTGTAATGCATACATGGCTCCAAGTTAAGGAAGCTCGGTCATCGACGGACATCCCGGCCCCGGCGCGCGCTCCGGCTGGCCAGCGACGTCCCACCGCACGTACGAGCTTGAACAGAGAGCCAGAGAGATAAGCCTTCGACGACGGTGTCGCTGCCGCGGGACACACACACCGCCCGGCGAAAGCGGGGGGCGGGTCTCTCCCCACTGCGCGCGCGGTTGTCCTATTGTCCGTCGTCGTCCTTTGATTCCTAGGCAGGCCCCGGCCGGAGCCCATCCCCTTTGTCGTCCGTTGGCCGTTACACTTGGCTGTCTAGAGGCTCTTGTCAGTACCTTGTCATCATCTTGCCAGAGAACCGCAATCACGAAAGAGCCGCAGGACGGGCCGGGGTGTTTAAGTGCTCGACCTAACTAGTTGTGAGGGTTGGAAAATATAATGCAGTGAAGAAATAATGATTAAATTTGCATGGTTAATTGGTTCCCAAATTCTGCTACATTCGATTGAGGGCCTAGTCTTCTGGGTCAGCAATGGCGATATGCCGATCTCGATAATGAGTTAGGAGTACGCGCTAGGGTGGATTTGGAAAACTAGAACCCTCTCCAACACCTTACGGCAAATTACTGGCAGTAGTGGCACAATTAGATTTGTTACAAGCTAGTATAAGAGGAGAGGCAAGTGATGACGACGGTCATATTGGGTTGGCAGTCCGATGTGCATGCCTTGTCGGATAGGTGGTGGGACGTAGTGCAAAGTAGTGAGACTGTGATAGTGGCAGCAAAAGGTAGGGAATAAGTTAGGGTATGGTTTGTGGTAGACTGCCAACAGTTCAGTTTAATTTAGCGTTTTACCAGTTTTAACACCCTTGGCAAGTTGTTGATTTTTTGCCTTTGGCGTTTCTTCCCAGGGTTGTGTTGTTGTTGTTCTTTTTCTTTGGTGCAGAACGTTGTTAGACGGAGCACCACCATCGGTTCTTTCCTCAGTCGTTGTTTGGTGGACTCTTCGCGCCCTTGTTGTTTTTTAAACTCTTATAATAAAAATTTGGCAACTTTTATGCCATCCTTTTAAAAAAAAAATTCGGGTTATGCTAGATGTATGTAGGTGTATATATGTCAAACTTGAAGCACTTCGAGTAGTTCTTGAAAAGTCCAATATCGAGTACTCCCGCCATCGCTAAATATCTATCGTTTTAGTTGTTCATGCCACAAGTTTAACTAGATTTATAGAAAATATATAAAAAATTTATATATCCAAATAAATTTAATAAAATATCTATCTTAATCATATATTTTTTTATAAAAATATTAATCTTTTTAAAATATTTAGTTAAAATTATTTTTAAAAAATAAGAAAAACAGTTATTTAGAGACGAAGGAGGTACATCAAAACTCAATGAATTTGATAGAGGATTCAAGTGACACGCATGTTACTTTTATATACTTGAATTAAATAGGCTTATCTTTCTAAACGAATAGAATATTAGGTTGATCCTAGAGAAAGGGCATCCTTCATTACACACATATGATTAGGGGAGGGTATGCCGACACTTAAAGAGTTATTATACGTAACAAAAGTAAAATTGAAAATGCATCGGTTTCTATATATTACTCTAGTACCTAACAAATACTTTCCCATGGTTAATGACTATACATGCTGATTTCACTTCCTGACTACTTAGTGCTGAAACCGATAAAAAAAAGGCTTGGCAGAAAAAAAAATGAAAACTGATCGTCTGATGACTATACATACAGACCAATATTGCTCTCTAAAAAACAAGAATATATAATTTCTTTGGTCTTTTGAATACTTACACTAACAACCTCGGCCACATTTCAAGAAAGCCTTCGTCACAGCAGAGCATAATGCAATACCCCTTGTTCAAACAAATAGATTTTTTTTATAAAAGAAATGGCTAATATGGTAAATGACTCCCCTCAACTATAAGCAAAGTCCACATAACCCCCTAAATTAATTTTTGGTTCATTTTACCCTCTAAACTATGTCATTTGGCTTATTTTACCCCCTAATGCAACTTGTCTTTTCTATTTTTTATATGTACAAGTGTCATATTACGTTCAAATTTTGGGAGATGATAGTATACATCATAATGCATGATAGAAAAATATAAAATGATTTTTTGTCATTATTATGATGGGATTAAGATATTTAATATTTAATTAATCCTTAGGACACGACATTATACAAAAAATAATGACGAAAAATTTATAACATATTTTTCTGACATACATTGTGATGTTCACTACAATCATACAAAATTTGAAATTACAATTCAACTTGTGCATGGAGAAATAAAAAAGATAAATTGTATTAGGGGGTAGAATACACCAAGTGACATAGTTTAGGGGGTAAAATGAACCAAAAATTAGTTTAGAGGGTTATGTAGACTTTGCTTATAGTGGAGGGGAGTAATTTGGACTTTTTCCTATAATTGACACCGTACCTCCACAAATTTTCAATGGTTTCCCATGAAAAAGAAAATACTTTTGTTGAAAAAGAAGCGAAGAAATTAAATGGAGTGATGGACCCACTTCTCTTCTCTTCTCTATTGCTTTGGCTAACAAACGATTTACTTTGATAAAGATCAACAAATTAAGGCTCATGGAATGCAAACAAAAAAAGGATGATCCCAGATTTGCATTATGGAGATGACACATTGATGAATACAAGCCAATCAAGTAAATCTTCTATATGAAAGTTGTTCATGAAACGTAGCTTATCCTGCTTTCGAGTATGTTATGTATGTATGTCCATCTTTGTGGGGTATACCCCATTGCCATTTCTGGTTAAAAAAACTAACAATATTTGATATGGATTATCATATGTTGCATATAGGTAGCAAGAGTAAAAGAAAAAAAAAAGAAAGCTTGCTTTTGGGCTAGAGATGTTAAGGCCGTGCTGCCTGCTAGGATGATCCCTATAATTAAGAAGAAATACAAAGAAGACCTCATGTATAGTTACAACATGCTCTCATCAACAAAAGGAATGCAAATAAGGGCAGGCGTATTATTGCGACACATAAGCAATTAGTTCGTCTCATGTAATTTCATATAGAATTTTTAGTAATGTGATTCTTCCTATAACTAATGGGCTGGGCCAATGACGTGTATATCAACACGAAACACACACTACCGGATCCAGGCTCTTTGCCGTGAGCCTGGCACTCTCGGCAAAGAGGATCATCCTCTCGGCAAAGGCTTTGCCGAGAGCTGGCTCTCGGCAAAGCTGGCTCGGCAAAGCTTTTCTCGGCGAAGCTCCCTTTGCCGAGAGCTTTCTGTCGGGATCACGGCAAAGCCTATGCCGTGTGCACCGGAGGTATTTGCCGAGAGCATGTAGCCTCTCGGCAAAGACGTGGCCCTAACACCGGCGAGACGGCGTTGCGCCATCTCTGTGGGGCCCGCAGCTGGGTTTGCCGAGAGCCACGTGCCAGGCTCTCGGCAAAGAACTCAAGGTTTGCCGAGAGCCACGTGCCAGGCTCTCGGCAAAGAGCCCATGGGGCCCACACCGGGGGGGCAGGCGCGGGGCCTCTGCACAGGGCTTTGCTGAGAGCCTAGCCCCGTGCTCACGGCAAAAAAATGGCACCTTTGCCGAGAGCCTGGCCCCGCGCTCACGGCAAAAAATGAAATTCTCTGTAGCAACAACAGACAAGGGTGTTGGATACAGAATAGTTGAAGTGTGGAAAACAAGGTTGAGAACTTACGACATGTACACCTCTACTTCGGAGAGGTTGGTCAAGATATACAGCATGATCTTGCGCCACTCTGAAATATCCAGAGTCTTGTTGGTCGCGCCACTAGCACTGCCTAGTTGCCCTCGGAATATGCTCAGATTCGATTCATTGCAGCCAACATTGTAACGAGGAGGGGGGTTATGCACACTAGGAAGGTTGTCAGAATAGTACTTTGTTGTGAAACTTGACACCTCCTCCAGAATGAAAGCCTCTGCAATGGAAGCTTCAATTTTGCATTTGTTTTTACATTTGCTGCGTAGAGTCTTTTGACATCTCTCGATTGCGTAGCACCAACGTGATTGTGCAGGCCCACCCATTCGTGCCTCGTACGGGAGGTGCAAAATCATATGCTGCATCGGATTCATGAAACCGGGTGGAAAAATCTTCTCCATCTTACAGATCAAGACAGGCGCCAGCCTTTCCATCTCGGTTATCATTGTTCGAGATATCTCCTTGGCACAGAGCTGGTGGAAGAAAAAGCTCAACTCTGCCAGCACAACCCATACACGGTCGGGGACATAGCCTCGGACCATGACCGGTAGAAGGCGCTCAAGCCATATGTGGTAGTCATGACTCTTGAGCCCGTTGATATGCATGGTGGCAAAGTTAACTCCTCTTCTCATATTAGCAACATATCCATTAGGGAACATTAATGTCTGGAACCATTGGAGTACTTCCCTCCTTTGGGCCCTCGTCAGAACATAATCAGCCTTGGGCTTCTTCCAGTTCTTGCCGGTTGTGGGAGGCACCATGTTCATCTTTGGTCTATCACACAACGTTGTTGATCCACTCGGGCCTTAACATTGTGTTTGGTCTTATCAGCAATGTCCATGAGTGTTGAAAAAATAGCCTCGGCATTATTCTTCTCGGTGTGCATCAGATTAATGTTATGAGGAAGAAGAATGTCTGGCATATAGGCGAGCCTCCACAGTCCAGACTTATGAGTCCAGTTATAATCCTGACCATATCCTACAAAACCACCTTGTTCGTTGACCTGGAGAGCGGCTACCTGAGCACAAACCGCAGCACCGGTCATAATGTGCGGTGCAGAGTCTGTAGCTGCGACACCTTTCGTGAAGTTCCTGATGTCTTGCCTGAATGGATGGTTCAAAGGGAGCATTGGCGGTGTTTGTCGAACGCGGAATACTTTCCACCCTTACTCAGCCAAATGAACTTCACACCTGCCTTGCAAATTGGGCATGGAATCCCCCTGTGAACACACCAGCTGCAGAATACCCCATATGCTAAGAAGTCATGCAAGGAGTAGTGATACCAAACATGCATTATGAAATTTCTCTTTGTGGCTCGGTCGTACGTCCCCTTGCTCCCAAGCATGCTCCAATTCATCAATAAGAGGCTCCATATAGACATTCATATTAGCCCCCGGGTGATCAGGAATTATCAAAGACAGGAAAATGTTCTGCCGAGAAAAGAGGACGCCGGGGAGGAGATTGAGAGGGATAACAAACACGGGCCAGCAAGTGTATGAGGCAGCCCCCATCCCATAAGGCTGGAACCCATCTGTAGCCAGAGCAACGCGAACGTTACGGGCCTCTGCGGCTTTGCCACGATGAATATGATCAAAGTGTTGCCATGATTCACCATCGGACGGATGTACCATCTTGTCAGGATTGTATCGACGTCCATTTTTATGCCATGTCATCTGTTTCGCAGATTCCTCGGTCATGTATAGCCGTTGGATCCGTGGGATGCACGGCAAGTACCGTAGGATTTTCACGGGGAGCTTGCTCTGCTTCTTCTGTCCATCACCAGCATCTTCCTCCACATACCTAGACGAGTTACACTTTGGATAGTACCTCGCATTCTCGTGTTCTTTCCTAAACAACACGCATCCATTTGGACAGGCATGGATCTGCTCATAGGGCATCTTGAGTGCGTTGAGGAGTTTTGTTGCCTCGTACATGCTCTTTGGAAGAATGTGACCCTCTGGAAGCAGACTACCGACAACACTCAAGATATTATTGAAGGCCTCCCGCCCAAGGTTATACTGGGACTTTAGCGCCATTAGACGTGCAATGCCATCCAGCTGAGAAACCTTGGTATGCCCGTGTAAGGGTTGTTGAGCCGCGGACAACATGTCGTAGTACGCTTTTGCGGTTACCTCCGGCTCCTCCTCACTAGGTCCTTCATTGAAGTGGGCTTCGTCATAGTCATTCAACATGTCCCCTACCCCGGCTTCATCATCAAACTCCATGACACGTTGCCTCACCACCTCCTCCCTTCTCCGATCGGTTTCGCCATGGTAGACCCACCGAGTATAGCCGGCAACAAACCCATTCTTGCAAAGATGAGTACTCATATCTTTCTTTGTTTGCCGTTTCTTGTTTTGACAACGACTGCATGGACACCAAGTCGCATTGGCTCCTTTAGCCTTGGCAAATGCTAGTCTAATGAATCTCTGGGTCTTGTCCATCCATTCTTTTGTAAACTGACGCGGACTCGGACGGTCCGTGTACATCCACTCACGGTCAGCATCTTTTCACATTTCAACGAGGGATATAAATATCTTAAGTATCTACACGTTCCTTATACTTTCTAATAGGCAAAGATAGGTCCTAATCCCACCCGATGATGCGTCGATGTGGTTAGTTTCCATGCTCTACTCCTATCCGAGATAGAATTTCGGCAGCACCTCCCCGCTGTTCTCCAGATACACAATCCTTGGAAGGAGAGTGTGTATCCAGAGAACAACAGGGAGATACTGCCGAAACTCTGTCCCGGATAGAAGTAGAACATAGAGACTAACCACATCGGCGCATCCTCGGGCTGTCAAAAAACGTGGACAATTCGAAACAGATATGGTTTTAAATATGCAGATATCTCGGCATATTTCGAACCGTATCTCTTCCGAAGGGGAGACGCTTAACTAGCTAGGTTACGTGAACTACGAACAAAACACTTGAACAGTTAAACAAACAAAGAAACAAAGAAACAAATGTGTTAGTTAAAATTTTGGCAGCACCTCCCCTACAAAATGAGGTTTCCAAAATCTGCAACAAATCAACAGCGCGATGGCCGACAACCATATTCATAGCCAGCTAATCATAAGCAAAATTTATAATTTTACCATTCAATTTTTTCCCTGTCATAAGCAAATCCATAAAGTTTCCATTCATTTTTGCCTAACCTAAGCTAAGTTTGACAAACTATATAAACTAATTAGCACAAACTAAGTAATCTAAATCATAAGCTCAATAATTGAATTACCTATAATAGAAAACAAATATACAAAAATAAAAAAATTACCTACGCCGAGGAGGACGACGGGCGTGCGGGGACGGCGAGGAGGCGACAGGAGCCCGAGGCGTTGGGGCGTGGCGGAGGCGGAGGCCCGGGCCGAGGCGGAGGCGCGGGTGCGTGGGCCGAGGCACAGGCGCAAGCCGAGGCGGCGGCGGGGCTGGCGCCGAGGCGGCGGCCGGGCTGGCGCCCAGGCGGCGGCTAGCATCGAGGCGGCGGTGCGGCCCGAGGCGGAGGCAGCGGCGTGGCCCGAGGCCCTGCTCGATGGCGTCGGGGAGGCGCGGTGCGGGGACGGCGGTGGCGCGGCGAGCGGACGGCGGCGCGGCGATGGCGGTGGCGCGGTTCGGAGGGAGAGACTGAGGAGAGAGCTGAGGAATGAAGGGTTGAACGACGTTTTGGGCGTTTTTGGTAGAGGACTTTGCCGAGAGCCCAGATGTAGCTCTCGGCAAAGGGGCTCTTTGCCGAGAGCCCAGATGTAGCTCCCGGCAAAGAAGGGGCTCTTTGCCGAGAGCCCAAATGTAGCTCTCGGCAAAGATTCATTTTTTTGATTTTTTTCCTATTATTTCTGAAATAAAACAGACGTTATTTGAATTTTTTGCCCATTCTTTGCCGTGAGCTTCAGAACAGCTCACGGCAAACAAGCCTTTTGCCGTGAGCTTCATAACAGCTCACGGCAAAGAGTAATATCCCCATTAGTTTTTATTTTATTGTGCTCTCCATTTCTTTTTTCTAAAGTGTTGGTGATACTGATCTTATTTCATATGATGAGTAAAATCATGAAGTCCTATTTATTTGCATATTATTTCATTATTTCATGTGTATTTTAGTAAATTTTCATTATTTCATGTATATATGAAGTAGAAATATATATCAATACATAGACCATATTATAGTGTCTATAACATGTGCACAAAGTTTTGTATGCAATCTCAAATTTAAAGTTCCCTTTGAGTTCAAATTCTAGAGATCACATGTGATGTTTACGAAACTTCTACGGAGATGTTCGTTTGTGCATGGTTTGATACAAAATTGCCCGAAACCTCGTCTAACTTTTCCCACACTCTTAGTACACCAAATCATTGGATGTCTACAAAAATCATGATTTTCGGACTCCATTTGCTATTTTTAATAATTGCAATACTATTAATCCACGTGGTCTTTTCCATGTTTTCATCAAAATATACTCTTATTTTGTTGGTAAGGCTTCACATCACACTTACTTACATGAATCTCATTAGTTAATTCAATTTTTACCATTTTCCAAATCGTTTCTCCATTCAACTTAGAATTATTCCATAAACCCAACAAATTGATGCAAAGAAATTAAAAATAGCAAACAAATTGGTAAAATAGTCAAATGCTCACATGTTGTACTTTGTAGGATGTGTGAATTAAGAAAATTTGTTTGGGCGTTGAAATGTAAAAAATGTGGACATGTTTGCCGAGAGCCGCGAGGAAGCTCTCGGCAAAGGACGCTTTCGCCGTGAGGCTGTGGAAAGCTCTCGGCAAACCTTGCCTTTGCCGTGAGCTTGGGCAAAACTCTCGGCAAAGAGGCTGCCACGTGGCCATGCCGACCTGACGGATGCCGTGCCACGTGTCCAGTTTTCCCGAGAGGACGTCCTCTGCTCTTGGCAAAGAACCCTTTGTCGTGAGCTCCATGTAGGCTCACGGCAAAGAGGTTGACGGCCGTTAGCCGCCCCACACGCCATCTCTGGCGGCGAGAGCACGAACGTGGCACGTGATCACGTATGCCGAGAGGTACGAGTTTGCCGAGAGTGTCTTTGCTCAGGCTCTCGGCGAAGTTCGCGTTCATCAGAGAGTGCAAACTTTGCCGAGAGCCCGTCCTTAAGGGCTCACGGCAAACGTAGTTGTTGCCGACGGTTGTTCCTTTGCCGAGAGTCTAGAGGCTTGGCTCACGGCGAACGTCCGATTTGCCGAGAGCCCGACGTTTGGCTCACGGCAAAGATTGTAGCTCTCGGCATATTAGGATTTTCCGGTAGTGACATGAAAGCTACTAGCGATATATACAATGCGATACACACTGATCAAGAACGTGGCAAAGGTACAACTACAAACGTGTGAATAATGGTCCTTGCATGGTGATCACCCAACGAGAAGTCCTGTCGCAATAATAGGTCTGTAGAAGGCGCGAATTAATAACCTGATGATCCAAACAAGTGCAGACAAGGAACAAAACGATGCATGGCGTCGATCGCCTTGGCCCTACGCCATTCTTGAGAAGGAAGTGCTCAAACACAACGCAAGGTAATACACAGGCAAAAGTAGTATAGACTGTATAGTACATACACGTATCCAGCAGGTTGAATGGTTGATAGCGAGCTAGCTGCTTACCTCTCTTTCCGTTAAGTCGTTGCTGCTTGGCAGCAGTCGTGTCCCTGCCTCATCACGTACTACGTACTCTCATGGCACCTTTCCAGCTCACCCTGCTCACTCGTCCGCTCATTTTCAAGACCACATCCATCATGGATAATCGGACATTTACTCCCTCGGTTCCAAAATGTAATTCGGTTTGGTTTTTCTAGATATACATATTTTATTATGCATCTATATGTATGCTATGTCTATATACATAATAGAAACTATGTACCTAATAAAGTCAAATTAAACGAATTGTATTTTGATACGCTGGAGCACAAGACTACAGGTCTAGAACGACGGAAGAATCTACCACCTACATGTTTATTTATACTATGCTATGTGTGCAGCCTAAGGGGTTGGTTCCCCTTGCTAAATTTTCGCCTTATTACGTCGAATGTTTTGTTACAAATTAGAAATATTAAATATAGAATAATTATAAACTAATTGCACATACAGAGACTAATTTGTCACATGGATCTATCAAGTCTAATTAGCACATGATTTGATATATTGTGGTGCTACAATAATTATTTATTAATGATGGATTAGTTGGGCTTAATAGATTCGTATCTTGAATTATTTATTAATGATGGATTAGTTGGGTTTAATAGATTCTAGCCAAACACCCATCTAGACAACTCCAACTCCACCCAGAGCCAGCTCCAGCTGGAGTTCAGAGTTGGAGCTGCTCCACGGTGGAGCAGAGCCATGCCAAACACGTCCTTATTATAACTATGACAAAAAAAAATAAAGATGGATTTTGCTTCGATCAGCCTCAGTGACCCATAAACGGCAATGCATATTGCGTCCATGTGCAGCAGCCAGCAGATCCGTGAGGCAATAAGAGCAATCCCAACCCATAGTTTCTATGGGTAGTGTCTAGTGAAGAACAAGGGCATTAATATTCAGTAGAAACTATCTGCCCAATACATAGTGTCTATAGCAGTTTCTAGGGACAAGAAAATTTAATGACTTTTTGCATGTCATGTAAATAGAGAAGGATCAAGTGTGGCAGCCATTCTATACAGCCAAATACGTACTGCAGCCAAGGAACAGGCGTACTTGCCAGATATCACCAACAAACTTAAAAGAGATATATAGTCTTTCATGAATAGTTCATATAGTAATACTGCAAAACCAAATTAAACATAGGAAGGCTATGCTATAGGATAATTTGGTAGCCGGATGGCATGTAAAAAGTGACTTCAGCAGATGAGCGGTTCTTCAGTTGCAGCAACACCAAATGAGCATGCCCAGATCTGCAGGAGTAAAATCATAGACAAGTCAATATCAAAACAATGTATAGAAGATTCACATTAAGGAGAAAAATATGAGAACTTATTTAGTCAATTTATAGGCTATATTTAAAAAAGACAACTGGTTGTATGTAACACACATAATCACATCACCTAATTAATTGTTATTTCCAAACTTGTGCCAGATATGCTCGATAAGGTCTAATTGAAGTTGTTCATGAGTAGCACGATCATGAATAATGGCATTTCTTTTTATCACTTGTTCCATCTTTGGGTTAGATCCATGCACGATTGTTGCTTCTCGAACAATCGATGTGCTTGGTGGATCATTTAAATCAAAAGGAATATGTGCGATGTCCTTCTCATCTTCTACATATTGTGAAGGATGATGCAAGCTAGCATTATATTCTCAAGACCCCCTTGATCAAATAGACGTGCAGGCCGTTTCAAAATACTAAAGCGAGATTGCAAAATACCAAATGCACATTCAACATCTTTCCTTGCTCCTTCTTGATGTTGGTTGCAAAATACCAAATGCAGGCCGGACTGGTTTCTTAACACGATCCCAACGAATTTTCAATTGGTTGCGGTTCCTCTTACGGTTGCTTGGAGTGTTGCTGTTATACATAGCAGTAACATCTCCCCAATATTGATCTAACTTCCTATCATTTCCATCGACCGAGTCAACCAAATTTTGCAACCAAGCACTAGCCTACAATCAGACAAAAAAACAAGCATTTTAATAAAGCATATCTTTAGTGAACCTTCTTGCAATCACATATGAGCTACTGCAAGACTAGTGCATTCTTAGTATACGAGGACAGAGATGCATAACATATTTGAGCAAAAAAATTAGAGTACAATAGAAGGTACCAAAAACTAGGAAAGTAAGCTTACCAATCTAATGTCTTCGTCATGTGAGTAATTCAATCGCTTCTCAGTCCTAGCAGGCTCGTCATCGTCGTCAATGTCAATTGATTCTTCCTCTTGTGTATCTGCAGCATCCATTGCTAAGCCATTGCCATTTGGCGATGGGGTGCCTCTACAGCTTGGAGCACCAACAAAATGAGAGTTTTCTGGAAGGTAGCTTGCACTGGGATAGTTAACAAATGGATATGGTTGAGGAGGGCTAGTCTGTGGCATCTGTAAATAGCTCATGAAACCACCTGGTGGATACAACCTGCAAAAGAGGTGCCAGAACTATTTATAAAGAACAATGTTTATTTTTTAAAATAGACCATGGTGCATACAATCTGAACATCGTTGAAGCATACCATTCTGAGCTGCCAGGAGAGGAATCAACAGTGAAGGTGCTGCCAAGAGATGTTGCAGGCAAAAAAACGTGAGGAGGATGATGGCCAGTTTGACCACTCACAGGGGCACCAGTGCTTGGAGAAGCGGAGCCTGGACTGCCGGCAGGAGCACGGTTGCCTGTAGACCCAGCGGCTGGCCCGTCGGCGAGAGCAACATTGCTTGGAGAACCAGCAGATTAACCTGGAACTCGATGTGCTTCTCATGGAGACCGATTGGGGATTGATTGGTGCGGGCTAGGTCTACTTGGGCAGTAGATGAAATATAGCATTGCAGTGGATCTCTCATCCTCTGGGCGGGAGATTGTAGCCGCGGGAAAGCCTCTGCGCGGGAAATTGGAGGGGGAAAGGGCGCGTAGGTAGAAAATTGGCGCGCGCGAGGAAGGAGAAGGGCGCGGGTGCGGGTTGTGGCAGGCGCGCGGGAGAGCTGTTTTGCGGCGGCGGAGGAGCGAAGGAGGCCGAAGCGTAGCGGATCCAGAGGAGGGAGAGAGAAACAAGGAAGGAAACGATTAGGCCGGTCCAACGCAGTTTTGGTCGTGTCTACGGGCGTTGGTGCGCGAGCCGACTCCGTTTCCTTCCTAAGAAACAGTTTCCCTCTCTTTCCTCAATAAATCACTTGCCACATCACCAATTTGCTGATATGGCAGGCTATTAAATTCTATAGAAACTGGGTGACATGGAGGGTTGGGACTGCCCTAAAGATAAGGAGTACGTTTTGTTCATTTGCTCGTTTTGGTTAAAGATTATATGTAGTATTAATTACCTGTCGACGTCACGCGTGACGAAGGGCGTGGTCAGCAGCGCTGCACGTTGCGCCTGCGTCCAATTCTGCGCCAAGAAGACCAATTTGCTAGCTACTGCTACTACTTCGTAACCTCGTAGGAGTAGCTTGCAGCAGCGTACGTCGCTGCCGGCCGGGAAGCGTTCCTGAGAAAAGTTGGAAATCTTTCATCGCTCGTTATGTTAGGTACAGTAGCAATAGTAGCATACTACCCGCAGGCCGGGACCTGGGACGACGGACGTAACGAGACGTGACTTTGTTGGCCATGTTGCCCGGCCCGGGTGTCATCAGCGCCCGGGCGTCACTCGTGAGACACAGGCGAGAGGGCTGCTGGGATAGATGCTCCAGTGAGTGTGAGCCAGCAGTGCCGTGCGTAGGACGTCGTCCATCCCGGCCCGGACAACGACGGCTCGGGGCTGCCGCACTAAACACAGCGCCAAGCCGCAATTAGTGCCGTGCTTGCCTGCGATGACGACGAGGCGGGCCTCCCTCTCATTGTCAAGTCTGTCCTGCTCTGCTCTCTTGTGCCCACTCCGTACTCTCACGAAAGTCACGAGCGAGTGAAATAAACATACATAGGCTTTTTTTTCAGAACAACATACATATTTTTTTTAGACGATAGAACAACAGACAGATGCTTCGTGCGGCTGCATTGTACAGAGGTGTTTGGGCTGTGTAGTTCTTTGGTCAGGATTGATGGGCCTCGTGGCCCTGATTCAACAACAGACCGAGCAAAGAACAATTGATGGGCCTCGTTGCCCACTACACACAGGCCCGCCAACTAGCGAGGAGGCCCAGCACTTTCTCAAAGGAGCAAAACGGAAAAACGAGGCCCAGCAAAGTTTCCCCATTCCCCGTCGTCTCTCTCTTCCGCACGCAATTCGTATCGTGTCGCTTCCCGGCGACGGCGAGCCCACCGCCGCCGCAGCAACTCCTCGCGTCCCCGGCGGTTACATGGCTTCCGGCGAGGGAGGAGAGGAGGAGGGGTGGGAGGCGGCGGTGCGGGCGGAGGTGGGCGCCGTCGGCTGGTGGGACGACCCCGACAGCGCCGACCACCGCGCCAGGTTCAAGGCCTTCACGGGGCAGCGCCGCGACTGGCCCCAGCCCACGCTCCTCTTCTGGAAGGACCTCCTGCTCCGCGTCGCGCGCCGGCTCCGCTTCTGCTCCGCCCCCGCCCACCTCGTAAGCATCCCCCGCTCGCTCCCCACCCTAACCCCACCCGCTTCCTCCCTCATACCCTGACGCGAGACGACGGCGACGACAAACTGCAGGTGGCGAGCGTCTGGTTCGCGCGACCCGGGGGGCTCACGCCGCTCTGCTTGCCGCAAGTTCTGGTCTGTCCTCCCCGCGACAACTTCCGATTGTGTTGTTGCTCTTGTCATCTGGGAAAAGTGGATTTTAAATTTACGAGCATTTTGCAGGAAGAGATGAGGGCAGATGGGGACATACTGCTGAAATCCGAGCTGATCGATCCGTCCATGGGGAGCTTGTACCAGCTGGTCAGGAGGGTCAGCCAGATGGCCATCAGCTCGAGGCGTCCGGTTTCGCAGGAGGACACCCTCGTGTTCAAATCGTTGGTCGAGGTATGTCAGAATGCTGGACCCAGCTATAGTTTGCCTGGTTGGAATTCTTATTTGTTCCTCTGCTAGTCCATTGCAGGAAAGGGCTGCGGATATTGCTAGGCAATTGAGCGGCTCCCATTGGACATCGGCATGCGTCATTACAATGAGCAGATTCAATAGCTTCTTCAGCGGTCAGGAGGATGCTCATGCCGCGCTATGCCTTTTGACGCAATCTGGGAAAGCTCGGTACCTTGTAGCCAGGAAGCAGGATCCTGTTGAGGTCTGCTCCTTTTTTGCTGTGCATTCTACTCTTCTCCTGAAGCAAATGTCGTGCTGTATTTGATTCATTGGATGCATGCCTGCAGGGTGTCAAGTTTGCACTCAACTCTGCACAAGTTCCTGCTGTATCCAAGCTTGACCATGATACCTTGCACTTAGTGTGGACAGAAGAGAAGCTGCAGGATCAGCTTGATGTGCTTGATCGCAGATGGGAGATGTTAGTATTTTCGCTTGAATCTACAATTTGCATGTACCAGTCGTGTGTTTCATCTTTTTGAAAGGACATCCTTGCAAATTGTTTTTTATAGATTGCAGACTAAGACTACACATTCCAACAAAATGACACTTCTTTGGCCTGTTTTATAAATGTAAAAGTTCAACACATGATTAGTTATTTCTTCTTTCTGTTTCATCAACACAATAACACAAACATGAAAATGGTGTGGTTATTATTATTTTCCCTATCCGACTTTGTGCATTGGGAAGTGGCCAATCCATTGTATCCTGCCACCAGATTTGACAAGTTCATATTATTGGGTTTTCCGCCATGTCCTCATCCTTTTGTAATGCTACTGCTTTCCTTGTTTTTATTGTTTTGGTTCAAATTCTTTATTTGTCTTCTTGATGAATTGTTTGTTCATAACACTGAAAATCAGGTTATACATCATGGGTTTATTAACATAGCATTAGGGAGGTCATTTTAAATAATGAACTGAAGAAGGCTGTGCAGTATGAGTTGATGCTGAATTCCATAAACTTAGCATGATTATAGTGAATTTTGACAAACAAATGGTGCTAAAATCGTTCTGCTTTGTGAAAAATTATCTTATGATAGTTCAAGGAGAAGGGCATTGGCATCCTTCAAGTCTGGGGACAAACAGGCTGCTTATCGTTATGTGAGGCAATCTAAATTGTTCTCACAAAGCCGAGGAAGATGCACGCAATTGTTAGAAAGGGTTGAAGAAGTTATCAGCTTGATTGCAAGTTCTGAATCAACCAAGAAGGTGCAATACTTTCTTACAAGTGTATATTACAATGAGTAGTTAAATTATTTGTCTATATATATTGCAAACAATGGGCACTTTGTTGCATAAACAATTAATACTATACATGCTACTAGGTCTATGAGGCAATACAAATTGGTATCCAGGCAATGAAGGAGAACAATGTGAGCATAGAAGAGGTTAATGTCCATCTGAAGGAGGTTGATGAACTTGTTGCTGCACAAAGAGAAGTTGATGCTGCCCTGGGTAAGTTGTTTGTGATTGTTTTGCTTGGAATTCCAGAGTTTATAACCAAAAGGAATTCATCTTACCGACTTAGGGTACTGTTAATTTCATACATACCTCTCACTAATTAGGGAAATACAATAATATGGCAATATGATCATGATGGACTCCTAAGTTAAATACTAGAGCAAAAATTGTGGCCTGAACATGAATTGTATCTTGCTGGTAGACATTGCTGGATAAATGATATGGTTGTCAGTAATCTTTTTATTTTTCAGAAAAAAAATGAAATGTCTCTGGCCTCTGCGACCATACACAACCAAGTTTTTACATAAATCTTGTGCTGACTGCTGATCAGAACATAAAAGAGAACCGAGTACACATAAAAATGAAATAATAAAAAGCAGAGTCTATTATTGCTTCCCCACCTTCTTAGGAAAATATCCAAATCAACGATCTCCAGTTCCTTGCTTGCCGAACAGACAATCTCCCTCATGTTCTCACACTGCATCAGGGACTAAGATCGCAAACCAATATGATCCCCTGAAAATAGCCTGCATAAATGGAGAGAAATGTTTTTGTTCCTTAAAAAGTCATTACGTATACACCAAGCAATGGTTTAGTTGTCTAGTGGGAACAATGAACTGCACTATATTACCATTTTTTCCGTTGCAAGTTTCAGGTGCATGATTGCATTGGTTACAGAAATAATTGTGTTAGTGTTAGTCTAGATCTAGTTCACACTGTTTTTGGCAAATGCTTATCTGCCCCAAGTACTTCTATATGTAGACCTCTGGTTTACACTCATCTCTTAAAAGGATTAATGAATTTTCTATGTAAATGTTTTCTGCTACATGCTAACCAAGTTATTTTGCAGAATCAGCACCACTCCATTCGATAGACGAGGGTGATATTGAGGAAGAGTTCAGGAAGCTTGAAGCAGAATTGGATGATGAGATCCCTCATATTCAAGTTCAAGAACCATTGTCACATACTAATGAGGAAACACCTGATGAAGTGGTTGAATCATTGAGCAATAATCTGTCAAGCATTAAACTCGAGGCCATCTAAATGCTCCATTTTTACATTAATCAGTTTGATTTGTACATAGTGTGATCTGATCGAATTGTCTTGTCCCCACAGTATGTGTTGTATTTGTTCTGACAACATCCTTACAAGGGGGTAACTCTGTTGATCCTCAACAGTTTACCTTCTGCTATTTTATTGATACTCAACAGTACCTTAATTCATATACGGTTTCAAGCATAGTGTTCAGTTTTACTTTACTAATATGCTTATATGTGATGTTCAGCCCCTGTTATGTTGTCTGCACGTTTGGTTGTTTTCTGTGCATTGAACCTATGGTTCACATTTTTATTTGGCATCTATAAAAAAGAAAACCGAACGCATCGTGCACATGCTATAGGATAATTTTGTGTGGACGGTATTGATCTTTTCAGAAATAAATCATATGTATACCATATTTGTGATGTTGCTTCGTTATGTGTCAGGTTGTAAGCTCTTTCTTTCATAAAGTTGACGTCTTGTAATATCAACTATCTTTTTTGAACTGTGAGCCCTTCTTATCATTGCTACCTGAAGGATGATGGAGAATGGATGGACCATCTGTGGGTGGATCTTACGTAATTACCAATGGAAGTGATTGGTCTGCTCTGTTCTTTCTTCATGATGCTGACATTTTGAGACCAGTCTTACTCCCAATGAGGAACTTCAGCAATACTAAATGCAGGACTGAAGGATCTTTTCAACTGGTGAGTCTATGCCAGTTTCCAAGTTAAGAAGTCTTCTTTATGCTATTATAAAGCTTTTTCATCTGCATAGATACTCCTTACAGATGATGTTAGTGCTAATAGTTTATTGAGGCTCAGAATAGGAACATAAAGTCTGAAACTGGCACATGCTTATCTGAGCCCCTTTTTCTATGATGTGAGGATTAAACGAGACTAGGCGGTGTAAACAATTGTGCTGGGCCATCGCGACACACCGACACCTTTCTCACTAATTAGATAAGTTAGCGGGACAGTGTGCTTAACCTAATATGACACTAGGAGATTGCGGCAAACAGTAGTGGGGTTCTTATAACTGTTCAAATCAGGGCATTACCATCATTTTGTAGCTTCTAGGCGTATGGCTTAACTGCAAGTAGATCGTACTTTATTGAAAGAAGCAAATTTTTGCTGTCGTCACTTGTATGCAAGCAACTCCTACTTGGGTTGAGTTTGTGAGAAAAAGATAGTATATTTTGCCTAGCTTGTGGATATTAAGAAACTATTGTCTTAATTCAAGTAAGAAATAGCAGATGCATAGTACCAGAGTTTGAAATGTTCTCAGACATATATCAACATGTGGCCAGCTACAGCTATTGAATAATTGTAATTGTGGACAGTTCCTTAAGAAATTAGGAAAGATCCAATATGAGTGCTTATTTTGACATCAAGAACATATTTTTAAATGACATGCTTAGTTGGTATCGTAGCAAACTGAAATGTATCCGTCGGATTTTAATCACTGTGATGTAACCTAGACTGCTTGGTTAAAACCACAGTACTTGCTTTGATTTATGTGGTGCAAACTGAAGAATCCCAGGTGGATCTGAGTAAGATTAACCGTGTGATTTGATTGTGATTGTTGAGCTCATCTAGTACAGATCCAGGTTTCCCTGCAACAGTGTCTAGAATAAAGACAATAGAGTTTACCTTATCATGTGCATGTTCGTGGCCAACTACACCACATGAAATGTTTTTGTTGCTGGACCCACTTCAGTCATTGAATATATAAAACATCGTGCTTCCTTTCTCAGATATCGTGGTCTGCGATTTTTCTTACTGTAGATGATCAGGGCATGGATAGGTGCTGACCGAAAGTTACAGCTCAGGATGGAATTAGTAAAATATCGGCAATGAAAAGGAGAGGATGAAAAGAAAAAAAAGCAGCATAGGATAAGCTGGCATAGGATAATCTTGCAAGGCGCGCAACATTTCCTCGTTTTGAGGGGAGCAAGGTCCATCAATGGACGATCTGAGGATAGGCCTGAAAACTGACGACAACACCTAGGCCTGAATGATAAGACCTGAATTATTGGAGGGGACTTCGCTTGTGCTTTCTCCACATGCATAGATGCATGAATCTATCAGATGCCTGTCCACACCGGTCTTCAAAGTTATGTCAAATCAGGAATAAAATAGGTAGGGAAAAGCAATCCTGTACCTCCATTAAGTAGTACAATAATGCTAGATACCATAACTAACTTATCCTCTTACACAGTTTACTGTAGACGCAGCAGGGCATGAAAAATATAACATTGAAAATGCTTGGGCAAATGAGCTAGTAGTAAACTGAGATGCGCGTGCTTGCTACTTCGAGGCAAAAGATGTTCATACTTTAAGACTCTCCATTCATGTGCAGCATTTCTGATAAAAATTTAACTCCATCTCTTCGTTCTTATACATTGTACCTGCCTACTTGCCGGATCCTGAGCTTATTCTAGTATTGTTATTAAGTCTAGCATAACGATTATATTATCACTAATAATTTAATGTCTGTTTCCTAATGGCAAACAAAGGTGACACTTGTAGTCAATGGGCTGACGCTATCATGTAATCAAGCATGGGTAAATATATTCATGATTGAGCTTTTTGCATGCACTCCAGGAGCTTCCTTTTTTATGTACATCTCTCCAGTAGCTTGTGTCCTTAACTCCTTATATCGGAGCAGTATATCCTCTTAACAAATAAATCGATCAAGCAGAATTTAGATTGCATCCTTTTGTGGACATCTTTCTTTTTTTATTGGCATGCCCAAAAAAAATATATTGATAGTGCACATCATCTGTGTGATAACTGATAAATATGCTGAATAATTTGCTCCATTTAGAATCAAGTAAATTGCTTCTATCTGCTTGTCGATGTTCTAATGGTATTTAGCTGTGGTGTCACTGCTTCCTATTGCTAGAACTTTCATCAATAGTTGTCTATTGGCTCCACGTTCATATTTTTGGAAGAATCCGGTTACATATTTCTTAACAATGTGGATTTGAATACTTTTCTCTGCAGGAAGAGAGATATAGTTAAAGCAGAGCCAGTACATGGAGACTGAGATTCTTTACATATGGTCACAGAATATATTTGGGAAAATAAGATATACTGGTTCAAGAAGAGAAAAACTACTTAAAGAAAACTGCACTGGTTGTCAAGAATTGCATCTTGTAACCAGGTTGCACCTACCATCTACATTTTACACAAAACTTTCGAGCATCTTAGCTCCCTAAAGCTAGATGTCCTTCCAACAGTTCCATCTCGCTTTTCAAGTGATAGCTCTGCTTCGTGGATCTTCAAATGTGGTAAGTTGTTCCAGGATGACTTGCTACTTTTCACATCTGGAGCTTGTTAGTTGGGAACTGAAAATCATGAGCCACCTACTTTCAGATAAGAGTGTCGTGCAAATTGCAGAAATTTCTCTCGACTCTAGCGTTGGAGTCAGGTCATAAACTTACACATGGCAGTGTTTATGTTTCAGCCCCATTTCTCCCTGCAGTATCAGTCCTGTTGCCGCCACTATCCAAAAACTGTTCACTTTCTGTTTGTGCTGACGAGGGTACACCAAAATGCTGGTTCTCAACCTGGAAAAATTGTGCAAATTTGATTTAGATATATAAAAGAGGTCCCGAAAAGAACTGGAGAAATTATTTTCATCTATTTCTGTATCATCTTTTCAATGCTACCTGCAGGATGGTATGCAATTCTGGATCTCCTGTATTTGCTCCATGTTGAGCTTCATTATTCATATTTTGCTGCTGTTGACTTGCTACGCCTTGCTGTTGCTCCTGCACCATGTTAGGCATGGCTGCTGAGACTTGAGGAGCCAGGTTTGGCCTAACAGGAAGACCAGCCATAGATGGAAATGGCTGTACGCTAGATGCTGATGGGTGTATTGCTTGGCCAGGAAGTCCAAACATTGGCATGGTGTTTCTGCCAGGCATTCCAAGACCCTGTGGTGTCGTGCCTGGGATCATTGAGCAAGGAAAGTGAGCACCAGGCATGGATGGGAACGGAACCGCTGCTGTGCTGTTCATGTCGAAGACACCCATCCCATACCCCAATCCCATGCCGAGATGAGGGAAATGAGCAATTGGGGGAATTTGCAAATGCTGCATGGTTGGTGGCAGCAGCATTGGAGGAATGCACAGCCCACTTCCCATGGACATCATCTGTGTGCCAAAGAGAAGCACATCTTGTCAGTGCACCTGTGTTTGCATTTATCTGAAAGAATCATGCTGCATTTGGAATTAGGTGGTTGCTGGGTACCTGAACTTGAAGCTGAAGGGTTTTGAGGTACTCAATTGCTTCGTCCAGCATTGAGGCTTTGTCAATCTGCAAAAAGACAATACATCTTCAATCTGTTGCTTCCAAATGCCTCGGGATCAAGAGATGGATGAAGAAGTAAATCATAGAATGGGATAGCCTTGCCTTGTTGCAGTTGGGGATGAGTTCTTGCAGGGCACGCATTTTCTCGTTTATCCTATCCCTTCTCCTCTGCAGGTTTGTTGCATTACAATGCGTTTAGCTCAATTACAGCAACGGTTTGAACGTGAAGTGACGAACGAAGGCATTGTGAAAGGCTTGCTTACCCTTTCCGACAGATTGTGCACCTCGGCAGTGCGGCTGCGCTTGGTGCCTCTGCTTCCAGACCTTCTCATACCAGCGGACTCATCTTCAATATCCTGAAGAGGGCCAATTCTACAATTAG
The DNA here is from genome assembly GCA_015342445.1 of Digitaria exilis. NCBI lineage: Eukaryota > Viridiplantae > Streptophyta > Magnoliopsida > Poales > Poaceae > Digitaria > Digitaria exilis. Next base: position 3,053,112 of record JACEFO010001663.1, read on the forward strand.
CACTACACAAGATATGGTCAGATCAAACACATTATTATTACATACAATCTCATCTACTTACATCATCTTGGCTAGCAGAACACTCTGCTTGAGTACTCTTCCTCTTGTGTTGGCGCCAGGACTCGTCATTGTTTCCTATCCCAGCACCATTGCCGGAGCAGACCGACGACGTCACCTCAGGAGCCTTCCTGGTCTCAACTTTCTTCTGCAGAGACATGTTGCTGCCAAGCCTGTCCCGGGGCATCTCTTGCTGCACGTTATTACCACCAGCCGGCGGAGGCGCTGCTGCCGTGCATGACGAGAACCGTACCTCCTTGGGCTGCTGTGACCACGCCGCCGTCCTTATCTGGTCCGCGAACACGGGTGCTGGTGCGGTCCTCGACCCGCTGGACGACTGGAGAACCGTCGACTCCACCCGGGTGCTCGTGGTGACATTGGACGCCTTGTTGTCTGTGCCTGCTGCTGCTGCTGCTGCTTGTGATGGTGGTGGCCTCTGCTGTGCGCTCATCTGCAGGCTCGCTCGCGCCATGGCTGCCGGCCTCGAGAAGAGGGCGAAGTTCATCAGGCCCTCTCCGCTGCTGCCTCCCCCCAGCCGAGGCTGCTGCTGCTTGGTGGCCGTGAACAACTCGGCTTGTGGTGGCTCGGCCCTTGTGGCTGGACCTGGGATCGGTATGCGGTGGCTTTCCTTGGAGTGTTCGGGTTCTCTGCTGCTGCTGCTGGTGGCCATCGTGGGGTTACTCCTGTTGTTGCTGTTGGGAGTGTGCTGGACAGGCGGTGGCAGAGAGCCAAGGTTCGTCGCCGCTGCCGCTGCTGCATGGAGCTCCGAGAAGAAATCTGGGCTGTAGGTGTCGGCGAGCGCAGGCGCGGCGGGCTCTTCTTCTTCCTCCTCGATGATGGGGTAGTGGATCCATGGCACGGTGTCATCAAGGTCACCGTTGTTGTTGTTGTTGTCACGGGTGGCGTCTAGGCCGGACGCGAAGTCGTGAAGGGATGGTGCCAAGCCACCGGCGCCGAAGAGTCCTCCTCCAGCTCCTCCTGTCTTGAAGAGCGCCACGGGGTCGCCGCCGCCCGGCTGCTGCTGCTGGTGGTGCTTCTCTTGAGCCCGGCTGCTGCTGCCAGAGCCGTAGGTGAAGGGCGGGAACGAGGTGGTGGTGTGTGGCTGCTGCTGCTTCCTGCTGATCCGGCCGTGCACCACCGCCTGCCCGTTCTCCCATAGCAGCTCGGCAAACTCGTTGCCGTCGGACCTGCAGCACCGATCAGTCCCAACGTAAGAACCACCGATGGAAAACATAAGCATCAGCTGGGACGAGGAGAAGGGATCGATCGCTCACATCTGGGCCGTGAGACCGGCCGGTGGACTTGGCTTGCGGTTGCGGCGAGCCGACGACAGCTGGACGGCACACACGGCCTTGCTTGGTGAGGTGAGCGCGCACTGGGAACAGAACGGAGGCTCGCGGCGGAGCAACAGCGGAGTGGCTGTTGGTCGAACGCGACGGCTAACCCGGTTCGCCTTCTGCTGGCTGCCTCTCCGTTGGCCGGCCAGGAGCTGAGCTGAGCTCGGCTTTGGCTACAGGAGGGAGGTTGGGAGCTGCTCTCGAGTGAGAAATGGTAGTTAACAGCGAGCGCGAGAGCGGCACTGTTCGCGCTCTGGCTGCCCCCTGCGGGAGATAAGTGTTGCGGGGACCTCTGCGCTCGCAGGCGACGCGAGGCGCTGGATGGAGATGGACAAGCAGATAAGACGGGCAAATGTGTAACGCAACGTAGCGGCGGTGCTCTGTACCCGTACGCGCCCCGCTCGCCCCCAAGTTGTGTTGTGTGTGTATCCGCCCACTGTGCTAGCCACAGTATCTTCCTTGTACGCTTCCGCTCTTTGGAGTTATGCTCCGCCTCTCCTCCTTCCTCTTCGTTAGGAGTTGGGTACGGCGGCAATTAATTTTCTATGCGCAGTTGGCTCAGCTGTCCTACTAGTATTTCAATACGAGGTGTGCGGATCCCATACCTCTGTAGCTACTACCTACTAGCAATAAACCTTTTCTTACGACTACAAGTTAATTAGGGCCGCCGGACCGACCATAACAATCACGTAGTAACCGTGACATGCATGGCATCTCTAATAGTTTGAGACCTGGGGGGGGGGGGGGTTTGACTACAAAGGTCTTAGGTCTATATCATATATTCAAATATGATCAGGTGCGTGTACTTCATCAGCGTAACACGAATCCAATCCATCGTTCACACGAGCCCACCTTGGTAAGTGCAGTGGCTACTAGCCTACTGCTAGCAGTAGTACTCTGTAGCTAGCACTATTTCTTGCACAGCTAGATCTAAATGATTGGGTGATCGCCGGAGGGGGGACCGAATCCATCGAATGAATGATGAGCAGCGGGGGGACACTGCTGCTGCTCGTGCTGTGCCCTCTGCAGCAGTTCACACTTACAGCCTGCGCAAGCAACTGCATCACCCAAGTGTACATGTACTTGCTGAATGCTGATACCGATCCGTCGATCGATCTCCATGGGCGCGCCGCGCAGCGTCGTAAACGCCGCTGCAGTTCCCAGCGGCCATGGCAGGGACTCCGGAGACTTTGCACTGCAAAGCCAAAAGTGGCATCGCTGCCAAAGCAGGGTGATGCAGAAAAAGGAAGGGAACTAGCTGTGCACGGAAAGGCAAAGCCGCTTTGGGTTAGATCCAGCCCAGATGTGTGCCCTAGTCCGTGCGCAACGGCCGATGACGACGAAGAGTACTCGCCGAGGACACCCACAACGGCCTGACTGACCACCGATAAAGAAAGGCGCAGCGGAGCGTGCGAAAGCTGCTCCCTCGCGCCACACACACACACACGCCGTACCGCTAGTTGTATATATGACACAGCTAATCATTGATCCTGCCGAGGCCGCCAATGGTTTGACTCGCTTGCTGGATCCGTAGCTTAATTAATCTGCCCGTGGCGACCTGATCAAATCAGTGTTGCTAAAACGAGGCTCATCGATCGATCTCTAGTTTGTTTGGTGGTGTTGCGAAAGGCAGCCGCGGGGAAGGGGTCGCGATTCCTCGGTGGGTGACCTTTTTCGGGAGGCGGGCACGTGGGGTGTTCGTGCATTGAAAACATATGGCGTGTTGAGCTATAGGGAGTATGGGCGTGCTTGTGTCGGCTAGCCTGTCCTCAATTTGGAGACGGAAACCACCGGTGCATCACAAATTCAGGTAATCTGGTGTGCATGATGAGTTGATGACGCAATGCTTTTATTTACTATATTGGTCAGCTGCTACTCGTAGGTAGCTGTAGGCGTCGGAGAAGATTTTCACACGACTGCACAGATCATTTGCTCTCTGATGTCTTAGTATGAGCTATTCATATATATACTCTGCTCTGGAGACGAAAACACTGGTTAGCCACTCAAATTATCGACCCAAACAAAGGTATTCGCGCTCATATGAAAGAACAGCCCGTAATCCGTCACTTGAATTCTGCTGAGGGAATAAATAATCCCTTTATACTTCAGATGGGTACATAGGTAGTATACTGTGTATTACAAGCTCTGCTTGAACGGATTTTTTTTTCTTTTTCCAAAATGGGATCTGTTGTGGGCATCATTGGACCAGTTCACATGCCTATTCTTCTAGCGCTGTTCTTGTGATCTTGTCTGCATGCATCATTAACTTGTCGAATAGTATTGCAATGTGCCTTGGTTGGTACGACATGACTTGTTGATGTAAGCATTGACATATTCGATCAAATGCTAATTAAACACAATAAAAGACAAAAAAAAAATAGTAATGCGCTGTGGTTCACTCGCTTGCTCTTTCAAATATCTAACCGATGAATTCTCACCCTCACGAAAAAAGGTCATGAATCTCTTACGTATGCACTACACACTTTCTCTTTTTTAGCTCTCATGTATGTATTTCAATGAATATGCAACCTTTGCTTCCTCCTCTAGAAATTCTCTCCCTCCATATGTAGGCAACGGCAAGAGCCCTAGGGTGCACGTTGTCAAAGTTTTGTCTTTTGTTGAGAAATACTGTCCTGGTAGCGAACTAGTGTCCGTATAGCAGCGGATCACAGACAGTGGGTGCTATAACACGAGCTAAGTACAGCTGTACAGGTAGATAAATTCAAAAAAAAATAGACATATTTTTAGAATGTATATAAATTTTGGCATCAAGTTTTGCAGTACAAGAGCCGTAATAAATTTTGATGGGTAAGTACAACTTGATGCCAAGATATGGCTAAGTACAACTTGATGCCAAAATTTATATACCCATCAAATTTTGCAGTACAAGAGTCGTAATAAATTGAAACGAAGAAGATACATGCATGGATCACAATCGCCTTTCTAGGATCCCCCCTCCAAGCAAACAATTTGTCCCACCAGGGTAATGTTTGCTTTATCCATTTTTATCTGATCCTGTCATCCGGTTCCTCGCTTTATTCCACTCAATCCTGAGTATCCCTTTGCATTATGCTTTGCTGACTGCACGTAGCAGTAGGCATCACCTCTCCACGTGTTGCTTTGTTGTTTCCTCACCTCTAGTGTCTATTTAAACGGTTCACCTATAGTGGTCTGAAAAAATACATGAGAAAATTTTCTTCTATGTCGCTTAAACTGTAATCCCTCATCTACCACTAAAAAAACTCATATCTCTTCAATACCCGTGATCTTAAAAAATAATATCATACACCATTTTTATAGCTTTTGGACATGTTTAACAAAAAAATTGATTTTTTTACACTCATAGCCCACATGTCATCTCCTTCCGTACATGCAGGACACGGTCAACTATCATGTCATACCGTTCAATCAAAGAAGATAAAGGAAAGAAAAAGGAACCCCAAATTTGTATGACTTGCCGTTGCATGGCTCGCTCCTAACAACGGCAACAAGATCAACTGCTCTCGTTGCCATGGGCCATGGCCACACTGGATCTACATCGACGTGACTATAAAGTACGCTATTCACTGGCTTGTTCATTCAGGCCTGTCACACCGAAAGGTTAGGCAAGACTCAAAAGGGGCAATATCAACATTTCAAAAATTAAGTTTCGATCTAACCAAACATATATAACAAAAATGGCATAGAAGGGGTTAAATTTTAACATCAATAGCATATTAGGGATATGAGTTTTCTCGATGGCAGAGGAGGGATTGAAGTTTAGGCCAATGGTATAGAAGAAAATTTTCCAAAATATATGCTTGTTTGTTTCGCACAGTAGGTGCCACCATGTGGGTCTTACTAACATGATAGTGAGAGTCATAGACATGATGTATATATTAATATAGTTTGTAACTATATAATGTTGAGGGTACCCTCTCGATATGACTGATCAAGAGCCCCCCTTCTCCCCGCCCCGCACATCCCTTATGTGCTCGTGGCTTATCCTTTCGAGTCGCGAAGGGGAAAAACCTCCATCTCACCCGCACACATACGCCAGCAGCCGGCCATCCTCCCCCTCACTAGCGTCACCTCGACGCCGATGAGGACGCGTGGTCAAACATGGGTCTGAGAAAGTAAACAAACTCATTTTAGAACGGACAGTAGTGTTCAGATACCAAAAGTACTTTTTACTTTCTATTCATCCTCCTCACATAACACACATCTTCAAAAATTTCTTTTTCACATTTCCTATTCATCTCCCTCACATAACACGCATCCGAGGAAAAAAATACTTTTTTTCCCACACCATGTGAACACAACCAGTTTGCTGGTTGAGAACGGGCACGAGAGAAATGCTCTGCTTTGTATAGGATAAGTTCATTAAGGTGGTGAGCACTTTGGATGCATTTGAGTACTGGTGGTATACTTCTCTCTAGAAATCAAAGTGATAGTAAAAAGAAACCCAAATTTGTTTGACTTTGACGTTGCATGGCTCGCTCTCAACTGCTCTCGTTGCCAGGAGCCATGGCTACACTGGATCTACATCGATGTGACTATAACGCTATTCAGTGGCTTGTTCATTCAGGCCTGTCAGCTGTCACACTGAAAGGTTGGGCAAGACTCAAAAGGGGCAATATCGACATTTCAAAAAATAAGTTTCGATCTAACCAAACATATATAACAAAAATGGCATAGAATTCTGACCGCACGTTAATGTGTGGGAACTTGTAGCACTGGTATTTTTTTTTTTTTGCGAATCTTTTAGCACTGGTATTATTCCTGGCCCTGGCCTTTTGTATATTACATCAATACGGTAACCATACTTTCTGGTAGCTACGGTGGAGTTTGCCGGTAGAGTTGAAGTAGAAACACGAAAACTATGTAATCTAATACTTTGAGAATAGCTGGTGAGACGTGAGTTTGCCGAGCCGCACTGGAGTTATTGAATTTATGCCGAGAATGCTTGGGAAGTGGGGCTCTCGTTTCTTAAAATAGAAACTAATTGAGTTTTTTTTTTATTTAGAGAGAGCTCCAGTCAGTGCATCATAATCTTCATTTTGTCTGATCCCAGGGGTAATTAGGCGAACATGTCGTACCTGATGTTTCGTTGAGAGTTAGAACTTATTTATGTCTTCCTATTCTAGCTCCCGGATATTTTAGAATTAGGCACAGTAGAAAATTAATGTTTTGCTGTTTTTTCTCCTCTAGGTATATATGCAAATAAACTACTTTGGAAGGATAGATAATGAATTGCCTAGATTATTCTTTCGGAGTATAGGCCATTGCCTTATATTCTTCTCTTCTGTGTGCACGTTTGTGTGGCATCCGGCATGTACATGTCTACTGCAGAGACAAAAAGAATGGTGTATACGATACTAGTGCTCCAAAAGCACCAGTACTTATACTAGCGTGTCTTAACATGGTCCACAAAGATTCACACTTGAGTCATTTTAGAAATAAATGTGCCAGGGAGTTTTTTTAATACTATGTTTTTTGTGTAATTGATAGTGACGCATTTGTGCACTTTTGATCATTTTGAAAAGAAAACAATGTGGAACTAGAATACATGCATGCATAATGCCTTTTGATAAAAAAAAGAAGAAACTAGTAGAACACAAAAATCGTCACATCATTTCTGTATGATTCAGCTCGACTCGAAGGTTCCAAAAGTTTAGTTATACTATATACGTGTTAGGAATTGAAGGAAAAGCCACATGTTTTATTCTAGACTAGACCATATCATGCATGTAGCTAGCTAGGTGTGTGAATGATCCACCGCGTCACCTTGTGGCCCTGTTGGCTGTTGCTGTTGCCCGGTACAGTACACAGCTCGTGGGCAAATGCCTCTCAGCCTCGAACCCGCCCTTTTTGTGGGAAGGACTTGTCAACGTACTACGCCGCTAGCTGGAGGCTGGAGACTATTCATGTCCAAGCAAAGCTATCGACCTGGCCAGGCTTCACGCGCGTTCGAATGGGAATAATATATGGTCGTTCCAAAGCAAGCATTCTCCACGGACCACGGCGGATGAGGAGATCTAGCTACTGAAGAATAAAGGCGGCCGTGATGAGGCTTACAGCAGGCTACAGCGTTATGATGGCGCGAGGGATCTCCAAGAACAAGGCAGCACATGTCCGACAGCGCTCGCCGCGGCGAGGAGCCCGACGGCGACGCCCGTACGGCGGTGGCATCGCCACACACACCACTTCGTCGCGCGGCCGGGGGCCAGCAGGGGGTGGCACAGCCCAGCCAATGCGCCGTGTCGGCACCGCGCCATCCGTCAGATCCTCGCCACGGGCGAGAACCCAACTGACGCCGACCCGCGGCTACGTCGCCGCCGGGGGAGACGACCCGGGCGCGATGGCGAGGTGTCGCTGGCGCAGGTGGCCGCAGGGCACGCGCGGCGCGTGGACGTTCACGTGCGCGGGGAGATGCGCCCGGGCCCGCGCGCGAGCGCGAGAGCTAGGAGCCGGGCGCCCCGCTGTCGACGGGGACGTGCACAGTAGGGGAGACCGGCCTGAAACGAACGCGCGGTAAGGTGACGGGAGCGCTCTGATGAAGGACGCCGCCGGCCGGTGAGCGATCGACGTACGACGTGAGGACGGTCTCCGGGCACGTACGTACCCGCCTGGGATGGCGATGGCGGCTGATCGATTTATGTAGCTGATGGCCGTGCATGAGTAGTTCGCACCGGTGGTACGATCGGCAATGCAAGTTGCATGCAAAGGAGGAAGCTACAATTTGCCGGCCGTGTGGACCGTCGATTTTCCAGAAAAGGTAATTTATAAAGAAAGAAAAAAAAACTTGTCGTTCTCGTCTCGCCTTGGGAGTCTTCGACGATGGAGTTGCCTCTACGGCTCTGCCTCTCGCCAGTGCTCCATTGACTGTGCCATATCAGGCCAAGAGGAAGGGGAAACTAGCTCTCTTGGACTCTTGCCCTCTTGGGCGATATACCATGCATGTATGAGGCTCGAAAAAAAAAACTTACACGTTACTATTCTTCTGTATATAGAGAATAAATACCTCGCAAATATACCCACGCATTTATGTAGCTGGCTATATCTAGTGTACTACTCTGTTTTCTGTGTTATAGTTAACGATTGGTTTGCCCTAATTCAAACTTCTCTGACTTTAAAGGGTGTGTTTGGTTGCATGCACTGGAGGATCCTGGATGGAATGGTTCAACCAATTTGCTTAAACCACTTGGATCACTCTAACTAGTATAATAATGTATCAAGTAGGATGGTTTTATCCCGGATGAATTGGTACAGTTCAACCAACCAAACACACCAAACCAACAATTTTTACAATATCCGATTACTTTTGATTCATTAAATTCACTACAAAATATACTTTGACAGCGTTAATACATTTTTCTAAAACATTGTAACAGCCAAATTAGTTTAACCCGAGCATGTATCATGAGCATCATTTAGCACTAAGTAAAAACATTTATTTTGATTAAAACTTAGTTAAGTTTAGGGCTAATAGTGTGTTTTTTGAACATGGACGGACAGTCTGCCCTCTGGAGGCGGACAATAGTCTACGACCTTTCCATATGAGCAACGATCGGTCAACGTTGCCAAGTCACAAAGGCGGAGAGTCCGCCCCCACCGCCCACTCGGGTGGGTGTTGCCGGTGCAGAATTTGGCCACCACGCCACCCTTTCATGGGGCCATTCATCACCTTGCCCCCTCAGCCCAAGGAGAACCCCTTCTCCCCCCCTCTCCCTCCATTGGATGATCCCCAAAGGTTTCCTCCACGACACCACCACAAAAAACTCATTGGAGCCCCACCACCATGACCTCGTCATCGCCAAGCCCTTCACCACCACCACCACGCGCATCCTCTTCCCCAACCCCAAAGCAAGAAGCCTCCCCAAGCTCTCTACCCCCTCCATTTCTCTTCTCCTCCATGCTTAAGAGCAAGAACCAGCAAGAATTCACCAACATCGTCCTCCACCAACCTGCATCCCTCCGGAGACATGCTCGTCGTCGATGAGCCCCCACCTTCCCCAATCCAACCCCATTGTGCTCTAGGTCTTGAGTTCTTGAATCCTTTTAGAGCCAAATCACCATTGATGACCTAGAACCCTCAAACCTTGATGCATGTTGAATCATCAATTGAGTTCTAGGCACTCCTAGGATCTATAGAAACAAAGGGAACTCCAAAATGTGGCCAGAATCGCCACCGGCATCCTCGCTAGTGAGACATGGCCGTTGGACGGATAGTCTGCCCGACATAGGCAGACAATCTGCCACCCTCTGAAGAACCTAATGGAACCTCAGCCAAACTTGGCCCCGAGCACTTTTGAACTGCTGATAGTCCGCTCCCTTGGACTGTAGAGGTGAAGCTAGAGATAAAATTATGGTGGTGCACAGGTTTGGAAATTTGTGCAGGCTCCAAAATTTACACAATAATTTCAAGTCTTATTAGTGTTAAAAAATCATTAACCCCGGTGCATGTGCACCAGTGAAAGTGAACCTGGCGTCGCCCCTGTTGGACTAGACTGTCCGCCACCCAACCTAGAAAGCAATAGGGGCTCTGCAGAGATTTGGTCCGTGAAAATGTGTACTCCCTCATATTTTCGTACTGCCAACAGTCCACCCCTATGGGCTGATAGTTCGCCTCTCTATTTTCAGCAAACACTAATACACTTATAACAAAAATCTATTTGTGATATAACATAACACTTATATATGTTAATGCAATGTTAAATCATGATTAGTCTTGTCCTTTGCATATAATTTGCAATCCATTCATGTCATATTTATTTATTATATATCATTACACTAGTGTAGAGACCGAGACAATGGTTCAAGAAGAGGCTGAGTTCATACTAGTGGCGGAGCTAGGATTTTTGCATGGGGTATGCCAAACTAAAATGTTCACTCTATAAAAGTTCAAATAAGTTTGTTTTGTAACGAAAAGCAACATCATCCTCATAGCCCAGTGGTGAGCAGATCTGCTTCGGAGCCTGAGCACGAGTTTGAGTCTTCGCGGTGTTGTTTTAAGGTGTATTTTTGTGGATTATTTTTTTATAAGGCTATATAATTTTTGTTGGGCTGGGCCTAGACCATGCCTCACCATACCTGTGCAACCCACTGATTCGTCCCTGGTTCATACTTGATCTCGTGGTTGAGGAGGCAACCTTTGTATAGCAAGGCATGTACCGTGTTTCTCAAATTATTTTTAGAATGTCAATTGCTTATATGACTTGTGCATAAAATTCTATCATATGCAATGATTAGAATATAACCTACTAGACATCAACCTTAGATGTAAACCAACCTATTAGATGAGTATGTTTGTTAGACTTGAGAAATTAATTGTTTATTCGTTCTTAGCTGGTAGAAGTCGAGGGGTAACAGGGGTCTCACCACTCGCGAGCTATAGATGTTTGTCTAAATTATTCTATAAGGGAAACTCAAATGGTTAGACTTCCTTAAATTGATTAAGGTCTGAATTGACGAGATTTAGGTCCAAAGTTCCTCACAAACATGATAAGTAGTTCGAATTAATAAAAAAGAAATAAAGGGAAACATAATTTTCAACATTGTCTGGTAAGTTTTATTCAGAAGCGATCAGGTTCACTAAACAGTGGTGGAGCTACTGGGTGCAGGCCTGATGATGTTCACGCTGAAGAAGACGGTATTTCTCGAAAAAAGAAAAAGAAGACAGTCGGCATTGCCCCTACGCATACGCATGGATGAGTCGAAAAAAATCAAAAAGAACGCCGTCTGTATACACACTGCACGGAATGCAAAGCTAAATCTCTCAAACTGCCTATACATTTTATTGTAAGGAATACTGTAGCTAATATCTCGTACAGTTGTGAACCTTGGGTTTACCAAGGCAACACGTGAATTTCAGATCTCGTTGTATTGTCCGAGAGAATGGGAGAATACGAAGTGGGCACGGCCCACTGAAGCAGGCCGCCATCCCGCTCTCTCTCTCGGGGTGTTGACGAAACACATTTGGGCAGTTCCTTACTAGTTGGCCACAGCCCATTAAGGAATTCCGCCCATTAACTACTTGCCTGCAGTGACCCTGGACATCCAATTAGGCCTGTAATTAGGGCCCAAATTCAGAGTCCAACACAAAATGGCCAGTCAGGGTGAATCCGACAGATCCGGTGCAGTACTAGGATTTGGATATCCACGGGACCAATCACGCGCCGGAATGCGATTCCCAGCCCACACCTGTGACCTGTGGGCCACCCCAAAAACTCCCAACCCAACCGCCCAACCACATCGGCGTCGCGTCATCCACTCCGATGCACACGCGCTGCTCCCAGCCCCTCGCAACGACGACGGGAATGGTCGCCGCCGCCATGGCCACCGCCGCCTCCGCTGGCATGCCGCCGCTCGGCGGGCCCCGCAGGCTCCGCAGCCGCGGCTTCACCGTACGCTGCGCCGCGGTCGCGGGCGGCGCGGCCGAGGCGCCGGCGGCCTCCACGGGCGCGCGGGCGATGTCCGCGGACTGCGTCGTGGTCGGCGGCGGCATCAGCGGCCTCTGCACCGCGCAGGCGCTGGCCACGAAGCACGGCGTCTCCGACGTGCTCGTCACGGAGGCCCGCGCCCGCCCCGGCGGCAACATCACCACCGTCGAGCTCCCCGAGGAAGGGTACCTCTGGGAGGAGGGTCCCAACAGCTTCCAGCCCTCCGACCCCGTCCTCACCATGGCTGTACGCTCCTCGCTCGCGTCCCCCCGCTTCTTCTTCTTCTTCCCGGACTCTTGCGGAGGCGTGAAATGCTGAATGGATTGGGCGCAGGTGGACAGCGGGCTCAAGGATGACTTGGTGTTTGGGGACCCGAATGCGCCGCGATTCGTGCTGTGGGAGGGGAAGCTGAGGCCCGTGCCGTCCAAGCCCGCTGACCTCCCGTTCTTCGATCTCATGAGCATCCCTGGCAAGCTCAGAGCTGGCTTTGGGGCCCTCGGCATCCGACCGCCGCCTCCAGTTCGTGCTCTCCCCGTGCTGCATTCATAAATCTGTGTACATTTTCATTGTTAAATGCCCGACGGGGCTGAGCGTTTCTGGCGAAGGTTTCAGGGCCGTGAGGAGTCAGTGGAGGAGTTCGTGCGCCGCAACCTCGGAGCTGAAGTCTTTGAGCGCCTCATCGAGCCTTTCTGCTCAGGTGCTTACTGCAGTGTGTAATGGTGTTTGTTCTGGTTTACTTATTGCAGTAATTACCACAAGAATTTAACAGTTTCTATGCAAACCTAAGGTGTTTATGCTGGTGATCCGTCAAAGCTCAGTATGAAAGCTGCATTTGGGAAGGTGTGGCGCTTGGAAGAGGCTGGAGGTAGTATTATTGGTGGAACCATCAAGACGATTCAGGAGAGGGGAAAGAATCCTAAACCACCGAGGGATCCGTAAGATATTGATTCTTTTTTTTTTTGTTCCATCAATCATCTGTTCTGTCATTCTAATCTGTCTTCACCCATTTTAGCCGCCTTCCAAAGCCAAAGGGGCAGACAGTTGCATCTTTCAGGAAAGGTCTCGCCATGCTCCCAAATGCCATTACATCCAGGTTTGTTGTATGTTCTGTATATGTATTTATAGCGAATCAGTATGGTATCACTCTCTGATTCTCTCAATCATATATATGGATGGGGAAAGCACATGTACCTACTATTCAGACGATATCGATACCAATTAGAGGTTTTGATATCTACAATATAGCTTATGGATATGTAGTCCATGAGGGATGGTTTACAGAGCATGTTAGTGGCTTAGTGTGCATATTCCTTTTAACTTGGTCATGAACCATCTGTAAGTGTAATATTTAAATCGCTAATTTGGAATTATGGTGCTAGTACTCACATTTATTGTATTGTATACTTCATTTACAGTTTGGGTAGTAAAGTCAAGCTTTCATGGAAACTCACGAGCGTTACAAAATCAGATGGCAAGGGATATGTATTGGTGTATGAAACACCTGAAGGTGTTGTTTCAGTGGAGGCTAAAAGTGTTATCATGACAATCCCATCATATGTTGCTAGTGACATCCTGCGTCCACTTTCAGTAAGTATAAAACTCTCAAGTTTCACGTTTCCACAAGTTGGAGTACTGTGTTTCTTGTGATGTACTAGTTAATTGGGAAACGGCCAGTCAGTGGTAGGATTTGGAATTCCTTCAATAATTGATTTTTTCTGCCCTTATGTTGTGAGCATTTCCATTTCCAATTACGTCTAAAAATAATTTTTGTTATCTGCTGAGTGTATCGTGTAGCTGAAAAAACTGTGGGACGTTATGACCTTTTCCTTATTATGGTAGTGATAACAGTTTTCTGATATTCGATTAAACAGAACTGAAGAAGATTTTGCGAGCAAATTAGTTGGACTTGGAGCATTGCTAACCTTTGAAATGTAGAGTTTTAAGTGCTTTAAGCATGCAAAGATAAGTTTGGGCGTTCCTAAGTTTATGCCGTGTTTTAAAAAATTAACACTGGTATCAATTTGCATGATTCTAAGGTACTGTTTGGTTCAGTCTTTTGTAACGCAACCTATTTATGAAAGTAACCGATCCCATTAGATAATGTTTGTTTCGGCACCAATGTAATCAGATCCCATGTAATCAAATACAGGGACCTGCGAAATCATCGAAATCTGATACCACTGCGTGCCAAGCATAATAGGTTATCGTTGAGGCGTCGTCCTTTCTCAACACGTTAGATCGCACTCCAGGAGAACTAGGCAGTGCCGCCCACTGCTGCTCCTTCATTTCCCTGTGCTATCTGTTTCCATTATCAAGCAGAACCAAACGAAACAAGTAGTTGCTTAACTTGTTAAAATTTGCAGAGCTTTTCGATTCTCTTTACGTTACCGTGTAAACTACGCAACCAAACACCACATAAATGTTAAAAGGAGAAATACTACTAAGTAGGTGCTCTTCGCAAAAAGAGAGTATTGCATAGAACTAGAGGACCAAAGTTCCCCGGTATGACACGCCTAATCATGATTCAGAGCAAACGATTTGTTGGGATGGCACTGTACCTGCCTTGTTGATAAGTCACTGCTCCAGTAATTTAGTTCTCCTTTTACCCTGTATCTACTATTTATTTATATTAGACCGCTTTCAATACATTTCACTATAGTTTAAATGCATGCAAGATAGTACAAAGTGTGCTAGATTGGTTTACAAGAGATATGCTATTTCCTGAATGATGTGCACTCCATTCCTGGTTCTGTTACTATATTGTGTATTTCATATTAGATGAAATATTAGAGATATTTATGTGTTCCACCTAGTGCAACATATTGTATTGAATTTCACTAAGAGAACCTTGACCGTTCTGTTCAAGATATCAAAATCCAGCCGCATTATAATAATGGAACTAACATGCCTAAACTAGTTCCTTGTAGGCTGGAAAAAACGGACAGTTTGGTATGTCGAATTGCTGTGCAAGTTTATCCATACAATATAATTTTTTTAACTAAAATACCAAGTTCAAATACAATAATGTGCCCTTACAATAATGGAGCTTGTCTCTGCCCTTTACAGAGCGATGCTGCAGATGCCCTTTCAAGATTCTATTATCCACCAGTGGCTGCTGTAACTATTTCATATCCAAAGGAAGCTATTAGAAAGGAATGCTTGATTGATGGGGAGCTCCAGGGTTTTGGTCAGTTGCATCCACGTAGTCAAGGCGTTGAGACATTAGGTATTTCTTTCAACTGTGTCTTAAGCTACAACATCTACCGATTAGTTTCTTTCTTTTACGGTGTGATTTTGCATTCTAGTATGAATTTTGTCTTATTTCGTTAAATCCGAGATATGAATCAACATAGTGGTGGTATGCTTTTGTAGGAACGATATACAGCTCATCACTCTTCCCAAATCGTGCTCCTGCTGGAAGGGTTTTACTTCTAAACTATATAGGAGGTGCTACAAACACTGGAATTGTCTCCAAGGTCAGTAATTCTTTGTCGAATTCATAGCCTTGTGTTTTGTGATCATGGTGTTTTTACTGTAAAAAGAAAATTGTCATTTTTTAATAATCAACATAAGCACTGAATGCAATTTTCATCATGAACAACGCTTAGGAATTCATGATAAATGTGAGCTGGCAGCTATATGCGCAAATTAGCCCCTTTTTTGTTTACTAGGTTGCTTGTTACTGGCTATATTCCTAATGATGCCATCTCATTTGCAGAGTGAAAGTGAGCTGGTAGAAGCAGTTGACCGTGACCTCAGGAAAATGCTCATCAACCCTAGAGCTGCGGACCCTTTAGTTCTTGGTGTCCGAGTGTGGCCACAAGCCATACCTCAGTTCCTGGTAGGACATCTTGATCTTCTGGAGGCTGCAAAATCTGCCCTGGGCCGAGGTGGCTATGATGGGCTGTTCCTAGGAGGGAATTATGTAGCAGGTGTTGCCCTGGGCCGATGTGTGGAAGGTGCCTATGAAAGCGCCTCGCAAATATCTGACTTCTTGACCAAGTATGCCTACAAATGATGAAAGAAGTGGCTGCTCGTTGCTTTGCATATATGAGGTGAGACCAGGAGTGGCACAAAATTTAGTAGCATTTTTTTCCATCTTATTCGGTAAATTGTACTTCTGATCTTTTTCCCTGATAATAATTAGTTAGATTGTAGGACTCTAGGACATTGTTCTGTTCACCATCCTGCAAAGGAAGTTTTCTTTCAGGTTCATGAACGAGATCCATGCAGAGTCGTGTAGCGTTTTCCTGTAAACACTAGTTCCAGGAAATTTAATACTGTTTTGCAAGAGCATACAGAATGTGCAACTGAGATTGCCCTGGATGATTCTTTTTGCTTCTGTGCGAAGCATAAAAAAGTTGTGAATAAACATATGAATCCTGGGCAATAATTTTTATTAGCAGTAATACTAATTGCAACCACGTGATCTTGGAACCTATTGGAATAGGAGTGCATCGATGTATATATATATACACGTTCTAAAATTCCCACTGCTACGTCAAGTCATACAAATTCCATAATATGATGCAGCGATTTGATAATATGCACAACTGAAGATTCATCACGATCGAGTATTAAATAAAACTTTCAGATAACTCAATCCTAGGATGCAGTAGTACTATATAATACCCCAAGTAGCAGAACCTTCAGCTAGATGGATAGTTATATGGTACACTTGTACTACGGACACTCAATGTGAGCATTTAGAAAATTAGCGTGCGGTGTAATCCCAATTCCCAAGATGACAAATTGACAAGTTAACACACACCTCGTACTCGATAGCCCAAACCCTGGGCTGGCTGCAAGCTGTTGAGGCAACAACAATGCAGTTGATGAGGGGTTCGATGCACACGAAACCATGGCAGATCACGGAGGATCAGGGTTCCCTGCCTGGGCTGCCGATTTCTACCTACCAACCCGGTTACCTTTTCTGCCCTGGCTGCATCTGCTCCTCTGTAACCTGCAGCCTGTCTGCCCCTGCCGGTGGCGACGCCGAAGAGCAGAGGCCATAGGCATGGACCATGGAGCGAGGGACCAGGCCGGGTGATCCGGCGACCGGCGCCAGACAAGGGCACAATCATTAGGGCTCACGCATCACTCCAACACCTCCCTTGGCGTGTGTGCAAGCATGGCTGTCATGGAACTTTCTATCCTTTTTGTTTAAAACAAACAAAAGCTACTTGTTTTCTTGTAGAAGTGCTGAATTTCTAGCCATACATGAAGCAAGCCAGCAAGAACAAGGCATGCGGTAGTGTTTGCTGCACCCTGTGCAGCATGCAAAAAATGTAGGCACCGTCATCAAGCCCAACGGAGAGTAGGGTCCGCCAAATGATGCACGCACAGCCTTCTGCCCTTCTCTTTACAATCGATCTGAGAGCCTCATGAGGCTTGTTTGCAACTTTTGCTCTGCAAACATCTCGATGGATAATTGAGAAAGCCATCCTGTCCCTGTACTTGTGATCTGCGAGAGAATCGTGCACACAATTGGCGCTAATTTCTGTTGTACAGTGTACTAATGGTACTGGTTTTGGACTAGCTGTCTATTGGACGCAACAGCTGAGCTGAGTGCAATTTCTTCAGATAGTATGCCTAGCTGAGTAGTCCTGGCTGACAGAGACAGAGCCTTATTTAAAACTTTGAAAGATTTAGCGAGCCCTTTGCTCCTTGTGTGACAAGCTAACGGTGATGGAGTAGTTTGTTGATCAGGTATTCAGGTGTTTTGCTTTGTGTGTCTAGTTTAGTTTACTCCTCCCCACGCCCGTCCTAGGTGCTTTAGTATTTGACAAAGATGAACATCTTTTGACTATTTAAGCACAGGCAGTAGGCGATGTTACCACTACCACCTGATGTTTCATCTTTTGGCTACCACGAGAGCAGAGAGAGGTCGCCGCCGATGCTTCGAGTCATCATCACCTTTGCCTGAGATGCATGCATGATGCATGCCAGGATCGAGCAGCTAGCTACAGCAGGGTGTTCCGAGAAGTGGGCAGCCGGCAGCAATACGTGAAACACGCACACGGCCTGTTCGGTCAGGTGTGCAGCTGAACTGTAAACTACTGCATGGACACGTATGGACATGGAGGGCACAAAATTCTCCTGCTAGGCTGGTAGCCCGAGAGACATCTTTTTTGACATTCCGGCTGCGGCGAGTCACACTTTTACGACACGAACTTTTGCGTGCTGCGGAGGAGCAAGGAAGGAACAAAAAAAAGCTGGTGTGGGGAAAAGAAAGAAAGAACGGTGGAGCATGCCAAATCGATTGCACTGAACGGAGAACGAGGCACAACAGAAACAGAAATGACCTCTGATTTGAGGATCGATAGATGCAAATCAGAGAGCGATGATTGTCACGCGCCGCGTGGACACGGAAGCGAAGACACGTAAGCCGTGCCTCCCCTGTCTGCACTGCATCTGCATGCCCCACCGTCCGCCCACTTTGCGAACGGCCAAGGCATGACAATGACATGGACGTTGGGTGCAGCTTGTTTTACCTCAAAGAAGCTGACGAGTGAATACACGAGTCAAGTGACCGACAGACCGAGTGTGCCAAGGAGCATATATTCTCCGGTGCAGTTGCTGTCAAGAGTCAAGACCTCAAAAAATAAAAATTGACAGTCCAAGACCTCAGAATTGAAGCAAACGTAAAAGATGGGCTTCTCATGCCTCGTATCTCCGTCGATTAATCTGAGAGGGCGATTCGATCTTTTAATCATCCCACTTTATATTGTTCACTGATATTCCGAGGCAAAAGAATACTTTAACAATGTGCACATGCATTCTTTGTTTGGCCTTGCATGTTTCATTTTTCTCCTGTCCTGAAACTGATCCAATCCAACCTAGCAAAGGTTCTCAATTGATCAGAACATTGGTACGATGATGGCATGCACACGGCTTCGCCTTTATTTGCTCGTCTAAATCATATATTGTCACCGGCCGGGAGCAGCGAGACAAGTAACGTAGCTGGTCTGTGTCTATCTTTTGTGCCTGCTAAAGGTTGGTGTCGCGGTATAAAACAACGCGCCTCCTGTCTGCGCAAAGCCCGTGCACACATCTAGCTGCAAGCAGGCAGCTCAGCCTCCCCTTCCCTCCTTTTCCGCTTCTTCCAGAGGATGCCGCGGCTCGCGCTCGCAATCTTGCGTCTCACAAAAGGCGCGAACTGGCCGGCCCGCTGCCTTTTGTGCTTTGTCTTGTCTCCTTCAGCAATGGACAAACATCCCCCTCAAGTAAAGCTTAATAGAAAAAAAAAGATCGATTTTGATGAACGAATAACCATCATTAACGGCATCATGGCCATCGCTTCGATGGGATCAGTTGCTTACAGAGCGGGCCAACAAAGTGGGCACGTGAGAGCCACGAGATTCGAGAGGATACGTGGTGACAAGACGACCTTATTGGAAGTGTTTCGGTCTCCTGTTTTTGTTGCGTCAGTTTCACAGCTGAAGAGGTACTTTGCCTAAGGCTCATGATGAGGGTTGGTTTAGCTCAGCTGAAGGGATCGTACTTTGCCTATTGCCACCAAGATTAGAATTTTTTTTAATAATTGGATAGAGCAACTATTTTCACTCTATTAAGTAAACAAATAGTACATCCGTTTCAAATTATAAATCGTTTGACTTTTTTTTATCCTAAGTTTGATCACTCGTCTTATTTAAAAAAATTATAAAATATCATATTTTCTATGGCTTGCTTTATATTAATAAATGTTCTTTAAAATTGACTACGTCTGCACAAATTCTTTCAATAAGACGAGCGGTCAAACTTAGAATTCAAAGAAATCAACTTGAATTATAATTTAGAATGGAGGAAATAGTTTTCTCATTATGGAAGTCAAACTATGGTATGCTTTTCTCATTATTCCAGAGAAAAACATACCATCCTACCTTTTATTTTGGCAGTTATTATTGCATCCATACTTCACCAGTACGGCACCCTTTTCAACTGCCTACACTCCATTACCTTGACGAACAGTGCACTACTAATGCAATAAACACCCACCTCACCGACTGCTCGTATGTGCACCAGTGCACTACACTGCCGCTGCATGCTGGTCGCCATCATCCTTCCTGCCTGCAGGAAGCAGCAGTGTGTCTGGGATCTGCATCATGCCGGGCGCACAAGAGGAACAGACGTGCCAATAAAAGGGCTAGCAACGCAACGAGGCGGAGGGCCCCCTTTTTCTTGTGTTACCTCCCGTCCCGTGCATGACTTGTCGTGTGTAACAGACGTGCCAATTGAAAGGGTTGGAACGAAGGTTGGCGATAAAGCGTAGGTGAAGTAGTGCCCCCTCCCTTCTCAGGAACGTCTCGTCCTCTTTTCACTGAAAACGGGCGCGTGCTAACTGCCGCAGATCTCAGAGTTGAATGTCTGCTTGAATTGGGGAGAAATTAGGTGTGCAATCACCACTGAGGCCTCATCAGTCATCAACACTTGCGCGGCAATCGTGTGCGGTTACTTTTGGTTGGGCGTCAGATCAACATGGGTTTCTTGGGATTTTTTTTCCCAAATATACTTCTCAAAATTACTTTTAGTACATGTTAAAATTTCAGTCCAAACTTATATGTTTTACAAGAAGAATAAACAAAGAAGAAAAACTGGCAAGCAATGTCCATAAAATAAGGAATGCATAGAGAAATGTATCGTTTTGAAGATAAGTGGTCAAATTCCATTGTTTATTTCGTTCACAAACAGAAAACTGATTTGATGATTGCACCTCAAGAGTGGTTGAATATATATAGGTCTACAGTTGAAGACCAATTTGGAGGAAAAACTCATGAGCCTGAAAGAATCGTTATAGCAAGTTCTAGTACAGTCGCTACCAAATAAGGCAACGTATCAGGTGCAAACCAACATATCCGTGCAAGATATACAAACTTCAATCTAGGCCACACGATGTTGATCTAAGGGTGCGCTCAGGTGAGGTGGGAGGGGTGATTTGCAAAAGTGCTTCTAATCACCCTTTGCAAATCACCCCTCCCATCTTGCAAATCACCCTCCCACCTCACCTGAGCGTACCCTTAGATCAACATCGTGTGGCCTCGATTGAAGTTTGTATAGTTTCCACGGATAGGTTAGTTTGCACCTGATATGTTGCCACCAAATAAAAATCAAGATATTTATCTTTTTTATACTCCATACTGTTAGCTTTGTCCTGAGTCGAACTTGTCAAATTTGACCAAGTTTTACAAAAATATAATATCAACTATCTTACCAAACATATACTCCTACGTGGTATCAAAATATATTTCATGGTGGATTCAATGACATAAATATGGTGTTGTAGATGTTATATTTCTTCTATAAACTTGGTCAAAGATGAATAAGTTTGACATAGAACAAATCTAATAGAACATGTTAAATAACCAGGAGTAAACAAAAAAAAAAGGATCTCAACTAATTTTGCACGTTCCAAATGTGTACTCGATTGTCCTTAATTATTTGGTTTAGAATTCTGCCCATTCCCACATTGAATGTTATCTTCAGCACCACCGACAACACCTTTATTCTTCCTATTTTTAAATTGTTTTTTTCCAGGAACTACTATTCTAAATTGTGTAAACGAGCATGTGACAACTCAAGAAAACTGATAATAAAAATTTCGAGCAACAGAAAAAAAAAATGTGTTCTTTCAGGAGGCGCCCAAATCAACAACAATATAAAAAAAACGTTACTACTAGAAAATTAGGAGCAGACTATCGGGTAGGAGTTATGGTGCAGCAGAAGTTGATGGCATGCAGTTGATCTAAAAAAAAAAGTTTGATAGCAAAGCAGCAAGGCTAATTCGGCGCGAATCCCGCACCGCAAAGTCGCCTCATGATCGGTGGCAACAACGCTTCTGGTAACTGACGCCACTCGCTATAGATAGATAGATAGATAGATAGATAGATAGATAGATCACTCCCGATCGTCTGAAACTGGCTAACCAGAGGGACGGACGGCACGGCGGGGAGTGCATCGGCAAATTGGGTTCGCAGGGAAAACGACCCCACCCATCCGTGCTCGATCCACGGCGCATGAAGGAAGGCGACCCCTGTCTCGCTTGTCGGGGGATGCGCCCCCTGATCCGTCGCGGTGTCGTGCCCACCCCGGCCGGGCAGATCGGAGCATCATCCGGGTCGATCCGATTCCGGGCGCGGCTCGCTAGCTGCAGCCGAAAACGATCGATCGGTGCACGCGCGCGCGCCCGGGACGGGCAAATAAACCGGGGTGGCTGTTCGTTCGTTTAATTTCGTTGGTAGCGGGAAGAAATCCATGCGGTTTCGCGGCCAGTTCCCGGCGCGGGACACGCACACGCGCGGGAGCTGGTGGTGTCGCGCTGATCGGATCGGAGGGCGACGCGGCAGGGGCTCGCGCGGCTGTCAACACCGGCCCGGCGGATTAGGTCCTCGTCTTTATTACCATGACCGGCGCGCGCGAACGTACGTAGCCATCTCTACCCATCCAGCCGTAGTGCCCGTGCGTTGACGGCGCGGGCACCGCACGTCGTCCCTCCCTTCCTTGATGGCAATATGGCAGGGACTGCTCGTACAAGCACGAACACGAATCGATCGAGTGGCTATAGCTTGGTCTCTACTGCACGCCATGCCGGCCGGCTGACCGGCCTGGGCTCCCCGCGCCGCAATAACTCGTGTGCCGGTCTGGCCTGGCCCAGCCGGCCCGGCCGGGCCACGCGCGTACAGCAACGCCTGTGCGTGACGCGCGGAACTGATCCGCATCGTTGCGCATTGATCATGCGGCGTGGACGACGGCTTCGAGCGAGCGTGCGCGCATGATTGTGCGTGTCAGGATCCGAGACGCTAGCTACACTACAGCGTGTGTGCGGGACCATCAGTGCCCGGGGTGGCGTGGACGACGATCGCACTTGTGTGTTGGTGTGTTGGTGGCGTGGACGACGTCCGCTGTCGTGGAGACGCCGGAGGGCGCATGATATCATTGTTTTTTTTTCTCTTGTTTTTTTTAAAAAAAATAAAAGATGCGTGGTCTCTTCTTTGATTAGATGATGAGGTAGCTAACTCACATTTGTCCGTCCTGGTACTGGTAGCGCGTGAATATATATGTATGCTGAGCAATATTAATTATGTGTATATGTGGGCGATGGAATCTGAGTATACGGTGTGGGATGGTGGCAGCAGTTCTGCTTTGCTGAGAGGCGTAAAGTAAGGCATCGTTTAGCTCGAAATGGAATGGGGCTCGTGTAAAATGAGACAAAAGAATCCTACATGCGTGTCACCTCTCACCTTCTCAGTTTGACCAGGTAACCAGTTGTTTTATTTACGCTCGTCACATACAAAAAAGAGAAACCATGCACTGGTTTTTCTAACACCATGCTCTGTTCTCTCTCTCTCCCCCCCCTATACATATGGAGTACATATACTACTAGTGTTTTTTTTTAGCTCAAAACCTTTTGGGTTTGTCAGCCACTCAGCTCTCATCGCCCACTATATATACATAGGTTGTGTTTAGATGCAAAAGATCTTTTGCACTTACTATTCATTTCCCTCACAGAACACGCATCCCTAAAAATTCCTTTTTCAACTTTCCTATTCATCCCCTCACATAACACGCATCCCAAAAACAAAACATCTTTTCCCTTCATCAACTAAACATCTCTCGCCCCCTCGCTTTCTCCCTTCTTCCATTTCCTTATCGATGACCAGTTGTGGGGATTCACTCCACCCCTCTCCGTTTCTACATCTCCAGCGGCTAGCTACCAGCCAGTGTATGTATGCGCACCAAGGCATGGCGGAGTGCAAGAGCGGCGACGACGACGGCGGCCGGTCACCGTCCTCGTCGATGGACAGCAGCACCCACCCGGCGCTCTCCACCACGTCGTCGGGGTGCCGGCCGGCGAGCCGGAGGGACCTCAGCACCGACCTCCAGCTAGGGCTCAGCCTGTCGCCGGCGTCCTCGCTCCTGGCCGTGGAGACCAAGAGCATCCCTTCTACGCCAAGGTTTCTTTCCTTCGCCCGCAACTCCTCTTTCCATTCTTTTAATTAATTAGCTTTTGTGGTAGATGATATCGTCAGCAAGTCATGCATGCAAGCAAGGCTTCCCTTCAGAGAACAGATTAATTAGGAAGATCCCAGTCTAATTTGATTGATGACTCCTTTTCGTTTTTTTTTTTTTGGTTTGGATCGTGTTAGCACGTATTTCATTAAGAGGGAATTCGTTTTTTGTTGTTTGATGAATTTAATTTTGATTTTACATCTTAGACGAACCTCGATCTGCGATCATTTGTATGTAGGGGAGATCGGATAGGGGCTTCGAAAATCATCCGGTTATTTATATTGTTTTTGGACCTCTTCTCCCTCGTATAGATCACAGTATGCATATAGCCATGAGTTCATCAGCTTGGCCGGAGTTCTTTTCGAATAAGTTGCTGAATCAATCTCCTGATACACCTTAGATCGTGTGCTTTTTTTTTTTTGTTTCTCTATGATGCCTATGTACACACACAACAGATCTTTATTATATCTGATCATGTTTGAAGTTTGTTTCGCAACATTTTAGTAGCAGTTGCTAGTTGAAGAGAAACTGCGATCTGAATTCTCACGTGTGAAACGAACCGTCTTTCTCGAGGGAGTGTTTTGATCAAGACAAACGCTTGGTTTTACATCAAATTTTCCTCAATTTTCTCGAGGGAAGAAGCTTCTTTCATTTTAATGATAAGTTGAAAAGTAATTTTTACCCTTATTCGATCACTGCTATCTTCACAACAACTTTCAGATTTGTGTTGTCGTTTTCACATTTCAGAGATACTCTACACAGAATCCTCGATCCATATCCCAACAGTATCCTCCATCTAATTAGTTTCCTTGTGCACATCATCCGCATTTATTAACAACATTTTCAACACGGACGGATGATGGGCAGGAACCAAGTACTCCCTGATTGGCCGCCGATCAAGCCGTTCCTCAGAAGCGCCTTGGCAGCGTCAGCACGCCGGCGGCGGACACTGTTTGTGAAGGTGTATATGGAGGGCGTTCCAATCGGGCGGAAGCTGGACTTGCTCTTGCTGGAAGGGTACGAGAGCCTCCTCGCCAAACTCTGCCACATGTTCAAGACTCCCATCACCTGTAAGTATACATCCATCTAAGATCATTAGCCATTACTCCAAGTTTGTAAGGATGCGAAAACAACAAGAATGAGAAATCTTTTTGGGAGAATATGAAACGAAACCAGTAAGCCATCTGATGTATGCAGAAATGGATAAATCTGCATAATTGAGCGACAGAATGGATTGTAGTTATACCATGTCAACACTAGCTTTTCCTGAGATTCTAGCTACTAATATTTGCTAGCACCCGCCCACCAATTTCTAAATTCTTTAATTTTTGGAGGAGTTCCAGTCTCACATTAAATTTGAATAGATAAACTTAAGACATGCTGTCACATCTTGCTATAATATTATATTGTATGAATGTTTGCTGGTCGCTCTATAATCAATATGTGATATGATTAGATGCTGATGTTATGGAGTACCATCAACGAATTCCTCGCGAGAAGGCTGCACATGTCCTCACCTATGAAGACCAGGATGGAGACTGGATGATGGTTGGGGATGTGCCATGGGAGTATGTTTCTTTGATCAAATGATTAACTTGCAAGTTTCTTCAATTAAATGATTCACTTGCATTTCATATATTTTAGTTAATCATATCTCTGTTCATTGTTCTGGCAGGCTCTTCCTTGCAAGTGTAAAGAAACTGAAGATTGCAAGAACAGACAAGTGCTAGTTAGCAAGCTTATTCATGTGGTGCACTTTATATTTCTTCTTTTTATATAGGTTTAATGAGAAAGATTTTGCTGAACAGAGTGAGCATGTGAAGCTGAGGCTATACTAACTGTGTACAGTATACTTAAGAAAATCAGACCTTGTTACCTTCCTAGAAAAACCAAAATTCTGTATTTTATATGTTCTTTTTCTATTTTTTTTACTTGCCCTGTATATACCATGGCTATTCGTCAAAGAGCAGAGAATCTGTATCCCAAATGTTATCATTATATATTTTTTCTTGAAAGTATAGAGTATTTGCAGAGCTCTTCTTTTTCATTTAGTAATACAGTTACAAACGTTGTTAACAAGGTATATGGGCTACAGAAAAACTATACCATCTCTTTGTATAAGTATTGAAAGAGTGGGCCACATGGAGAAGAGATATTTTCACCCATTCGCAAAACCCAAATATTTCCCATTTTGTATAAATCCTATTGAAAAATGAGTGGAACAACTTGTACTACCATTTTGATATTGGGATAGCTTGATCTCTGGCTTTAACTGTTTGAAAGTATCATACTGTCATTACTCAAATTATTTAATAAAATCTAGTATTACCAAAACGTGAGACACCTAGAAAAAAAAATCATAACCGCACTTGTTATGAAGAAAAAAGTAGTGGGGGAACATACAAGTATGGTATTTGTACCCTTGTAGCATATGCTTGTCTCCAAGTCCATTGACAAAGGCATGGCCCACTTCCTGTTCAGTGTTAAATCAATAGCTCTGTAATTCCATTTTAGTAAAAACTTGATATATGGAGACACAAAGCTTAAATAAAGTTAATCTACCTACAATATGTGACACTTATATCCCTTTATTTATGCTACATATGCTGATATGCAACTCCAAGTAGACACAGGAAAAAATAAATAATAAGCTTAAACAGATCTTGCCTTCCTAATGTGAAAGAATGCTACAACTCGGAACTTCAGTCTGAGGCCTTTGTCTGACAGAAGAGAATGTGCTCCAAATATAATCAAATCACAATCCAATTGCTGCAACAGATGCTGTGCTGCCTTGTTTTCACCTTTTGATGTGTAATTCAGCATATTGTTATGGTAATCTAAGTATCTAACTATGAGGAACACTTGTATCGATCATGTTATTGGTAATATATAACTGCTATTCACTTTGTGTGTTCTTTACTAACATAGGAATAAACTTGCTCGCATATTTTTGGATCATATCCTGCAGAATCCCTGGCCGGATGTTCATGAAACATTTGAGTATGCAAAAACCTGTAAACTGCATGTATGCCAAAAGGTTAGCGAGCTTTTCTGCCTGTCAAGTTCATCCGTCATCCTTGAGCCACCATAAAGCTCGCCTTTGCTGAAGTACAGATGGCGTAGGGGTTTGGTTCTCACTGTTGACTAAGCTGCGGCCCCTCTCCTTCCTTAACTCCTGGAACAGCATCCAGCTACGCACCTCCTTTGCCTCCTCCAATCTTCCATGTGATGCATAAATATTAGCAAGCACGACATAATTCCCAGGATTTCCTGGTTCAATAAAAAACAGCTTCTTAGCAACCTCCTCTCCCATCTCAAGGTCCCCACAGTTCATGCAAGCTGAAAGTAGTGCTCCAAGGACAGATGCATCTGGCTTAACTCTCATCTGGTCAATAAATTGCTTTGCCTCATTGATAAGGCCTGCTCGCCCAAACATGTCAACCATACACGCATAATGCTCAGTCCAAGGTGTGATTTTATGAACTTGAGTCATGGAATTGAAGTACTTGCGTCCTTGCTCAACAAGTCCGCTGTGGCTACAGGAAGATAGAACGCTGACAAATGTGATGTGGTCCGGATGGATGCCATTCTCCAGCATTTTCTCAAATATTTCAACTGCCTGCACTCCATGTCCATTCTGCTGCAGTGCAGTGATAATGGCTGTCCATGACATTATACACATGCGATCTTCTGCTACCTCAAATGCGCGGAGTGCATCGTCCAGGCTTCCACATTTTGAATACATGGTGATAAGCGAGCTGGCAATGCCATCTCTGTCCAAGAACCCTGTCTTGACTACAGAGGCATGTATGCTTGCTCCAAGAGACCGTGACAGCACACATGCTGATGCCTGCAACGCAGTAGCGAAGGACACATCATCCGGCATGACACCATCCCTGACCATGGACTGGAACAACATACAAGCCTCCTCGAAGCGACTCTCATGTATGCAGGCAGAAATGACAACATTCCAAGTGACAACATCCCTGCAATCCATAGCATCGAACAGAACCAAAGCTTCCCGTGAGCATCCACACCTGGTGTACATGTCAAGAAGCCCGTTGCTAACGCAAACTGCGCCCAGCTCCAGCCCTACCTTAGCAGCGCACGCATGCACCTGGCGACCAAAGTCCACATTGCCCGCCGAGGAGCAAGCGCTCAGCGCGCCAGACACGCTCACCTGATCCAGAGGCACCACCTCCCGCCCCTGCCCTGCCAGCTCCTTGAACACCCACAGCGCTTCGAGGCACATCCTGTTCCTCGCGTAACCAACGAGGAGCGCGTTCCAGGACGCCCCGCCCCGGGTGGGCATTTCGTCGAACACCATCCTGGACGCCGCCATGTCCCCGGCCTTGGCGTAAACGTTGACCAATCCGGTGCAGACGAACACGTCGCGGGGAGGCACGACCTTGGCGGCGCACGCGTGGACCTGGAGGCCGCATAGGGTCGGGAGGCCGGCGGCACAGGCAGCGAGGACGGCGGAGATGAGGTGGGGGTTGGGGCGGAGGCGGAGTCGTCCACCACGGCAGGCGCCTGAGAAGAGCGCGAACGCGAGGTCCGGGCGCGGCCGCGCGAGGGCGGAGACGAGGACCGCGTAGGTGCGGAGGTCGGCGCTGGCAAGGTGGGCGCGGAAGGCGGCGAGCGCGTCGGCGAGGCGCCCTGCGGCGGCGTAGAGGGAGACGAGCCGCGTGAGGAGGGCCGGGTGCGGGTTCGTGGAGGAGGAGACGACGATGAGGCGGGCGTGTAGCTGCTGCGCGGCGTGAGCGGGGTTGGAGTGGCGCGCTCGCCGCCGCAGCGCCGAGAGGGTCAGCTCGCGGACGCTGCTCGCGCTCATGCGCGTGGTGGTGTGCAGCCGGATGCACTGCTGCTGCTGCTCGCCATCGGATTCGGCTCGGCGTGGCGCGGGCGCACGGGTTGCCATGGGCTCCTCATTGCAGCCTGCGTGTTGGGTTGGCGGCCCAACTCAACTCGAGGTGGGCTGGGTTAGGGGGGGGGGGGGGGAGTTTCTTTTTCTCTTTTTGAAATGGTTGGGAGAGTTTTTTTTTTAAAAAAACGACACCTCCGAAGGACTGAGCCAACAGATATTGAGATTCACGAAGTCACCACAGGTGCCTCGCTGTCGACGGGAACGCCGCCTACCACCAAATGCATAGCACCGGTAATCCCGAAAAATATGCACAAGGATTTGAATCCTGGTGGGTAGGTTCCATCCCAAAGAACCCAACCTGCTTCTTCGGCAACATCTAAGACCTACATTATACAATCATGATTAGTGAACAACTATCTAATATCTAAATTGAACCAGCAAACAACTAGGAACTGAAACTTTCATATGCTAAGTAAATGATTATTTATGGCTTAATTGAAGCCGCAAAGAACTAACCTGCCTACATAGTAGGATGTGTTTGGTCGGACTTCTGGCCGTGACTTTTCACTTTTGCCTCCAAAACCCAAAAGTCAACCAAATGGCTGTCCAAAAGCCCTTAAGCAGTGAAGGCACACATACGCAACAACACAAGGTCTGGCAGCAGCCACGCAGATAGAGATTTGGTGATTATATGAATCATGTCACGTTCCTGCCCCCCTGTATGGTTTCTTTGGTCGTAGCCTACGAGTATGCTCTCTCTAGCATGGTACGACGGCGTGAGGATGGATTTCTTGAAATTAAAGACATAACTTGTTGTTGTGTAAGTGTACATATTACTATATATAAAAAAAGTGCACATATTACTTGTTGGGCCCTCTTCTCCTATGCCCCCCCGGACGTTGCCTCTCTGACTCTCTCGCATGGAGCCAGAGCCGGCCTGCGAGTTCATTAGTCCACGGCCTGATGGCGTGGTCACATGTATGCTTTGAACAGTCGCACGCAGCTCGGCCGGCACCGCCGGCACCGGGGTAGGTTCCTCTCATGCTCGTGCCAGCACCCGCAGGGACTTCCTATTCATTTTATGGAAGATGGATATGCTATCTATCTTTAAAGCCCACTAAAGCCCAGTTAGGTTTGAAATACTTAACTTCAACATTTTCGTTCAATATGTTAACATTGCTACTCATATTGTTCAATATTACGGTTCAGTAAGTTCAACATTTCAATTCAACGTGTTGAAACTGAAATCACAAATTGTGAATCCGGTGTCACCAAATGTTGAAACTGGAAACCAAAATGTTGGACATCTTCATCTCCGAGAAGCGGCGGTGCGCCAGCAGGGCGTGCGGGCGGCGGCGCCAGCACTCCTCACGGTCAGCAACGCGTGCAGGCTGGTGGCGACGTGGGCAGCCTCAGCGGCGCAGAAGGGAGGGGTGGCGCCGCGGCGCTAGCACGCTGGCTACAGCAGTGGCGGCAGCAGCGCAGCAGCAAGGGTGGCACGGGTAGTCAACAGGGCATGGGGCGGCGCCGGGAGCAAGGGGAGTGGCGGTGGGAGCAAGGGGATGGAGGGGCTGGGGAGAGAGAAGAAGGGTTTAGGGTTGGTGGTAGGATCCAAGTGGAGAGGTTTTGTAGGAATCTCAAACATTCAAAGATGAAGAAGCTAAGTTCTTTTGCGAAGATGAATAGAAAATCCCGCAGCCGCAAGAGGCGTGATTGGTCGAGACTATTTCTGTCTTCTTTTTTTTCTAGCTTCTTCCGTTGGGTGCTTGGGTTATCATTTCGACTTTAGCATTAGCAGACCACCAAACCCATGATCTTGGAATGACGAGTTAAAGAGTGACACGGTGCACACGTGATTTGTGGGTGGGGAGTCGCTCTCTGGGCTGTAGCTAATGCGGCGGCTTAGATGGAGCCGTCCCCAAGTTTTGAACTCCTCTCGTTAGTTTAGAAAATAGTCATTGCTCCCCTTGGAGCAGCCACAGTACTACGAGAAAAACGATGATCCAGATAGAAAGACAAACTTTAAGTATTTTTCTTCAATTGCGGAGCGCGAGCGTACAATACTATCATATACTAGTAATTGAAAAAGACTAGTGTATGTAAACATCATACGGTTGAGATTAATTGTATATGCGAGTAGTATAGCGATATAGGGGTAGTCTATGAAAAACATTCAATGCCATTAGTCCAATATATACAATAATTTTAATAATATTTATGTAATATCTTACTCATTAATAGTTTTTATGTTTCATTATTATTAATTATTATTTTGTATCACAATAGCGAGTGAACCTCATTATTTACATTATTATTAAAAATAAGTGAAGTGCAAATTACTAATCTATCCTCTGGCCAATACTATGTATACTAGTGGATAGTAGTATTATGCACCGTAAAAGAGCTCGAAAAGTAGACCTCGAGAACTCTTCATTCATCGATGCTCAGCTAGTAAAAAGTTAATTCAATGCTAGTTTGCTTCCTTGTGCTACAGTGAGGAAGGTATATTTGTCTCCGGTACTGGACAGTGCGTCGATGCTCGCCTTTTGCAACGTACAAAAGGCGATGCTAGTTTCACAGATGTGGGTTCTGTAAAACAAGATTCAATTCAAGAATACAGCCACCTTGAAATCGCACGTATGCATCAATATAGTGACGGATCTGGAAAATCTCTTACTATAGCTTGTTCTTTCAAGCTTCAATGGCTATTTTTTTTGCGGGTCAATAGCTATGAATTTGTAATGGCTATAAATTTGTAGAGGCTTAGGAGGGGCTCTGTGCTTCTAGCAAGAATGAAAGATACATCCAACAAATAGTAAACAGAGTTAAACGACCAGGGCCCAGGATAACTCATTTTCAAGTACATATGCTCATAACTTACCCACCCAATGTTTCTCGTGAAAACAACTATCTATTTGTCCCACTTTATTATCAAATATATACAAGTATTTGTTTTTTTAAAAAATACATGTGGTCAAACAACACTAACTCTTTTTTTTTGAGAACATGCAGAAGAGCTGCGTATCTTTATATTAAGAAGAAAGTAACACATGGAGGTTACACATGGGTCTTTTACCGGGCACACGCACACGGTTTACAAGGAAACTAATGCAAGAACTCTCTCTTAAGAAAAACAACAACCAAAAATTAATCTAAAACAACAAAACCCCCGGAGATTATGCTGCCAAAGAGCCGACACTAACTCTTTTTTTCAAAACAAAAAAAAAATTACACTCTCCCACATAAAAATTTCGTTACTTGTTTTTTTAAGAAAACCATATTGTCTAACTCTAAAAGTTCCTTTGATAATATAACATGTACGCAGAGAAAAGGTGAACATTAACTATAACAAAGAACGCTCTCGTGTTGAATCACAATCATCACTCGCCGACCCACACAAGATGAGCCGAGACGAGAGCCCTCCGGCCAGCTACTTTCCTCACACACGTACGTGTATAAATCCCCACCACCACCCTTCGCGCCCCTGCCAGGCTGCCACGGTTGCCCAAGCTATTTAGTGTGGACACACCAAAACGGCCAGTTGTTGGAAGAGGAAGAGGAGCCACCTCGACGGAGCAAGATGAAGGAAGGCACGGCTAACTGCGTCGACATCCTCATCGCCATCATCCTCCCACCTCTCGGCGTCTTCCTCAAGTTCGGCTGCAAGGTACGCGCTTGTCTCCCAATTCCAGCGCCTCATCATCATCAGTTTCAACCCGGCGATATGATCTCCTAACTCATCTTCCGGCCTGGCTCCAGGTCGAGTTCTGGCTCTGCCTCTTGCTCACCCTCCTCGCCTATCTTCCGGGGATCATCTACGCGATCTACGCCATCACCAAGGACTAGGATCCTCTTGCTAACATGTACAGGGAGAAAAGGTGATAACGAACTTACCAACGTCCTGCTCAATCCTTCCTTCTCTGCTATAGTCGATTGGGCGCTTAAACAAGCGGTGTCATGGATAGGAACTGGCTGCGTACTACATGCATACTAATTTCTTTCTATGCCGTTTATCTCTGGACGCAGGAACCGCGCGCCCACAGGATGTGGCAAAAATTGCTTCCCGGAGTATTTTAATTTGGAGACTGATTGTCAGCTGTCGATATGCTACTATGGAACCAGCTTTACTTTCTTGATTCGTGTCAGTGGATCTGTCTGATTGTATTATTTGTGGATCCCATGACGATACAGTATTTCGTGTGAAAATTTTCTGCCAATTTGTACTGTGGAGTATTCAGTGAACTGTGTAAATTTGTCTCAATCTGTGAGAAAATATATTGGCTCTTTGTTAGTTGTCACCTTGATGAAAGTTCTGTTCAACACAGAGAGATAAGGATGAAAGTTGTTATCTCGAGTCCTTGACTCATGCATCTGCAGGTACCATAGAGAGAGAAGTGCTTTAAGGGCATCACGAGTGTACAGGGTCGTTCCACCCTTAGCAATGGGTCCCACGCTGACTTAATGCTAGAGCTCTTGTGTATAAGACCGATCCGGTCTTAAGGCAGGTCCGCTGGTGGGTCTCGTTTGGGATTATAAAGGCTAGAGCACGCGAGAGGAGCAGTGCACGCTGCTATTGTTGCGCACAGAAGACTGTTGCTGCTGAATTTTTTATACCATGAGGTCGGGTCATAAGCTTGAGGCCGGGTCTCATGCTTTTTGCTTAAGGGCTCCTCTTAGGACCCCTCTTCTTATGTATGAGGTCGACCTCAAGGCCCCTAAGACCGTCTCTATTCCCCACACTACTGGTGTCCTAAGAGAAAAGAAAAGCAAGTGACTCTAGCTCGAATTATTCTTTCTTCGATCTATACTATCAGTAACTATAAAGAACAAGTAAAATTAAATTGAGAACGTTTATCAACCAAATCGGATCCATCGTACGTCTCACCTTAGAGTTAACGCTTTTCTCTGGCTTTTGAGTTGTTTTTCCTTTTCCTTTTCTTGGAGTGACCATTCCGCCGGGTTGCAAGTCACATTGTTGTGTTTATTTTTCTCTTTCACTGTTGAATGACCTTTTGCTTTCTCTTTCTCCTAATAAATCTCTTGCCGCCCTTTCAGGAAACAAAATAACTCTATCTCTATCACCTTTCTGATCTTTAGTCGTTAGGGTGGATTTATAGTATAATCATTGAGAGCACCTGCTAGTGTAATACCACTATCTGAGATCTGAATGTCCGCCGTCGGTCATCGACCATATCCTTGTTTTGGTTGAACCGAGCAACAAGAAAATACGCTTCGTGACCCACCAAGCCCTTTACCGTGCACAAAAAAAGAGCTCCATGCAACACAATTAGCAAAACTGTTTTGAACTGGCTCTGCTTAAGTAGTTTAAATCCTTTTTTTCTTCTTTTTTTTAGTATAATCAGCAACGCGGAGTCTCGAGCTGGCCTGTTAGAGGCTGCCGCATTTGGAGTGCACGGGTGCTGGAGTCGGTGATCAGTCGTCGACGTGCCAGAGACATTCGGATTTTGCCATTTATCATCATAAATGTTGATTTTGTAAACTTGATTTCCTTGCCATTACGTCTCTTTTTCTGCTTTTTAATTCATTTTCCTAGGCTAGTAAAAGGATGAAAATGCCCTCTAGCCCTCTGCATCTCGTCACCATTGTTTGTTCCCGTGAGACGCCGGCACACCGCCATCCTGCCAGCGCCACCGACGCCTGCCTCTCACCTCACTGCGGCATGCCTTGGCGTCACCGGCCCGGGCCGCCGCCCGTTTCTCCCCACACTATTGCCTCGGTGACGCAGGTGCCTGTGCAACCGTGCAGGTGCGGAAATGAGTTCGAAATCATGCAGCAACCAAGTTTGCAAACGATAAACAGAAAGAAATAATCAGAAGCAAGTAGCATGTCGTCGTCGTACAGCACGGGCTTGACAATGACAGCTTTTAAACGTTGACGATGGACGGCTTCGTGCTAGCAGATACGATAGGCAAGGCAACGACTTCTCCGCAACGGCGGCCTGTCGAACAGAGTCGCGGCCTTTGCGAGGAACAGCCGTATGACGAGAGGAACTGCTGGTGCAGAAGTTGGCGAGGGTGTTGCAGCCTTGCAGGTCACAATTGGTGAGGGTCCCGATCAGATCGGCAGATGCACCCATATAGCCGAGGGCACCTTTGTCCTTTCACTGGTCTAGAAAACAGAAAATCAACTAAAAAACATAAAAAGAGACATGTTATAAGTGGTGAATTTGTGAAGCCAGTGTTTACAATGATAAACTTGTAAAGCTCAATGTTTGTAATGACAAAAATCCAAATTTCCACCATCGGCTCATGGACAGAAGTGGCTTCCATGCTCGTCCGGGAATAGGACCGGATAGAGCCGGTTCCATTCATCTAGTGGCAGCGACATGGTTGGCCAGAAGCCTAGGAGTCTTGTCCCCTATATTTTTACTTGATCTTTTCTAAAGTAGAGGCGTACACGAGACACGGACGTGATAGGTATAGCTGGTAGATAAGGAAGCGCGGTGGAGAGAAAATATTTAGTATTTGGTAGAAATATTTCAACTCGTAATTTCGATGGATCTGCAGCCCTTCACATCTCTCTTGTCTCTTATAGGCGGGTCCAACATTAGAGGTATAGTGAGTCCAATTTAGGTGAGATATTTTTTTAGTTCTACTCGTTCTTTATTATATTTTGTATTAAAAAACCCTAATAATGAGTTAACATCTCAAAAAAGAAAAATAACATAAACGTGCCTATGCAACTATACAAGGCCTCGAAATCCCATGATCTGGGGGTGACCAGTCAAGGAGTCTGCCAACTTCTCCTGATGTCTAGGTATGGGTTGCTAGCACACGGTTTTGTAGCTAATGCTGCGACTCCCCCCCTGGGTACAGACCCAAAAGATTTTCAAACGTTGTGTTGTGTGTGCTCTCGATCGCCATAATTGGCTGGGTGTGCACACACATATCCCGGCTTGTGGCTTTGGTTGTGCCGCGAGAGAGGATAGACCGGAGCCACCTATTGCTACCCGGAGCAAGAGCATCATGTCGGAGGTCATGGCGAACTACATCGACATCATCCTTCCCCTGCACGACATGCATCTTTGTTAAGTTCGGTTGCAAGTAGACATGAGCCGATAATGCATTTCGCGGGTATGGGCTAAAATTTCTGACCCTGACATAAAACATGGGCGTGCAAGTGTCCATATTATTCATGTGAAACAAAAAAACCCATCCGAACCGGAGAAGATCAGGTCTATTTCAAGTACCTGCTCCTCGCCTGATGCTTCTCGTCTCTCTACACTTTGCACTCATCTGTTCTGACTCCACAAACCGATCAAATCTGATCCTGACTCTAGCTCGAGTTCTAGATTTGCCTCCTGCTCACCTTCCTCGGCTACCTCCCAGGCATCATCTACATAGTCTATGCCATCACCAAGTTGTAGCATGGAAACAACAACAACAGTTCGGCTCGAAGGAGAGATGTCCATTAGGTTCTTTCTGCAACCGATTGGCCATGTAGAATAGCTAGCCTGGATGCCGGTTTCTGCATAGTGTGTACCCTCTGACGCGCTGTTGACGACACCTGGATGCCGCAGAAATCAGCGTTGGATGAGGTGGTATGCCAGACTGGAGATTTATTATCAGCTGTTGAGCTACTACCGGTCGACCTTTTCTTGCTTCGTGCAATCCAGCCTGTGCATTTCCTGATGGCCTCAGAGTAGATGCAGCGTCGTGTGTGATGATCCTTGTACCCTGTCAATCAGTTGCTATATAATGTAGCATGCATGTATTTCTTCTTAAAACCGAAGAAACATACTCCATCTTGTTGCTAAGTTGAAAGGGCTAGCTCTCAACTCGTTGGACATGGACACCGTAAAAAATTATGTATCATTTTGCATTATACTAACACAAAATCTATTGTCTCATTTTAAGCCAAACCCCAAAGAAAAGAATGAAAAAAGTAACAACTGGATCGAGGAATTAACATCATGGATTGAGAAATTAACATCCTGAACTCCGGCGATGCATGGCATTCTGATGACCTTGGGCATTCATACTACATGTGCTGTCGGTGTTTGAAGGAGCTCCGGAGAAGGGGGCAGTTAGACGGGGAAGACAATGGGGGAGTCAGAGGTGGGTGGCTGGAAACCCCCAGTGGGTAGTGTCGGGAGTAGGGGCACCATTGTGACATCCCAACGAATCTGGGCTAGTGTGGCGCAGGCTGCAGGCGGATCCAGTGCTGGAAGCCACCGGAGATGGACAAGAGGGTAGGACGGGGCGTGACGCGGTAGGAGAAGAGGGAGAGGGGATGGAGGAGGGCAGAGTAGGCGTGAGGAGGAGATAGGAGAAAGGACGACATAGTAGGCGTGGGGAGGAGAATGAGGAGGGCCGACGTTGGGGAGGATGGACGGCACGTACGTGCGACCGATTGGGAGGCAAGGTGAATGGATGGGAGCGAGAGGCACTAGTCGTGAGGAAGAAGATGGATGGACATGAATAGGCACAAATCGCATGAGGAGAAGATGATAAGGCTGTTCCCAACCTAAGTGGTGTCTATGTGTGCCATGTCATATAAACACTACTTAAAAAACTATAATGTCCAATGCATCACATCTATCAAGAGTCTAATCTAAATAATTAATTAGCCACCTCATTCACTTTTTTCAATGCATTCTATTGACCAATCATCTTACTTTCTACAAAATATGTAGACACTACTCTCTCCCAATGCTAATATTAACAGTGTCTAGTGCATTGATTTTCGCATAGACAATGGATCTCATGCAAGACTCAGTTTTTTCCCATCTCTCCTCTCTCTTATTTAATACATGACATATGATGTAAAAATCTTATGTGGCACTATAAGGGCAGTCCCATTGCTAGAAACTACCATAGTTTCTATACTTTAGGACAGTGTCCAAGAAACTATCTTCTACAATGTAATTTTGTATCATAATATCCCATGGACCACTTGTCTCTCTCACATATAATCTTGGTTTGTGTGAAGACTTGGTTTCTTCATTTTTTCCCATCTCTCTTCAATAAATATCCTGTCACATCAGCATTTTGCTTACATGGCAGCATAATTAATGGCTTAAGACTCTATAGTAGAGTCTGCATTTGGACTGTCTTAATTAATTCTATGGACACCATCCTATTAGAAGGGTTGGGGATGGCCTAAGGTGTAGATGTGGGACCCACACGAAGAGACTGCGGTCTCATTTGTGTTTTACAGAAAGCGCTTTGCATTTAGTTGCCTCCTTCCAGTTGCCTTACGGACTTACGTGAAACTTCGTTTTTTTTTCTATTCACGGGCTATGGGCCAGCCCCGCCCTTTATTTGTGGCCAGGCTTTCCGGGCTGGCCCGGCCCAAAAACGTCCCGCAGGCCCAGGCTTGGGCCGTCGCCTCAGCCCGTAGGCCAGCCCGGTCCGCCCCGGTGGAAGGTTGGCCGGGACTGGCTCGGCTCGGTTTTTACCAGGCCACCCTGGACCTAGGCCCGGGCCAGACCGGGCCACCCATTTATACATCTATAGTTGCAAATTGCGTGTGGTCCTCAAAATTTCAGCCCAGCCAAGGCACACAATAAGCCTCGACTATCACCAATGTAATCCCGGGGTCCACAATTTAGTCGGCAAATCCATTATTGACAATCAATGCGCTACGCGTCGATGGCGTCATAGCCCAGTCCAACATAATATGATACTTGTAGTTTCAGATCACCATCATCCACCGCAAATTGGAGCCTGAGCAGATAAAAAAACATTGATTGCAGGCCGTGTCGAGTCAAAATTGATCCTTCACTTTGGACTGGGCTGGACTAAAAGAGGCCCATATGAGATAATGAGGGCGTGGCCCACTCTACCTCCTAGCCCAAACCTACTTATAACTTTGGACTGGGCTGGACTAAAAGAGGTCCATATATGAGATAACGAGGGTGTGGCCCACGCTACCCTAGCTCAAGCCTCTGCAAATCGACACCGGCGGTACGGCAGCGACTGCCCGGCGCCGCCGCTTTGTCCGCTCCGCGACGCTGCTCCCTCGCCTCCGCGCCTCTTCCTCCGCCAGCATAGCCGCGCCGCTCTCTTTCCCCGCGCTGGTCCAGTGCCCCGTCTCTCTCTCTCTACCTACCTTCCCAAGCTCTCATGTGCCCCTGCCTAGTTGGCGAGGCTCGGGCGGCTAGACCTTGTGTGGCGCTGCGCGGATGAGTTCCGGTGGTGAAGTGGAGAAGAAGATAATTCCTTGCTGGGTTCCATCTATCAAATTCATCTACATCCAAATAATGGCTTTGGTATCGTAACCCATTACCTAGTCTGATTTGATATTTAAGCCAATTCAATGCCAAACTTTCTAATATCTGCATCCAAAGATTCCAAGTAGTTTTGTTTATTCTTCTTTTAGGTGTTGCCTGATGCTATCATGCTAGGTCTGCGGTTACAGTTTGATGAACCTGGATGCCTCTCTATTTTGGAGTTACAGTTGTGTAGTTGTTATGCATTATCAGATCGTAGCTACCTCTGCAGCTGCGTTTGGTACTTTGCACAACAAAGTCTATTGTTTGTCTAACTTGTAGAATCACACACTATTTTTGCAGTCACAACTATTTATTGATTTATACTCAGTATTTTAGTTGCGTCAACGATGTCACACTTTTTTAGATCGATATGATTCTAGCGTTAATAGTCTATTGCTATAGTTGCAGGTTCATTGTAACAAGAATGAACTTAGCTTTAGCCAAAGTTTCTATCCGATATTTTCAGAAGATGCTGAAATTGTTCAACTCTCACTGGTCACTGTTGCAATATCTCTGCTTGCAAGGCTAGATACAGGATGAGGCAATGATGAATCATGATCAGCCTTCCGCCAAAGACAGGTGTGGGAAAATTTGGAGTGGGATGCAATTACTCAAGGACACCACTGAAAGCAAGCATTTCCTCCCTACTGGACTTGAAGGGTAATCCTATCTTGAACATATTGCCCTTCTTTTCATATTCATTGCTTCCAGACCTTTTTTTTTTCAATACCTGTATGGATGATTCTGATTGCCATGCAACAAAGTTTGCATGGGGCATTGTAATGATTATATGCCCCTTCCATTGCAGCATTGACACGCTTCTTGGAGGTGGCCTGCGCCAAGGACAGTTGACAGAGGTTACGGGACCATCATCTTCTGGTAAAACACAGGTGAGAAAATGAATTACCATTTCTGCAATCAATACCACTTGGTGTGATTGTTCTGGAAATAGCATGGGCTAACATAAGCATACTATTGTTGATTCCATGTACGCCATTGCAGGTTTGTCTACATTCTGCTTCACTTGTTGCAGCGAAGCATATGGGGGTCGTTATGTACTTGGATACTAGTAACTCCTTCTCTCCCAGCCGCGTTGCTACCATAATTGATGGGTCTTCTGACGTATTTGGTCAAAGAGGTAGCCAATCAACCACATTTCTTCCATGTTCTTTGCTTTTGTCATTCAGTGAGTTTCCATAACTGTTTGAATTCTTAAGGTGTAAATAGAAATTTCTTCTTGCAATTAGTTAGCAAAAGCTTTACCATGTGTTGTATATATAGCTTATGATCTATAGTACTAGGTTTTGACTTGCAGCCAAAGGACATGAGGCTCAAGAGTGTCATGAGAAGCATCATCTGTGAGTCTGTGTTTGATATATTTGCTTTGTTTGAAGTATTACATCAACTTGAAGGCTCTCTGCTGAATGACAAGGCAAGTATGAAGGAAGTCTTCCATACGATTTCAGATTCCATATCAAATACTTCTATCACATGGCTCATGCTTAATAGGTAAACAATGGTGGTAGCAAAATTTGCTTGCTTATCATTGACTCGATATCATCGTTACTTGCTCCCATCATTGGAGGCAAGTATCCACAAGGTACTTGCGTAGCCTTTTCTACAATTTGTTGTCTGCCCCCCTCTTGGCATATAAGCTGCAATTTAGCATTCTAGCCTTACAGCAAGTAAATTGGATTTAAACTGGAATTTCGATAGCTTGAGACAAATTAGAGGTAGGAACCGAATGAACCGGAGCAGTCTGTACAACAGAGCTTATGAATTTAGGTATATATGTAATAACAAATGTTATGATGCAAGTGTTCATTTATATGACTTGTCATAAATTGAATTTATCTTTATTAATTTCCTAAATTGATACTCGCTGCGTTCATTCTTCCTTTGATGGAGTCATTAATTCTTTCTGCTGCTTTCTATTCTTTCCTTTGAACCTCTTTTTATAAACTAACAGGGCGGTCGATGATGATATCAGTGGCAATGATTCTAAAGAAGCTAGCAGATGAGCATAACCTATCTGTTCTGGTATTTTTTCAACTCTAGTTTTTGGGGACTGCTACATGCTCTGTAATGAGCACATTTGGAACTACATATTTGTAAAAATATCATGATGAGCAACCATCCAACTCTAGCTCATTTGGTGTACGCATCCCCCACCTAGATTTAACTTCTCTTTGGGTCAAAATTGCGTGTTCTTGTTCTTATTAATGCGAAGAATATATAGGTATAAGGTATTCTTGTTGGGCTAATGCATGTATTCAGCCTCTTTATCCAGTTCATTCCACAAACACACTTTTGGCAAACACTGTAAAGTGTGAACAAAAAGGTGGTCTTAGATCCATTCATCCATTTACTTTTTTGCCTTGAGTCCAGGTAACCAATCATACGGTTTCTGCTGGCAATGGAGCTGTCAAACCTGCACTAGGAGAGAGCTGGAGAGCTGTTCCACATGTTCGCCTTGTGCTATCTCGTGAATGTGGGAGCAATATCTGCACAGCAACTGTGCTGAAGCACACACTAAAGGTATTTCCTTTGTGAATTCTTAGTTTTCATTGCTACATCAGTAGTCACTATAGAAATTGCATAGATAATAAACAAGCAGTACCATCTTGTTAATTAAACGGATGAATTGTCATGATATTCAGTAGTATTTGATAAACTCACCATTACAGCATTATTAAACTTTGCCCTATCACACTGTGTGTGTATAATGCTTTGTATACGCCATGCTTATTTGGTCAAGAGAATCCTTGTGTCCTACACAGTTTCTGATTTATGCTGCGAAAGCAACAACATTCAACAGATTTTGTTCAAAACAAACAAAACATGTGAGCAATAGATTCACTAGTACTTTTCGTTATACTTATGAAAACTCCTGTAGAGAGTAGTGATTCGGTGAATGATATATGCAGCTTTTCCCCTAAAAATTGAAATGCAAATTTTGACCCTAAGCTACCCACCACGGGCAAGAACCAGCCAAGGAACGGCGGGCTACTTCCCACAGCTACTCGCTTAGCTCACTGCCCCAGGACCGTGACAATGAAAGGCACGCATTATTGCTGCTGGTGCTGTTACTGTTGCCTCCTCCAAAGAATGGTTCCCATTGATCCTGTGCAGATCCTCCCATCTGTTTTGCAATTCCTTCTGGGATGATAGTCTACTTTATTGATCATCATGCTCAGTCTTGCGGGTTTTGCTGCTAATCATAATTTATCAGCAATGGATTTTTTATATAGCTGGGGGAAATAGGTGGATTGTTTCCTGTTTCACTAGGCATAAAAAAGCGGCTAGCTAGCTTTGCCGCCAAATGGTGGCCATTCTCTTTGAAATCTGGATAGCAAAATAGGCATTTGGATGGATGAAAATTGTTGCTGCGATGGTTTGAAGCAACTATTTTGCCTCTGCTCAGCGTATTTTCATGTTGTCTGTTTTTCCTGACCTTGTTACTTCCGCAGGCTTCTGGCCGTACTGCAAAATTTGTGGTACCGAGCTGATCTAAGAGTTAGGCGGATGATTGGTCGTTCAAGACCCAATGAACTTCATCTACAGGGAACTTGTGTGCGTATTTACTAAGTTAGAGTAGCCCAGTACCTTCTTTTTTTTTTGCAACGAATTGTAAATAAATGTATCATATCCTGTGAAAAGTATGTGTTTGATCTTTCTGTTTTCAACCCATACCGAATCTGATGGACACATTATGCCAAAATCCATTGCTGCTTCCATGTTTTTTTCCCGAACAATTCGCTTATGTTCAAACTTAACCCATAGTTCATTACACACAAGGTGATGCCCGACATGCCGGGGTTTGGAAGCACAGAGGGATGAGAGAGTAAGAGAAAATACACAAGAAAAAGGGGAGAGCAAATTTTTTTCGCGACCGTAAGGGGAGAGCAATTAAAATCGTGAGCGCAAGAAGTCAGCCCAGACCCCCCCATTGTTGGGAGAGACGTCTGTATCTCCCGCTCCATTGTTCCATTGTTGCGACTGTTCGCCTGATGGTTTCTTGAGTGGGAATGCTCATATGGTAAAAAATCAAAGCATTGCGAGTTTTCCAAATGTGCCAAAGAATCAACAGCATTACATCGGTCCGAACCTCCTCAGGGAGCTCCAGGTGCTGGCCAAGACACTCAGGATGTCTAAAGTTCCCAGGATTGGCGTCAACACCAATGGCTCTCCAGAATTGCTGCTTCCATGTAATAAATGACTGCTGCACCAAAAGTCATTGTTACCTCCATGTTTACCGATTATTGTCGATGGAAATTATATTTGCACCATCGTAACAATGACAGTACTTTCCAAGTTGTTTCACGATGGAGCATTTCTGATGTTTTGCTTCTTTATACACGTGTCTCGAAAAGGAATTCCAGCTCTTTTCAGCTCTTGAGTTTTGCTATCTACTTTTTAAGTCTACGGACAAACAATAAAGTAAAAACGAGACCAAGGGCGTTGTTCCGGCATCATCACCTTCCCCGTGGCAATTCACCACACCAGTAGCTAGTACGGCTGCTGGTGCGCGCAGTCGAGGTTAGGCCCGGTGTCGACGTTGAAGATCTGGCAGTATGTCTGGTAGAACCCTATCCGGTTGTTCACCCTCGCGTCGTCGGTGCGGTTGCACTCGAGCCCACCGTTGACGATGTTGGTGACGAGCCCAAACCCAGGCGTCCGGTTGGCCGCCATGTCAGCGACGGAGGGGTGGTACTCGCCCACCATGACCTCGTGGCACGACGGCTTGGGCCGCCGCGGCGTCATCCAGAACCACAGCGCCGTCCGCCACGCCGTGTCGGAGCAGTTGGCCACCACCTCCGGGTTTCGTAGGCCGTCGAAGCCCAGAGCCCGGCCCGCCGGCCCGTAGTTGAAGTTCCACGAGAGCTGGATGGGCCCCCGCCCGTGGTAGGACTTGCCTGGGTAGCACGGCCACTCCATGTCCGTCGCGTCGCAGTAGTCGCTCGCCGGGCTGATCTCCTCCTTGTAGCACAGGCCCCACGAGTACGGACCGTCCGGCGCCGTGGCCCAACCCCCTGCACATTGGAATCTCATACACAATCACTAGAGGAAAAACTCACATTCGTCCCCTGTATTTAGTATGGATCGAAATGATACAAACGCTGGGTTCCATTTCTATGAGCTCGTGTTGTGTCGTGGGCTACGTACCTGTGGTCTCGTGAGAGATTTGCGCGAAGAAGGCGGCGATCTCGCGCTTGCGGGTGTTGATGTCGCCGGTGGCGGCGAACTTGGGGAACGTCCGGGCGGCCTGGATGAAGGAGGCGTAGGTGTAGAACCCCTTGGCGGGGCAGGCCGGGTCGTCCTTGTGAAGGAACAGTGAGTTGTACAGCTGCTCGCTCACGAGCGACGCCACGTGGCTGCACTGCCCATGGCCGTAGCACCTCGCCTCCGCTACGCCGACGGCGCTGTCGGAAGCAACGAAGAAAGCTACCGTGGCGACCAACAATACTAAGGCGCCGTGAGTGGCGGCGCAAGAAGAACGCGCCATTGCCGATGGTGATCGGCAATGGTGTAAGTTAGCTATAGTGTTGTTGGCTTGTGTATTGGATCGCGGAGTGAGTGTTGGAGCGATATGCTCGCACGGATGTCACTATATAGAGCTGATGAGCAGCTAGTGGTTAGTTTAGTGGCAGAGGACGACGCATGGAAGAGACAAGGACGGCCGGCCGAGATGGGGAGTGGTGGGCGCCGCGCCGGGCTAGTGGGTAGTTTGAGGTCAGAGCTTGGACTGATAGGCCACGCCATCACTGCCCGTCGTGTGCAAGCCAGGTCTCTTTTCACAGGAAAGTCCAGTCACACAAGG
Source organism: Digitaria exilis (assembly GCA_015342445.1). Lineage (NCBI taxonomy): Eukaryota > Viridiplantae > Streptophyta > Magnoliopsida > Poales > Poaceae > Digitaria > Digitaria exilis. The sequence continues at coordinate 3,097,858 of JACEFO010001663.1, forward strand.
GAAGCGACGAAGGAGACCAAACAGAGAAAAGTAAAGCAAGGATATAGCAGTATGTAGCAGTGATGGAGGTTCCTGTTGTTCTGTTCCTACTTCCGAGTTAATAGTTGAATAATTGTTTTTTTTTTTCCGTTCTCATTCGTCTCCCATTCTTGACTGATCAATCTCATGCCAGACCAGTCTAGGTCTAGTATAAGATTTTGCACGCATGTAGTATCAATGGATTAGAGTCTAGAAGAGATGGTAAGTAATTAAAGTGGAGTTGGTAGTGCAGGCCAGCAATATATCCAGTAAAATGGGTGTTCCATTAACAAATGAATATGATATTTGGCTTACATGCGCATAGAAGATTTGATCAGGTCAGGTAATAGGTGAGTGTGCCACTCCGGTTAGTGCCTGATCAATCTAACATATGTGCGTCTTCTCGGGGCGTTGACGCGACTGATAATGTTGGGTCTGGGTGGAGGTCGATATTTTTACTTGTTTCAGTCCACTTTGAAAAAACACGTGCCATTTTCTAATAAGATTAAATAATTGTGTATCAATCTATGATGCTGGTTCAGAAGCATATATGTCAGTAAGACAACGGATGGTACAATAATAAGGCGATTAGGAAATTTTCCATTTGCAAATAAATAGTAGGCAAGAGGACAGATTCGAATTATGCACCACTAATATAATTATTGTCACTCAAAGGGCCCAAATGTAAGGATATACGTACGGTGTTTGAGGGCATCCGCAAATATTACTAGTTCAGCCATTAGATCCGTCATTTTCGTAGGGCCTAGGCCAGTCCCATTGCATAGTTTCATTGCACAATTAATACTAAGACTTAAACTTCTCTCACCTATATTGAAGCTCACCCTTCTATTTCCCCATAATAACAAGATGCGGCAACAATTAATACTCATAAAACTTTTGATGAAACCTATATTGAAACAGGATCGCCAAACTCAAGTGAAAACGAGTCACCAGTCACCTGTAAAAAAGTTTCCATAGTATTGGGGCCTTGGAGCGATGAAGTATTTCATATGCATGGTATCATTCTTGCGAACCTCAAGAAAAAAAAAATCAGTATCCCCAAGTGGCTTGCATGTTTTTAGCGATCTGTACTAAACCTATATATATTGGATATGTTCAAATGAGAATATAATAGATTTGTTCTAAAACCTAGAGATTTTTTTTGTCTGCCAGTTGGAAAATTCTTGTGACAAAGTCAGGCATCTCCTTGCACAAAGTGCTGTTCAAATTCTTAGCAGCCATTTAATTTTTTTTTTTGCAATTCTTTAGCAGCCTTTATAACACAGTTTTCTGTGGCAGCCAGGAAGTTTCGTGGTAGTTACAAGTGCCATGCAAACGCTGAAACGCTCACATAATTTGCGGGGAGCCCTCCATGATTTAAGCAAGTAACGACTAACGACTATATTTGACCGCCTATCCTATCATGCCATTCTCGTTATTAACCTTTACTGCTCTAATTTTATAGAAGTAAATTAATGTATGCCAACTATAATCACATTTGTTTCCATAGCCACAATGATATTTGCATCTAGCTAGGGTCCTTTCCTGATCTATATAAACACTACCCTTCCCCTGCTGATCTCATTCCAAAGTAATCATTTTCCTTTGTTTCTTTCTGTTGAGAAACACTATGGTAGAGCCTAGCACAACCTAGCTTTGCCAGCTAAATGCATGAGAGTTTGAATATATAGGATTGTACACAACTGGTATAGGGCGAGGAGGAGAATCGAGCTTCTTGTTCTCTTTTGTGCGTATGTGCAGTGGAGTACCTTGTATTCTAGCTAGGTTCTTACGTAGGTAGGCAGTAGGCTAGGGCTGTATAGGCCTATGGCTCGCAAGAAGGTTAGCCTCCAGTGGATCACTAACACCTTGACCCGGCGTGCAACGTACAAGAGGCGCTGCCAGGGTCTGATGAAGAAGGCCAGTGAGTTGGAGACGCTTAGTGGTGCTAAGGTATGTGTGGTAGTTTATGAAGATGGTGTGGTCCAGCCAGAGGTGTGGCCAAATGACCACCAGGAGGCTAGACAGTTCCTACTGAAATACAAGGAGATGCCAGAGACTGGCAATCTCAAGAAGGTAGAGAATCAGAAGGATTTTCTTGGTGGCCGTGTAACCAAGCTCCTTGATCAGTTGCAAAAAACAGAGAGTGAGAACAACGAGCGCGAAGCCTTGGACCTCCTTCATGAGAGGATGAATGGACGTCGCCGGGGCCTCTTCGGTACAAGCCAAGAGGAGCTTGAAAGGCTCCGAGAGATAGTCCGCAAGAAGAGAAGTGAGGCGAAAGAACGTCTCAAACAACTCGGAGTTGTTCAGGGATCTTCCAGTGAGCCCCCACCGCAGCCGCTGCCAGGGTCATCTTCCACCCAGACCCAGCCACAATCTCCCCACCACCACATGGATATGCAAATGCTGGCGCCGCTTGAGGAATCGCAGCCGCCCCAGCAGAACAACTTGCTTGTGGATTGGCCCGTAAACAGTGGGGAGCTCAGCATCTCCCCCTACAACAATACTGACCTTGGTAGCAGTAGTGGTTGTGCCGGCCCCAGCAACAGCGGGGGAGACATGATGGAGCCTTACAGTCCAGGTGGCTATCCAGCATTCCCTTTGGCTTCGGAATGGAGCCCTTTCCCTCCCATGGAGTGAGGAGGTTGCTCTGGCAGTGATGCATATGCATTGCCAGCTACAAACGTAACATGCATGTCGCGACTGGTGTCTAAGTATCTGTTGTTTGGTTTTCATTGCATCTCATCTCTTGCTAGTAAGGGTCAATGTGTGCTTGTGTCGTGTGTGATGCTCACTTAGAGTGGAGTAGTGTTGTCATTGTGTTCAATCGTCTAGCATGTATCCCTATATTATTTCCAGTGGTTTATTAGACATGATAATATTATTTTCCTACTATATCTTTGTGTTTTTGCTGCTTTTGCATATCCATGATATGTCTCAATTGTAGTGTGTATGAAATCTGAGTTTGTATGAATATGGGTGGGGTGTGCTAGATATGACTAGCATTATGGTGGAGTTTGTGTGCTAGATATGAATCTTGTGCAAAACCCTTGAATAAAGGTGTTGAAGCAATCGCAAATAGAGTATGATAGATTTTTACGAAGCCGAGACCTTAAATTGTTTTAGTCGTAACTCCAAAAGAGTCCATTTTATTGGGTCACTGCTCACAACTCCATATACCTGTCCCTTTAAGACCTAATTAAGATTTCTATCTGATAAAAGAATTTAGGGCTATAGAATTTCCTAGTCTAATTCTCTCAAATACTCTTAATTCCTTCCACTTAAAAGGCCTGCCTCAGATGAGATCTTACGTTAGATAGTGCCCTCCCTCTGTTTATATATATGGTCGTCTCTGAGACCTTCAAATATATATCCTTATAATTCACCGATATTTTCTTTCCTACTACATTCACAAAACCTTTTGTCCTGTAGGGACCATCTTTCGTCCATATATACACCTTAACTGTGCACCCATAAATCTATATTACTGCTCTTGACACCCTATCTTCGTTCAATGCAATTTCCAGGACACCTAGACAATATTGTTGTAACACGAAATTTCACAAGAGATGAATACGACAGAGATGTAAATTTTATTTCTCAAGTCAAAGATTACATGCCCCTTTTTGACCAATATCCACTAGGTATTTAAAGGGGCCAACTTCGCATATCCATATTTCTGACCGTTACTTCCCGCCCAACCATACAATCTTTTTATCTAGAAGACCGTTGCTTCCTGCCTTTTCTCGTGATCACCTTTAACCTTAAATCGAAGCTTCGTCGGCCTCGCCATCGTTTCATGTTGCCTCTGTTCTCTGTTGCAGAAACTCTTTTGCCTTCGCGTCACAACTCCTCGTCAACCTCACGCTGACCCCTTGCACTCCCGAAATCCTCCCTCGAAGGTCCATCATGCCCTCATCGAACAAGACTCTTTATCGTCATCGAAACCTTTACGCTTCCGCTCCCCAAAAACGTGCGAAACCCCGTCGCATCTTCGATCAGCGCCTAAATCTTTGTCACAACTTCGACCGCCGTGCGAGGCTCCACCGTGGCTTCGATCAGCGCCCGAACCTCCGCACCATCCTCGACCGCCGTCCGAGACTTCGCTGTGGCTTCGACCTGTGCCCGATCCTTTGCACCATCCTCGACCACCGCTCGAAGCTCCGTCGTGGCTTCGACCTGCGCCCGAACCTTCGCACCATCTTCGACCACCGCTCGAAGATCCGTCGTGGCTTCGATTCGGCGCCCAATCCTTCTCACTTTTGCCCACCGTATCCTCGATCGATGCCCGAGGTTTTAAATCCGATCTTATCCTCGAGTTTCGGGTTTCTTTCCTTAGCTTTGACTTTCCCCTTCGGACTTGCCTTTTTCCAACAAATCTGCTTTCTATAATACTGCTCTTGACACCCTATCTTCGTTCAATGCAATTTCCAGGACACCTAGACAATATGAATCTAGGCTCGTGGTTCCTAGTAGTGTCTTGGATTTTTATGCCTTCTCAATTCCCGCAAATGCCGGCACGACTGCATGCCCTAGCTCTCTTGACCACGGGCTCACTCCAGAAATGCCTGAATCGCCAGCTGCCATCACAAGGAAGAGCACATCATGCATTGGATCAAGACAGGATTGCCAAAGCTGTTCTATTTTTCCTGACTTGTTATTATTTGCATAGGTAGCATCGAATGTATTTTTAGATTATTCTGAAACATGGATGCAAACTTAAGTACCTCATCAAATAAGCCCCTTGTTGTACATACTCTTATGCAAATGTTTTGTCCGAGAGTGCAATACAGAAACGACTTAATTGGGTGCAGGAGATAGAGGAAAAGAATTGTTAGTTGTGCGTCTAAAGAGACATAAGGTAGTGTTCCATCGACTACTAATTACATGTCCTTGAATTATGTGAAATTGACAAAGCTAAACTGCCTACAGGTCTCGCTTGAGGCAATGGAAGATAGGTTGACATGTAGAAAGCTATCAATCAATGAGCTTATTATTATCATGTAAGAGTTTAGTGATCACTAGAAAAGTTTGCGGCGTTGCCGTACATCGTAAGTGGATGTCCCTGTGGTTGTAAAAATATTTTTAAATAAAGTGTCAAAGCATGTTGAATTTTAAAAAGTCACTATATAGAAACGTTTTAGATGTAGAAACGTGATAGATCTTCAAATGTGGAGTATTTTTCTTTTTGAAGTGCATGTTCTGTTGAATGTGAACATTTTTACAATGGACATACCAAGGAGCTTTGAATTTTTAAATTTTCTATCTATAAAAGGTTTTGGAATTTGGAACAATATTTATATTGAAAAGTTTTTAATTTGAATGTGTTTTGGTGTTCGGTGTTAGATTTATCGGGCAAAATGGAAAAGTGTTTGGGATTTAAAGTGTGATATGTAGCAAATTTATAAATTTTCAAGTTTTGAGCGACTTTAGAATTTATTATTCTATATGAATGTGTTTCAGTGTTTGGATGTTGGGTTTAATGGGCGAATTGGAAAGAGCATTGGATTTAAAGTGTGATCCATAACAATTTTAGAGATTTTGAAGTTTTGAGATACTTTAAAATTCAATATTTTCTAATTTAAAGATGTTTTACTGTCCGAATCGTATGGGTGGTGGACCAAATATAACCATTATGCAACAAATTATGAAACACTTGAAAATTTGGTTATTTAATAAAATTTTGGTTTTCAAATTTTGAGCTATTTTTGTATTCACCAGCTTTTAGTTGAAGACATTTTTGTATCAAATCATATATATGACGGATCGCAAGTAAACATTTGTGAACTTTTAATAAAGTTTATTATGATCTATAAATTTAATGAATTGTGTAAGAGTTTTGAACTTAAATTATGATTTATAAAGTTATAGATTTGATATTTTGACTAATTTTAATACTGGACACCTTTTGATAAAGTTGTATATTATAAAATATTGCAAGTACATTGTTGAAGCCATCACCAAAGTGTTTTATATATGTTATAAAAATATAATATAAATAATTATTTTAGATCATACAAAAATTTATTAGATTATTCAAAATTATGTACGTTTAAATAAATAAATATAGAAATAGCTCAAATAAAACAATATGATGTTGCATTGAACAACAAATAAGAACCATTATAACATAACAATTTTGAAAAATGTTTAAACGACAATTGTAATTTTTTAAAAATATCATGGTGGGTCCCACATATAACGAGTTTAATGGGGCCCATGGATGGTGGGACCCATTTATGGGTCCACTGTTCTATGGTAAGGCCCACTGTGGGACCCACATCACAGATCCCGTGGAGCCCACTTGTGGGACCCACTTCAGCAGGTCCCATGTGTGGGGGCATGTGCTCTAGAATTGCTCAAAGGCAAAATTTGCCGGAGGACACCGTTAGAATGGGTCCTTTGCCCACGGACACTGAAAAAATTTGTCGCTGCCCAAATACACCGTAAAAATGCGGTTCACTGCTGGTAGACATCCCACCGATTATACTATTGGATTTAATTGAACAGCCACGTGAAATGACGAGTTTACCCCTCTATCTTATCCTCTCCGAGACCTCTTTCTCCCTCACGGAGAAGCCTGTTCCACGGGGAGGAGGATTCAGTGACTTACCTTGAGCAAGTCACAAGTGTGACATACCCCTCCATATCCACCATCCAAACTCAATCCAATGGCTCCAAATGATCCCACAAAGATTTAAACTGTAACAGGACTCCTCCAGACTTGCTTCCGCCATCAGACATTCAGAACAGAGACCGAGCTCACACATTTAGTACTTGGACATTAAACCCTTAAACATTAACTAAAACTCAAGAGTACTTGATATTGTGTTTAAACCAATACATGACATTTTAAATCAGGTTAAGATCATTTAAACCAGTGTGCTTAGCCACTGAATTTAGACACTGATTGTTTGCAGCAATAAGTGCTACCAGTGAACAACCTGGCAACTATTGGCCATTTTCACTTGTACAATTTGGCCACAAAAGACTATAGTTAACCACAAAATGCTATAGTTAGCCCTTTCCAAGATGATATCCACCAAATTGGAGATACTAGAACAGATTTTGGTCCAGAAAATCATCATCCACACGCAATGGAGCTGTCAAGAACTGTGTAAAACTTGTAATGGCATTGTACTCTTGAAGCTGCATATTTCCTCCTTCGTTGCTACCACCATTTTCCCCTTCTACTTGGGTCTGAACATTATCATTTTTCTTTTGTTTCTGCAGCAGATTGATTGAACCAATTAATTTAGAAAAGAGTAGAAACAACATGAGGCTTCAGATTGCATTTGTCATACCTTTTTTCCTTTTTTTGTTGGTGCAGCAGATTTGGTTGCCTTTCGCTTCCCTCCTTTACGTAACTTATCAAGCCAACATTTCTGCCGCTTTGAATTTTTTGACTGAACTTCTTTTTTCTTCAACTGTGCACTACTAAGCAAGCCATCTATTCCTTGCACATTTGGATCAATATTTTCTTGATCCTTGCTCATAGCTGTAGTAGTAGATAACTTAAGTTTCTCCTCCAGCTGTGCATTAAGACAATCAAGACCATTTTCTAGCATCACACAACATTCTGGAGAGTGGGCCGCTTTATCTGCCAAGCTGTGAAATTTATGAGACAGAAACTTGTGGCGAAGTTGAGCTTCTCGTTTTGGATTTTCTATCACATTTATTCCTTGCTTGTCTTGTATACTTCCATTGCGAGCTTCTCTAGTCCATCTTTTCAAGATGTAATGTGTTGGCAATATTTTTATATTCATCAAATCAAGAACCTTCAGACCATGTGCACATAATATTCCAGTTCTATTAAACATTCCACAAGTGCATGAAACTGTACTGTTCAAAGGATCACCAATTACTATGCGCTCCGCCTCAAATTCACCCTGCAGGTTCCTAATAGCAATAGCATATCTGTTATCTCCATCCAAAAGTCTAGCGCATGCAGCCATGGATCTTGCATATTCACTTTGGAATGCTTCAAAAATTATAGGAGTGTACACTTCGCTTGCTTGAACCAACATTGGTGTGCACATTTGTCTTCTTGGTAACTTCTTCCTTGAATCAAATTCAGAATCCACTTCTTTTCTTCTTTTTTCTTCCACGGTTCTCTCAAAATGCTTCAAAAATCGAACTATGTCAAAATCTGATTTCAAATGGTTCTTCAATGCATTATTGAAACTCTCACTTAGTTGTGTACTCCTCACTCCCAAACTGTAGACATCTCTCATATAGCATTCAGCCCATTTTTCTTTCACCTTGAAAATACTATCCAACCATGTTTGTTTTTTCACTTTAGACCTAAGAAGGTCAAATGCTTCTTGAAATGCTGCCACATCCTCATAGTCATACATGCAGGCACTAAAATCTAAGAGAATATGAGATTCTTCATCTTCTTCTTCAACTTCATCTTCTTCGTCACCCTTCACAGGAGATAAATGTTTGACAGCATTCTGCATTATATGAAAGGTACACAATCCATGATACGCTTCCGTAAATACGATGCGTATGGCTTTTCCCATTGCTGCATCTTGATCCGTGTAAATAGTTCTAGGTTCTTTTCCATTATGTGTAGCCAGAAAAGTCTCAAACAACCATGTAAATGATGCTTCTGTTTCATCAAATAGAAGTGCAGCACCAAAAATTGTGGTTTCCCTAAACTGATTCAAACCAAGAAATACACCAAATGGCCTATATTCTTTGTTTGTGCCAAAAGTAGTGTCAAAAGTGACAACATCACCAAAATATGCATAATCAAGGATCATTTTAGCATCAGCCCAAAATATGTTGGTTATCTTTTCCTCACAATCAACCTGCAAAGCATATTGGAATGATGGGTTCTCAGCTATTTTGTCATGAAAATACTTCAACATGCTTCCAGCCTGTCCAAAAGCTAACTCCCTCTGCCGCTTGCTTTGTAAATAATTTTTGCGATCACGACAAGTATAGCCCAAGTTAAGTTGTCCACCAACTTGACGACTAGCCAACTCATGTGCTGCTTTTGGTCTAATTCCAGAAGCATCTGCAGTTTCAATTTCAAAAGCTTGCAATTCTGAAATTTTCCTTTGTGATGCCATCAAGTGACAGGTCTCAGGTAACTGAAGTAGGTGATTGTGTTCAAGAACAACATCAGTGATTTCATAATTTCCTTCCCCTCGATCTAATGCAAGAGTCATTCGAGCTTTGCAATCAGTTCTAGTTTCGGCTCTGAAACACTTTCTCAAACCCTCTGTTAGACCCTTTTTTCGATGACCCTCATTGGAACAAACAAATCTGCATGAAGTCACTTTACCATCATATTTGCTTAAATTTGTGTATCTTTTCCTCACATCAAAGCCTATATGACCCGCATATGCCACCCAAAACAACCAAGCATCATCTGAACTTTTGAATCTTAAACCAACTTGTGGGATGTTGTTGTCACGTAATTGTGCCATTGCCAAATTCTGTCACAAAGAATAAATTGTATGGGATTTTTGTGCCAATTGACATCTCTATTCAAGTAATTGTAGCATAACTAATAAGAGATACAGGGATGAACAAAGAAAAGCAAGCACGGGATGGGATTTACCTCCGTTCGTGAGAGGACTCCGGGTACTGAATGTATGAATCAGCGTGGCAGCAGTCCTCTCTCTCCTTTGCGGCAGCCTGCAAGATGTCAACGTGAGTTCCCTGTGCCCCTCCCTCTCCTCCACATCGGCAGGGCAGATTTCGATGAGCACGGATGGAATTTACCTTGTCCTCTCTCCGGTGGTGTCGAGGGCTTCGATGCGGCGAGGGGCTAGGGGCGCCGCCGAGGGCGGCGCGGCGAGCCGCGACGCGGGAGAAGAGAGAAAAGGCGCGCAGAACCCCTCCGTTCCCGCGGCTGCCGCTAAAACCAGAGAGTCCCGTGCGTTTCCTGAAAAAAAAAGAACAAATTCATTCCATCGTTAGATCTTTGTTGGACCGTGGATTTCCTGCCGCAAGTCACAAACGTGACTTGCCGAAGGTAAGTCACCCAATCTCTGTCGGTTCCACGGGCCTCTCTGGCTCGCGACTGCCGACCAGGACCCACGCGCTCCTCCCCGGCGCCCTCGGCGGCCAGTGGCTGCCCTCTTCTGTCTGCAGACCTCCAGGCGCTCCTCCTCGGTGCCTTCGACGACTTGCGGCAGTCCTGCTCCACCTACGAGGCCTCCACGGGGCAACCCTAGCGGGTTCTACGGCCGGCGGCCCCTCCCTGCGGCCCACCCTTCGGAAAGATAGAGACTCCAAGGTACCTGAGCGATATTTTTCCGCAGGAAGAGGCTAGTCTTTCATGGGTTCCCGACGGGTATGTGTTCTTCCAATTTCTCCTAGGGTTAGTGCTAACTTTGGGCCAATCACCTTGTTACTGAGATACTTCTTTGTGTGTTCATGTTTATTATTTTTTTAGTTGACATGTTTATGTACCCATCTGTAGTCGCAAGAGGATGCTAGAAGTTGAAGGGACCATAGAGCCTTTTGAATGTGCATCCACATCTCCAGTTGCTGTTGAGAAGGGAAAGGCAAAAAAGTTAAAGGTTGTCAGGTCCAAGAAAAAATAGGTTGTGTTCTTCACCTATTAACCTGTGATATGTGGATTTGGAGTAGAACCCATTATTTTGAGCTGCTGTACATGATATGGCTAAGACCATGCTCTTTTGTGTTGAAATGGAGATGAAACCATGTATTTTGCTAAACCATGTATTCCAAAGTGCAATGAGTTGTTTAATAAACAGGGGTATTTTTGTCCACATTTTTGTGATTTGTGACCTGTTTGAGGGGGAAATGATATTATATGAGTTATAATATCCCCTGGCAAATGACCCTAAAATTGTAATGGTTTGGGGCAAATGCATGGTTTTTTAATGGTCTGTGGCAAAGGGCACGTTTTAAGAGTGTCCCTGGGCAAATTTTGCCTTGCTCAAATTGGAAAAGATCGATGCCATCGGCATGGCCGATCCGACGGCTGAGTAATTGCGAGTGATGTGGCGCGATGCGATGGCTCGGTTTGGGTCCAGGTTTCATATTATAGAGATAAGTTACCTGTTTTTTCTGCAAGCACTAGCCCTGAGCCCCTGACATTGCAACCACAAACACCTCTTCATTTCGACCTTTCATATATCATATAGCGCAAGCTTAATTGACAGCGTATCAACAGTAATGGTGATGGATGGGGAACTAGGCTGCATGAGAACTGGAGAACTTGTTCATGACATGCAAGCTTTCTGTTTCTCTCTATATACTCAATCTTTTTCTTGAGTGTTGCATATTGGTGATTAGCATTTGACTAAGGGGGGATTGGTAGTGGTGCTGAAACGGTAGAGGAGAAGAAGTACGGACGGAAGATGAATCGACGCGGCGACGTGCTCCTGGCCGCCGGCTGCCAGGCTAACAATTTGCTCATGATGGCCTTATGGGCCTAACGGCCTGTTCTAGATACTGGTTGGGCTATTGTAGTATTGTTAGGCTGGCTTTGAAGGGGCCTATATAGACTAATATTTGGTGATTAGTAACTTCATTAGGGGGAGTATTAGTGTTGCTGCCGGAGCATTAGAGGGGGCCAAGGCCCCCCGCCCCCCGCGACCCCTGGCTCCGCCCCTGTGTGGTAGTTTGTGAGACGAAAGTATATAGCTTTGTGAAATAGGCCAACTGTTACCCTCTACGGATATGAGCTGCACCTTTCACAGAGCATCAGCTTATCGTGCCTTTTAGTATTGCTGCTGATCATGAGCTTTCTTCCTACATGGGGATTCAGAGTAGTTCAAAAAAAGCACTCCATGCCAAACTGGTTTATCGAGTTATTGGTGACAGATAGAATGTAGTGCATGGTCATAGTAACGAGGTGACAGGCTCACACTGAACGGCAGGTTTCCTGCAAAATGGAAATGGAAGTAGCATGCATGCCCGTACAGTTCGTTTCAAACCATAGCATGACATTCTCGCGGCTGCGCTCTTTTATAGCACTTACAGCATTGGCGCGCCATGTATAAACTCTCCATCTTAACAAAAAAAACATGTCTAGCTAGGCAGGGTCATGAGAAAAAAAATCATTGACCCACAGTATTATATAAGCATAATGCATAGTCTATGGAGAATGAACCAGCCCATGCATGAAACAAAATGAAAATATGAAGCGAAAACTTCGTAGTTTCCACATTTTTTTACGGTCAGTGATATTGAGATGTTGGAGTAATCCAAATATAGTGAAGTCTGAGAGTCAAAAGTGAAGTTTCTGGCAGTGCACTCATCACCATCTCGCCAGCTTTTCATTTGAGCACCAAACATGATGCCACATAAGTGAGCCCCATCATTGGTACTGAGTTACCGAGACAAATTGTGGAGTTCAGACAGAAATCGGTTTTGATCCCATGGAAAATAGAAAAGTCCATCGTATTTTAAATAAGATTATCGTCATTTGTCAGGAACTTCACGAGAATTCGAATACATCATTTTCTCTGCTATTATTTTTAGAATTGAAAGGAACTTTCTCTATTTCTTTAGAATTACTGAAAGGAACTTTCTCTAGTCCATTGCATACACTAGAGGAAAAACGCACATTCGCCCCCTTCCACTCAGTACTGGTTGCTTACCAACCGGTACTAAGAACCATTTAGTACCGGTTGGTAAGCACAGTACCCCGAGTACCTTTTAGGCCAGTCTCAATGGGAGGTTTCATAGGAGTTTCATGGGTATTAAATACACTGGCACATCAGCAGTTTTGCTGACATGGCAGGATAATTAAGAGGGGGAGTTTCATTGGATGTGAGGGGAGTTTTATCACCATGAAAGCTCTGTGGCATAGTTACCTAGTTTCCAGTGTAGGTAACTATGTCCACGAAACCCCACTGATACTGGCCTTAGTACCAGCTCGTAACATGACCGGGTACTAAATGGTGGTATTTAGTACCGGTTGGTGTTACGAGCCGGTACTAAATGGTCCTGGGGGTTCCCGAGGCCCCTTTTGCATTTGGTACCGGTTGGTAACACGAACCGATAGTGAATGCCACCATTCAGTACGGGTTGGTGTTACGTGCCGGTACTGAATGCACCACCCAGAGTTACTTTTAAAGGATAACATCCTTCTTTCAACTATAAGTGCTCTATAGGTGGGATGGTTAAGAAAAAATCGCGCAAGGCCAGAGATCGCGAGTTCGAGTCCCATGGACCGCGCAAGCGCATTTAGGCATGAAAAATTCACGTGACTTATGCGAGGCCCTAGTGAGTCCAAAATTTTTTTTTCCCATTTTTTTGGTTCAAAAACATTCGGTACCGGTCGGTGCCCACCGGTACCAGCTCCTCCAACCGGTACTGATGGGTGTACCCATCAGTACCGGATTGCCAGTACCGGTTGCATAACCGACACCGATAGGTGCCTAGTAACCGGTACTGGTTTTTTTTATGGAGTGATAACTGCGTCCGGACACGAGAAGGGTTGTGCATAACAGGCACGAAAAGGGTTGAGCACTAAGCGTTTACATCTTCAAGCACGTCTTGCCATGGTGAAACAGATGTTCTAATGAAACATATTCTAAAAATAAATAAATAAATGAAATGCCACGACCTGTGCATGTTTGTGCTTGATGCTTTGCCATTGAGTTTTATTTTTTTTCTAAAAAAACACTTCAATTTGATCCGATAGCTGATCATGAGCCCATTAATTGTTACAACTCGTTGCCACGGTAATGAAATGACAGTGTTGACACCTTTTCGGGTTAACACACGATAAGCGCTAGATCGCGCGGTCATCGAATTCTCCTCGTCGGAACTCCTGAGAGCAGCCGGTCAGACCGCCTATGGGGCCGATCAGACCGCCTGTACCAGAGGCACCGCGAAAGCCTACGATCACAACCTCGGGAGGGACCCCGTCGGAGGCTGCGAACCTAGGGTTGTTCTAAGGTCGGTAAGGCCACTTAGAACGTCCTAAAACGTCGCGGAGACGAAGAAGGAAAGCAAAAGGGTTGAAAAAGTTAGGGTTTGGAGATAAAAAGTAGAACAATGATTTGTACGATTGGGTAGAGGTTCTCAATCGGCCACGGCCCTTTATATTTATGGGGTGGGGAGGTCTTGCCCCGCAAGGAAGTCCTTGTACAGATCTAAAAACGTGAAAAAACCAGATTCTACTCGGACTCGGGGACAGGCGGTCAGACCGTCTGTGACAGGCGGTCAGACCGCCTGGCACATTGCCAGATCGGCTACAGGGCCAGCCGGTCTAACCGCGTGTACATACGGTCTAGACCGGCTGTCCTAGCCTGATCGGCTTTAAGCCATTTTTGGTCGTCAACATATGCCCCCCTGTTTTTTTGGTAAAACTTTGTTTACCACAAAATATTTAATCAGACTAAGGGCGACCCTCTATTGTCGGACATTTTTTTCCCTAAGGGCGATATCACATATCGGCCATATCCTTTCAAGCATGTTGCCAAACACTTGGATAATATTTCTTCAAATACTTCCCATTGAGTGCTCTTGGCAACTGAAATCCTTGCAAAGTCTCCATCACATAGGAATTCTCAGAACAAGCCTTCACAATACGATATGGTCCTTCCCAATTCGTCGACCATTTACCAAATTTGTTGCTCTTTGTTACTATAAGCAAAATAGTCTTCCAAACCAAATCACCAACTTGAAAGGATTTGAGTTTTACCTTCTTGTTATACGCTCGAGCACTCTTCTTTTATCTTTTTCAATCTCCTCTAAGCCCTCCAAACGCTTTGTCGGTCACATCATCAATACTATCCATCATCAAAGCACAATATATACTAGCATCAAGATCATTTTGCTTAGCCAATCTATAAGCAGCCAGATTTACCTCAACGGGCAAAACGGCCTCTTGACCATAGACGAGCTCAAATGGAGTAACCTTAGTAGCACCATGTCTAGAAGTACGATGCGCCCATAATGCTTCAGATAGTACCTCGTGCCACCGCTTAGGATGATCTTCAATCTTCTTCTTTATGAGCTTGATCAAAATCTTATTGCTAGACTCGGCTTGACCATTGGCTTGAACATAATACGGAGATGAATTGAGCAATTTAATACCATAGGATCCAACAAACTCACGTACCTCTTTAGAAACGACGTCCCTTGATCTGTCGTCAATGTTTGAGGAGTCCCAAATCTATGAATAATATGCTCAGTAATAAACTCAATCATCTCTTTATGTGTTATGTTCTTGAGGGGAATTGCTTCAGTCCACTTGGTAAAATAATCAGTAGCCACAATCACAAACCAATGACCTTTGGATGAAGAATGATGCATCTTACCAACAAAATCTAAACCCCATCCTCTAAAAGGCCATGGCTTAATGATTGGATGCATCAACGCAGCAGGTGCAATCTGAATATCCCCGAATTTTTTATACTCTTCACATCCTTTGTAGTAACAAAAACAATCGGCTATCATCGTAGGCCAATAAAAACAAGCCTGTCTAAGGAGCCACTTCATCATTCGAGTCGATTGGTGTGTACCACAAATCCCTTCATGAACCTCTGCCATAGCCAATCTAGCTTGATCAGGATATAAACATTTCAAAAGCAATCCATCCATGGTCCGACGATATAGTTCACCATCAATTAAAGTAAACTTGAAAGCCCCTCATCGGACTTTTCGATCCACTGACCTGCTAGTATCCTGCAAATACTTCACCAGAGGCTCACTCCAATCATCAGCATCGGCCACAATAGATTGAAAATCATTAACAGCCGAATCGGTGTTTTCGGAGGTGCAGGCGGTCAGACCGCCTGTACTGGCGGTTAGACCGGCCGCGCCGGTCACACCGACTGTAACAGGCGGTGGAACCGCCTGTTCCAGAGCAGAAACGTCGGCTTCACGAAACATCGGCCTCTTTTTATGAAAATTTCTTTTCTGAACATTATAGCCTGATGCTTGCTGCACCAACGCATTAGCTCTAGGATTCTCTTCTCTTGGTACATAATAAATGACAAATTCATCAAAGCAAGATATAATATCTAAACACTTATCAAGATAAGCATTCAAAAATCCATCTAAGCATTGACAAACTTTAGATACTTGCTGAACTACCAAAAGAGAATCACCATATGCTTCTACATGTTTTACTCCCGTGTCATGTAATATCTCCAACCCGAATAATAAAGCTTCATATTCGGTTTGGTTATTAGTGCACTTATGATCTAATCGGTTAATGGCCTCAAAAACAACACCGTTTGGTGAAATAAGAATAACACCAACTCCACAACCATTTTTGCAAACCGATCCATCAAAATGCAATTTCCATGGAGTAAAAGTAATATAGCCGACATTTAAATCAAGATGTTCACTAATCCTATGTTCAACAATAAAATCGGCAACGATTTGTCCTTTCATAGATTTCAATGGCTCAAAGACTAAATCATATTCAATTAAAGCATAAGCCCATTTGCGATTCTACCATTTAATATAGGTCTATGCAACATGTATTTAATTATGTCGGCTTGACTAGCAACTATGCAAGTATTTAATAACAAATAATGCCTCAACTTTATACAAGCATTATATAATGATAAGCATAAGTTTTCAATGAAAGTATACCTTGTTTTGGCGTCCAATAATCTTCTACTTGCATATGAAATAGTATATTCCTTCCCTTCGGTCTCTTGGATCAAAACAGCCCCAATAACACTTTTTTCTGCCGCGATATATAATTTAAAAGGAACCCCTCTCCTAGGTGCCTGAAGAACCGGAGGCGAAGATAAGTAAGGCTTGATCTCTTCAAACGCCTCTTGCTGTTTTGCCCCCAAGTAAATTCAGCATCATCTTTCAACCAAAGCAAAGGAGTAAAAGCATTCACCTTTCCCGATAAATTGCAAATAAATCTTCTCAAGTAATTCACCTTGCCCAAGAATTTCTGCAACTCTTTCTTAGAACTAGGCGCCTGCAACTTGCCAATTGTGTCGGCTTTCTTTGGATCAATTTCTATTCTATTTTCATTTACTATGAAGCCCAAAAACTTCCCAGCCGACACACCAAAAGCACACTTGAGTGGATTCATCTTCAAACCATACCGACGCATTCTATCAAATGCAAGTCTCAAATCGGCCAAATGAGAAACACTTCCAGCCGATTTGACAACAACATCATCGATATAAACTTCCAAGATAATACCAAGCAAATCATGGAAGATCAAATTCATCGCCCTTTGATAAGCAGCACCGGCATTCTTCAAACCAAAAGTCATAACAATCCACTCAAACAAACCAACAAAGCCTGGACATACAAAAGCCGTTTTGGATATATTCTCTTCGGCCATGAATATTTGATTGTAACCAGCATTACCATCAAGAAAGCTAATCATTCTATGTCGGACGCAGCATCAATAAGCATATCGGCTATTGGCATAGGATATTCATCTTTAGGAGTAGCACGATTAAGATTTCTAAAATCAATACACACTCTAATCTTACTCGTTTCTTTCTTTTCCACGGGTACAATATTAGAAATCCACTCAGCATATCGACAAGGTCTAATAAACTTTGCTTCTAATAACCGATTTATTTCCTCTTTAACTCGGTCATAATTTCAGGATTAAAACGCCTAGCGGGTTGTTTATAAGGCTAAAACCAGACTTAATAGGCAACCGATGCTCAACAAGCTCTCGGCTTAAACCAGGCATTTGATGATAATTCCAAGCAAAACAATCGACATACTCCTTTAATAACTTTATTAATTCAAATGTAAAAGCAGGATCTAAATTCTTATTTACAAACGTCGGCCTGGGTATAGAACCATCACCAATGTCTACCTCCTCAAGAGGATCGGCCGACGTAAAACCACATCTTAACTTGCTTATATCATCAAAGTCTTCAATAGCTTCACACATATCGTTCCGATGCGACCGATAGTGTTCAAGTCTCTGCTGCAACCACTCTTGATTATCTATTAAATCATGTGAGATGATTCAGCTGATTGTTCATAGGCTTTATGACAGCAGGGATGAAGCCATTCTTAGTACAGCTGATAAACTCAAATTCAGAAAGATCTAAGCCTGACAAACATCTAACATCATCATGAATGCCAACCAAAGAGCTATCAGCTAAAGCAACACAAGCAGAAGTATCACCATGCACAACCTCTACATCATCATCTATCCACTGAATCAAACATTGATGCAAAGTAGAAGGAACGCACTGATTTGCATGAATCCAATCACGACCCAAGATTAAACTAAAGTTATCTTGAGTCTCAGCGACAAAGAAAGCAGTGGCCAAGGTCTTGCTCCCAATAGTAAACTCCATAGAAATCACCCCCTTGGCACCAATAGGCTCTCCTCCTCCAATGCCGCTGATGGTCATGTTGGTCTTGATTAGCTCCGAATCTGAACCACCAAGCTTCTTGTACAAAGAATAAGGCATCAAGTTCACAAAAGCCCCTCCATCGACCAACATCCTCGAGATTGGCTTCCCATTGATATGCCCCTTCAGATATAAAGCCTTCAAGTGATTGTCTTCAGCTTTAGGCTTCTGGAATATAGCTTCTTTGGGACCAAAATCAAGATGAGCAACCTCCTCCTCCGAAAGCATGTCCTCATTCATGGACATATGAAGCACATTCACATCAACATTCATGCGCTCCGGAGAAGAACTATAATCAACAAGCTCTTCATCGTCCTCAGCAGTGGAAACCGATGTTGACTTGCCATCACGAGCTGAAGAACTGGAAGAAGAAACACCGGGCGCTTCTGCGTCACCCGATCTGACCGCCTGGGCTGCGGTCTCCAAATGACAGGCGGTCTGGACCGCCTGTGCAGCCGGTTGGACCGCCTGTTGGCCTTCCTTCGGCTTCCACTCTTTTTTCTGTGGAATCATGGGCTTGACTTGGTTGAAGAATTCATCTCTCTGCTTCTCCAACTCTTGCTCTTATCTTTCCCGAAAACAAAGTCTCTGAAGCTTCCTCTTCTGCGTGTGAGTCAACCCTTCAAGACACCACCTCGGAATAAAGTGCTGCTGAGCCTTGCTAGTACTAGCACCCTGATCTTCCACCGTCTTTTCACTAGAAGTCGGCTTCATAGCCAGACTTTTCTCAATAGGAACATCCATTGTCCCAACTTGAATAATGTCGAACTCAGTAGTCCTCTCTGAGTCCACATCCATGCTCTGCACCTCCTCCTTCCTCTTAGGTCGATAAACCTGCCTTGGAGGAACTCTTGGCAGATGATCCTGGCGGGCGGTCTGACCGCCTGCTACAGGCGGTCTAACCGCCTGTGCCCGCTCTTGACCAGATTGACGGAAAGCCAATCGGTCTCTTTTGGGATAAATGATCCTGTCCTGCACACGTCTTTTTGGACCTTCCCAGCCAGGATGAAACGAAGGCTGCACGTTTGAATGATATGACAGCCACATCACTCCATTATCATCCCACACCGGATCCAACTTCATACGAGGAGGCGAGGGAACCTCTCGTTCTGAATCGGTGATATCATTCTTTTTTTTAACGGCCGATCGCTTGGAACGACCTTTTGTTTGGTGTACTTTTCATAAAGCATATCAAACTTGACTTTGGGCTTCTAAACACCCTGCTCCTTTGGCACGTTCATCTTCCAAGTACCAACTTCTGGAAGCTTCGGAATCAGCATCTTCGGGCGTCCATGGGGACAGGCGGTCTGACCGCCTGGCGCAGTCGGTCTGACCGCCTGTAGCAGACCAGCCCCGGGTGCCCGCGGTCTAGGAATAGTGACCGATCCTTGCCCCCCTTGTCCAGAGGATCTCACAGTAACCTTGAATGACTCTTTGCCATCAGTCGTCTTCTCAAAAGTCACTTCTCTATCCGACTCTTTTGAAGACGGTCTTTTCTCTCCAATCACCATGTTCTTCCCTTTAGTAGATTCGGCTTGATGCGGCCGAATCAAGACCTTGGGCTGCTGCAACTCCATGGTGTTGACGGGAAAAGGAGTCTCATCAACTTGCATATCATGAAACTTCAAACGGCTCTGATTAATAGCCGATTGAACCTGCCGACGGAAGACATTACAATCATTAGTAGCACATGAAAAAGAATTATGAAACTTACAATAAGCACGCTTCCTCAATTCTTCCGTAGGTGGTATAACATGAGAAATCTTGATATAACCAAATTTAAGCAATTCATCAAATATACGATCACATTTGGATACATCAAAAGTAAACTTTATGCCTTCTTGCCGATTCTTATGAATCGGCTTAAGAGATGAGCATGACACAGTTTTCTTATTAGCATGCCATACAAATTCTGCTAAATAAACATCATTATCATCGTCGGTCGAATCATCGAAATCATAATCAACTATATGAACATTAGACCGAAGTGTCTTAAAACTCTCTTTTTCTTTATTCATTCGGCCTTCAGCTACTTCAGCTCTAATATGCACTTGTGCGACCGAATAATAATCACAATTATCTATCTTCTCTCTAATGGAAGATTTCAAACCTCTAAAGCATAACCCAGCAAGATCAACTTCAGAAATAGACAAATTAAAGCAACGGTTTTTAATATCTTTAAATCTTCTCATAAAATGAGAGACAGACTCATCCCGACCCTGTCTAACCGATGCTAAATCTGCTAATTTCATCTTATGACTGCCACTACAAAAATGATCATGAAACTTACGCTCTAGTTGATTCCAACTCATGATAGAACCAGGAGCTAATGAAGAAAACCAAGCAAAAACAGTACCGGTAAGTGACAATGAGAATAAACGTACTCTAAATGCTTCATAGTTTCTAGCCTCCCCTAGTTGAGCTACATATTGACTAACATGTTCTCAAGTGGTGCGCTCGTCATCTCCACTAAACTTTACAAAATCAGGTAAGCGTCACCCATTGAGAAAAGAAACAGTATCAAAGCTAGAATGATAAGGTTTTTGATATACTCTAGTATTACCAAAATCAACACCTAGCTTATTTCTCATCACATCAGACAATTCATCCCTGAATCTAGTAAATTCGGCCCATTGGGGGTCTTGTTGGGCAGAAGGTTGCATATAATTCATATAGTTCAAGTGAGGTGATTGTCTATTTTGCATATCTCTATGTGCATTAAAAACATCATCGGGAATACCACCCGAATTCGCAGTATGCATTGTCGTGGAATAAGTAGCGCCTGCTGTAGCTAGTGGATCAGCACGACCAGTGAAGACCGAGTTTGGAATAGTATACAGCGGCAAAGGTTGCTCCGGCACGAATACCATAGCATTGGTCAAATTTGCCTGACCACCAGAACACGCGGTCTGACCGCCTGTCGCAGTCTGACCGGCTGTGCGGGCGGTTTGACCGGCTGCAGATCCGACCGCTGCCGACCCACTTGCATTGACCGTCGGAGGCTGCGAACCTAGGGTTGTTCTAAGGTCGGCAAGGCCACTTAGAACGTCCTAAAACGTCGCAGAGACGAAGAAGGAAAGCAAAGGGGTTGAAAAAGTTAGGGTTTGGAGATAAAAAGTAGAACAATGATTTGTACGATTGGGTAGAGGTTCTCAATCGGCCACGACCCTTTATATTTAGAGGGTGGGGAGATCTTGCCCCGCAAGGAAGTCCTTGTGCAGATCTAAAAACGTGAAAAAATCTGATTCTACTCGGACTCGGAGACAGGCTATCAGACCGCCTGTGACAGGCGGTTAGACCGCCTGGCACATTGCCAGATCGGCTACAGGGCCAGCCGGTCTAACCACGTGTACAGGCGGTCTAGACCTGCTGTCCCAGCCTAATCGACTTTAAGCCATTTTTGTCGTCAACAGATAGGTTCACACCAAGCGCTGGTCTCTACAAGAAAATGAACGTGTGATGAGATGGACCAAGAATAGTTAGCTTCCTCGAAGGTTCTTCGGCGTGGCACCTACTCCTACCAGCACAGTACGCAGATCTCGTTGCAGTGTTTCAGGGTACACGATCGAAGTTGCTGTCTTGCTGATGAATAATCATTGCTGTACACTAGGGTTCAGTAGCATCCCACTTCTCCTGCATCTCCTTGATGTACCAGCAGTTGAGAAAATAGTTAAAAAAAACTCTCAATGTTCAATGTTCACCACAATCGTTTCAAAAGGTTGTTCACCATATGCTACTAGAAAATGTACTACTCACTCCCTATATGCCATTAAAAATTAGCATATCAGCCCTTCAAAAAAAAATAGCATATCACCTCATTGCCATCGTTTTAAATTTTCTACCCCAGCTACCGGATTCCCCTCCTTTGGCCCGGCAAAGGGCACACGGCAAAGGTTTGGGCGGCAAAGGCGCCTTTGTCGTGTGCCCATGATCTGACACACGACAAAGGCTAATTTCTTGTCGTGTTTTTTTCTTTTTGCACACGACAAATGCTTCTATTTGCCGTGTGTTTTTCTTTGGCAGATGTTTTATGTACAACACATGGCAAAAATATCTTTGTTGTGTGCCCGATAAAATACTCACGCCAAAGAGTCGGACACACGACAAAGAGCCTGTTTACCCTCTATACCATTGCAATAAAAACTACTAACCATTGGAAATTAGCCTATCCCCTCAAGCCATTGTTTTAATTTTCTTCCATCCTCTATGCTATTGCCGTCAAAACTTAGTTAGAGGTTTTTGTTGGCGACAACATAGAGGGGATGGAAAATTAAAAACAGTGACATTGAGAGGATATGCTAATTTGTAATGTCACTAGGGGATGAGTTAGATTTCCTAGTGGCATACAGAAAATTTTCTTAGTACAACAGATAGGTCTATCAACAACGTTAGAGTGTAACATAACTTTTGTACATGAGTACACCATATTGCCGAGCCAAAAACCATCAAAGCCAGTGGGCCCGGCTAATACACCACATAAAGACAACAATGGTAAGCTAAAACTCCCAAGGTAACCAAAGGGTTCCTAAGCCATTACAATTTCTGGAAGTTGAAGAAATGTCATTACAATTCACCTATTTGGAGGCATGCTATTACAATTGCAGTTTTCTCTAAAACATGTTATTTTATACGTATTTGATGCTCGTAGCCCCACATGCAGATACCCAATATTTTGTATTGCCCTAGTTGCTCCTAGACACACATCCTCTCTCTCACTTAAGCATGGACCCACACGTCATCTCCTTCCTCTCTCTTTCCCCTTTCCAACTTGTCTTCCTCCCAAATCCTTCTCCACTATTGCTAGTGGTCTGTGGTCAAAGTCTGTCGCGCCGGCCATCCTCTGTCTCCACTGCCCCCACCACCGTTGCCTGATTATTGCACTATCGCACGTGAACTAAGTTGAGATTCATGGCCTCCACCGCCGGCTCCTCTTCTCCAGCTCGGCCGCTGGCGCATGACATGGTGAAACGGAGGTCGTAGGCATCGATGCCGACGTCGAGGTCGTAGGCGTTGGCGAGCAAGGAGAGTAGCCGCCTGTCCTCGCTGTGCTCCACGCGACCGCCTCCGTGGCCTATGCCCTCACGCCATCCGCCTGGCGCCATCGCAGGCCGCACGCTTGCCTCGTGAGCGCCATCCCCTGCCTCATGCCTAGCCGCGCCATCCCCTGCTTGCCTAGCCACGAGCTGCGTGCTTGCCTAGCAGCGGCGGCACAAGGCAAGGGGGACTTGGCAGCTCCCTCCTTGCCGGCGGGCCACACGCTTGGCGGGTCCCTCCTTGTCGGCGCCAGGTGGGATATGGAGGAGGAGGATACGTGCTTGGGCAGCGGGAGGAGGAAGGTGGACGAGAGCGCCATGGCGATGGAGAATTTGGGAGGACGATTGGAGTTCGGATGTAGATTGGGGAAGACAGAGAGAAATTGGGGAAGAATATGACAGGTGGGCCCTATGCTCAAGTGACCGGAGAGAAAAGGTGTACGAGGGGTAATTGGAACATACAAAATGTTCAGTAGGTATACGGTGTCTGTAGGTGGGGCCATGAGCATCAAATACATATAAAATGACATGGTTTAGAGAAAACTGAAATTATAATGACATGCCTACAAATAGGTGAATTATAATGGCATTTCTCCAACTTATAGAAATTAAAATGGCTCAGAACCTAAAAAAAAACCCCTAAACCAAACTAGGGAGCACCCACAGGCTCTGCATTGATCGCTTTGCACATTCGGTTCCAGCGTGTATGAATATCCCACTGTTGTTCATATGCTATGTAGGCAATACTGTTGCTCTTTCGAAACATGGGCTCTAGTACAAGTTAGTAGCCCCCATTAGTATCCATGTGACAACCACTACGTACCACATTTTCAGTACTAATGGAGGAGCCATTTAGTTAAGAGAATCTGCTTCATATAGTACATTTTCAACAACGTTACAGTATAACATAAAATTTTGTACATGAGTACACCATATTGCCAGCCAAGAAACCATCAAAGCCATAGGGCCCAGATAATACACCTCGTAAAAACAACAATGCTAAGGATTAGAGCTAATACTGCCAAGGTAAGCAAAGATGGTCACTGCTCAACGCCGTAAACTAAACTGGGGAGCACCCATAGGCTCTACATTGATCGCTTTGAACATTCGGTTCTGTCATGTATGAATATCACACTGCTGTTCATATGTTGTGTAGGCAATACAATTGCTCTTTCGAAACATGAGCTCTAGTACAAGTTAGTAAACCCCCCTAATAGTATCAGTTGTGACAACCAGTACCATATTTTCGGTACTAATGTGGGAGCCATTTAGTGCCGGTTGTGAAAATCGATACTAAATGCGCACCCACCACAAAAAAACAACCAAAAAGCCCTCATGCACCCATAGGGTCTCACGCATAGCACCAACTACCATCCTAGACATATTACACATGTGACTCAATGGGGGTCTTGAACAACCAAAAAGCAAAAAGCCATCATGCGCCCATAGGGTCTTGAACCGAATGTTATCTTTTCGATGTAACCCATAGTGTAGCATTTAGTACCAGCCTGTAACACCACTTGATACTAAATGTCTATTTAGTATCAGGGTTATGTTACGAGCTGGTACTAAATGGTCGAGGGCCGGGGACCCAGGGACCTTAGTACCGGCTTGTAACACCAACTGATACTAAATGCTACCATTTACTACCAGATGGTGTTACTAACCGGTACTAAATGGTCCTGATGGCCTCTGTGCTTTTCAACTGGTACTAAATTGACCTTATTAATACCGGCTCAAAAGCAATCGGTACTAATGGAAGGTGGAAGAATGTGAGTTTTTCTAGTAGTGAATTCCTCCTCATCTATTAGGGATATGCAAGAAAATGTTAGATTCCTCCTATCAAAGCTAACAAAGAGAGCATTATTTCCCATGTTATCAAGCATTACCCACTCAGCTAGTTCAACTGAAAAGTTAAGACGAAAGACTTGGAAGTTGGCAATGAAGTCAAAGGCATTACTGCTGACAAATGCCTCAACCAAGAGATCGAAGCACGCCATCGCAGACCACCAACCATGGTGTAAAAATTACTCCCCTCAAGTATAGTCAAAGTTTGGATAACACCCTAAACTATGTCTTAGTTCAATTTACCTCCTAAACCATGTAATTTGGTTTAATTTATACCTTAATACATTTATCTTTGTGCACAAGTGGAGTCTTAACTTAAAATTTTATAAGATGATACTCGCCATCATAATACATGCTAGAAAAATACATCATAACTTTTAATTATTATTTTAAAAGGGTGAGATATTTAATTAATAAGAAATTAACACTTAAGATATAAAATTGTATAAAAATTATAATGAAAAAAATCATAATATATTTTCTTGTTATGCATTATGATGTCCCCTACCAGCCTGAAAAATTTTGAATTAAAATTCAACTTATGTATGGAGTTATAAAAAAAGAAAAAATATTGAACCAAATTGCATAGTTTAGGAGGTTGATTAAACTAAAAGATAGTTTAAGGGGTTATCCAAACTTTGACTATGCTTGAGAGTAACAAACCCCGTCTTCTTCTTCCCAGACAATAAGTAGCACTTCCTGCATGCTGAACAATACAAGCGTATGCTACGAAGCCTCTCAAGGAAACCCATGGCAAATATCCCACCTCTGAAGAACACAATCTGAAAGAGACGCTCACAGTTGAGAGGGTGTTCCAGCCAGGACCTTGTTCCAACCTACCACCGGAACATGGATGATCTCGACCAAAGAAGGAGATCTTGACCAAAGGATTCCTAGTAGATTTCATGGCTGCCAGTGGATTTGAGCATGGGAGGCCTCACGGTAGCACCACTGTAGGCATCAACATACAAGAAAGGCATTGCTACAAATTCGAGAAGATCAGATAACCATATGAGCAGCCCATATAGTGCATAGGGCCTCTAAGGTCTCGAGGAGGTCTCGTAAACGTCTTTCCAAAATCGCAAGGCGTTGGTTTGATTCAGTGGCTATTTTAGTGTCCTGGAGACTTTGGACAAGGGTTTTTGATAGAATCGCCTTCATGCCTTGGGCCCTTGCAGACTGCATCCAAGAAGAGACAAAATTGTGTGCAGAGGCTGGTTTCATCACTTTGCCAGATAGCAGCTCTTCTTCCTCAATGAATAGGTCGTTTAGGTCGCACAATAATTTGGATGTAATAGCTCTTTAATGTAAGGTCCTAAGGTGTAAACTCTCTTCTTCCTCTTAATGAAATACGTGCTAAGGCACGTTCTCTAAAAAAATGGTTTTGAGGAGCTAAAGGGTGAAGGGAGGAGGTTCATTTTGCAGGATCGACGAGCTGCCAATGACAATATTGATGGAAGGGTGTGGTTGATAGAGCTAGTACGATAGGGATAATGAGGATCACCAATGTCTTGTTGAAGGTGCAGAGGTGGGAAATCGAAGCTAAATGCCGGCGGGAGAGAGGAGAGCGCAACACGACAAGAATTGCAGGTGTGAATAAAAGCAAGGAGGTCATGGAATGAACTAAAGATATGACGATTATTTGGTGAAGCAGGCTGTCCAAAAGATCTGCCATTCTGCCCAAACATCAGGTCCAACCATGGAAGCAGAGGTAGAGCTTGAGGAATGACATTTTTTTCTTAATAGAAACAACCTCCCTGTTGAACACAGTGGAAACAATCAACACTCTACTCTACCTATCGAAATTGTATAGAGAGAAAACAAACAGAGGCATAGAGACCTGAGGTTGGTGGGTTCCAACAGGTTCTTCTGTTGGTGGAGGAGGAAGCGGTAACCGTGTTTGTCAGGGATGCCTGCAGGGAGGCAGCAGCGCCCAGCCTTGGGATAGATATGTGCGTCCCGCTCGAGTTCGGAGGGTAAGTCCTTTAGGGTGTGTTTAGATTGTAGGAAAAAACACTGTAGCATAAGAAAAACATTGTAGCATTCGTTGGGAAACGTGTTTTGTGAGGGAGGAATAGTGAAAAGTTGGAATGAATAGTAAAAAGTTGGAATGAATAGTGAATAGTTGGGAATCTGAACATGGCCTTAGCGAAATCACGCAAACTCCTCTTTACGGATTTTGGATGTGAGAGATTCCTCCGTTTTAACTACAGCTGGTTAGGCCAACGGCGGAGAAAAGTCACTGCCGGGGTGGAGCACACTGACGGCAGAGAAAAATCGCTGCCAGGCCGGCACGTGGGCCCATCATCATCATCATCTAGTGGGCCCATGCTAGGCTCGCCCATGCCAGGCATGGAGTTTGGGATGCCCAGGCCCAACTAACAGAGCACAGTCCAACACACGTTTTCACTTCGTGTGCCTCTTTTTGGGCACATAACAAAGAGTTTGTTTGTCGTGTGCCTAATAGTGTAGACACATAGCACTACCTTATTTGTCGAGTTTATTTTGGAAAATACACAACAAATACACCTTCAAAAGCATATTTTGAGGCCCTAATTGAGTTCAAATTTAAATATTTTGACTATAAAGTTGTCTAACTTCTCAAGATGTATAATTTTTATATTGGTCATATTTTCATTCAAATAAATCTATAGAAATATTGTTCACAAAATCTACATCTTTCGCATAGTTTCATGAAACTAGAGAAGATGTATTAGATTTGTGCATAATGTTACTATATCTTTGTCGAATGAACAAATTAACATAATAAAAGTTGTAGATCTTTAGAAGTTCTGTTCCAACTTTGTTAATGAACTCATTTTAATTTTATTAACTTTTGTCATAAAAAAGAAGGTATGAATTTCTTAAATTTCAAATTTGAGGTTTTTTGAAATGACCTTGGATGGAGAAAGTACCATAATGAAAGTTGCATATCACAACAAGTTAGAAAACATTGTCAGTGACAACTATTTCATTTGAAAACATCTTGTCAATACAAACTAACTGTGATTTTTTACGTTTTGAAATTTAAAACTTTGTAAACAACCTCATATGGAGAAACTTCCAGAATGTAACTTGTAGATTTCTAAAATTTATGAAACTTAATAGCTGACAATCTTTTCATTTGAATTAGTATAGAGACTCAAATAAGCAATTTACTCTCAGTTGGGTATAATATGTGGGGAATCAAAAGGGGATATGGATGCCAACATGGTGGTGATAGAGGAGGCTATGTGCATAAGAGACATTGCTAGTTCGAATCCCGTTGGCCACATAGTGCTGAATTTAAGTGAAAAATGCTATTTGGCTAACTAGTAGTG
The DNA here is from genome assembly GCA_015342445.1 of Digitaria exilis. Taxonomy (NCBI): domain Eukaryota; kingdom Viridiplantae; phylum Streptophyta; class Magnoliopsida; order Poales; family Poaceae; genus Digitaria; species Digitaria exilis. The sequence goes on from JACEFO010001663.1 coordinate 3,126,391, forward strand.
GGGCTTCCCTTGATAAAAAAATGTTGTTTTGAAACTGATGTTTGTCGTACACTGAATGAAAGGGACCTAGCAAAGCCATTGTCTCATGCCGTCTGCTACGTTATTTTGACACGTGTTAGGAATAACACACGACAAAGAGGTATGTCATGTGCCCGAAAAAAGACACAGCACAAAGACGTCTTCGCCGTCTGGCCTAGTCACCGTTGGGGTTTTATCATGGGCCGTGCATGGCAAAGCCTTTATCGTGTGTATTTGGACCTTTGCTATAGGATTCCGGTATTGATCAAGCACAACTGATTGTGAGACACTTACAGTAGGGATCGACAAGAGGAAGAATATAAGGACGATTATATGCCATGCAAGATGGCATTACTTCCTACTTAATGGCATGGGAACTGGTTGATAAGATGTTCACTCTAACTTTGGACAATGCAAGTGTGAACACCAAACCAACAAAAAAATATGCGTGATGTTGTAGGAGATCAAATATTTTTCAGTGGTGAACATCTCCATGTGAGGTGTGCAGCCCATGTCCTGAACATAATGGTTCAAGCTGGTTTGAGTGTGGTTCCACATACAGTTGGACTAATAGTATGCACTTCAAATTTGAGAAGTATTGGTCCAAGCCCAGTATTGCTCTTCTCATTGCGGTTGTTCTTGAGCAATCAATGAAAACTACCTCTAGTTCAACTTCTATACCATTGGTGAAAATGTTGACATGAAGACGTGATGAGAACCGCTAGGGTTTGGATCCTGATCTTTCGATGAGAGGTGGATAACTTCGATTTGGACTGGAGAGACGTTCACAACTCGACTACAACCTTTCGGGGCTGCGCCTTAGCAACCGATACACCAACTCCAGCTGTCGTCGTGATCTTGTGGAGCACGATCAACCAAACCACTAGGGTAATTCCTGCAAGCAATTGAAGAACAAGCAAGAACAAGTAGAACAAACAACTCAATTGCAAATATGTACCAATCTGAATACACAATGTTGGAGTTCCGAATCGAGTAGAACGGATGGTCTAGTCAACACACGCGTCTACAAGGAAGTAGTAATGGCTAAACTTTTAACCAAACAAAACCCAATCTGTTTGTGGCGGCTATGGAGGTATATGAAAGGGGTAGAGGACAACCAAGATGTGATGAGGGTCGTCCCTCAACTCTAGGGTGGTCCCCTAATGGACCCCCCCACTTGATACACAGCCCATCGGGCCAAAATAAGATGACACATCACTGTTGACAGAATAGGTCTTGGTAGTAAATCGGTTATTGCGGCCGCCTCAGAGTAGACGTGGAAATGAGTCTGAATCCATATGAAAGTAGATTTGATAACCTTTCTATCAAGTGCTTGAACACCCAAGACGGAGTCCGGATGAAGTCGTGGCGGCCGTCAGAACTTGACACTTTCCTGCAGTCCGAATCCAGCATTTCCAAAACATGTTGGATTTGATCTCTTTCCTTCCTAGGCCAAAAGTGATGTGGTGGCCTGGTGAGGATGTTGAGGATACTTGAACTTCATCCCCAATCAACTTATTTGGTTCTCCACGCCTTCCATATATGTTTGGCACTCTTTTTAATCCATGTATTCATTTTTGTAAATGACAATGAACACACATCATGGTGTATCATCAATTTATTGAATGTAGCAAAGATAGTCATGATATAAGATTAATTCACCTTTTGTTTAAAAGATACCAGTATGGTCATATCCGAGATGGTGATGTCCTTGGCAAGATGAGGGAGTTGAGATGATACATGACAAGGTATTACAAAGTGTATGAAAGGATCATCAGGAGTAGTTCTCCTCCATATTCATCCCAACTAATGAATCTACCGAGAGTGGTTTGACTTCTTTAGGATCGGTCTGTGGTAAAAGGCGAGTGGAGTATGCTTTTGCTCAGTTTGCCTCACAAAATTCAGATCTTGTTAAGAAAAAAACAGAGTTGGATGACACTCGAGTTCCTAAGAAGTCAGATGAAAATTTCAATGTGATATCTTGCTGGAAAAATTTTCTGATGCCTATCCAATTCCGTCTTTGATGGCTAGTGATTTTCTTGCAATTCCCGTGAGTACAGTAACTTCTGAATCAGCCTTCGATGCAACTGGAAGAATACTCGGAAAAGATAGGTTTTTATCGCTCTCCTCAAACTCTAGAAGCTTTAATTTGTGCCAGAGATTGGTTGATTGGGTTTCGTGATGAAGATGAAGGTGAAGTAATGACTGGGCAACAAATGATGAAGATGAGGAAGAATAAGGTTTTGGTTGATCACACCCAACTTAAAATTATGTTAGCCAGTTAAGTGGAGTTTGTTACACTATATTTCGCTATGTTCCTTTCTTTAATCCGCGCTATGTAATTTAATTCTCTTTGGGATAAATATGTGCTGAGACTTTGGTGCTAATCCTTTTCTTGTGATGCTCTTTTCAGATCTTCTGTAGATCTGTTTCTTGTGTTGTGCTGCACTTCTCTTGGCTTTAGATAAGCCCTGGTAATATATGATATTTCTTTAAACAAAGGTGGTTTAACAAGGGCAACGATAATTTCTGTGTAGGGTTGCTAATGTTCTCTCATGCTACTATCTCTTGGTGATATTAAGTGCTGGTGCTTTTTGTTTGAGGGCAACTCTAAACGGGAAAAGTTGAATGATGTTTGTATTTTCATTTTTATGAATATTTACAACAGATCTGGTATTTTTTAAGACCTGTATGGGACCACTGGTTATACGAAATGTGTACTGCCCAACCTGGGTTGAGTCGATGGCAAAACAAAAAAACCTAAGCTGAGTCGGAGCCCAAAAGTTGTGTCCACTAGTATTTTTTTCTAAATGCAGAAGACCTCAGCCAAAGGCTAGAGTAGAATAGGACATAGGACCATCTATGGCCCAAAGACCATGGTAACTAAGGCCGAAAGGGTAGCCCACGGACCAAATACAGGTAAGGATAGGACTGAGCCTTATTTCATAAAGGCAGGATTATGATTGAGCTATGAATCTGAGCTATAGATCAAATTAGGATTGGACTTAGGATCGGACTTTAGCCTGTTATCAGACCTAAGAGAACCACAACAGGCCTCTTAAGCTAGTTCCACACACACACACATTATTTGACTAGATGCCTCTATATATATGTTTACTTCGTCATTATATATAGTACCAACACACTACGTTAATAAAATTTCAATTGATTGTAGAAATCATGGATTAAATTTACTTTCTCAAGGAAAACAATTACAATCTATTATCTTCAAATCAATAAATTTTCTTAGCCAGCATAATACCTGTTGTTTCATTTGCACCTATGCAGGAGCAGTAGAGGTAGGCTTGCAAATGGTGCGGAATCGACTAGCAGTCTAATGGGCCAGGAAACGCTGTAGGCCCACTAATCCCATGTTCCATCCCCCCAACGTCGAAGTGGGCTTTTGCCCCTAACCCGCACAGTTTAGCGGCGCCACATATCCCTGCTTCTCCTACCCAACGCACCACATACCTCTATAGCATGCCTCTATGATGGTGAACCCTAGTGCCAGCACCTCAGCTTGGCTGCCGCTACATCCATTTGCTCCAGTTGCTCCATGGACATCGACTTGGGTGCCTCCACAGTGCCCGCCATGGCTAACCCTAGCGTCGATTCCTCAACTCAGCCTCCGTTGCTCCCAATTTGTGCACCTACTCCACGGGCATCTCCTTCATTGCTGCCAGCATCTGAACCTGTGCCACCGCAGTTGTTGTCGCCATTGTCTATCATTTGTCTACCGTTGATATCTGGTCTCATGGTCACAAGCTCGTCTTCGGTTGCCGATGCTGTAGCTGCCGCCGCTACAGTTCATCTGGAAACCATCAGGGTTGTAGCGAAGAGGAGAAAGCAAGTACATGTTTGGTTTCTTGACCTTCGTTGATGCCATTTTTCCATTCATGGTGAAAGGGACGCACTAGCGTGTAGGGACAAATCAAGTGGATATTTTGCTTGTCTAGCTATATGCTAATTTTCTTTGTTTGTCTTATCTACCTCTACCAATAGGAAGATAATATAGAAATTTAGTAGCATCTTGTTACATTGTTGTTTCATATTGAATTTAGCTGACATAAAAGGGTAAAGGGTCAGTATTTTTAAGTCATTTAGTGATTGCTCCAAATCTAGTTGTGGTTAAGGTTGAAGTTTTTATTTCCAAGGACCTGGTAATCATCTTCTTACATAATAATTGGTTAAATGTTCATTATGTGTTTTACTGGCCACATCCATTTATGACAGTGCTCGTCTTTGCAGACCAAAGATGGAGCAGCAAAGCATAAGCGGAAGCAAGTAAAGGGACTACCCGCAAAGGGGTTCAAATCGCAAAGGGGTTCAAGTCACCAACTGTTGCAGTCCCACCACTAGTACCAACAAGGTTACGCGGGGTTAGGATGGTGCTATCCCCAAGGATCATATCCCCACCTACTACAGTAGCAAGATCTTCATTAGAATCTCCAATTTCTCCATTTATCAGCCAACAAAGTGCTCTAGGTCAAGGTACATGCTCTTTGTTATCACCTTCTCCCATAATCTATTCGACTTATGTTTATTTGTTTTGTATTGTGCTTCTAATTAAACAATTAGTTAAATCTTATTTAGAATATCCATGCCAAGCACATGATCTTTACGTAGAAAAAAGTGGAAACTTTGCTCAGATTTATGGCAAGATTTCGAGGCAATTTGTGATAATGGAATCCGTGTAGAAGCTTAGGGCATACATTGCAGCCAACTATTCAAAGCAACTAGAGTTGTTGGTATAAGTGTGTGGCGTAGGCATGTGAAGAATTGTGAGGGAAAATCTAGAATCGATAAAATGGTTTCTCAGTTGAGTTATGGTTGCCTAATGTCTCTTTGAAAAATTGGAGGTCTAATCAAGAAGTAGCCTGCCAAGAACTAGTCTCTTTGATAGTTTTGTCTGGCTACCTTTTAGTCTAGTTGAATATCCAAAATTCAAAACATTTTATGCTATCTTGAATCCGTGCTTCCAATAAATCTCTAGAACCACCATTAGAGCTGAATACATTAGCACATATGAGCAAGGAAAAGCGTCTCTATGGAAGATACTAAGTTGCATAAAATCTAGGGTTTTCCTCACAACTGATATGTGGATCTCAAATCAGACCTTAGTCTATTTATGTGTGACTGCTCACTATATTGACAATAATTGGATACTTTACAAACATATCAAAAAGCTCACCATGGTAAGAGTCACCCCATGATGGTAACTATGTTCAATGCTCTTCTAAGAACTCTTCAAAATTGACACTTAGAAAGCAAAGTGTTTGCAATCATATTAATTGGACAAAATGCATTAGTAAATGATAACTTTGTGTCAACTTTGCAAGAGAACATTGCTTCCAAGGATCAACTACTTTACAAAGGAAAGTTGTTGTTCCATTGTCACTATGCACCCCATGTGTTTCATCTCATTGTTTAGGAGGGATTCAAGTCTATTAGTGGGGCGACCAAGAACATTAGAGATAGTATAGAATTTGTTAAGAGATCACAATCTGGGAAGCAAAGGTTTGAAGCAATGATGGAGCGGGTGGGCATGGGTGCTGAGAATTGTCCTCCTCTTGATGTCGTTACTCGATGGAATTCTAACTGTTACATGCTTGAAACACCTTTGAAGTATAGGAGAGCATATCAAGCCAAATGTTCTAGTATGATCCATCTATCAGTCTATGTCATGATATAGCAAGGGTGAGTGGAGCATCCCTATTTATAGGACTCCATGGCTCATGTGATTTTGTCATGCATCCATCTTCTACACACTCTCTACAAATATCTAAATCTAAAATATATTTTACATTATTATCTGCCTTCTTGATATTTTTACCCTACCAAAGATATTTAGGAGCTGTTTGGTAGGGCTTCGGCTATGGCTTCATTAGTGAAGTGGCTTCTTTGATAGAGTGTGAGCCAGTTTAGAAAACATTTGGTAAAATGGCTTTTCCATGGCTTCACTTTGTGATGTGAATAGAAGCCAGAGAAGCATCAAAGTTTGGCTTTCATCTTCCTATCAGATGCTGTTTTGGCAGTGTTAGCCTAAACGATAAACGTTAAACAGTCGGAAAGGTCTCGTGTAGCGTTTAATCCATGTAGACAGGGTGTACACAGAATTACATGGACTAAATGTTTTTGTACTGTACTACTAAAATATTCTCATGTTTAGACATGTTGTTCGCTTGACCAATAAAATAGTGATAGGTAATTAAATATAGATGATATCCATTATTAAGTAACACAAATGCTACCATAAATCACAATGGACATAAGAATATTGCCTTCCCTTTTATCTCCATTGCCTAAATGGAGAAAAAAAAAGCTCAACACACCATGCAAAACCTGTTTCTATCGTGTCGTGTAGGCCGTGTAGGACCGTGCTAGACCGTTTAAACAGTCAAAAAGCTTAAATAATCGTTTATGACCTAAACTACATAGTTGCCTACACGGTCGTTTAGGCGAACACTGGTTTTGGGATTCATCTCCGGCTTCAGCCTTGAAGCCGTTTTCAAAACTACCATTTGGTACAAACTTCACTTGAAGCCATCAAAGAAGCCATTTTAGAAGTTGTGTCAAAGGGGTCTTAGATCTAGATAATTCCATATACTTCCTCACGAAGTATGACAACTATAGGTCATGCATACATTCCAATGTTGTAGAAGCTTATCACAACTATCCATTTGTATTTTCAACAATTAGTGATTCAAAGCTAGCTAGTGACAAAACTACACAAGATCAATAAAATGAACGTAGCTGCTAGCGTATGGATGTCCGATCCAGGCACTAGCATCAGATGGTGCAAATTCCAACCGAAACATCTACGTATGTTGCGTGCAACAAGCCACGATTTCCCCTATTTTATTTTTCACTTGAGAAAAATCTTAGATTTATAATTCAACAAATTTGCTAACCACTTACAACATCTCACATTGATAGATAAATAGTGAATCACGATTGAAACATCACAAAACACAGTTGCAATATCACAAAAACACAATTGCAACATCACAAAAAACACGGTTGCAACACATCCTTTTAATGCAAAATTTCCAATTCTTGTTATAGGTTCGCTTGTATATATACAACAACATTTCTTTTGGCAATGGAATAGGCTGCAAACTATTCATGGCACATATTGTGGAAATTACGTCACTGTTCGTCACCCCGAGTTTGAACTAAAACTGACAGTGATAATCCATGCTAAAAACATAGCTGGCCAATAACTGGTGCCTCCTACTATAGTGAATAGTGATAGTGCCATGCATGAGGTATGACAGTCTAAAAAATGGACAAATCCTATAAATTCTCAAAAAAACTAGAAACATCGAGCCATCAATTCATCAATTATAATCATAATAGCCATTAGATCTATTATATTTTAAAATAGACTAAAGTAACCCCCTAAACATGTATCCAAGTTACCAACCTCTGCCATTATAAGAAAAATCTAAGTAACCACCTAATCTTCATTTAAATTACCCACCTTTGTTATTATAAAAATAATCTAAAGTAATCCGCTAATCTTCATGAAAGTTACCAACCTATGTCAATATAAAAAATAATATCAAATAACCTCCTAAATTTGCATTTAAACTTCAAATGATATCATTATTAAAACTTAAAGTAACTCCTAAAATCTGAAACTAAATTATATAATTAGAGTTAAAATCTTAAAGCCACCAATATAAACTCCAAATTACTATTTCTATAATTATGAATATATTATTTATATTACCATTTATATAAAATACTACCCATAATGTGTGTCGACATATATTCATGTATGAGGGTAGGAATAATAATACAAATTTTCATATTTTTCACATAACTCAACTAAATACATTTATCAAACACACATGAAAATGGGATGCAAAATGAAACATTATTATTAACTCACTTATCAGAATTATTACAATTATATGAGATAAATATTATTTACTAATTATTCTAATTAACTCATGCAGGCTAGTCACTGTCAATGGTAGTTGTCTCATTAGCTATCAGTTCTCTGTGACAGAGCCATTGTTCTGGTGCTGCCATTTAACCAGTCATGATGTTGGTACCATTACCGGTCCATGAAGAGCCGGGAGTGATGTTGTGGGAGTGTGGTATCTAAAATTCTAAATATTGAGTGAGCACACTTGGGTTTCTCTTAACATAGTGTATTCCTATCCTACAGGCTCATGCTATAAAAGTACGATGAAGATGAACCAGGCCGAAAGGGTAAGAAGGCAATTCCTAAATCTGCCGTAGCTTGAGAGCATCTAGACGCTACACACATAGAAATTCAGACATATATCATATCGAACAAGATAAGGAGAATGCAACTATTAGGATCCCAATGGGTGTTGATGTACATCTCTCCAATCATGCACTTTCAAAGAGTAGAGTGCCTGTGGGGACTCAAACTCAACCTGGTAAGCTGCAACTCCAAAAAAAAAAAAAAAAAAAAAAACCCTAAATCTAGCTACGTACAAAATGGACACATAGTTTCAGTGCTTGATTGATCTTCGACGACAAACCACAAATAGCTAGCTAGCTAGAATTAATAGCATGGATGATCGATGAGCTTCAAGCTCCGAGAAAGCATGTGGACCCGGGATGTTTCTGGTGAGAGGAAGATATTTTGCTATGTACTCCATGTCTCCATATCCATTCATGTGGCTGTGTAGGAGCGCATCAACAGACGATTGGTGGCTGTCACGAGTTGCCACCTATATCCCGGATCCTTGCCTGGTCGAGCATGGACCACATGACTTGCACGTCCTCGTAGGCGCACGCCATCACCTCCCCGTGGAGCTTGGCCCTCTCAGCCTCGACATGCTCAACCATAGCTGCATCCATACACAATAAGATAATCAGATTTTTTGTAGAGTTAATAACACAAGATATAATCAGAGATTCGGTGTCAGATCCTGTTCTAGGTCGCGTTACACGAGCTTTCGATCTCCATTGATCCATCAAAGCAAAACACACCCAAACTTGGAGGAGAGAACCAACAATGTATCGGGCGAATGTACTGAGGGTGAATGCACTGACCTGAGTTTGGTTGCTGCGGCTTCTTGCCGTCCTTCTGCGGCACAAAGATGGTGCAGGCTTTCCGGAACGGCGTGGTGATGGTGCGCACCCAAGAACCCATATAAACACACGCAGAACCGATCAGGCTCTGGCGCGCGAAAGGAGAGAAAGAGCGGGAGATAGGACACTCTGTCGCTGGGCAGACCAAATCAACAACAGGCCGCTGATCTGTATTTATGGGTACGTTTATATGAAAGGTCAGCTGCTGCTGCTTGAGGAAGGATGGGCATGCAGTATGTTCAGTCGGAGAGAACAGATCGAGAGGATACCAATCAGCGGAAGAAGGAGCTCTTAGTTCACAGCAGCAGCGACCTAATCATGGCGCTGTGTGGGCATCTCGCGAGTATATATTATGGAGAGGAAGAGCTATGGGCCTATGGCACAGCGGCATGACGATGGGATGAGGTGAAGGTGATTGGGGACGGAGGAGGCAAGATCCGGGGGACAAGCGGCGTGCGCGGCCATGTTGAGGTCCGCGCAGTGGCTGCACGTGCTGCCTAGACGCCGCCCCTTCCCCGGCATCGATCCGGGGAGAGAGAAAGAGATGGCTGCTGCACTGCATGATTGGGCAGGGTGGCCCACGGAGCTCACTCAGCTCGTCGTCTCCCGCCGCCCCGGCGCGCGCAGCGCAGGGGATTGAAAAGAACGTTGGATCGATGGAGCGCTTGCTTGATGGCGATGAGCCCGTGCAGGACGTACGAAACCGAGCGTACTTTTGAGGCGCTCACACTAATGAGCCATCATAGTCCAACCGCCAATCATGAAGGGAGGGATGAGGCATGTGATGGGAGTATGCCATGTGTACATGCTGTTGCGATGGGCTCGGCTCCCATGCATATGCAGCTAGCTTGCATGTCCAGCGTTCCCAACAGAATAATTCATGGACGTGCAGCCATGCCGCCTCGACACCAACCCCTTTTGGGCTGTGCGGTTGGTCGACGATCCCGTGCATGTGCGCTTAGCTGCGCATGTCTCCATCCAAATCCATGGCACCTTTTTATTGTTTCTTTCTACTTTTCCTCTATATACTCCAGTTCTTCCAAAGTTGAAATGGGTCCCCTAGTACCCATATTGGCCATTGCTTTGGAGGATTTTTCTTTTATTTTTTTTTGAACGGAAGGATTTTTCTTTTATGTTTCCACGGAATGTGTATACTTACATACATTCTTGCCACCTAGCGGTTTGCTATCTACAATGTCAATGTATGGTCCACTCCACATTTGCTGGGCTAGCTAGTGTCCTATACACGCCACACATATTTAGTTGCGTTTGGAGTGACATAACCAATTTATAGGATTAAGTGTCTTTTGATTGCCATATATTATGCCATACACATCTACATCACTATGAAGTGTATAGCATGCACACTTCAAGTGAGCATGACCACAACTGCCTCATTCATATTTTAACATCCTTGCTTGCTTGATTTTGCTATTTTCGATATGCTCAAGACTATTAATATTGTTACAAGCTACAAGCCCGGCCCCAAAGCCAACCAACCCTTGGCCTCTTTTTCCAGAAATGTTGTGTCGCCTACTTAGCAACTCGTGGCACCACCGATGCCATAATCCAATGATAAAAGAAGGGTTTTTCGCTTGGATTTGCAGCCAAGCAGCAAATCTAGCGTGTCTATGTTGCACTCAGGTGAGCACTGGGGATTTTGAGTCTCACTGCACTAAAAGATCCCAAAAGACACAAAAAAAAATCAATGATATGCGTTTAGTATAAAAAATGTTCATGGATGTGTGGACATCAGATCAAAAATATAGTCCACCATATCTAGAATTCCTATCAATATTTTTATCTTTGATCTCAATGAAACACACTCGTCAAGTATATTTCGTTCAAAATATACAAAGAATAATAACATACCTATACTCCAGTTCTTCCAAAGTATATGTTATTTTATAAACCATATTTTTAGAATGTATACTTTCATGATGTGCAGTCCCTTGCATTTTAGATATCACATTTGGGATCGTAGAGAGTAGCAAAAAATATACAATACATATTCGATATAAACCAAATGCCTCCCTTGTAAGCAGCCCTATTTTACTACACCACCTCATCATTGTCGTAGGCACTAACTTGGTCAAGACTCAAGAGATGACATGGGATTCAGAGCAAGCCAGCTTGCCATCGATACCCACATATTTCTGTGTTTAGTTTCTAAAAGTATTTTTTTACTTCCTATTCATCCCCTTTACAGAACACGCATCCTTAAAAATTTATTTTTCCTCTTTCCTATTCATTCCCCTCACATAACACGCATCCTAGAAAAAAATACTTTTTCTCACCCTCAACTAAACACAGCAGACCCTGTCGACCATAACAAAATTCTCAACGGTTTCCATGGTGGTTTATCCCGGTTTCTTATCCCTCCCAACAAGAATCCTTTCCATCACGTGACATGTTCACCCCTCACCCGGAATCAAAAAGATTCGGGGACATGCCGTACAAAGGGGCAAGCTGACACAATAATATTGCCTGGCCCCACGTCGCCGAGATCGATCCTTCAATCGTCATGCGCGCATATGCCGATGCTGGCCGGGGGGACCTCCGATCCTCCCCAATCCGCCGGGTTTCTCACGCTGCGGCTTGCAATTTTTACTGCTCGCTCGGCAACCCAGCTATGCCTCAGCAGTTTCTTTTCCTCCCGGTGAGGCCCCGGCCGGGCTCCCATCCTCTGACGGGGGAGCAGTGACATGCCGTGCTGTGATGCAAGTTGAGGCGGCAATATGCAATGGAACTACCGGCAAGTTGCACTGCAGCTGCGTGACGATTCCTTTGGTCTGTTCATCGTACTTCGGACCGTTAAATGTTAAATGTGCGGTTGCATGCAATGTTCACATGCGTGGTGCTTTTTTTGATCTTATCATTGGTTCTGTCTGCTGTCCGGTCCTTGTCACGCGTGTTGGGATTAAACTGGATCACAGATAGCTGCAGAAAAGTTCTCAAATGATAGAATTGGAGCTTTTTTACTGTGCGTGGTGTATACTAGTTAGTTGTACCACTATATACTATAGCCATGTTGATCTATCTTGGATCAGAGACAAGATTTAACAATTTCGTTTTTGCAAAAAAAAATTACTTTAGTTAGATTTAGCTTTTCTGACATGTTGGAACACAGATGGTTGTTCGTTGTACTGAAATTGTGCTTTATTTGAAACAGGTAAATGAAAAATACGTCTGCTTTACTGGTGTCCACAGGCAAAAACTCTGTCAGTAAATTTGAACTTGATCCATTTTTACATTGATATTTTGGCCATTCCTTGTTTTATGTTTGCACTTTGGATATGGTCCGAAATCCCTTGGTTGAATTCAAAGTAGTTGGTGATTTCTTGAATGATGGTAATTGGAAACATGCTTTCAAAACTATTTTCACATTTTTCAACCACTATGTTACTATTGTTCTTCCATGAATTTTTTTTACCGTGAGTGTAAATTAGAGCAAAGAGGACAGAAAGAAAAAGAAAATAAATTTGAACAATTCAGATGTGCACTGCTGTTGAACACAAGCAGTCAAGCACCGTACAGCCTGGACACAAGGGTCAAGCCGGAATAGGATGTGCTGGATATATTTGGCCCAGTAGCGTGGTTATGAAAAGTAAATGATATCAAATAATTAAAATACCAAGAATTTGAATTGGGTTGCAATATGAGTAATTAAGCAAAAAATAGTTCTCTAAACAACTTAAATTTATTTTTAATTTGGTTTCAGCCAATTTGTTTTGTCCTTCAATCAATTCCAAGAATAGGCAGCGGTTTTGTTCTCCTATAATTTTCAGCTGTTTCTCTTAGATGCCATTCTCCTGTTGTTTATGGTGTTTTGATTTTTCCCCCTCCACGTTTTGTCTTATCTTTTCGGCTGTGGCATCTTTCTAGCTTGATGAAACTGTTTCTTCACACTACTACAACATACTTATCACAGTCGGTTCCATAACCCCCATCGCAGCCGGTTCTGGGAACCGTTTGATTCCCAGCGGCTGTGTTGCTTCGGGCAACACAGCCGGTTCCCAACCGGCTGTGATACACCCTCAACACAGCCGGTTGGTGGCTAGAACCGGCTGCGATGAGGTTGTCCAGGACTGCTCACAGGAGCTCGAAAAAATAGCAAAAACTTTTTTTAATTAGGGGATGGACCCCACCGGACAGCCACTACTGCGCTACGTGGCTGTATGTGACCATATCACTAAGTCACAAGTCGCAAGATTTTTCGCGTGCTACGCGGTAGCTAGGATTCGAACCACAACCTCCCCCTCACGCGTACCCTACCTTACCACTGCGCTACGCGGTTGTATGTGACCACATCACATTTCCGTTCACCACATACTATACGAACCCGAGTGTAAATGACTTATTTGAGAGCCTAAACGAATTCAAATTAAAAATTTGTCAACTATAGAGTTTCGTAACTTTTGAAACACTACAACTTTCATGTTGTCCATTTTTCCATCCGAGGTCGTTTGCGAAATTTGAATTTCAAATTTGAATAATTTCAAACTTGATTTTCGTTGACAATACGAATTCAAATGAAAATGTTATCAACTATAATGTTTCATAACTTTTCGAGTTTTACAACTTTTATTTTGGTCATTTGTTCATACGATATAGTGATAATAAAAGTATTCACTAATCCTACATCTCTCTTCTAGTTTCATACCCTAAACCCTATATGAGAGATGTAGGATATGTGAACACTTTTACTACCACTTTGTTATTTGAATAAATTACCAATATAAAAGTTTTACATCTTGAGAAATTTTAAACTTTGTAATTCAACACTTTTCAATTTGACAACGTTTAGGGCTTCAAAAATTGTATTTGCCAAGTGCCTATGCATATAGAACCGGCTGCGTTGATCAACACAAACGGTTCGTAGCTCCAACCGGCTGCGATGAGTAACAACGCAGCCGGTTCGTGGCTAGAACCGGCTGTGTTGATGAGCCCTCAACGCAGCCGGTTCCAACCACCAACCGGCTGCGATGAGTCGCAACGCAGCCGGTTCGTAGTTGGAACCGGCTGCGTTGCCCTCACCCCTCATCACAGCCGGTTGGTAATACAAACTGGCTGTGATAAGAGCAACGCAGCCGGTTGGATTACCAACCGGCTGTGATCGCAACAAAACCGGCTGTGAATGGGGCGTTTGCTATTGTCACATGTGTAGCAGTGTCACTGCAATATTCGTGACTAAGACATGCAAATGGTTCTTTCACTTGTTTTGTCTCCGAGTCAAGGCATCAGATCGGATTTATTGTAAGAAGAAGTCTTTGCCCTATAGTCTTGTTAATGCTTAATCTGATTAATTATGATGATCAAATGGAGTGTTGTGCTATTAATTTTCTATCTTATATATCAGGTTGAAATGGCCCTGAAACATCGGTTCTTCCATGGAAATACTGCAAGTACTGATGGTTAGCTGAGGTTCAAGCAGTGTTTTCTTTGCACTCACGTTCTCATTCTTGCATCTTGTTGTTTTTTTGTTGTGTACCAAACCTTTTAGTCCGTGGTTTGTCTTTAGCCATGTCTCGTCTTTTTGTTTGTTGCAAGATCTGCAGTTATTTATATAGAATTTGTTCATCTATAAGTCTTTATCTTTCACTTCTTTGTGTCTCGATTCTGTGGCTGAATTAGGACACTCAATATTAGTCTGACAGGCAAAGATTCCTGTAGATGTCATAATTAGAGTGTCTATAACCATTTTATTCTTGTTAGTTCTACATGGATATCATTGATGTTGCCTCCTGGCCATATTTTTTATAATAGAATGGAGCGTGCTATTATTAGTTATCATCATTGTCATTACTAGTTATTCAATGTTTGAAGCTGCCCTAAAATATGTATTTTCCTATATAGAGGCTGTGATTTGTCAACGTTGAGGTTAGACAGCTCATATCAGTGTTGTCAAAATTCATAATGAATTGGTACTTTTAACAGTTTGGGGATATTGCAAACTCGTTCTTGGATTGTGAATCTAGCTGTTTTGATATACAATCTCCAAATAAAAAATCTTAGTTTTATCCATTTGTTTGTAATACACTACATTGTATGCACCATTATAACTAGGCCTTGTTGACATTTGGAACTACAATCGATCAAGGCAAACTAAAGCGAGTTGGACTAGAATACAGCAAAGAATGGCATGAGCCAACGGAGGTAGAAGCCAAATTGCATAATGGAGTTCGCCATTGGATTCATATATTCATCAAAATAATAGAGATTGGATATGTAGATAGCCCAAAACGAACTCGAGATGTAACGGCCAGCCCAGGAACAACTAAAATCCACTCTATATGTTGGGTGAAACACACCTGCTAATTAACTCTCTTATGCTTTCGTCCTTCGAGCAAAAAGTTACAACCAGAGTGAATAGCTTCCCACGACCTGTATTTGAAGCTGGTATGGCTTCCTGTGAACTAACGATATGAGACTGAAGTCCCAGAGCTTCATTGCTCCACGTATTGTGTACAGTAACAAGAGCATTTGGCCCAGTTCACTAGGCTCCCATAGGCTGTCACACAAGACACCAAAGTTATGGACTTATGGCAAGAGGAAGGACCAGTTCAATATTTTGACCTTTCTCAAAGAACAAAAAGTTTACTGTTTTAACGGCTTTTAGATGCATTTTTTTTAAACGGAATATATTTTAATATTCTAGCCTCTGCATCGACTAATGCATGCATCTAAAAAAATAACGAAAAGAGAACATCTGCAACTTATTATTCCTATCCATTTTCAAATCTATTACTGAAAAACCATCCATGCCTAGTAAAGACTTCCATAGTAGTGCTCTCAAGCATACGACATTCCCATGATATTTGGGGTCAGTCCTCAGTCTTTTGCAAGAGCGTCCAGAAGCATATCCAATGTGTACCCTTGAAGATCACCTGCACTGGAGTAACAACTCGCATGTCATTAAAGACCACATCGTTTCTAGAAAGCCAAAGAACCCAACAAAGTGCACTAGTTTCAACCATTTTGTTTCTAGTTTTGTTATCCACCCCGGTTAGCCAACCATTAAACATATGATTTATACTCAAAGGGGGTGTGATATTAAAAGAAACATATAGCATTCATCATACAAGTCTAGCCATTTGACAATCGAAAAAAAGATGCTTAAGTGATTCATCAAAGTTGCAAAAGGCACACTTTAAACTTCATTTCCACTGTCTTTTAGCTATATTATCTCTGGTTAGAACTATGCCTTTAATTAAGTACCACATGAATATCTTAATTTTCAAGGGCGATTTAAGCTTCCCAATAATATGGTTGTGTCTGACAACATTAGGAGCAATACAAATATTATACAAAGATCTTACAGTAAACCTCCCATTTTGTTGCAAAGACCACGTAAATGTATCTCTATGATCACTTAACTGGATATTTATAACCTGTGCTACAATATGATGCCAAGCTATCAAGTGACATTTAGCGGATTTGATCTTAAAAATATGAATGTGGTATGAGTATCGTATTGAAATATAGTTTCATAAAAGTACTCTTTGAATATATTTTATAAATATTTTGTAGAAAAGTATTAATCAAAGTTGTGTTTTGGAGACCGTGCCAGTGTCCTAAATGACTTCTTTTACGGTATAAAGAGAGTAATCTTGTATTTTTAAACTCTGTCAGCAATGGTTTCGTTTATTTGCTCGGGTCATTGGAGAATAGTACATGTGTCTCATTTATATTAGGATAGCAAATTTGAGGAAAAATTTAAAACTCCAGCGATTTAGCATGAGCAACATCATTAAAGGTGTACACCAACAGAATATAATATTTGCCCAAGCAGATTTAGGATTTTTGGGGGCCATAGCCCACAGTGGACGTAGTGGCGGTCATCATTTTGTGAATTGCATCCGAGGCCCGCCAAGGCCAGTGCGTCAACTTCCAGCCAGGCTTGCCAGTACAACACGATGGGAAACGAAACGTCCACAAAAGTGGCTCATTTGACTGCAATTTTGATTGTCCAGATCAGAATCTAACAGAGAAGACTTCCCAGCGACGTGGGCAAATGACATGCTAGAGTGCATGGAGCTGATTTCGTTATATATTGATTAGTGCTGCCAGGAGCTTGAGACGGTGAGTGTATACAGTGGGGAAGTCGTATGGACTGCTTGATTGTAGAAGAGGAAGGGACACGAGAAGGGCAATATAAAAGGAGGAAAGAAGGGGAAGTCCCCAGATGCCCTGGGTTGGTAAAAGGTGAAGTCTCCATATTACCGTGGAAGGCTCTTAGCCTACGTATGGTACTGATGCCACCAGACAGTTAAAGCTGAATAGGACACACATGGTACGTCGTCCGATGTCAATCGCATGGTTACCAAAAGCAGGAGACGTGGCCCAATCCCTGAACTATAAATTGGCCAAGAATTGTAGGTCGAGATTGCATCTGAAGCAAAGTGGCAAGAGATTGGCGGGCCAAGGCCGTGGTAGTGTCAACCTCCAGACAGGCTTGCTGCTACAACATGATGGGAAACGAAACGTCCAGAAACATAGCGCATAGCTCATATGACTGCCATGGTTGAACGTCTGATCAGAATCAAACGGAGGAGCATTCCTAGCGATGTGGGCAAATGAGATGCTAGAGTGCATGGAGCCAATTTCGTTATATAGAGATAACATACTCGTGAGACTTGGTTAGTGTTGGTGGCAAGAGCTTGCAATGGTGATTATTTACAGTGGGGAAGTTGTATAGACTGCTTGACTGTAGAAGAGGAAGGGACATAAGAAGGGCAATATAAAAGGAGGAGAGAAGGGGAAGTCGAAGAGATCATTTGCCTTGGGTCGGTAAAAAGTTAAGTCTCCATATTACTGTGGAAGGCTCTTAGCCTACACATGGTACTAGTGTCATCGAACAGTAAAAGTTGAATAAACCATGCATGGTACATCGTCCAATGTCAATCGCATGGTTACCAAAAGCAGGAGACGTGGCCCAATCCCCGCACTAGAAATTGGCCAAGAATCATAGGTGGAGATTGCATCTGAGGCAAAAGTGGCAAGAGGTCGGTGGGCCAAGGCCGTGGTTGTGTCAACTTCGATACAAGCTTGTCGGTACAACGCAATGGAAACGAAACGTCCAGAAATGTAGCGCATAGCTCATATGAATGCAATTGTTAAACGTCCGATCAGAATCCAACAGAGGAGACTTCCCAGCGACATGGGCAAATGAGATGCTAGAGTGCATGGAGCATATTTCGTTATATAGAGATAACATACCTGTGAGAATTGGTTAGTGCTGGCAGGAGCTTGCAACGGTGATTGCCTACAGTGGGGAAGGCGTGGACTGCTTGATTGTAGAATAGGAAGGGACATGAGAAGGGCAATATAAAAGGAGGAGAGTAGGGGTAGTGGAAGTGGTCATTTGCCCCGGGTCGGTAAAAAGTGAAGTCTCCATATTACTATGGAAGGCTCTTAGCCTACACATGGTACCGATGCCATCGGACAGTAAAAGCTGAATACACCATGCATGGTACATCGTCCGATGTCAATCGCATGGTTACCAAAAGCAGGAGACGTGGCCGAATCACTGCACTGGAAATTGGCCAAGAATCGTAGGTGGAGATTGCATCTGAGGCAAAAGTGGCAAGAGGTCGGTGGGCCAAGGCCGTGGTTGTTTCAACTTCCATACAGGCTTGTTGGTACAACGCGATGGGAAACGAAATGTCTAGAAACGTAGCGCATAGCTCATATGACTGCAATTGTTGAACGTCCTATTAGAATCCAATGGAGGAGACTTCCCAGCGACGTGGGCAAATGAGATGCTAGAGTGCATGGAGCTGATTTCATTATATAGAGATAACATACCTATGAGACTTGGTTAGTGCTGACAGGAGCTTGCAATAGTGATTGCCTACAGAGGGGAAGTCGTATGGACTGCTTGATTGTAGAAGAGGAAGGGACATGAGAAGGACAATATAAAAGGAGGAGAGAAGGGAAAAGGGAAGTGTTCATTTGCCCCGGGTCGGCAAAATGTGAAGTCTCCATATTACTGTGGAAGGCTCTTAGCCCATGCACGGTACCGACGCCATCGGACAGTAAAAGCTAAATTCGTCACGCATGGTACATCGTCCGATGTCAATTGCACGGTTACCAAAAGCAGTTGACGTGGCCCAATCATTGCACTGGAAATTGGCCAAGAATCGTAGGTGGAGATATCCACACTCATTTCTAATATGATATCTTAAGTGGATGTATTCAAATTCATTTTTCACTATCCCAATTCACATTCTATTAGAAATAAAATGTGGATACGTGGATGGACGTCTAGTATTATCCATATTTATATAAAACACCTCTAAACCATACAATGAATCATACTACTTACATTTAGTTTAAAATTAATATATTTATGTATATAAATTGCTTTCTTTTTTTTGCGGTACATAAATTACTTTCAAGTAACTTATTTTGTTATTATAGAAAATATGATTACATAATTAATTAATATTTATATGTTTATTTACTAAAGTGTTATTGTAAAAATATATTTCAACTAATCAGCTTTGTCTATATGTGCTATATTTGATCCATACCTATATGTCTTACGATGATTTAATCCTTCCAAACGATCAATAAGCATTGGGATACTTCTTCCGTCCCGAAAAGAATGATGCTATAGGATTTTTCAAACAAAGTATGATGTTATAGGAAGTGAGTCGGTTTCTATTTAATCATATATGTAAAGATATTCCTATTTTATTGTACATGAATGATATTACATCAATCTTTTTGGACAAATTTTAAATACTAAAACATCATTTTTTTCGGGACGGAGTGAGTACTTGCTCAAATCAAATCCATATTCGAAGGAGAATCCATACACAAGATAAGAGAGTGATTAGTGGTTATTAGTGTGGGCGCATAAAGAAACGCCTATCCGCCATCTTGGTCGCCGTTTGTGAGCATTCCACGATGCACCCGCTCGATGAACTCGGACGCCCTCCGGTCGATGTCACGGTCAGCGTACCAGTGGCGGCCGTAGTAGTAGTCGCCGTCGTCGTCGCTTGGCCGCACCCTCCTCGTCCCTTGGTAGTGCCTTGGCTGCTGCTGCGGCCTCCCCACCGCCTCTTCCTCCGGCGGCTTCTCGCCTCCGGCGCTCTGCTTCTTGAACCCAAACAACGACGCAAGCACTGACGACTTCTTACCTCTCGCCATGGACGATGTCACACGTACACACGCAGCAAGAGCTCTCTCGATCGTACTGTTTTGCTGGTTGGTTACAAATTGCAATGGGATGTGGCTTGATGGTGGTGGTGTATTTATAGGGGACGTACGGAACCCTACGCGCACGCTCGGGTGCCAAGACTAGTTCAACGGCGAAGGGCAAGTTTAGTCATGACTGTGACTGGCCGGTCTTGTGGTTAGGCAGCAGCTTTTTATGATTAATCGCGGCGATGCCTCGACGTCCTTTTTGACTGGCCAATCGTCGCTGGCCTGGTCGCGTGTAATCAAGCGCCATCCGCTTAATTAGATAGCCTCCAGTAAGTATCCACAAGCAATCTTAGAAGTAGCTAGTGTATATCTTAGACTGAATCATAAATAAAGGTGACTGAACTGAACTGATTCTTCGGGGCTTCTGGTCATGCATGGACGTACAGAGAAAATCCATGCAGGGATATCTGATGACTTCGATTGGATGATGAGACGAAGTCACACGTGCGTGTTTAGCGGCGCACGTAACCTGTGTGTGGTGAGCACACACGTCGACAGGTATACGCGCGCAAAGATCGAGTTGGGCAGCAAGACTGTCCGGTCGTGAACAGAGAACACTTTGTATGTTTGACAATACGAATAGTCGTTGAACGTACAATGGAGTTGAATTGTGTATAAGCTTCTACTATTATTGTACACCTACAAACAAGGCGGCTACGCCACGAATGAAGTCAGTTGGAACTTGGAACAGATTGACCGGTGGAGATTCATGGACAAACGAGCATTGTTCAGACTTTGTATCTCGGCGTTGGAATTAGATACGCACAAGTTCACAACTAATGTTGCTTTGCTCTCCACCTCTGCAAGTCTACATTGCAAGAGAGTCAAGAAAGCATCGTCTTTGCACGTGGATTCTTGTAGTTGTTGGGTGAGAAGACCTTCTGTAGTACTTCTGTTGGCTGCAGCGCGGCAGAAATTTCCAAAAGTTACACCTCCTTTATGTGTGTCTACCCTTTAGCTGGCTGGCAACTACAACTAAGTATATAAACTAAATTGTGCTAATGAAGAGACTGAAATTATTATCATCACAAGTTCGTACAGGCAATTAGCAAGCACAATCCGGAGAGGTGTCAACTGTCAAGTCGCTGTTTGGTACGTGTGCACGTTCAGAAGCAGTCAGAAAGCGACTTTTACTTATGATGGGCGCAAAGGAGATCAGCTGTCAGTTTCGTTTAGGGGAACATATTCGCAGATTAGAGAGCACCACAGAGCACTTTTACACAAGTTAGTTCAGATCAATATCCTTGCACTTTTCTGTATTTTGAGCTTGAGCAAAGGCTCCCTCTCGCCAGTCGCCACCGTTTGGTAATGCTCCGGAACCTCACGCGGCAAGTTTCGATCCACCAGCCACATTCTTTACTCATTTACTGATCCTCTCCTTAACTGCTTCTATTTTACCAGTTTCTTTTCTCGAACAAGCATAAAAATGTGTGACATTTTATTAAAAAGAGCGAAAGCGTTTGTATACAATCGAAAAAGAAAGAGTTTGTGCTAAAGAGGAAGGTGTGTCCATTTTGCCAGTTATTTTTTACAGACACATGTGACACCTGTAAACAATTATTTTTGACAGCCACATGTGACACATGAAAACTGTGTATCAGCCATTGATCCTTTATACGAGATATTCAATAATTCAGGTTTACTAAGTGTGGCAAATTACTGGTATATCGATAATACTACTTTCTAAATAAAGTTACTTCTTCCGTTCCAAATTTAAAGGTCGTTTTGGCATTTTTAGATTCATAGCTTTTGCTACAGAGCTAGAAATACATTATGTCTAGATTCATAGTAAAAACTATGAATCCAAAAATGCCAAAATGACCTATAATTTAGAGCAGAGGAAGTATTTACTATCTGTAGAATTTTCAAATGAGAAGTTATGATTAGTTTTCCATATAAAGTTATTCTTAGAACGAGTTATTATTTGTTACTAAAATTCTAGATCCAAGTTTATTTATTGTGTTAGATTATGGAGACTTCATAAATTTATACAACTGATCTGAAGTCATATTTGTGTTGAGGTACTTTGATCAAAATTTTAATAACAGATATAGACACCAGTGTAGAATCATGCTTGACGTGAAACCATTAATCTGAAGTTTCAAAGATAATAAGTAGAATAATTTCCTTTTATCCCTGTAGTGTATATGCCATTTAAATAGGAATACAAATCACTATATAATTTATTTTATTTTAAATTAATATGATGGTTTTTATATTTTTCGCATTGAATAACTTAAGGATGACCGTCCATAAACTTTCGTCAATGGATAGAAATTTGTAATAGTACAGATTCTATAAAAAATCATAATTTCTCAACAAACTTAAAGAACCACTTGATCGTATAAACTTCTACTCAAATATTATCTGACTCGAGCTACTATATCTAAATTATGGCCATGTATATCCCCTACACATATACCTCTTCTCTAATTGCAAACCAAAATCCTATCCTCACCTCAGGATGCCACTAGGTTATTCACCCTTCCCCCATCCCCAACCCTGCTCTTGCTGTCAGTTGTCACCACTACCCACGTTGTTGGGTACTAGTTCAGTTGTAACCTACATGTGCATATTACTATGCTGCTGTCGCAGTCTTCTAATAAAGCTAAACGATCCACTGTAACTAGACGGCTACTGCCAAACGGCAGTCAATTCTAGTGTGAGAAACTGTTTAAACCCAAACTCTATGATAACGTCCTTATCTTATCTTGAGGCTTATTAAAATTGAGGAATCCAATTGAGATAACCTCAAGGAGAACAAAACACTCACACATGTGAGAATAACAGTACTGTTCGATAGTTCTAGAACACGTACGGCATTATCAATCTATCATACACGTACAGAACATAGATTAGAAAACAACAAAAGCAATAATCCTGCAATCCAATGAACAACATCAACACGCACACACACGACACTGACACACTGAATCATGCTTATTCTCATGCGTGTGGCTAGCTAACAGCCAGCCCGGAATTAAAATGCATGCACGACGACGCGAGTATATATACATTACATGCACGCCGCATGCACAAGCTAGCGTCTTCAATTCCTATCCATCTTGTTCGCTGCTGGACATCATCCCGCGTTTCACCCTCTCGATGTACTCGGTAGCCTTCCGGTTGATGTCGCGTTCGGCGTACCAGTAGTGGCCGTAGTACTCGTCGTCATCGCTCGGCCGCACCCTCGTCCCCGGATAGTAGTGCCTCGCCGGCGCATCCTCCTCCTGCCTCCCACCGGAGCCCTGCTGCTTCTTGCTGCCGAACAGTGAAGCAAAGAAAGACTTCCTCCCTCTCCCCATCGTCACCGTTAATTTTTTACCACTTACCACACTGTACCTCTCTCTCGTAAGCTGCAACACAATTTGGCTGAGGCTGCAAGAGGATCACTAAGCTAGCTAGCTACCTCGCAAGCTGCAACAAGATTTTGTTGGCTGGTTGGTTGCAAGGGTGGCAGGGGTGTCCAGCTGTATTTATAGGGGAGATTAGGGAACTGAACCCCACATACATATGCACTCGTGCGGGAAGACATGGTTAAGAGCTTCATTAGTCGCAATTAGGGTTTGGTAGTAAGCACGGAGATATGCTTTGTGTGGGGTTAGGCAGCAGCTTTGTATGATTAATCGCGGCGATCCCTTGGCTCTTTTTGACTGGCCATTCATTGGGCGGGTCGTGTAATCCGGGGCCATTTGTTTAATCACCAGAAATTACTGACAAGCAAAAGCTTGCTGTTGGTTAGTGTATATCAAGACTGCAGGGAGCAATCAGAAAGTGATGGAGAGGTTTCTAGTGCATGCTGGTCATCGTCGATGTACTGTGACTATGGGTGCATGAGGCCGTTGATCCACACCAACAAAGTCGCACGTGTATGTTTAACGCCGCACGTAACCGTACGTGTTGCGAGCAAACACGTTGGCATGCAAAGGTCGAGTTGGGCAGCGCTAATACCTGCCATGAGCGGTGGTGATGAACGAACAGAGAACGACTTTTCTGTGTAATTGCCTAGCTAGCTAGTTGGCAATGATAGGGGTAGAACGTACACTGGAGTTGAATTGGACAACTAGGCTACTATTATTTATCAATGTACTCAATTTGAACAGCTTAAACAACAGAAGTGCAAAGACAAGACGAAGATGCATGGGCAAATCACCATTACATTGTTCAGACTTCAGACTACGAATCTCGGCTGCATGGCAAGACAAAGTCAAGAAGCATAAGTTTGCCCGTGGATTCCTTGAGTTGTTGGGCGATAGGATCCCCGGCTGGCTGCGGCGCGGCAGAAATTTCCAAAAGTTACACCTAGGAGCTATTACTATACTAGCAGCAGTAATTAAGCATCATATTTTTATCGTGAAGACGAGGTTCTTAGCATAAAAAACCAACTGAGATGAGCACGCATTGGCGAAGACCGAGGCCTGGAGGTGTCAAGTCGCGGTTTGGCACGCGTGCGACGTTCATCACAGGGAAGAGCAGACAGAAAGCGACTTGTGCTTATGTGCGGTGCTGAAGTATATCTTGTATGTCTGTCCATTCAGTTTAGGAGAACTAGATGCCCTGGTTAGTTTATTCTCGTTGGTTCCTTCTTTCAGAGCACGTCGCGCTTAAATATTAGTCTACTCATCAAGTAACTTAGCGATGGTTCCTTACGTCTTGGGGTAGCTTGCTTGGCGTTAGGCATGTCCGACGACTGTGGTAATAACACTGATAGATCGGACAAAATTTACCAGGCTGCAAAAATAAACTGAACGGTAAAATGTTCTATACAGTTAACTGAAGTATGGAACAAAGAATTGAATTACAGCGTCAGGCTCCTGGTAGTGGTTTGAATTGAAACATGAGCTTCCACAGAACAATTAGCCGTGTGTGTTCTGCTCTCTTTGGGGGAGAACATGTATCATTATGGGAGGCCTTTTTTCTTTTTGGAAGGATTAGGGGTACGGTTGCGTTCTTCAGCACAGGAGACGGTAAAAGAAGTCGTAAAGGTCTAAGACTTTGTATTGACAACAAAGTATAACTCTATATAATTGCCAAGTAGCACTGCGAATCTTTGAGAGAACATGACATGAATAGCATATAGAAATCCATTCCAAAAGGGTGAGAGATCATTGAAAGAAAGCTGCTCTGTGCGCAGTTTACACGGTTACACCCCATGGATTACGTCTCATCTTCGAAATAATATTTCATTTTTTATTATTCTAATTTAGATATCATAACGGAGGGCGTCTTGGGAGGAAAGAAATAATAATGATAATATATGCGCACAACTTAAACAAGAAAACCAATTTTATAACCCATGATGAATTTCGTTTCTGTTTCCCATAATACAAAGCATCAATATATCAAGCTTGCAGATTTTTTTTCTCTAAACTCATCAGCAGCATGACTGCATTTGCGACAATAAACTACTATATATGTACATTTATTTTGAAAAATATTTGAGGCATACCTAACTATTTAGATGTACATAGTCATATATTTATTATAGTACCACCACAAATAAAGTAAAAAAACATCATATGTTCCTTTAGGAAATACATTTCCAAATTAAAGAGGTTACGATAATAACTAGTATCAAATAAACACTTAGGGGCATTAAAGTTCCTTCCATTCTGCATCCAAGTTAAATTATTCATTTGGGAACTCTAGGTTTAACAAAGGCAGATGCTTAACTAGGAGAATCTAGCGTAGACGTGTCTAAATCTTGAATTTTTTTGCTTTAGAAAATGAAATGCTTGTTCTAGTTTTGTGTAGCTTTCACAAAAGCTTTGTTTTCACGCTTAGCCCTTAGGAGGGGAAAATATTGTAAAATATAGAAGGTTGTTCACCAAGAGGAAATTAAGGCAAGCATTATCGGTTCTTGAGCAACTTAAGCATGTTGATCGAGTGTAAAACTGCCTAAGTGGTGAACGAGGAAATCATGACTCCTAGCTAGTTATTGTCTCCTCTAGTCACAACCCACCAAAGCTTAAGGCGCATGAAAGATTCTGTTTCGGAATATAGCAACTTTTGACCATAAATTGCAAAGAAACAAATAAAGATTAGCAATATGGTAATTATGTTCATGGATTCATCAAGATACGAACTATTACAACGTGTAATTTTTACTTGAAAGAAAGCCTATTTTAGAATATTATTAGTTAAAGTTAAGAATATTTTACTTTGAAAAAACCTAAACATAGCTATATTATAGAACGGAGTGAGTACTTCAAAGGGGACAGTTAAACTAATGCTTCATAGGTTGGAAGTGAGAGAAGGTCTTAATATTATGCATGCTATTGTAGTGTTCGTCAACTCTATTTTTTTTTATTTGGTCCATTTTTTATCACTTTTTGTGCAAATGATATTTCATAAATTAGTATGAAAAGAATAAAATAATAATTTTAATTAAGAGTTTAATTTGTTTGGTTGAAACAAGTCAACAAACCAGGAGTGCCTAGCTAAAAGAGTATTCGTTATCTCCATGCATCCGAACATAACCAATAGGTGATACTACACTAAGCCCAATCCACCAATAACCCTAGCACCTCCTAGGGATGGCAATGGGTTGGGTTCAGAGCGGATATCCACGGATTTTGGGTTTTGGGTTTGGTTTCTATTTTGTGCCCACAGATTTACGGGTTCGGGTATCCGAAATATTTCGGGTTTGGGGTGGATTCTAAATTTCACCCGTGGAGCTCCATTGAAGCTCCGAAATACTGATATTTGATTCTATTTTCATTTGTGATTTGTGAATTTACAACGAGATCAACATCTCATTGATTAGCTATTCTATCTATTTTTTATTCACAACGATGAGGATGATTTCACGATAATCGATGAATGATGAACTCATCAAGTCAAGAATCAAGATGAATTCCCCAAGTTGTCTACCTAGATTTGATTTAAAAAAATGTCAAGTAGTCATGCGTCGTGTCTAAGTATGAATGTTATGAACTCTGGATACTCTCCTTGATGTATTGTTGTATGCTGAATTACTATTTTGTTGTTGTTGCCCTTTTCGAATGCCGATTTGTTTATGATATTCTTAGGTGTATGGTTAATCCGTGGGTTTGGGTTTGGACATGAAATTTCACCCGAATAGGAGTTCGGGTCGGATTCGGATTCGGATTTTAGGTTTGGGTTTTGGGTTTGGGCGCTAGATACTTTACCCGATCTGAACCCGACCCATTGCCATCCCTAGCACCTCTCACCCCAATTTACAGCGTACACTACCTTAGACAGTCTTGATTGGGTAAGATTCTCAGTGTCACATTGTTGTAACCAATCCTTTATATATAACAAGTTCCAAGAGAGGCATAGACAACTTTCATTGTCTCAACATGCTGGTTTCGTAGGTATTAATATATTTTTCACATAAATTTTCTATATATTCCATAAAGTTTCAAGATAGTTCTCTAGCATGCATTCATTAAGTTCCACGCTTTAGAGTGCAAACTAATGAAGACTCTATAGAACTTCATTGTGTACAATAGACTTATACTGCTACAGAACAACTCATTCCTACAAGAAAAATTGAAATTAGCACGGCCATATTCTCGCTGCTTGTTTTATAGTCCTCATGGGCTCACATAATTAAGTGAGTTGTATATTGACAATTCATGCTTGTTTATGTTCGGTGTCGCTCTCTTATGGTTCACCTATGGCTCGAAATGGTTTTACTTCGAACTCATCACTTCGTACTCTCCGTTAACATCTCACACTGAATCTCCATAAGTAGAAAATCCATTGAACTGTTTGAGTTCAGGTGGGTGCGTGCTAATTCAGCTAATATGCTCATAAAAGCCACTAAAAAATTCCACTTCAGTTAAAAAAAACTCATATTGTTCTAGGATGAAATCCATTTGTTTGCAAAATCTCCAAATATATTTTTCTTACAAACTCTTTTGTCTAACTTATTAATGTTTTATATTTCCAAAATAAAAAAAATAAGAGTAGTCATTATTAAAGTTTTTATAGAAATCCCACAAACATAATTATCATGATCAATTTACCAAAGAAATCTAAAACCAAATAATCTCTCCATCCATTGGTATAAGGGACTCTGAGTTTATCGTAAGTCACGTTATTATATATTTCACCAAAGATTATACAAAAATAATAGTATTTATGCTATGAGATGAACATCGATCATTAGATCTTTTAAGAAATGTGTTTTCACAATTTTCATAGTTTATTATTTTTATGTGATAAATTTAAATATTAATGCACTTATACATTGATTTTTTTATCATACTTAGGATAGTTTAACTTAGCACAGATATTTAATCATCCAAATGAAGGGAAGGAGTGTAAACCTGAGCTACATTGACCCTTCTGAAGTCTTATGGTCTATTTGTAATCTCGTAAAGAGGTAATTATTTAAATCAGCTAGAACATATGTAGAAGATCCATACTACAGATTCGAATTGTTGTCTCGATTACAAAATCCATCTGTTCATATTTTTATAATACTATTATCTCCCTTAATCTAGATATTTTGATATTACAGACGACACAATGAAGCCTCCAGCCAGCTTATTACCCACAGTTTTTTTAGCCAAAAACCATATTATCATCACTGCTCACCACTTATAAAAATACAGTGTCGAGAAAACAGTATATCTTATAGCGGTAACAGTGCCAAAATGACCACCGGTCCTTTTTCCATGTGAAGGCATCAAGCTACACTGTCAATGGCATGCTGGTTGCGACTGCTCGGCTTTGTTGTCTCCTCCATAGCAAACCGGACCATGGAAACGCTCATAACGCGCACTGTTGTTCCCGTTGACGAACGGGACTGGTTTTGGGCAGGCGCGCCGCCGCAAAGAAGTGCCGTCAACGCGCTGGAAGGTTTGAGCGATGCCACCGAGATTAGGCCGGTGCGGCGGTGACTGACTACCTCCTCTTTTTTTTTTTTTTTTTTTTTTGAGCTAGGCCTGACTAGTGACTATCCTGACTTCAGAGCAGAGGCTCCCTGCCTTTTCTCGTTTAGAAAAAGCACCGGTGGCGCTGGGTGACCAGCAGGGCAAGTTCGCTACCGTTTGAAGACGCTGCAAAAGCGTGTGCATTGTTTGATTCGTTTTTTTTCTGAGCCCACCAGGCACATGGGATTGGCCCAATTTTCAGCCCCGGCCTGGTGAGCTATTAGCCCATGGGGGCCTATGCATTCGTATTAAAAAATGTATAGGCCAGGGATGGAGGAGGATTTGTAGTGGCCAAAGTACGGAATTCCTATTTATGTTCCGATTCTCATATTTCAGTGTTTAAGATTTGTACAAAATTATAGTTATTAGATCTCTTCTCCAATCCCTATTCTCTTTCCCCACCCTGCTTCCTCTCCCGTCCACCCATGCGCCGCCACCCCCTTTGACCGACATCGCCGCCGCGTGCCCGCGCCTCCGGCTGTCATGCGCCTGCTCCACCGCCCGCATGGATGCCCACGCCTCCGCTGGCTACCTGTGTGCATGCTCCGCCGCCCGGGCGCCCACCTGCAACGCTGCCAATGCCCGAGCTCTGCCAAGCGCGCGTCCCACGTGTGTCGCGCTGGCCACCGCCCCACGCGAAGCCACGACCGTCACCAATGCGCCGCCGACCGCCCTCTTACCTCTGCTTTGTTGGGGAGACGCCCCTTGGAATCGTATTTTCTATTTTTGCAGGAGAGACTGAAAGAGGTTAGAACGAAGAAGACAAATGAGAAGTTATTTCGAAGAGGTTAAAGTTGCGGGTGAAGTTAGAGAAGCCAGGACGAAGCTGACTAACGCGAAGCTAAGTCGAAGAGATTTAAGCCTTTTTGAGCAGGACCGAAGAAGTCAAGGCAAAGAGGACGATAATACGAGGCTGGTCGTGAGACACGGAGATGCTAAAACGAATCAATCGTCTACGACGAGGTTAAGATGAAGGTTGGCGGGAAGCAACGGTCGTCTAGAAACTAGAATGTGTATAAGATTTCTGGCGGGAAGCAACGGTCTTGTAAATGTACGAGGTTGACCCCTATAAATAGCGGATCAACAGTAACTGTAGAGGACAATTTTAAAAAGAACGAAAAAGAAGTCAACTGCGACTTTCTTACTGTTTGTAATACAAGAAAAACTGTGTTACAACAGTTGGCGCCGTCCGCGTGTTAGGATCGAAATCAAAACTCACGATGCCACCAAAGAAAAAGCGAAGGTCAGATGATCCACAGACCTCCAAAGCTCATGTAAATGAAAGAGAAAACGATGAACGACAAGTTGCACCAGAGCCAGTCACTACCAATGATAACCAAAATCGAGAAGAAACTAGCCTCGAACAACTCTTACAAGAAATCGAGAGGCTTAAGCAAGAAAAAGAAACCCTGTTGAAAGAAGCAGAGAACCAGAGAAACGAAACCGAGAAAAAACGAAAAATTGCAGAGGCCAAGAACGAGCTCCAGAGACTACAAAGCGAGCTCAATGCGAGCAAAGAAACTGTTCAAGAGCCCGAGAGAGAACACAACACCGAGACAACAAATTACAACACGGGTTTCAGAAGCTTCGACTCGAATTCACCATTATCTCCAGGCCTTCAAAATGCACCATGGCCAACTTCGTACAAGCCCATCACCTTGCCCAAGTACAATGGTACTTGTGATCCCAGACAGTTTCTGATGAGCTACGAAGTTGCGGTAGCTTCCGCAGGAGGAAACGAGCAGTTCTCGCAAAATCATTCATCATAGCTTGCGAAGGACCGGCTCTCACATGGTTCACGAGACTAAGCCTAGGATCAATTTTCAGCTGGGAACAACTCAAAGCCAAAGTACTTCAAAACTTCCAAGGATTCAATAGACAACTGTTAACCTCGGGAGATTTATTCGCATGCAGACAGGAGGAAAGAGAGCCATTAGCTCAATATTTCAAACGTTTCATTCAATTAAAGGCCCAAACAGATGATATCCCAGATTCAATAGCAATTGATGCATGCATTCACGGGTTGGGACCAGGGCCATGCGCATCAGAATTTGTCAAAAACAAACCAAGGAATCTCCATGAACTATTCCACGAGATGGAAAAATTTTGCAGATCAGACGACGATCACAGGAGAAGAATTAACGAAAGAGCCATGCTCAGAAAAGCAAACGGAAACTATAAGCAGCCCACATACGAAAAGCAAAACTACAACAGACCAACCCAAGTTTTTCACATAGAAAACGTGAGTGGCCAACATAATAACGAATCAAATGCAGCGAAGCAAAACTTCAACTCCTCATCCACACGAGGAAGAGGCGGACGAGGCAGAGGCCGTGGAAGAGGTCGAGGTCAACAAGACAACCAATCGCGATCTTGGTTCTGTCAATTCCATGGCGAAAACCCAGATCACAGTACAGGAAGATGTCCCATAACCATCAGGGTAAAGGAAGAAATGAACCAAAACAACAGTCAAGGTCGCGCAGTCCAAACAAATTCTTGGCAGTGCACCACCCATAACACGCCGAATCCGCAGCTACAACTCCCGACGAATTCAGAATCCTTTTCAACATACCATCAGCCTCGTTTGGCTTGGCATCAAACCCAGTCCGAATCAAATCAACAAGCGCACAGCTCAATCCAATCCACCACAGCAAGAAAAGACGAAACTGTAATGCAAGCAGCTCCAGCACCGAATTCAACACCCGCCAAGGGTCCCATTCCCTCTCGCGGAATGATTCTGCCCATAGCAGGAGGATCTTCAGTTGATTTCGAAAGCAAAAGACAAAGAAAAGACTACTTCAGAAGAGTGCACGCAATACTACCAAATGGCCCAGTAATAAAAACCCATTGGTCCCATGTTCCAATAACCTTTACTGAGCAAGATCTCAAACTTCAGTGTTATCCTCACACTGATGCCATGGTCATCGAAACAAATGTGGCGGGCTGGGAGCTGACAAAGATACTGATAGACAATGGCAGTTCAGCCGATATTATCTTCGCTAGTGCTTTTGATCAAATGAATATCAGCAGAAGTTTGTTACGACCATCAGAAACTCCACTCATTGGTTTCGGAGGAAAAAGAATCCGGGCCTTAGGAAAAATCGAATTACCGGTAACTTTGGGGGACCTCAGCAATCCCAGAACGGAACGAATCACTTTCGACGTAGTTGACATGTACTACCCTTACAACGCAATCTTCGGAAGAGGTTTTCTCAACACGTTCGAAGCTATTGTACGACAGGCATATCTCTGTATGAAACTCCCAGCATCAAATGGAGTAATCACAGTATTTGGAAACCAGCAAGTCGCAAGGGACATCGAACAAGGAATTACCCCAGGCGAGAAAAACGTCAACCTCTTGCAGACAGAAACGAAACAAACAAGCAATAAAGTTCAAACAGAATCGATCAAAAAGACACCAACGCAACCCAGAGTGGAAAAAGTAAAAGAAGCTATTCAAGCACAAGACACCAAGCGAGTCTCTCTCGATCCAGGAGTCGAAGGCAGAGAGGTCACGATCGGAGCAGACCTTACCCCTCAAGAAGAGGAGGAATTGATAACTTTCCTAAGAAAGAATAAGGATGTCTTTGCATGGACAACTGCAGACCTAAAGGGTGTCAGCAGAACCATAATCGAGCATAGCCTCAACATAAACCCGAAGACAAAGCCAAGAAAACAAAAATTGAGAAAAATGTCGGATGAGAAGATAGAGGGAATAAAATCCGAAGTTGAAAGGCTACTGAAAGCAAAAGTCATTAGGGAAGTGCAATACCCAGAATGGCTGGCAAATACTGTCCCAGTGAAGAAGAAAAACGGAAAATGGAGGATGTGCATTGACTTCACAACACTAAACAAGCATTGCCCAAAAGATGATTTTCCTCTGCCAAGAATTGATAGCGTCGTTGATGACGCAGCCAACAGCGAGATTCTATCCTTGCTAGATTGCTTTTCAGGGTATCACCAAGTTTGGATGAAACAAGAGGATGAGGAGAAGACAAGCTTCATAACACCTTTCGGAACTTTTTGTTTCGTCAGAATGCCAGAAGGGCTGAGAAACGCAGGGTCAACTTTCTCAAGAATGACCAAAAAAGTCTTCAACTCACAAATTGATAGAAACATGTTAGCTTATGTGGATGACCTCGTCGTAAAAAGCACCAAAAGAACGGATCACATCAAAGATCTCGAGGAAACCTTCAACAATCTAAGAATGTCAAACTTGAGCTTAAATCCAGAAAAATGCGTCTTTGGAGTAACCAAAGGAAAAGTCTTGGGATGTCTTGTAACATCAAAGGGAATCGAGGCCAACCCAGACAAGGTACAAGCCTTGGCATCCATGGAGGAGCCAAAAACGGTTAAGGAAGTGCAACAATTGACAGGCAGAATTGCAGCTCTAAACAGATTCGTACCAAGAGCAGCTGAACGAAGCCTTCCTTTCTTCAAAACTCTCAGACGTGCGCAGAAATTCAACTGGGGCGAAGAACAATCGAAAGCATTCAGAGAACTAAAGCAGTACCTCGCGACAATGATCAAACTATCACCACCAGCACAAGGAAAAGACCTTCTCCTTTACCTCGCAGTATCAGAGTCAGCAGTAAGCGCGGCAATAGTACAAGAAACCAAAATCGAAGGCATTCTGAAGCAATTGTCAGCCTACTTCGTTTCTGAAGCATTATCTGGAGCCAAGAAGTCATACTCTGAACTCGAAAAAATTGCATACGCATTGCTTATGGCATCAAGAAAACTCAGGCATTATTTCGAAGCTCACAAAATTACAGTCGTCACCAACAAACCTCTAGCCGAGTTATTTGCAAACAGAGAAGCTTCGAATAGGATCAGCAAATGGTCCGCAGAGCTATCTGGATTCAATATCGAATTCGTAAGACGAAATGCAATCAAATCCCAGGTATTGGCTGACTTCGTAGCAGACTGGACCTCTCCAAAGCATGAAAATTTAGACGAAGACAAAAAACAATGGACAGTCTATTGTGATGGAGCATATTGTAACAAAGGAGCAGCGATCTCTGCAATACTGGTTTCACCAGGCGGAATCAAAACAAGATTCGCTACACGATTGGAATTCATCAACCAGGAGATTCAAGTCACAAATAACGTAGCAGAATACGAAGCACTCCTGCTTGGGCTACGAAAAATGAAATCACTAGGCAAACAAAGGTTCATTGTGAAGACAGACTCGAAAATAGCAAGGGACCACATCGAAAAGGATAGCGAAGCTAGAAAACCAGAACTAATCGATTACCTCGAAGAGGTCAGAGAAATGGAGAAACACTTCAAAGGATTCACGGTAGAGCACATCCACAGAAACGACAACAACGAAGCTGATGACTTAGCCAAGAAAGCAGCAAAGAAGGAAGAACTACCTGAAGACGTAATTTACGAGGTCATGACCATCCCCTCAATCAGAAAGCAGCATCTAGCACACATTTGCTGGGAAGATTGGAGAGCACCAATCATGGCATACTTACAGAACAATTTCACACCCTGTTCAGCAAGCGAAGCCAAGAGAATACCAGCAAGAGCAAAAGGGTATCAGATAATACAAGGAGAGTTGTACAAAAAGGGGATATCAGCACCATGGCTAAAATGCATCGCAAAAGAACAAGGAACGGCTATACTAAGAAGCATACACGGAGGGATA
This sequence comes from Digitaria exilis, assembly GCA_015342445.1. Classification (NCBI taxonomy): domain Eukaryota; kingdom Viridiplantae; phylum Streptophyta; class Magnoliopsida; order Poales; family Poaceae; genus Digitaria; species Digitaria exilis. Next base: position 3,161,263 of record JACEFO010001663.1, read on the forward strand.
TGCGGAACACATATTGGTCCAAGAGCCCTCGCAGCAAAAGCAGTCAGGCAAGGAATGTTCTGGCCAACAATGATAAAAGATGCAGACGAAGTAGCAAAGAAATGCGAAGCATGTCAAAAGAACGCAAGCAATCAAAAGATTCCATGTTCACTGTTGCAGCTCATCACACCTTCTTGGCCATTGCAAAGATGGGGAATAGACTTGGTAGGGCCTCTCCCAACAGCTCAAGGAAACTGCAGATTCGCAGTAGTTGCCGTGGAATATTTCAAAAAGTGGATCGAAGCAAAAGCCCTAGCATCGATAACCTCGCATACAATACAAAAGTTCTTCTGGCATAACATCATTTGCAGATTCGGGGTACCAAAAGAAATAACAGTGGACAATGGAAAGCAATTCGACAGCGAAACATTCAGAGATTTTTGCATGACAATGGGAACCAAAGTGAAGTACGCATCTGTTTATCATCCGCAATCAAACGGCGCGGTTGAAAGAGCCAACGGCATCATTTTTTCAGCTATAAGGAAGATGCTCTTCGACCACAAAAAGGGAAAATGGATTGACGATTTGCCAATCGCAGTATGGTCACATAATACCACAGAATCCAGAGCAACCAAGTTCACTCCTTTCAGACTGCTATACGGAACTGAAGCAATGGTTCCAGAAGAAATCAAGGCCAAAACACTAAGGGTAACACTTAGTAATGACGAAGGTGAAAAAGAAATGGTGGAAAAGGATCTAATCGAAGTCGACCGACTTGTTGCTTCACATAACCTCGAATCATATCAAAGGCAAACACGAAAGTGGCGTGACCCAAAGGCGAAGATAAGAGAGATCAGAGTTGGGGACCTGGTAATCAAAAGAAAGCATAACGCAGAAAACCTATCCAAATTCGAGGAAAAATGGGAAGGACCATACATTGTCATCAAAAGCTCGAGGCCAGGGTCTTATCATCTGTCCACCGAAAATGGAGAAGAATTACCTCACTCATGGAACGTAGAGCAACTTCGCAAGTACTATAACTAGAATCGGAATAAATAAAGCTGTACAGTTTTTTCCAAGTTTCAGTTCTTTTTGTAAATGTCAACTTCGTAAATGTGCGGAGCTATAAGCACAAATACGAAGCACCTCTTTTCTCTTTTTCTTTCATCACAAAAGGTCGCACTCTTTTCCTCACAAAAGAGGCTCCAGGAAACTGGAGGTGAGGTTTTTAATGAGGCAAACCTATGTAAATCTCTCCAAAAAATCGATAAAGGAGATTCCCCTAAAAAGCACTTGAGCAAAAAACACACCGAGGTTGAGAAATAACCTCGCAAAAAGAAGACCTCGAGCAAGATAGCTCGAGGCCGAGGTTGAGAAATAACCTCGCAAAAAGAAGACCTCGAGCAAGATAGCTCGAGGCCGAGGTTGAGAAATAACCTCGCAAAAAGAAGACCTCGAGCAAGATAGCTCGAGGCCGAGGTTGAGAAATAACCTCGCAAAAAGAAGACCTCGAGCAAGATAGCTCGAGGCCGAGGTTGAGAAATAACCTCGCAAAAAGAAGACCTCGAGCAAGATAGCTCGAGGCCGAGGTTGAGAAATAACCTCGCAAAAAGAAGACCTCGAGCAAGATAGCTCGAGGCCGAGGTTGAAAAATAACCTCGCAAAAAGAAGACCTCGAACAAAAAAGTTCGAGGCCGAGGTTGCAAACATTAACCTCGCAAAAAAAGCCTTGAGCAAAATAGCCCAAGGTCGAGGTCAGAAATATAACCTCGCCAAAAAGATCTCGAACAAAATTGTCTAAGAAAGAGGTTAGAAACAAAACCTCGCAAGAAGACCTACAGTCTACATCAAATCAGGGGAACGAAAAAAGCAACAGAGTTGCCCTATTTCGAAAGTAAAACAAGAGAACGTAATCTTTCAGATTCGTTGCTCGAAGTAAGAAGCAATGAATAAACGTAAAGGGGCTATCGAGGGAGGGGACGCCTTTTTCAAAGGCAAAAAAGAGAAGCCCCCTTTTGCATTTATTCATAAACAAGTTTTCACCAAGCAACGAGCACATTAAAACGAATCACCTAACTTGTACTTTTTAAAAAGGACACGAGGTTAGGTGAAATCATAATTTCCCCAAGGGTCCAAAGACCACTATAAAAGAGAAGGGGGGAGACGAGCCTCGGCAAGAGAAAAAGCAAAGCAAATGAAAAAGAAAAATTCTCCCTAGAAATGAGAGGCAGCAGGAATCAAAGGAGCGCTCGACGGCATGATGTGCCCAGGCTAAAGACCAACAACAGCACAGGGCCCATAGATGCTTCATACAGCAACGCCCTCTCAAGTTGTGCGATCATGGAGAAGAGCGCATCCGCTCCAAGGTTTTCTTGAGTTAACAAGGGAATTAGAAGCCAATATATGAAGAAAAGCACATCCGCTTCAAGGCTTTCTCGAGTTAACAAGGGAATTAGAAGACAAAGAATATTTAAGCGTTTTCTATAGTGAAAACGAGGCTAAAGGTCATGACCTTATAGAATCAAGATGATGTATAAACAATTTCAAGAAAAAAGAAATTGTACGAGTCCGATGCATGCACTTCGAAACAAAAACCGAAGATAATTACGAGGTTAATACAGACAAAATTGCGAACAATTTCAATGTTTAAGTCGCTCTGAAGTTCACAAACATCGCTCATGATTTATAACAAGTTTTTTTTTACATAAATCAACTTCGACTCGTGATCAGATTTCTCCTTCTTCTTGGGAAGATTTAGTTTCGTCTTCATCACGAGGCGAATCCAAAGCATCATCCTCTTCTTCCTCGTCCTCTTCCTCTTTTCCCTCTTCGGCTTCTGCATCCTCAGTTTCTTCCTGATGAAGAAACAAAGCAAAAGACTTAGAATTTTCGACAATAATAAAAGAGAAGAAGAAGCAAACTTATACAGAGAAAGTTTTTTAACTTCGAAGAGGAGTCCTTAGCCATATCTCGCCCATAGGCGTTCCAGAAGTCTCGCAAGAAACGACGTTTCATAGTTTCGACTTCTTTTGAACAAGGCAAGGACAGATCTCCGAAGTCAGCAAAGCGAAATCCGGGGCCAGAAACCCGAAGGAGCAGTTCCTTATCTTCTTTCTCGAGGAATCTGCCGAGGCCATCGGTGCAGGTGAGTGCGAAGTTGTCGCCAGCAATAGAAAACACGTCCCCGAGACCAGCAAATTCTTCTTCAATCCAAGATAAGAAGTTATCAATGTTTAAGTCCATCGGAAGAGCATAAGGAGTGGCTCCGAACTGCTTAAGCGAGCTAGAATACGAATCAAAAATTCGTTTTATCTTCTCAGCGTCAAGAGTCTTGGACGAAGCTAGAGAATCTTCGGTTTCCTTCAACTTAAGCTCGAGGGAAGACACTTTAGTCTTAGCTTCTTTCGCAGCATCGGACTCGCGAACCACGGCATCACGAAGGTTCTCAATCACAGTCAGGTTCTTGTCATAGTCCTTCTGCAAGGCTTTATATTTTCTATCTGTTGTGTCCCATTTGTCCTCGAGCTTAGTCAAATCTTTGTGAAGTTTGTCGTTGACATCCCGAAGCCTCTCATTCTCTTTCTCCAAGAAACGAAGTCGATCAACAGCGGTTTTGGACTTTGAAGCACAAACCGCGTTGATCAGCTTAACCTAAGGAAGCGAATCGAAAACAAAAACGTAAGACAAATATAAAGAAAGGAAGAGACGAGGATAAAATAGTAAGAAGCAAGCATGAACCTTGTGCGCTGTGGAGACGCTCAAGCGAGATAGCTCTTCAAAGCTAAGATTTTCCAAAGATGCTTTGTAACCTATAAAAACGAAGACAAAATATAAGAATCAAAAATGAAACTAAACGTGAAGAGATGATAGAATTTTTTCTTTTTCACCTCGCATCTCATCAGTATCTTCACCAAGATCAACAAAAGAAGAAGCAGCCAAGTCTTGAGGGAGCTTCGTAGATGTTTCTTCAGGGATCTTTTTACCCTTGATATCCACAACCTCGACCTAAAAATATCAAGCAAAGTAAGCAAAAAACAATAGAAGAAATTTAGTGGTCAAGTACAGTACAACTAAAATTTCTGACCTCGTGTTTGGCCTCGGCTACTCTATCTTTCTCAACATTCATGGCCTCGATGGCTGGTTCTGTGGAATACAAGCCGAAGTTATGCTCTAAGAGCTCAAGAAAGTTTGGATCGAATTCTCTTGGAGATTTTGAAACAACACTTGATATCGAGCCGGTGAGGCTCATTCTAGCACCGGGGCATTTCATAAAAGGAACAAACAAACCTTCACCCGAAGCAGCAGAAGTACCTGCTAAATCCTTCATAAACCCCGAAGTGCCGAGGTCATCGCCAGTAATGCCAGCAATTCCCAGAAGTCCACAAGCTGCTTCAATAGTTTCTTTTTCCTTTTCAACTTCAGCTTCGGCTTCCGGACTATCCAGGAGAGACAAATCTACCTTTCGAGTCAGTCGAGGTTTCTTGTTAGGCGCAGAGGCAGATTGTTGCACACAGGCACTCTTCCTCTTCTGAGCCTCGAGCAGCTTTGTCTTCGTCTGGGGAGCATCCTGACTCGAAGATATTAGAACTTTTGATGAAGTCTTTTTATATCTTCGAGTAACTCCAGCTTGCTCGGATCCAATATTTCCAACTGGTTTCATGCGTTTCTGGGGCTTGGAGGGTTTCACCCTATCTCCATATTTGACGCCCATCTCTAACCATGGCCGATTCAAGCGGCTGGGTTTTTCGAAGAGGTCAATCATTGCTTTCTTCTCCTTTTCAGTAAGAGGGCCAATCAAAGCTTTGGCGGCCCATTCAACCTTAGAGATCAGATCATCTTCGGACATATCTGCAGGTTTTGAAAGTCCGAAGATAACAAAGGTAGTAGGCAAGTCGAATCCAGGTATTTGCCTCTCCTCAATTCTGAAGGGTTTCCAGTTATTCCCTAAAGGCCAGATCTCAGCAGCCAAAAACTCTTCAACCACATCACGGCCTGTCAATCGCCGAGTGGCATGGATAAAGCAACGACTGTTTTTCTTGAAAGCTTCAGATTTCTTGTCGAAGTCAATCACAGTAGATACTTCGACATTGCCAAGAGGGCCAGCAAAAGGATAGTTGACATCGTTGGAATCCGAAAAAGCGAAGCCAACTTTGACATAGAACCATGACTTCGGCCAATTTACATCCCAACGATTCCTTTGAGCGTACGTGAAGTCAATTTTCGTAATCTTCAGGGCAGCGCTGCGACGACGCGAAGTAAAAGTCGCAACTCCAAATTGCCCAACATGTTCTTCTCCACCTTCTTCCAAAAAGATTGACCTCTTCTGAAGATGAAGCTCGTTGAAGCGGCCAAAAGTGTCGAGGTCAACCTCACCACCGAATGTCTTAACACCCCAGAAAAACTTCGAAAGCTGAACGAAGGAGTTGGGTGTCAACTGATGAAGCTTCACGTTGAAACGGTCTAGGATCTGGGGCAGCATCGGATCGCAAGGAAAACGGAGTCCCGCAGTAAAGAATTCGGAAAACACTACAGCTTCTCCGAATTGGGGATCAGGAGTAGTTTCGTCTCCAGGAGCACGGCCAACTCCTTCGGGAAAATATCCATTCTGTACATAAGTTGAAATCATCCCTGCGGTAACAGAAGATCGACCGAAATGAAGGGTCTTAGGAGCTGATTCTCCAACGAGATCATTGACATTAGCCTCGACTCCTTCCAAATCCTCACTTCCCGGGTTAGAACCCAGGGGACTGTTCTCTCTTTCAGCATCAGGGGTTGGAACAGCAGCACACGTGACTTGAGCCATTTCTGAAACTAATAATGAAAAACAATAAAAAACATAACGAAACAAGAAACGAGGACGAAGATTCTTCAAAAACTAACCTCTTTCTAACAGCGAAGCGCTTCAAGAGTCTCAACAGGAAGCAACAATTAGTGCGAAGTGAAGACACTAGCGCGAGGACAGAAACGAGAGCTAAAGCAGAGCGAAGACAATTGCACGAGGTCAAAGGCGAAAGCGAAGGTAAATTTTAGGAGGGGTAACCTCTGCTATTTATAGGCGCGGTAAGTTACGAAGTTCGCGCCGTGAAAAGGCGCCAAAGTAACCGCCAAATTAATCCAAGGGGACGCCTTTTGGGTTTCGTCCCAGGAGTTCGAGGGATGAATAGTTACAAACTCGAATCCAAGGACGAAGGGGCTACTGTTGGGGAGACGCCCCTTGGAATCGTATTTTCTATTTTTGCAGGAGAGACTGAAAGAGGTTAGAACGAAGAAGACAAATGAGAAGTTATTTCGAAGAGGTTAAAGTTGCGGGTGAAGTTAGATAAGTCAGGACGAAGCTGACTAACGCGAAGCTAAGTCGAAGAGATTTAAGCCTTTTTGAGCAGGACCGAAGAAGTCAAGGCAAAGAGGACGATAATACGAGGCTGGTCGTGAGACACGGAGATGCTAAAACGAATCAATCGTCTACGACGATGTTAAGATGAAGGTTGGCGGGAAGCAACGGTCGTCTAGAAACTAGAATGTGTATAAGATTTCTGGCGGGAAGCAACGGTCTTGTAAATGTACGAGGTTGACCCCTATAAATAGCGGATCAACAGTAACTGTAGAGGACAATTTTAAAAAGAACGAAAAAGAAGTCAACTGCGACTTTCTTACTGTTTGTAATACAAGAAAAACTGTGTTACAACATGCTTCCCTCGACAACGGTGGCCGCCCAATGCCCGCCACCACCCGCTCCCAGCTGGTGAAGAAGGCGAGGATGCGAGATTTCTTCAACATTTTGAATTTTGAATTTCAATAGTTTTTGTCTTCGATTTCAATATTTGATGTCTGCATAGTCAACGTTTCGTCTTAACAGTTTCAACATTTTTGAACTTGAATGTTGAACATTATAGAATAAAATATTGAACAAGATGAAAACAAATGTTGAAATTGTTTAGTGAAAATGTTCCATTAACAATATAAAATTGTTGAAGAAAGTAACAGCTAGTGTTGTTTTCACCACACTATAAATTAATTGGGACAAGATGGGCTTTAAAGATGGATGGTTTACCTATATTGTAGAAGATGGATAGGAAGCCCCGGCCCTGCAATTGAGGGTCTTTTTGACAAGCTCCTAGAGCTGATTCTTGAGTAAATCTTTTTTTTGTTGGTAACTGGTAGCTTCATTCATTAGTTGATATTGTTACAATATTGCTCAAGCAGGCTTTCCACGTTAACTAGGGCTACATGACGCCCCTCTCCAAAACCCGATGTATGTCTAGCTTGCTTAGCTAGTTATAGTTCATGTGCTACCCTATTACAAGCTCTAGTGACATGAGAAATAAAAATATCATTAAAGAAGGAACTAATATCATCTTTCATCTCTCCATTAACACCAGCAAAATCGTTGACATATGTGATTCCCCCCATTTTCCAAAGATTGACCAACTCTAGACAGTCCGTTTCAAGATGACCTCTTTGTACACCACGCCACCTAGCTAGTTGCAGGCCATCTCTACAAGCCATTGCTTCTGCCATGATTAAGGGAAAGAGATTCTGCTCCCTTCCAACACCTTAGTAATCGGATTTCGTGGCTAATTATGAGTAGAACTTACCCTATAGTTTTGGCACAGCTAATGCCTCATAGTACCATCAGGAGAGAGCATTGCACTTTAGATGGAAACTGAGTGTGGGTCCACTTATTATAGCTCACTACCGTGATGCTGAGTTAATCACGAGATTAGGGTGATTTATAGTTTTCATTATTTGTTTTGGAGACTTCCTTTAGCAGTGACTTCACCTTCATGTTTCCCCTTGGTTTTCCTAACAGTTTAGATCATTTTTCAACACTCCTAATAGACTATATATGCTTCTTGTCGCATAGATATGTCGACCGATCAACACCGGCGTTATTTGCTCGTACCTACTCTCTTGCCTGCATATATACTATGCTTCCTCGATCGCATAGTACGTGTTACACACGTGTGCTTGACCTTGAGAACTCACAATTGATGCAGGCACTGTATGGTCTGACCATAATGGTCAAAACTACCATTTCATATAAATCTGCCCATATTCATGTTTTTCCTCCCCAGACATGTGGTTAGTCGTCGTCCCACCAGCTAGCGATCTTAGCTTAGCTAGTACGTGCGGTCGTGACGCGCTGAAACGAAGAAGATACCATCACAACACCTACCTCGAGCTATAGCTAGATGCCGGCAGACACGGCCGGGTAACAAGTCAAGAGGAGGGACCAATCAAAATTCAATCAGAGGGACTTGAGGTCTCGGCGAGAGACTTCTCCACGACGCTCGCTCGATCGCGTGGCCAGCCCGACACGATCTCGATGGATGGAGGCTTTGATCGATCGGGGCCCGGTCGGGTGGCGTATGCAGGTGGGGCACGACGCGCGCGCGCGCGAGTCATCGATCCGGCGGTCGACGTCGACGCACGTACGTTGACGCGGGGACCATGCCGTGCCGCTGGCCGGCTAGTCGCCGCGCGGGCTACGACGCAGGCGTGGATAGGTAGGCCATGCATGGCCCCTCGCGCGCGCCGTTGCTAGCAAGGTAGGTCCAAGGTCGTCGCTCGCCACAACTCGATCAGACACGGAAAATTAACCTCTGGCTGGAAAACGATCAAAAGAGATTCTCTCTCTCTCTCTCTCTCTCTCGTCGAGTCGTCGTGTACTCGTGTTCTTGGAAACTTTTGGCGCCAGTACGTCCAGAGACTCGAGACGGATGAACGAACGAAGAAGCTAGTCATCAGTCAGTGACGGAGAGGGACGACGACGACGGAGACGGGGATTAAATTCTGCGTTTGAAAGGCGCGCGACACACGATCAGTGTCTCTCTGCCCACCAATCGAGATCGTCGATGTGCCCGTGGTGGCCTAGGTTACTTGGACGATTGGGAGTCGCCACTCTTTCAAACGCTGGTACGGTGGGGAGAACGCGATCGAACAGGTCGGGGCCCCGCGCGCTGTCACGCACGCGTCGCGGTTGCCGATTTATTATGCACCTGATCGGACGATGGACATGACGCCGTAGATTCGTATATAGTTTCACGATCGATCAGACCCATCGTTTGTTGCACTGTCGCTGGCTTCTTCCCTGTGCCATGGCAATCGATGGAAAGCGCAATGGCACATGGCAGTACAAAGACCACGTGCGCAACAGTACTAGAGCTAGCTAGATAGGGTTGGGAACAGGAAATTAACGGAGTCGCCAACTCACATCACGCACGTTTCTAACGGAGAAAGATCTAGATAAGAACTGGCTCAGTGTTATGATTGGTTTGTAGGAGCATGTCGTTTTTATGTCCAATATACTAGTTTAATACTTTTTGGTAACAAATCATCCTCCATCTACCCACAAATAGAAGAGACTATCTAGGTTCAAATTACGGAAAAGTTCGATTTACAACCTCCAACTATTGAGAAAATTCAATTTGAACCCATAACTACAAATCATACACAAATAACTAATCAACTGTTCAAACCGGACAAATTTGGTCATCTAGTGGTCTTCTTTTTTCTAGAAAAAAGAAAAAGGGTTTTGATTTATTCTAGAAATTCATAAATAATTCATTTCAAATTATAAATATACGAATATAGTACCAAAATATTTGTTGGTGGTCCAGAAATAAACAATGTATGTTACTAAAATCAATATACCACTAAAAATATGAAGAAATAAGGTACAAATAACTTGAAATATAGGATCAATAGATATGTTATATTTTAAGAGGAATTTTATATGAGTTTCATATCTTTTGTCTTATTTAAAATAAATCGGTTATGAATTTTAAAACCGTTCAATGGATATGGTCAAAATGCCATCGAGCTTTTAAGAGGCTAACATATGCATTTTTTCTTACCTTGATTAAACAGTCACCAAAATTATAGTCGGTTTTTTTATTTAGGACTTGTTTAGTTGGCGGCCGAAAGTTGCCACACCATAAGTTAGGCAAGTGCCGAATTTGCGACGCGGCGAGATTCGGCTACCAACCAAACGGACCCTTACTAAGCGAACGAACTATAACAACATTGGTCATCAGAACACAATCACGGATTTTATTATAATCTGCAGGACTACAACATTTCCTCGCTTGATTTGACTTGTCTACTCCGTATTGCACGCCATACGCACGTACATGGCCCGCTACATTTTAGTATTTATCTACTGTTGATTTGCGTGTGACCTCGTCCACTTTGAATACAGCTACTGCCATGACTTCAGGTGTATATAAGATAAATTAGCAAGCAACCCAACGTGTATAGTATTTGCTCTTCCTTTTCGTCCAGCAACAAAAGTTGAGTTTGCATCTTGTGGTCTTGGAGCGAGGATTATTGTAAAATATATTGAAGTTTTTTTTGGTATTAGAAATAACGACATGTGTAAGTGTGTGCGCATCTTTGATGTACGCACAAAGTGTAAGCCTAGCTAGACGTGTGTTGCCATGTCCTGACTTTGAAGATGTGAACTGTGTGCGTATGATGATGATTGCTGGACGTCTATCTTGATCTGCTTAGTACTTGTGTATGTTGGGAAGGCGCTGTACTAAAGAGTGACTCATACTCTACTATATGGACCCCCAATAAAAAATAATAAAGCAGAAAGGGTTGTGCAACCTAACCTTATATCAATGTGCCTTGACTAATTGTAACAGACAATGGAAAACCCCAGAAAGAAACACCACCAGCGCCAAAGTGTCAATGTTACCCGAATGGAACTATACAAGAGTCCATCAATAAACAAAAACAAAAAGGACACCGAAGACAACAAGTTGCTGCCCCTCAATCTTGTTTCACATGCGAATAACGACGGCATCTTTCTTGTAGAAGCAAGCTTCACATGGACCATACAAATCAAAAGTCTTATAACATTAGTATAATATTTATTACAATTTGTATCGGTAGCCTTTGCTTTGCTCAGATCATCTCTTGGTAAGATGCTGACTATTAGTGCCCTGCTGCTTCAGCCAATGTATTAATTTTCTTGTCTCCTCGCAAACCTTGCTTGCTCCATGCCCTTTTCCCCTCCTTTTCTAGCTTCTTCGTCTCCCTGATTTCAACACCTTTCCACATCAACCGCGGCAGCTGGATAATGTAGATTAAGCAACGTGTGGCCGGTGAAGTACATAGGTTTCATACTTTGATTTTGTGGATCAATAGGGCATGGATGGTTCCCATATTTGTCGTACCATGCAACGTGCGCCCTCGGGTGTTGGGAAACGTCAAACTGCCTTGAATGGGAAAGCTGACCATGTTTACACTGTTAGTTCTTGCCCAGGCCAGCGGCCGGTTGATCCTGTGAGATAGTATGGGCTTGTTTAGATCGCCAATTTTCGCCAACTTATTTTATTAACTTGTCACATCGAATGTTTGGACACTAATTAGGATTATTAAAGTTATATGTAAAAAAAACTAATTACATAGATGAACTCCACATCGTGAGACGAATCTATTAAGCCTAATTAATTCGTCATTAGACACTGTCATGCTACAGTAACCCATCATTAAAAATACGCTAATGACGGCACATATTAGGCTTAATAGATTCGTCTTGCGATGTAGAGTCCATCTATGTAATTAGTTTTATAATTTATCTATATTTAGTACTCCTAATTAGTGTCAAAAGGATGGATGTGATATTTCGCCAACTTTCGCCAACTTTACTCCTCTCATCTAAACAAGAACTATGTCTAGCTCTCTGCCTTAGCCTTTGCCGAGATCGGCGGCGGCGACATGTTACCCTTAGGATATTTTTTTCATGTCATCGCCCACCACCATAGGTGTTTGACCTGATCTTGTACTCTCACAAATAATAAGTAATATTTTGGAACTCCTTCGTCTAAAAAAACTATACATGCAGATATAACGGACCAATAAATTTCCAAATACTATAAGATGAACACACTTTATGAAAAGTACAATGATATAAACATGTGTCTCAAAATGGTAAAATGCGTGTCATTTTAAGTTTATTATTATAATTATTTTTACACCACAATTGAATAAGTGTACTTTTATGTGCAGCGATTATCAATTTCTAGTTTGACAAGTAAAAGAGATTGAGTGGGGCATCTATCTATAGCAATTATTTATGTTTTCACATTCTAAAATGACAGGAAACCTGACTAGAAATCGGTGAATATGAGCCCTTAGTTCTTTTCCTTGAAATAAAGGCCAATATATCTCAATCACTTCTGCAAATCTCCAAATAGCAATCACGGAAAGCAAACAATCAAATGGAATGAGAGTAAATTACATCAACATAAAACAACATGTATATATGGTTGTATCACTGATTTGGCCCGATAAGTTGTAAAACATGCAAATTGGTGGATAGTTTTTTCAACAGTGTGCATTCGCCACTGCGAGTATATTTTGCCACGATAAAAAAAATTATATACTGAAGAGTAAAAAGAAAAACTGTATTGCGCCCGACTATGCCATATGCCTATTATTTAATTCAATTTCCGTTGCACAGTAGGAAAACATGGAAAAGTATAGGTAAATATCCATCTAGCTCCATGGAACTTTGGTCCATCCAATATTGCTTCGTATTTATGTTTGCATATAATGAAACCTGCTCTAGTGCCAAGTCGAGAAATATTCAACTAGCACACAGCGTTACATTTCAACTTCAAAATTTTCACACACATTATATCATCAATATCAATGATTCAAATGCAACAGTAACCAATGAAGACGATCCTACAAAAAAATCACATTAAGATATCTTCCAGGAAAAAAGAAAGTACCCATTACTTAGAAGATACATGTAAAGTACAATTGTAAGAAAGAAAAGAAGTTTATAAAAAACAGGATAAAAAATGTGGAATCTATTGGCCATATAAGTGTGGTGCAAGAGTATATAATCAAGCAGTCAGGACTAATCTCTTCGATATCGAGAGAGCACCCATTTAAAGTATAATTGTAAGAAACAAAAGAAGTATTTAAATGGTAACTACCTATATTTTATTTGCTACCTATGTTAGAAAAATGTCTGATCTATAATTGTTATAAGAACTAAAAATATCCTCAGACCTGATAAGTTATAGTCTATGTGGCATGTAACAATGGCAAAACACATTAACGGTGTCGTGTGGCCGTATATACACATGTTTGACTAGTTTGTGCATGCGATTTGTATGTTTTTGCAGACGTACCAGAGTGATATATGTAAGATATAACCATACAAGTTATCGGTGGATACAATATACTTTTTAGAAAAAAAATGTTAAATTGCACACCGGGATTTTTCCAACTAATAATTTAATTTGGCTAGTTTCTCCGTTGCATGTATTTAGAAAACAATAATCATGTGTCGGTATATATATAGCTATAGTCATGTGTCCTTTCATTTAAAAATTATGCTGCAAAGAATTTCCGTGTGTTCATTTCTTCTTTATTTCTGCCGTGTACGTTGTACTTGTCATGCCCTTTTCCCACAACGTTGAATTAGCGAAGCGGAATATATTTAGATTTCCACGTGAGATGTCGACACACACACTGGAGATCCAACACGCAACCAGACCGTGCTAAAGCAAAAAGAAATAGACATGCCACACACACAGAGAGACGACACACACGGTCTGCAATCCGCATAGTAGGTGAAGACTAAGCCTACCTTCTCGAAGAAACAAGTCATTCAAGAGATGGAGACACGTCTAGCCCCTCTCGCGCTCTAGCTGAAAACAACGCGACCCATCTATCTCTCTGCTAGTAAAATGCCGTGCCATTAACCATGTGGTCCAGCTTAGTTAGTGTGTAGCATCATTGATCACAGTAGTATCTGGGGAAGAATCATTTGAACGTGTCTTTGTGCCGTGTACTGTGTAAATTGCTCCAGGAGCACGCCCGATAACAACGGATTGACGTGTACTCCTGTGGATAGTACTGTACGTAGGATGGGATGGAGCAAAGATAATTTGTAAGGTTAGGTATATTTTGAAGGGGGTGATGATGATTCAGTTTTCCATACAGACCAGAAAAGAACTATTCAAGAATTCTCACTATGCCTTACATCAGTATATGAAACGTACGGCTAGAAATTTTGTGCATCTATACACCCACACACATGCATGTATGTTCGCCCAAAAAAATTCCAACAAACGTTGACAGCACATAGTACTTAGTTTAAATTCAAATTCGTAGTTTTCACACATTGTGGGGGTCATGAATTAGGGGGGGCCCACCGTAGCGGCGCCCGTTAACGGCTGGCGAACAATGGGAGAACCTAATGACGGATAAAAGGCGATCCCATCCGCCTCTTGTCGAAGACCTCCGTCTCGCCTGACCCCTAGCTTGGGCAGAGGGATGATGGGGTCGGAGACTCCCGTCTCGCCCGACCCCTAGTCTGGACAGAAGGACGATGGGGTCGGGGACTCCCGTCTCACCCGACCCCTAGACCAACCAAGGGGCGATGGGGGTCGGAGACCTCCGTCTCGCCCGCCCCCGGCCCGGGCAAAAGGGTCGACGGGGTCGGGGACTCCCGTCTCGCCCGACCCTCGTCTTATCAAGCCCAGGGGCCTGCCCCCACCGGATGGCCCACACGCCGCTCGACCCGGCAATCAGAAAAGAGTCAAGCCCTCGGGAGTAGACCCGGAACCAGGCCAGCCTCTTAACAGAGGAAGCGTGCAGCTCACGCTTCCTCCCGACCGTCATCCGACAGCAACACGGGCCTGCCAACCAGAAAAGCTGATCTGCAACCCTGCACCAGGGAAAAAGGTAGTTGCATGTGCTCCGCTACACTAGCGGCCAAGAAGGAAGCTACCGCGAAGCTGCCTGGGGGCAAGCTAAGGACACGCGGCGGCCAGCAAAGGAGTCGTTGGGCGCACTAAGCCGACAACAAGTAACCGCCAGGGGCGCCGGCCTCCAGGGGTAGTTAGGTAAAACGCCATTGTATAAACGCCCTCCTCTTAGTCTATAAAAGGGGAGGACACCCTCCTGCGAGGGGGATCCGATTCCGGAGACACTCGATCCTTAGAACACTTAGTCCCCTACACGCATTCTACACCCAAGGCTTGAACAGGACTTCGTTGTAATCCGCCGGCAAGAGAGCAATACATCCACGGATCGCCACCACTGGACATAGGGGTTTCCCCCAAACCAGTATAAATCCCTTGTCTTGCGTCTCTTAAACCATTCTCCACCGAGACGTGCGTGTTCACTGATCGACACTCGCCGGCGTGAGGCACCCCGTGTGTCACCCGCCGACCCGTGTGTCACCCGCCGACACACATGTAAAAAATTTAGAGTGACATAAAACATTCATATATAAGGCTATCCCTAACCCAAGTGATGTCTATGTGTGCCATGTCATATGGACACTACTAAAAAAACTATGATGTCCAATGCATCACATCTACCAAGAGTCTAAATAATTAATTAGCCACTTCATTCACTTTTTTCTATGTATTCTATTGACCAATCATCTTGCTTCCTTATAAACTATATGGACACTACTCTCTCCCAATGCTAATATTAGTAGTGTCTAGTGCATTGGTTCTCGTATAGACACTGGGTCTCATGCAAGACCCAGTTTCTTCCCATCTCTCCTCTCTCTCTTATTAAATACATGACACATCACCTAAAAATCTTATGTGGCACTATAATTAATTCTATGGACACCATCCTACTAGGAGGGTTGGGAATAGCCTAATATATCTCATTATCTGGGAAGCCAACAAGTAGTAATTGGGATATTATGTTATATACGCTTCTGTTTTGGGGAAAATTATAGATGCTTTCTCATAACTACTCCAGTGTATATGCACACACTATTAAATTTGTATTCACATTACGTAGGCGGAGTACCTGGCTAATTTAATTATGCTTACCTGGGCAGATGGCCTGTTAACCACAAATCAAAGGCGTACACTTACGTCTAGACTTCGCAGCGGCGTGATATTTTTGACCGGCTCGTAAAAAAGAAACGCCAAAACAGGAAGACGAGATCATTAGTCGTCGTCGTGTCGTCCTCCGGCGCCACTTGGTCCTCCAACCCAAATTGACTTCCTTGACCTCAATGCCTTTTCCTAATGACCCTCCTCCCCATCTCACCGTCTCACGTGGACGAACAAGCGTGCACAGTTACCGATCTGCCCTTCTCTACCACCCCACACGTCATGCAAACGCGGCGCCTGACGCTGCTGGCCCACGCCCTTGCTCGCCATGCGGCGGCCCTTCCGGCCTTCACATTGATCCACACCCACCTCCCATATTTCTTTTTTTTTTCCTTTTCCGTTGGTTCATCGATTGTTTTCTGCAGTCCAAAGTCCAAGTCCATCAGCTTTGGCTTCTTTTGTGTGTATCCTTGACCCTAATTGACACAAGTAACCATAAAGCCCAAACCTTCTCCGTCCTTTCCATGGAGACGAAGAAGCCGGAGCCGCGCCACCGCCACGACCACGTCCTCCACGAGGAAGACGAAGCCCACCAGGAGCGCGAGGAGAACGCCACCACCACCATGGATCACGGCCCTCTCTCCCTGCATCATCGCGGAGCCACCTTGTTCGGTCACCGCCACGACGAGGCGGCCGCCGCCGCCCGCCGCGGCGAGATCAGGGAGGTGGACTTCTTCTCGCTGGACTCCGGTGCCCGGCAGCAGCAAGACGGCGGCGGCGGCGGGCGCAGAGTGCCCGGAGGTGGCTGGGATGACGTCAACGTGAGTAGTCTCGTCTAATCTCATCAGCTTCTCTATATGGCTCGGCTTGTTCTGCTGATTGCTAAAATTACGCGTCTTGATGGCCCTTTTTTGCCGGCCGTTTGAATTGATCGAGCGTGTAAATATTCTTGCTGCGCAGATCGGGCTAGACCTGCTGACCACGGCGACCGATGCCACGACGAGCGCCGAGGAGAAAGCGACGGCGAGGAATCAGGTTCATTTCCGTTACATCTCCATCGGTTTCTGATAAAGATCATTTTTTTTCCTCTTTAATTTGCTTTTGTGTTGATTAGATCTTGCATTCATGCTGCTATATATATACCATGTGTAGATGGAGGCGTCAGCGGTGGAAGCGGAGCTGAGGCGGGTGCTGGACGAGAACCGGCGGCTGCGAGGCATGCTGGAGGAGCTCACACGGAGCTACGGCACGCTGTACCAGCAGCTTCTCCAGGTCACGCAGCACCACCCACATCAGCATCAGCATCCTGATCATCTCATGAACAACCGATCATCACTGCCTCGTGTAAGTGCGACTTCCTGCGATTATTTTACTGTGTAAAAATACTAGCACTGCATCTATCATGATCTCCCGTCTTCTGGAGTACGCTATCATCAATTTCTTTTTCAATCTTTTTTGCCTAGTTTTCCATTCTAATTTTGAAAGTTGTACGTGTTGATTGAACGCGCGCAGTTCTGCATATATGTTGCAATGGGGCTCGATTTTTTTTCTATGAATTATTGGGTTTCCACTTTCCATCATGCCAGATTTTAATCTTCTAAACCTTGTTAATTACTAGCTGGACTGGACGTGGTATCCTCTTTAGAACAACAATTATTTCCACATATATCTTTAATTCATTTTTGGATAATCAAATCTAAGAAGAGACTTGGTCGTTTCGACCTATGGAATTTATTACCACCTGGCCGATCTTTGTTGATCCATGTGAGTCTAGGTCAATTATACAATTTTTAGATTAATTTCTCGTTTGAAAGTTAGACCTATGCTAGAGAAATATATATATATATATATGCTGGGCAAAAAGATTCTTCACGATCAAGATTCGCGCAATAATGTACAGGTCATAGCTAAATTTTGCGTGCATGCACGCACGTTCATGTAAGATCCTCATCAAATCCTCCCACATGAGCTTATGAATGCCTCGATTTACTTACTTGATTGACTAATCATATAAAAAATACGGCAGATAATATAATCAAATACTAATGTAATAGAATCATAGGAGCATGGGGCCAGAGGATGGCACTAACTAGGTCACTACATTATTTCTTCCGAAACTTTCGCAGTGACAGGCTCAGAGAAACTTAACTCCCATTTTCATCAAATCAACACAAGATTCAATTTGCAAACAGCTCAATTATATTGGTGAATAAGACAACGGCTGTAGCTTACAAAAAGATTGCAGGAATCAATCTACAGTAGTTGTATATTTATTCAGTTTTGCTTGCTTACAGTGACACTAATAATTATGAACACACGACTACTACTACTACACATCTCGATCGCTGTAGCAGTAGTTAGCATGTGCTCATCTCATGCATGAACGCTTTCAATTGCTTCCTTCACTTTCCTCTTTGACTAAAGGCGTGTCCATCGCCACCAAATCTCGATGCAGACCCACCTGAACACCATGGGGATGCCCAACAACACGTCGACCCGGCAGCTGCTGGAGGGGCGCGCCGCCTCCTCCACGGCGCAGACACAACCCGACGCCGATGAGGCCAGCGACGAGGCCGGCGAGGCGTCGCCTTCGCTGAGCAATAACGCTGGAAACAATGACGGCAAGAGGAAGATATCTCAGGATGGGACTGCGCCACCGAGGGAGAACGGCGAGCAGGCCTCCTCGGCGGAGCTGCCGGGCCGGAAGGCGAGGGTGTCTGTGCGTGCACGATCTGAGGCGCCAATGGTAATTCCTTCTAAGTTGGTTTTCTTAATTATTCATTAGAAAAACTGAGAACACAGTATACGTACAGTACGGTGTAATAACAACCATGTACCTTCATGTAGAGGAAGCCTGAAAATGTTTTAGCTATTTCTTTCATTTGTCGTCTGAGCAATTTAAAGCTTTCTTTGTCTCACATCATTGTCATTTCATCCGACTTACATAAAAAGTTCTCATGTCTGTACTTATATATGGATTTGGTACCAATATATATACACACTCTTGAATGTAACATTGTCTTCCTTGCATTTTGTTTTTCTACCTGTAGATTAGCGATGGGTGTCAATGGAGGAAGTATGGGCAGAAGATGGCCAAGGGTAACCCATGCCCAAGAGCATACTACCGGTGCACAATGGCTGTGGCATGCCCCGTGAGGAAGCAGGTATGTAATACATGCACGGCCTATCATAGTCATATCCTGTTGAAAATTTACCATCCTTACATCATTTCCATAGACTTCAGGAGGCCAGCAGTTGTTGACTGCCGAGGCAGAATATCTAACCTAATGCCCGAGGCAGAAACTTCAACATGTGCCTGCTGAATAATTACCCGGCCCTTTAGTTGCATGATTGTGTTCTTCAACCTCTAGCTCTAGAAGCATCTATCACACTTATAGGTACCATGCCTGTTCCTCTAGGCCTCTGAATAATGTTAGCAGTTTGGTTTTCATGTTTCATTCTTTCCAAGCAGGAAGGCTAGCTATATATTTCGATGTTCAACTTCAGTAAAGAAGGTGGATAGCATGCATGCCCTTGACTTTAACAGAAGCAAAAGGCCGTAACTAAAAGAATCGTAACATAATTGTTTTGGTTCCGTAAATAACTACTGCACGCATGATTTCTACAAGGACAAAATGAAATGATAAAATGGTTTTTCTTGTAGAAAAGATGAACTGCATGTGTAGAAAGACATTGAAGCAGAAATTAAACTCCACGATGAAGTAAAATATTGGTTACTCAAGCATTGTTAGTAGTAGTTTTTTTCTAATATTTTTTTGTCACACTCCACATAGACATGTGCAAGGGAAAATCTAAATATAAACTAGTATGTAGTGTACAAAGGTGGAATTCATTACTTGTTGGGAAATTTGGATCTGTACCATTAAAAAATTGCAAAGTTAGATATATACCATCGCTATCTCACTTACATGTGAGGTTCACATGAGTCGATGACATGTGGGTCAAGATGATATATATCTAACTTTATGATCTTTCAAAGTTTTGCGATCTTTCAATGGTATGTATCCAACTATATCTAATTCGTCGTGTGCTTCGAAAACAAAGATGTGTCAAGTATAGTCCTCTATCTTGCATATGCACAAGTACCTAATCTCTGACAAAGTTTGCTCGATCTTTTTTTCCTTTTGAAACTTGATATGTGAATTGAATAAACAAAATCACACTTCATGCCTACATAGTGCACATACAGTTGACTTAAAGATAGCTTCTATAATCTATACTCGGCAGATGACACATGCACTGATGCACATATATCATGAAGCAGTGTTCATACTGATATGAACATGCATGCCCAATAATGGCATATAAGCTGCACCCTTGCATACGCTATCACTGACCACCACTCCATATCAAAGCATATTTTACTATCTGTAATGTACTACTGTATTCATCAAGGCAGCCCATACACACACGTCCACAAACTGTATAAAATGGTCCATTGAACCATTTCACCCGTGCGCTCTAGTTGCAAGCCAACATGTTTTTGATGTTTTCAGTGCAGCGACGCTGATAGCTCACCAAACAGTAGCTTACTAGCTGCGATATTATAAACCCAGGACATGCTCACATGCATGCTTCACAGTTGCAATATATGTAATGTATGCTTACGTGAGGCATGCACCAACGCTAACTGTAGCAGCTGTTGGCCGGCATCCATATATGAGTGACGTTTGAACGTGCATATGTGTTGCAGGTGCAACGGTGTGCCGAGGACAAGACGATCCTGGTGACGACGTACGAGGGCCACCACAACCACCCGCTGCCACCGGCGGCGACCACCATGGCGAACACGACGTCCGCCGCGGCGGCCATGCTCCTCTCCGGCCCGGCCACCAGCCGCGACGGCGCGCTCCTCGGCCACCCCGCCGCGCTGTTCCACCACCCCCACCACGCCGCGACCACCATCCCCTACGCGTCCACCATGGCCACGCTCTCCGCCTCCGCTCCGTTCCCCACCATCACCCTCGACCTCACCCAGTCGCCGGGCGCCCCCGGCCTGCCGCTTGCACACGGCGGCCTGCAGCGCCCGCCGGTTCTTGGGATCCACCCCACCGCGGCTCCGGCGATACCGATCCCGGTGGCATCGGCGCTGGCGATGTTCCTCCCGCAGCAGCGGGGGCCCATGGCGGCGGCGGCGAATATGCCGGCGGCGCCCGGGCTCGTCGCCTCGCGGCAGCAGCAGCAGCATTCGGTGATGGAGACGGTGACCGCGGCGATCACGGCTGACCCAAACTTCACCACCGCGCTGGCGGCGGCCATCTCGTCGGTCATGGCAGGAGGAGGAGGAGGAGCGCATCAGAGTACTACTCCCCGTGGTGGAAGCAACAATGGCATCGCCGGGGAGGTCAACGGCAGTGCCGGTGCTGCCCCAGCATTAGCGCAGACGACAGCTGGAGGAACAAATGTGGCGAATGGGTCGCCAAGGTTCGCGACGCAGTCGTGTACAACGTCGACGAACTGAGGAGATTGATGAGAGCTGGTGCAGGGAGCGAGCCTGCCTGACTGACAGAGATCATCATCGAACTGCACTAGAGTATTTGTAAGATTGAGTGTATCTGTAGTTTGGTACACACATATGAGATGTATACGGAACTTGTTGTACTCTGTACAGATGAAAATTTGAAATATACGGTGCTTTTTAGATGAACTCGTGCATACAGTTAGCGTACTTTAAAATTGTATTTTTCGCGAGGGAAATAATGGTGCAGGTAACAAACAGGGAACGGTCAAATTCGTTGGAACAAGGTTATGCTAATAGTAAATGTTGAACTGGACTGGACTGGACTGGACCGGCCCGATAATAACCATCCGAAGTTTACGGTCCATGAAGGGCAATGACGACCGTCTAAACGAAACGACCAGTCAAGGCCCTCGAGCGAGGAGGACGGGGTGTCGAATGCCGGCCGGACCCACTTGGTTTCTCTCGCTGCCGTGGTCAGTGCTCTGAAACGACTGCAAAGGCAGCGCTGACTTGGAACTCGGAACACGATTGGGACGTTGGTCGACGCCGGCGCCATATTGACGGCGGCGCGGCGGCTAGGACGGTCAGCTCAGCTAGGCCTGTTGATGGGTTACCTAATCCACCCAATCCACCCACCCAAAACCCAATCCAAACCATGAGAACGATTGACATATGCATTGGGTGGATATGGTTAGAATCTATCATGACCCATGACCCATGGGTAAAGCTTCATTCACATGCCATCCTCCGTGCTTTTCTGATTCTCTCGCCAGGCGGCCAGGCGCCCGTGCACCCTGACCCCCGCCGCTCGCCGCACGCCACAGGGGCTTGCCGGCTGCTAGCTGGCGCCATGCTTCCCCTGTCGCCCCTCGCCGCACGCCGGAAGAAGCCGTCGGCCCCACGGCAGCACGTCGTCGGTCGCGCAGTCGACGAGCAGGCGCAGCTTCTACTGCGTAATGTACTGCAGTTTCAAGTCGAGGAATCGAGAATGCCGTTGCCCGGCGATGCGGTCGAGGAACCAGGAACACGCGGAGGAGGCCGGCAACCAGTACGGCCTCCCGCGCAGCGCCACGGAGCGTGGGGAGGGCGCCCAGGTCGACATCCCGGACGTCGGCAGCGAGAACGACGGCCTCCCGCACAGCGCCGCAGAGCGCGGGGAGGGCGCCCAGGTCGACATCCCGGATGTCAGCGGCGAGAGCGACCAGTACGGCCTACCGTGCAGCGCCGTAGAGCACGGGGAGGACGCCCAAGTTGACATCCCGAACGTCGGCGGCGAGAGAGAGCAGCGACGGATGGGTTACCCTTGTAACCCATTATATCCAGCCAATCCAATCCATCTAATTCATCCATACATGGGTGGATACAAAATCCACCCAAATCCATCTAAACCCACCTATGAACACCCCTAAGCTCAGCCGTGAGTGACAGCACGTACGGTAGTGTTTAGGCGTCTTTGCCGGTTTGCCCGCGGGTAATATTGACGCCGCCCGCTGTTCACGTTGGCCCCCGGGTGTATGTGTGCTATGTGGTCTATGGTTTTTCTTGAAGCTGCAAATCACGTTTACGATCCATCCACCATAGCCAGATCGCCCTAGCTAGCAGCTGCCTCGCAAACCAGCTCTACCAACTAGATTTCTTTATCACTCCACGACCATTCAAACCAAACTGTTGTTGGTGGGTGGTTGGCGGGCCCCGGAATGGACTCTTCCACCAACAGTTGCTTGAACACTATACTAGATCTAGTAAGAACACACAATATTAAATGGGGTGGAAATCCTAGGACCAACCGTCCCATCACTATACTTACTCATCTATTTACAGGGATATTCCAAAGGTTACAATGTCATTACAGTCATTTCCTTACATGGGTTTGGTATAGTCCTGGGTATTTTCAATCGGTGCTTCGTCTGCCTTCGGGGTTCTCTTCCTTCCTGCCTTCATCCTTGTGAACACTTCGGTTTATGGTGCAGACTTCACTTCAGGGCTGAAAGTCTGCGAAGTCATGTACACTTCGTGAAGGATCCAAAGGTTGTCAAAGTCGTGTCGACTTCGTGGATAGCTTGAAGGTTCCCGAAGCCGACATCATATGCGCTCCATGTTCTCAACGCTGCGGTAGAGGCTGAAAAATGCTGCCGGCCACGGCGTCCGACCTGAGCAGCTTGGCCACCGAGCTGAGCGAGAGGGCGAGAAGGGAGCAGAGAAAGTTGACCACCTCCTTGCTCGCCTCCCCGAACAGCGTGAACTAGCCCCTCGTGTCCACGAGCAGCTTCATCCACAACATCGTGGTGCAGCTTCTGCTGCCCGCCGGTGTTGCTTTGCTCGGTGGATGGAACTAGATAGAAGCTACTAGGGGGAGAACAACTGGACAGGCGATGTCGCTACAGATGAAGCCCCGGTGCTCGCACTACTCTTTTTCTCTTGTGAGTAGTGCGCTCACCCACCGCAAAACCCAAATGAATTGAATGTTTTGATTACAATACTCTTCTAATTACTGCCTGTGCTCACCCACCGCAATCATAGCAAGCAAAATGCATCAAAAAAGCAAAAGATTTGGTCATAAATTGTCAACTACTTATTTTGATATTGATTTAAAAATAAATCCAAATTTCTTAGGGTCCTTAGCTTATTAGGGTGTGTTTAGATTGTAGAAAAAAACACTGTAGCATAAGAAAAACACTGTAGCATTCGCTGGGAAACGTGTTTTGTGAGGGAGGAATAGTGAAAAATTGGAATGAATAGTGAATAGTTAGGAATCTGAACATGGCCTTAATCTTTCTTTCTTTTGAATTCGTCCTAGAACCAAACGTCACACATGTTATAGTGGTAAGATAACATACTCTACCAATGATACATCAATCCTGTTATGAATGATGTCTATATATTTATAGTAATTATCCCTATACGATATCCACTTTCAACTTCAAATATCAAAATTACTTATGAATTAAATCATGCGTAGGCGCGCGCACAAATCACTAGCCATAGTATATACCAGAAATGTTTGAAGCTCTAGTTTGGAAGGAAGGATTGGATATTTAGGACAGAAGATTCTGATGGTGAAGGTATGCCATCTCTGTTCCACTAATTTATATATACTTGCATGTACATAGTACATTGTTTCACTAACTTTTAAAAATATGGCATCTGTTTGATGCCTCCTCCTATCTATTATAAATATCTATTTGATGTTTAGTTCACTAACTTCATCTCATTGAGCACTATCATTGGTTTTAGATATTTTTTATTAGCATGAGATGCTCGTGCCACAGGCACGTTTTTCAAAAGGCCGAATAAACAAGAATCATCTTTTTATTAAAAAATTAGGTACTTTTTTATTTTATCTTATAAATATGTGAAGTTTAAAATTTAAATTTGGTATTTGGATAGATGGGAATTCATATTTTCTTGGGAATAATGATCATAGTATCTTGATATTTTTCATCCATAGATCTAATAAAATTAATCATTAACTAAATTATGTACAACAATAGTGAAACTCTTATTGTAAATTATGTACAACAAGTTTATCTACTTACCAACCAACAAGAAGAAATTAAATTAATCCCATTTTGATTTTTTAGAATGATATTCTTAAAATCATGCGACCAGTTACTAAAGCTAACTAATTGGATGACTTATCGACGGTACACTTACATAAATGATTACTGGACTAATTAATACTTGGCAAAACAATTATGCAAATATTTTTGGGATACTGACATGCTAATGCACATTGCAAAGGTGCTGGTGGATGAGGTGGAGGAACCTGCTATCAACACTGAGGAAGAACCAGAGCAGCAGATAGTGGATGCACCGTCCCCCCCCCCCCCCTTGAGACAGCTCTACGCAAGCGTCGTGCAAAGAAAATGAAGGAACCACTTGAGGCCAAGTTTGTGCCTAGGAGTGTGAGGCTGAACAAGGAGGTGGATGGATTCAAAGATGAAGCAAGCGCAGCTGCGGCGGCTTCTGTAGATATGCAAGCTATCATGCCATATGCTGCAAAGGCCTCTTCCTATGGAAAGCCTGCCCCGCACCTCTCGGTGGAGAATGTGCAGGGCATTGCCACCGGCTTCCTTCAGATTCAACCGGTGGCAGTCTCAGCTGCTATCCTTGATGTGTCAGATGATGAACAGGCTTAGTTGGTTTGTGGTCTTTGGTCTCAGTAGTGTCTCGGTTCATTGGCAGCCTGTGTGCTGTTTTCTTTTGTCCCAGTTGGTTGGTCATTATCATGAATCTGTCAGAATAATAAATATTGCAATGAACCTCTTTTCTTTTTATGGTTGGGATGTGTTGCCTGCCCATCTGGTGATGTTTTCAAGTAGGCTGGAATACTTTCAGTTCTCCTTTTTTCCTCCCCACTTGGTTTTCCAATGAATAATCGATCTATTAATATTTTGGTCTGGAATGTTCGTGGAATAAATTCCCAAGGAAAATGGGATGCCATCAGAAATAAGATTGATGAGGGAGCAGCTTCTGTTGTTTGTCTCCAGGAAACTAAACGGGATTCTTTTGACTCTTTTTATGTCAGTAAATTCTTCCCAAGACAGTTTAACAATTTTGTATGCTCGCCATCTATTGGTGCTTCAGGTGGTCTGATCCCAGCTTGGAATGACAATTTATTCAGTGGAGATACAGTCTTGGTGAATTCCTATTCGATTACTGTCAAGCTAACCTCTCTCCTTTCTGGGAAAGTTTTTCACTTGACAAATATCTATGGCCCCTCTGCGGCTGATGAGAAAGTAGCCTTCATTTCCTGGCTCTATAACTTCAATACATATGGGATTGATGACTGGGTTCTTGCTGGAGATTTCAACTTATTGAGGTCCCCAAATGATAGAAATAGACCAGGTGGAAATGTTATTGATATGTTATTGTTTAATGATGTGCTGCAACATTTGGATGTTCTAGAAATTCCTTTTCAGGGGTGTTCTTACTCATGGAACAATATGCAAAATGACCCTCTCCTTGAGAAGTTTGATTGGGTATTCACTTCAGCTGCTTGGGCTCTCTCCAACCCTGACACCAAGGTAACACCCCTGTCAAAGCCAACTCCAGATCACATTCCTTATGTAATCAATATTGGCACAAGTATACCAAAGTCATCTTTATTCCGGTTTGAGAATCACTGGGTGGAACATGGGGATTTCCTACAGACAGTTGAGCTGCACTGGAATACTTCGCCCTACTATGCAAATGCAGCAAAAACCCTATCAGCTAAGTTTAAGCAAGTCAGGGCAAGGCTAAAGAATTGGAGTAAGGAATTCTCTAAATTGTCCAAGCTAATAAATAATTGCAATTGGCTTCTTGCACTTCTGGATGGATTGGAGGATCAGAGACCTTTGGATCGAGTAGAACAAAACTTTCGGAAAATTGTCAAAGCCCATCTTGCCTCTTTATTGGAAGCAAAATGAATTTACTCGAAGCAAAGGAACACAGCCAGATGGGTGAAATTTGGTGATGAGAATACCAGTCTGTTCCAAGCAATGGCCACATATTCTTTCAGGAGGAATTTCATCTCACAACTTACCTTGCATGATGGCACAATACTTACTAATCATGATCAAATTGCAGGAGCACTATGGTTATCATACAAAGATAGGTTGGGTACCTCTGAGTTTATTGGCATTTCTTATGGCCTTGCCTCTCTTATACATCAAATTGTTCTGCCAGAGCTTGATTCTCCATTCACAGTGGAAGAGATTGAGGCTGTTGTGAAGGATATGCCTTCCAGCCATGCTCCAGGACCAGATGGTTTCAATGGGCTATTCATAAAGCGTTGTTGGCCATTAATCAAACAAGATTTCCTCAGGTTGTGTCGTAACTTTGTAGAAGGTAACTTAGATCTGTCCAGTATCAATGGTTCCCTCATCACTCTTATTCCAAAAAAAGACAATCCAAAAACAATTATTGATTATAGGCCCATCTCGTTATTGAATTATTCAATTAAGCTCCTCACTAAACTTTTGGCCAATAGACTCCAAGTAGTGATCTTGCAAGTAGTACACACAAATCAATATGGGTTTATCAAAGGAAGGTCTATCCAGGATTGTCTCGCCTGGGCATTTCAATTCTTGCATATTTGTCATCAATCTAAAAAGGAAATCATTATTCTCAAGCTTGATTTTGAGAGGGCTTTTGACAAAGTGGAACACCAGGTCATCCTAGATATGTTGCATCACAAGGGTTTCTCAAGCAGATGGATTCAATGGGTTAAATTAATTTTGCAGTCGGGTTCTTCCTCAGTCTTAATTAATGGAGTTCCTGGAAAGTCATTTACTTGCAAAAGGGGGGGTCAGACAGGAGGTTCCCCACTCCTTTTTGTATTGGCTACTGATCTCTTACAATCTATCGTTAATGAGGCTTTTGCAAGGAATGCCATTAAACATCCCTTGGGTCTAATTTTGGAGGTGATTACCCCATTGTAGAATATGCTGATGACACTCTGTTAATCATGTCTGCTAGTGCTCCTGATCTCTTTTGCCTAAAGGGGCTCCTGAGGTCGTTTGCTGATTCTACTGGCTTGAAAATGAACTTCAGCAAATCCTTCATAGTGCCAATAAATGTCAGTGATGAAAAATGTCAGTTGCTCGCCAACACCTTGGGATGCCAAGTTGGTACAATGCCTTTCACTTATTTGGGGCTTCCCCTGGGTACTACTAGGCCATCAGTTGAGGAATTCATGCCTCTCCTGAACATAATTGAGAAGAGAATGATGGGTATTAATAAGTTTTTATCATACCCGGGGAGATTAATTTTGGTGAATTCAGTATATGCTGTTATGCCCACTTTCCACATGTGTGCTTTCAAGTTGCCGGTGCCAGTTTTAGATCAAGTAGAGAAGTACTGCAAAAGTTGTCTATGGAAAGGTGGCGATCTTACAAAGAAAGGGGGTTGTTTGGTTGCTTGGACAGTGGCCTGTAGACCCACAGAACAAGGCGGCTTGGGTATAATTGATGTAAGATCCCATAACACTGCGCTCCTGCTGAAATATCTTTACAAATTTTATAGTAAAGCAGACTTGCCATGGGTTACTTTAACTTGGTCTCATTTTTATAAAAGAGGGAACCCTCCTCATGTAAGATCATAGGTTGGCTCCTGCTGAAATATAATGAACCTTTCAGAAATTATCGGCTTATGTCTGTCCCCTCTGTTCACAAAGGAGGTACGGTTTGTTTCTGGAAGGATCATTGGGACCTTGGAGTGTTAAGCCTCAGGTTCCCGCAGCTCTTTTCTTATGCCAAAAAGAAAAACTGCTCAATGAAAGCCTTCATTGCGAGTAATGCGGATGCCAACTTTTACCTTCCCCTATCAGATATAGCAGCCGGGCAGTTTAATGATCTAATGAACATGGTGAGCAATATTCAGTTACATGATGATGGGAAAGATGAATGGTTATACAGCTGGGGTAGTAGCATGTTTACATCTAAGAAGGCTTATCACATGATTATTGGCACTCAAATTTGTTCACCACTATTTAAGTGGATGTGGAAATCATCTTGCAGAGGGAATCACAAATTCTTTTTTTGGCTTCTCTTGAGGGATAGGCTGAATACCAAAAACTTGCTTCGAAGAAAAAAAACATGTATCTCAATGATTATTCTTGTGTGCTCTGCTCAGCCTCGCAGGAAGAGACTATCATGCATTTATTCTTTTCTTGCCCGTTCAGCCAAGCCTGTTGGGCCCTTCTGCTGATCGACTGGAATCTGAATTTACCTCCACTCGATATGGTTGTTGCGGCTAGAGAAGCTTTTGGCAATGCTATTTTCAGGGAAATTATTATGGTTGCTAGCTTGAGTATATGGTGTCACAGAAATAAGATCATCTTTGACAATGGTACTCTTTCATTGGCTGCCTGGAAGGGTTTCTTTATGGAGGAAATGTCATTGGTTTTGCTTAAGGCTAAACCTGCTGTAAAGGCAACCATGTCTCTTTGGCTGAGTAGCCTCTAGTTCCTTTTGTTTTTTCCTCTTGAGTTTGAAACTCATGTAAAACTCTTTTGTACATATCTTTTGTGCATATATATATATATATATATATATATATATATATATAGGTAGGTAGGTAGGTAGGTAGGGGCCTCCTCCTACTGACTTCGGTAAAAAAAAAAAAGTAATATGCAGTGGCAGAACTACACATGTCAAAGTGTAATGAAAGTAGGAGCGGAAAATTTGGATCCCTGAACACATATATTATCCATAATGATATGAAGAAGTTTTTTTATCTTGATCACTGAAGTATTATTGTTGATGAAGTTGTTGAAACTATGTTCTTATTTAGGTAATCATATTAGTCTTATTTTGTATGCAGTATGTAATATCAACATTGCTTTAAAAACATTGAGAACATTTACTATATGGTATACATAATTTATCATTTTACACATGTAAAACAATTTTAACCTAACGGGCCCATGGCATCCTCTTTGGTATAGGGTCATCAAACCAATAGAGCTAGCCTTGCAATCACTACACCACAAAACTTGTTTTCCCAACGAGTGTCTGACAACACAAACTGGATTTGTTGTAGCCTGATCCCGCAACCCACTCACCCATCTCGTTTGAGTGAAATATAACTACTTTTGCCTAGCCCGAATCCACAGGTTATGACCAACAACTTCACCCCACAAGGAGATTTGGATTTAGGCCAGTCTCAATGGGGGTTTCATGGGAGTTTCATGGGCATTAAATACACTGCCACATCAGCAATTTTGCTGACATGGCAGGGTAATTAAGAGGGGAGTTTCATGGGATGTGAGGGGAGTTTCATCACCATGAAACCCCTGTGGCACAGTTACCTAGTTTCCAGTCGGATAAAGTACAGATTACCCCCCTAAACTATGTAAAAAGTCTAAAACTCAACCCTGATGTATAAAACCATGCAAAATACAACCTCAATCTTCTAATACCGGACAAAAGACCCCCTCGTCATCATCTCAGCCTGGTTTTAGGCCTAGTAGGCATCCACATTGGATCCCAGTCAGCCGTCCTCTCCTCCTGTGTGCTCGCCGCCGCCTCTCCGCCTGCAGGCTCGCGTCTCTCCGCCTGCGCGCCCTACCGTCACGCGCGGCCTCCATCTCCCACGCAGGCCGGCGCGGACAGCACCTGCTCCGCGAGGCAGCGATGCTGCCCGGCCGTGGCGGACATCCAGCGGGGCAGCGGGCCACGACTCGCGCGAGGCAGGCATAGCTGCAGTCCGCCCGCAGGCAGCGCAGCTGAGCAGTCCAGCACTGTGGGCAGCTCCGTGTGGCCTCCTCTCGCTCTGTCTCACGAGTAGCAGCAGCAGGTTGGGATTTGGTTGGGATTTGGATAGCAGCAGCAGCGGAGGCGTGCGGGGTCTGGTGCGTGCGTGCGGCTGGATGGTGAGGAGCTTCTTCCTCTCAAATTTTTGTTTCGATTTTTGCTTCAATTGCGCATTGATTTGTGTCGATTCCGCTCCGATTTGTGCCCGGGTTCCATTTCTGCATCGATTCTTCTTCCTTTTCCCCTCTCTCTTGGTGGCGGCCTCGACGGCGAGCTGCTGCGGCCTGCCTCCTGCTCTGCCTCTCCTCCTGTTCTGCCGTCGTTGTGGTGTTGGACTATTGGTCCATTCGACGGTAGTGTTCGCCTCCCCATGCCCGCTGCAGACAGCCAACGGCGGAGAGGGAGGGGGCTGCTGACTGGGATCCGACGAGGATGCCAGCGAGGCCTAAAACCAGGGTCAGGGGGTATTTTGTCCGGTATTAGAAGACTGAGGTTGTTTTTTTTACCAGTTTTATATATCAAGGTTGAGTTCTAGACCTTTAGAATAGTTCATGGGGGTAATCTGTACTTTATCCTTTCCAATCTAGGTAACTGTGTCCATGAAACCCCCACTGAGACTGGCCTTACCACTCCATCGCTTCGGTGGCGGTGCCCGAACTCACGGATCTATCCACCTTCCCTATGACATCTTCCTTCGTCAGGTTCGAGTCCATTACACCGAAAGCGTGGAGGATTTGACAAGTGGTGCAAGGATCTAGATGGAGGTTTGTACAACTTCCCTCATGTATGCACAACAATTTCTAGTCAATGGTTCTGCCCTCAATCTGCAATTCTCTCTAACATGGCTTAGACCTACATCTCCTTCAATAACGTGCATCCATGAGGTATACTACTGGAGTTTTGGCATGTCGCAAGGGTGAAAAAACATGGCAATAGGGCCCAAATTGTGGCAAACTAGAAATAGGTAACATTTGCATCAATGTCAGTTTGGTTGGCAGTTGTTGCAAATAATTTTATGGTAATAGGTGCATTGCAATGTATTTTTCATGTTGTTGCAATATTATGGTAATTGACACAGACACTGGGTGCAATAAATTAGGGTATGTTCGGTTAATAACCAGTGCAGGTTGATTGGGGGGAATATGGTAAAAAAAAACATTCTAAGGCCCGTTGGGTTAATACCCAATCCAGGTCGATTGGGGGGAGTGTGGTAAAATTTGCTACTCATGAGACTCTAACCTAAGACTTATCATGCACAAGACCAGCCCTTTACCAGCACACTATAGCCATATTTGTTATATTTTTACTAGTAATTTCATTTTATACTGTATGCAAAAAAATGTGACAATAGCTAGAAAATATGCCAATAATAAAAGTTATTGTAACAAAAGTCAGGTGATTACAACTTAAGAAATTGGTTGCAATATTGTCAACTAATTGCAACCAATTAATTTTTTTCGTTGCAACATAGATATACCTTTTACAACGAAAGTTCAAGTGGGTCTTCACGTGTCATTCTCTCATCAGCGTTCAGTTCGCGCGGTATCAGACTGAAATTTGAACCATCTGCACTGGTTGCTATGATCCGCTCACGAATTCTCGACTCACTCACTGCCCACCAAACACACACATCACGCCACAAAATCAAGGATGCGCGATCTGAACGCCAGCAAATGCACCGGACGGAGGCACACCGACACCTGCACGCTGCCGTCCGTCCTCCCGCTCGTGACGACCACCATACCCTCGGGCGCGCTCTCCGAGACGTACTCCACCCTGCTCGGCGCGCCCCAACCCAGGTCCGTCGAGTAGGGCATGAACCGCGGCGAGGCCACCACGGCCACCGTGCCCGGCTCCCCCCACACCCGTCCCGCCCTGTCGAACCACGCGTCGTCGATCTCGTCCATCGGCCGTGCCCCGAACTCGTCGACCGCCTTCAGGATCGCCTTCGCCGCGCCCACCACGCCTCCTCCGCCGCCGCCGCTGTGCAGCAGGTGCAGGTCGCCGGCCGTTGCCTCGGCGACACAGCCCCTGACGCAGTTGCCAAAGTAGCCCTCGCCAACCGGTGGGTCCACCCGCCGGCGGCAGTCACCCTGGAACACGAGGCGCATGGCCGCGCCGGGGTCCATGGACCAGTAATAAAGCATTAGATTTACATTGCCATAACGATCACACAAAGCTGCATTCTTAAACATATCCGAAATGGCTAGTGTTGATACAGCCTCCCTTACTAATCAAGGCTAACAAACATCGAACTCCCATGCTCATTACATCGAACTCCATGTCCCGGAGCTTCATAAATAGCGTAGCTCCATTTGCAAACACTGACATACCCTGTTATAGTCGGGTAGTCCTACAGGTTTCATCGTGCATACACTACCAAATTTTGCAGCTCATACCGGTCTGCAATATATGTACAATACTGGAATACTAAACTGGAGATGTCACTGCAGTGAAGGACTCCAGTACTCAGGCAGATTCGGCGAACCCAATCCTGTTCTCACCGAAGTCGAAAACAGTGTGGTATGCGCCCATGAAGACGTCCCCAAGTATCCTGAATGTTTTGAGACGATGTTAGAGTGCAGGTTTGCTGCTACATAGTTTTCATATAGTAACCAAAGAATGTGGATTGGTGCCAGTTATGCAAATACAATTGTTCAGCAATCAGCATACCAGAGCGGTCCACGAGGAGGCGGTATGTCGAATGCCATGAACCCACTGATACAGATGGTTTGACCTGCTTGCTCCAGCTTCACAATGTACTGTAGCACAACCGCAATAAAGTTTATGGTAAAAGGAAAGACAGCAATGACAACTTACTCAGAGTTAATATCAGGCAAGATGTTTAAAAAGGTATAAGAACTAAGGTAAACATCCAAAAATTCTACGATGAACTGAACTGCACTGCTATTTGGTTAGTTCCTTGGTTCGGTTCCTTCTACTTCCTAACTGAGGGAATGATGTTTTCTAAAGAAAATGAGGGAATGATATTTGTTTGACTTTGTTGGAATCAAAATTTTCAATTATTGGAAGAAAAGCATTGAAAAAAACTAGATCGAGCAGTTTGCGCAAAAACAAAATCAGCTAATGAAAGTAGGCTTCAGAACTTAACTATGGAAATGAGATTGTATTTTCCCCCCAAACCAAAGCTTTGCTTTTAGACTGAAGGAAATGTAACTAGGAAGCTACCTGCTCTGGTGTTAAGGTGAAAGTCTTGTTTGCTATGGTGAATGCAAGATTCGGCATCTCTGAGATCTGATTGCAATCGACTGTTGATTCGCCATTGGGGCTAGGGAGGCGCTCGCAGAGCTGCAATGCACGTTGAAATTGGAAACGTTATCGTTCTCCTCCACCATTTTTCAATCAAACAAGGGTTAATGTAGTTCGTAACCTAATGAAGTAGCGGCCTAACCTGATTAGCATAGTTCAAAATGAGCTCTTTTGTTTTGTTTTCTCGAAGTTGATTCTGAATCCAGACAACAGCCATCTCACAAGCAGTACAGAAAAGATCAGAACCAAGCTTTTCTTTCTCGACAACTGATTCAATTGGGTTGCTGTGTGATGATTCATGAAAACAACAAACCTGTTATAAAAAAAAAGTGGCATACATACTACAGCAGAAATTAAATTTAATGTATAATTCAGCTAACCTGACAGAATGGGTACCATCAAATACACAGAGACCAATCTGAGTGCACACCTTTTGCGGGCTAGTCTGCTCAGCCATGAAATGTTTTTAATCAGATAATTCAAGTT
Organism: Digitaria exilis; assembly: GCA_015342445.1. NCBI lineage: Eukaryota > Viridiplantae > Streptophyta > Magnoliopsida > Poales > Poaceae > Digitaria > Digitaria exilis. Next base: position 3,195,552 of record JACEFO010001663.1, read on the forward strand.
GCAAAATCAGTGTACAAAACACATGCGTCACAATAAAAATTCAAATAGAGGCAGGGAAGAACCTGTGCCACAAGCAACTCAAGGATCATCTCTCCATACTCTCTCACCACTTCTTTGCATTCTGTACTGATGATTCCCTCAGCCCCAATTGCATGATTGACTTGAGCCACTATGGTCTGGAAGCAGAACAAGATGCAAAAACCATATGTATCATTATTGCAAAACATATTAGATGTGAATCTACAGCTTAGGTATTCAAGGACACATACAGTTGGGCCAGCAAGCAACGAAGTCCCTGAGTCCACAATAGCAGCACATCCATCGGCACAGTAACCAGTCGAGTGGCCACCAATCAGAAGATCCCCCATGTCAAACTGCCAGTAGCCTTTGAGAGTAACAGGGACATATGTGTGCTTTCCCTTGTAGTGCTTTTTGTCAACACCGCCAAAGACAAGTTCACCTCCCGCAGATGCATCTGGATCACGGTTAAGCCAGAACGAGAAGACGTCCTCTGCAACCAGATTCTGCTCTTTCATGCTCTGCCTGTTTATTGCATAAAGCAGAGAAATTATTAAACAGAAATGGCTGAAGTTACAAGTTGACTTGATTTATGAATGGATTGGATACGTACCAAATTGGAGGGGCGCCTCCAACAGAAATTTCAGGAAATCCAAGGCCCAGAATTCCATCAAATTTTCCAATGATAAAAGTAGGGCTGGTTTCACGAGTTGTCTCAATGAATTTCTGAAAGCAATAGTACTACACTATTAGCCATTATGCATGACATTTCTGTTGCGGCATTACTACCAGTAAGGGCAAAAACACCAAAAAACCACTATTACTGCTTTACGTTTCACCTGATTTTTTACAACGAGGTCACCAACCAACACACTGTCCTCACTGAAGAAGCCAGCTATTTGCCCAGAACCATATGTTATTGTGCAAGTTTCTCCTGTAAAGATTGAATGACATGTGAGTGTTTAACAGTTATGTTTCTAATTGCTGAAGGAAATCAAATATGTACAGACGCTACAAATGCTTCCATACCGTTCTTTTTGTATGTCTTTGACTTGGCTGACCTGTATCTGTGGTGTAAGTAGCATGCTATCTGGAATACATTGGATACAGAAGTAGAAAATTTAAAGTGCCATACTCGTGTTAAAATATGCATCAACATCTAAAAAATCTCAGAAAATGAACATACCGAAAAATAGCACTTTGATGAGGGAACCCACAAGTTGGAGCTTCCAGTGTCAAATATCACCGTGAAGTTCTGTGGTGGCGTGCCAATGCCAACCTCTCCGAAGTACTGAGTGTTCAGGTAGTTATCCAATGGAACTTCATCGTCGCTTGAGGCACCGAGAGACTGGCGAGGACCACTGAACCTCCTCCGAAGGTGACTTTCCTGCCTAGCCAATTTTGCAGCAGTCAAAGCTTCCTTGTCCAGCTTCTTCTTGTTGAGGTTGATTCTTAGCAGTCCATCGGAGGAAGCATCAAGCAGCAAGGCACATGACAGGAGCCAAAAACAAGTGACCAATACAAGATGCTTCTGCCCCATGGTCCTAAACTCCCTGAGAAAATTAGCTCCAATCAGGAAACCGATTGGTATGGATCTAATAGTAGTTTGCTCGGTCGACACCAATTTAATAGAGTGACTGTGGAGAGATTTCCTTTAAGTAGTTTTTTTTTTTACTTGGAGTTGTGATTGTGAAAATTTCAAAAATCAAAAGACGACTTCTGAGAGATTGACTAACTTATGACAGGGAAATGAAATCGAGCATACTTAGGCTATACAAAAAAAGACCCAATTCACGCGAGAAGTGTACCGTTCTCTTCAAACTTCCTGAAAAGAAAACCCATGAAATTCCTTTCGTTCAAAAGGGAAAAAAAAAAAAACTCTGTCGAAATCCAGGGGAAAACAGAACCATCGGTTCACATGAATCATGTTATTCCGTTATCTAGTACCTAATGAGTCATGAAATCGAGGCCGCAAGGATCCTTGGAAAGCCACGAAACAGGAACATGAAGAAGAAATCACAAAAGATATTTTCAAGGGTACCTATTCCCTACCTACTAATCCGTAACAGGAACTCCATTCAGAACACCGAGAGATGGTAACTAAAATATCTGAACGGCAGAGTGAGGAAGGTAAACGAGCAGCTAGCTAGGGCGCCGATCCGTACCTTGCTTCCGCCGTGTGCCAGGGAGGGGAAAGCTAGTGGAGAGCTCGAGGGAGATAGAGTGGAAGATAAATGGACACACCAGTCGGATGAAGCCCTCTCTAGATGCAACCGTCAATGCGCAATGAAGGGCGCGTAGTACGGCGTACTGGTGGCTTTTACTAAATGGGACCACAAAAAGGCCGAGAGAAGAATTAGGGTGCGCCTAGATCATCCAACTTCTCTAAAAACACTATTTATCTAACTTTTTTTTCTATTCATCTCATACATTCCACTTACAGAACACGATTCCCAACACGACCTACAATGTTTTTTTTTATCTACAGTGTTTTTTCTTCTAAACTAAACTCACCCAAAAAAACTATTTACCGCGAAGTAATCAAAGAATGCTTTTTCTTTTTTTTTCATTATCTTTCTTAGGCCCTGTTTAACAGGACCTAATTCTCTATAGGCTGGTTCTTCTGAAGAAACAAAACAGGACGCGACTTTAGTGATAAGTAAAAAGATGGAGTGGTGGGAAGGGAACGGTGTTAAGAAAATCAAAGCTGAAAGCGACACGTCGGTGACTTGGAGGTAGCTGATGTAGCCTGTAGTTGTTGGCTGCTGCATGGATTGTGGCCAACAAGGAATATGCTGCCACCAGTTGCTCCTCGTTCGGGCTGGAGATAAACAGCAAGACGAAATCCACCCTGATCTTTTCCAAAAAAAAAAAAAAAAAAAAAAAACCCACCATGCAAAAGTCGAATGACATGTAGGCTCACAAGTTGCACACGTTTTATGTCCCGGAAGGCCGGAATTGTTATATCTGCCGGTAGTGCAAGTATATGCTATTATTAAAGATTTTGATCTAAAGGTGCGTTTAGTTTTATCCACACCCACCAAAAAAACTATTCATTCAACTTTTCCCTATTCATCCCACTCCTCCCACTCACACAACACTATTTATCTACAGTGTATTTTTCCCCTAAACACACCCACCTAACCTCGTTCAATCCTCGTCAATTCTCTCGGCAAGATGATTGCCGGCAGCAGACCCGCAGGCCGCAGCCAGTACGCCAACAGCAATCATTGCTGAAGGCGCACATGCCACCTGACATGGATGCTCCCTGAACTGACGTGCACGCGTTTCACGTGCCTGTGTATGATGGTGCATTTCCGTTTAAGATAACAAATATTGAAAATGGTAAAAATAAAAAGTTTTTACAGTTCATGCTACATAGCTTTTCTTTTAGAAAAAAAGGGGCTAAATTTGATGCTGAACAGTGGACACCGGAACATTGTTGCGTATGCTATTGTGCACCTGCAAACGTTCACCCTGGCAGGCACAAGAACGTTTGCTAGAATACCACTTCATGGAAAGTGCAACTCTGACACGAGCAACCAGGTAATCAACTGACACTTTGATGTATTGACGATCAATATAATCGGTTACCGGTAATCAATCTACGGCAGCTGTAAATCACCTTACATTCAGATTATTCTCAGGTTACAGCAGAAACCGAAAATGAAGGGAAGAGGGAAGACATGCCAGGGCATTATTGTTACATACACTGAACGCCAACATACAACACATGTCAGTTCCTGAAGGTACACTACATTCATCAACCTCCTGGGAGAGGGAACTACATCACGATGCTGCACTGGCTGCATTGACCCGACCCACACCTAAGTAGTCGGCCACAGCGTGTCTTCAGGTGGACTGCTGCCTGGCTGTCATCACGCCTAAGCTTCTTGCTGCAACAATGATCACTGAAAATCATTAGATGACAGAAGTTACGAAATCGGATTAGTGAAGAACAACCATTAGGTAAGTAGCAGACATTGTGAGCATGAACCAAAAGTTAAGTTTTGACCATGGCGGCAGTCACTACTACAAGACTTCCATAGATGTCAGAAAGTAGAGTAAGCGGTGGAATGTGTGAATTTTGAGCATCCATGGACCATGTTTTTCAATTACACAGCTCTTGAGCCTGATTATTCAATTGGTAAGCCTGATGGACCGTGTTGTGGAATATAAGACTAATGCATCTAACCAGCACGTGCAGTATGAATAATATAATGTTGGTCATTATGCATCACTGTGTGGCTCCCAGTGCTGGACAGTGGAAACCAATTGTTCAATATCCACTACAGGAACAATGGTCTGATTTCCATGGGAACAGCTCACATTGTTAAGAGTGCAGAACATATCTTGTCATGATACCATTGTTATTGCCAGTTCTCAATTTCACATTAGCATTCTTTTAAGTTTAGTTTTCAACTTCTCCCCTGACTACCGGTGCCAATACATGTGGCAAACCAATAAAAGAAGACAACATGAATAGACCATTTAAGATAGTATGGAAGACAAGAATCCCTGTTTCAGCAAGAAGTTTCGACTTTGAACCTTCCAAGTTTTTCAAGGGAAACAATAAAATGCTATGTTTTGTGAATGCAACTCTGTATTCTCTACTAGCACAGTTGCTCACCTAATATGGTAAATCACTCAATAAATTTAGCTTTTTGTAGGATATTGGGTCACAAAAACAGCGAATCAAAATCACCGACACATGACAATGGCATATAGGTAAACTAAACTCAGCTGGTGAGGAAACGATGCCCCCACAGTATTACTCTAAGAAGAGCTCAAATTTCATGAAAGCTGCCCCCTCCCCCCTCTCGTGCATGGGGATGCCACGCCCCTGTAGTGCGGGCCTTAACTCATGCTTTGAGGCCCAGCCGCTTACATGAGGGCCCGCCCACGACAGGTGTCGGTTCACCCACGCCAACCATGGGAACCAATGAACCATCTGACCTTTTTATCCCACAGCCTGAAATTTGCTCCCATGGGGATACCAGGATCCGGGCTGCTACTAAGGTCTCTGCAAGACTGCGCACACTAGGCTACACACCACTTCACGCATATAGCTAAACTCATTCACAAAATCATATAATGCAATAGGACTTTATGCTAGTGAACACAAACAAAAACTACAATACTAAGCAAACCAATGTCTATATCCTCCGTGACATGCAAAAATCAACGTCCCAAAAGGCTTACTAATTTTGCACATTATAAATACCCTTTCATGTAAGATAAAATGTTGCTTAACTGTCTGGAACTGTACAAGTTCCCAATAGGATGCAATAAAATCCAAATCTCCCAAAATTGACCTAACCAGCATGCATTTGGACTATTTTAAAAGCAAGGATGTTAGCAGTCAAATGCAGCTGCTTCTGATATCCAAACACATGGATAATCAACGCCATCAGTGATGAGATCGTTATACAGAAGTAGGCTAGGATCTCAAGCACATAACCGTTTTTTTATTGGTGTTCAAGTAGATAACATTTCAAAGTGCACTGCCACATATACTCCTGATGGATGCCGCAAGTATGCAGGACAAATTTCATATCCAAACACATGGATAATCAACGCCATCAGTGATGAGATCGTTATACAGAAGTAGGCTAGGATCTCAAGCATATAACCGTTTTTTTATTGGTGTTCAAGTAGATAACATTTCAAAGTGCACTGCCAGATATACTGTGACTCCTGATGGATGCCGCAAGTATGCAGGACAAATTTCATATAGAATGTAAAGAATAAAAAAAAAGGAAAGGTTGGTTGCAAGGATCTGAATTCAGATTTCAAATTGTGTAGGTAGGGAACATCCCCAGCATAAACTTGTGCAAGCTAGCAACTTGAAAACAAACCATGGATGAAGGGAAAGGTCCAATTGTTGGTTGCTACAGATGTGTTGCAAGTTGCCATGGCTAGAAGCCATTTTCTTGATGGGAGTATTGTCAAAACTCAAAACAGATTCAAACATTGCTACCCACTGATCAAGTAGTTTATTTCAGGTTGAATTTTCATTTATGCATTCTTTGTTTCGCGAAACAATTTTGCGCCGGTAATTACACACCAATCATCAACGTTAGCTATGTTGAGATTTTTACAATCTCAAACCACTGAAACAGTACCGATATGCATATGAACTTTATTCTTTGTATAGGTATGCCTTCTCAAATCCAATAAAACAACAGGAAACATACATGGTGTAGCTAGTAACATCTAACTAACTATATGTCAAACAGGGATATCATTTATGAAGGAAAATCAAGGAATCCAAGCCAACCAACAACAGAAATTCAGTAACAAAACATGAAGTCATTTCAGCTATCTAACTAACTATATGTAAACCAGGGATATCATTTATGACGGAAAATCAAGGAATAGAAGCCAACCAACAACAGAAATTCAGTAACAAAACATGAAGTCATTTCAGCTAAGTGGGTACCTTCTCTGAAGGCCGCAACTTGCTGCTGGTGAACCCCTCAGAAACAAGTTTATTCACAGCATCTCTTAATCTCTCATAGTCCTCTCTGACATTGTAAACCTGGTGTGAGATCCTCACATACCCTGCCACTGGATCACCACTCTTGTCCTTTGCCATCTCCTGCCCTTCCACCCTTCTTGAATTGTAGTATATTGGCACCTCCACGTGGAAATCCTTCCTCAACATAGTTCTCACTCTCATTGCATCCTCATCACTCTCGACACCAAGGCAACCTGGCAGCCCCACCATAACCATGCTCCCGCATAATTCTGGCGGCGAGCCAAGAAATGTCCCCCACGCCTCAGCAAGCATCCTACCCATCTCAATCACTTTCTCGTGGTTCCGGGTGCGTATCCCCTCAATCCCTCCCTCAAATCTGTTTACAAAATCGATAGCTTCAGACACAACAAGCTGGGCGCTGTAATCCCGTGTCCCAATCCAACCACTCTCCATAGGCAGCCCGTTCCCATACTCATGCGAGACAACAGGGTGGTGAAGCTGGGAGGCTACCGGGTCATCCTTGCGGGTGTGCAGAAAGGCCACGGCAGGAGGACAGAAGAACCACTTATGAAGGTTGCTCGTGTAGAAATCAGCCCCAATGTCACGCACGTCCACAAGGACCTGCCCGATAGAGTGGGCCGCGTCAACAAATACCTTGTCAACGCCCTCTTCTCGGCAGATTGCAACGAGCTCCTTCACGGGGATGATGACGCTGGGCATAGAGGTGATATGGTCGATGACCGCTAGCCTGACCCTACGCCCCCCTTCCTTGGCGACGGCGAGCGCGGCACGGAACTCGGCAATAATTGCGTCGGCGGACGCGACGGGGAACGGGAGCGGCACCTCGACGACGGTGGCCCCGGCGCGGGCGACGTAGGCGTGGATGGACTTCTTGACGGCGCCGTAGGCGTAGTGGAGCATGAGCACGGCGTCCCCGCGGGCGAACCGGCCCTCGGCGAAGCTCCACGCGGCGTGCTGCAGGACGATGGCGGCGGCGGTGGTGGCGTTGTCGACGAGGGAGACCTCCGAGACGTCCCCCGCGCCGACGAGCCCGGCGACGGCTGCGCGGGAGCGGAGGAGCCCCTGCTGGAGGCCGTGGAAGTAGAAGGCGTCGGGCTGCGCGAGGAAGAGGCGCTGCCAGCGGGCCTGCGCCGCGAGGACCGAGGCCGGGCAGCAGCCGAAGCTGCCGTTGTTGACGCGCGCTACGGCGGCGTCGTGGTGCGCGAACTCGGCGCGGATCTCGGGCCCCGAGATCACCGCCCGCGGCCGCTTCGCCGGGGACGGGCCGTTGCCGTTGCCGTTGCCGTGGCCGTTGTCGTGGCCGTGGCCGTGGCCGTGGCCGTTCTCCGCCGAAGCCATAGCCGCGTCGTCTGGGGGCGGGTCCGACGCCACCGCCGCCGCGCTAGGGTTGGTCGGCCCGGATGGGGAAGAGAGAGAGGAAGAATTGGGAGGAGAGAAGAGAGAGAGAGAGAGAGTGCGCGCGTGTGCGTTGGGTGGTGGTGGATTGGGGTCGCTACGGGCCGCTCGGTTCGTCAGCGATCGAGCGAGCGGGCGGGCGGGCGGGCGGCGGTTTGGCTGGTTCTCGCAGGGTTGTTCGGCCTTGCCTACATGGACGGGTGCGGCGACGGGGCCCACCACAGCCCGAACGAACGAACGGTCGGGAGGCCGAGAGGAAAAGCATCGTGCGCATTTGCCTCGCCGCCGCTGGAAAGAAACCGCGCGCGCGCAGGCACACGACACGAGTCCACGACATTCTTATCAGGAGGAGGGGGGTGACTTGCCACTTGGGTCGCCGCCGGTTCGACTCCACGGCCCAAGCGGGCTCCTTGGTGGGCTAGGCCGGTGGGCCCTGATTGCGCCGCGCCGCCGCGTCTCAAGCTCTCTCAGCGTCTGGTTTCACAAAGGAGCCCCCGGATGCTGTGCAAAACCGCAAAAACGATAGGAGAAAAAACAACGGGTGGCGTCACAAATTGGCCCGCGGTAGCAAAATTTCTGTTGGAGTAAGCCGCAGTTCTAGCGGACGTGATGCCACGGCGGCTGCTCACGTCATCCGTCTCGAGTAATAATATAGATAGAGTATTGTTTCTTCAAGGCACAGATGGGGTAGAGTTCGACAAGTTTATCAAACCGAGACACCGAGAGGTAGAATTGTGCACGAAACAAACACGGGGTGCCGGAACAGCGTGCGCCACCGGAGCCCCCAACTAATTGCATTTGCATCCTTCCCCAGAGTTTAATTGCAAGATGACCCCAAACTTGGCTGGTAGTGGTGGAGCGACCGATTTTTTTTATATGGTGGAGCAATTGAATATACATGCCGCAAATTAATATCCGGCCACGGAATTGCTTGAGGCCTTAAGTGGTTAGTAAGCTACCAACTTTGTCACCTTGTGTTTTGCCTGTATCTACTATCTTACTAACGTGTATCTATCGGTATATTCGGGTGGGAAGAGCAGCCCTAGGCATGGTTAAAAGCAAACCATGGGGTTGCTCCAAGCCTCCAACCAAATGTTGAGACCAAAACTTTTTTTTGTTAGATGTCAAATCAACCTTTGTAGACGAGCCAAAATCAAGTAAATTAAATATAACATCACGCGAATGGTCGTTGCATCCCCACTGCCAACGAGAAGTATAGCACCACATCGCGTCTATGGCGGTAGTTTCTACTCCGCCTTTTGGCCATGTACTCTCTCATTGGTGCATGATACATGTACAACAAAGTCGATGAGAAGCACACAGAGAAAGAGAGTGTCCCTCCAGTGAGAAGGGTGCTGGACCACAAGCATCGTCCCTCTAGCAGAGTTCATGTCCTAGTACAACAATGACAAGGTGTGAGGAGGCGGCCGAGGAGGGAATCCGTAGTCTAACAAAATTTTGGGAAGATGATGAGCTCACCAACTGCATCTAGAATCTCTAAGAGGTACGCTTAGTATGAGCCGAAAAGATCCTTCTGAAAGGTCTCCCATGGGTAGATTTTGTCCTCCCACGGGGCCCAATTTTGTTATCCATGAGTGGAATGGATATGTTGGAAGGAAAGGAAGGATTGGAAAGGGAGATAAAGAAGAATGGGGAGGTAAACCAGAGATGGAGAGGTAGGTTGGTGCTCCGCTGACCCTGGTACCCATCCACAGCTGCTCCTTTCTCCGGCCAATCGGTTGCACAATTGTTTTTCACACCATGGGTGCACCGTTGTCCATTGGGAAGGATCCATAGTATTTTGAAATTAAATTTAGGAGTACTTTTGGGTACCTAGTAACATCAACACGAGGACAACGGAGGAGCTCAAAGGAGCATTATTTTTTACATAGGCGGCCTAAGCTTTTGTAAGGCTTCACCTATGGAACCGTTTTAGAAACTTGGTCTGACGGGGCTCCTCGAGGATCCGACGAGGCATCTTGATTTGGATTTGGAGTAAAGAAAAAGTCTATTTTGAGGCACATATGCTGTAGTAGTCTCTGCTGAGAACACTAACATCATCATAACAAAATAATTGAGGCTGTCTATACTATACCTAAAATTTCCCCACGCTCAAATTCTTTTACCTTTGGATTAGTAATCAACAGCATAGATCTCCTGCTTATTAAAAAAAACTTCCCCACCCCACGCGCCGCCCACCTCTTCTCCCACACGTGCACCATCGCCTCTGCCACATGGATGCAAAGGCAGCATTATAGCAAATCCGAAACGATTTCCTTTCTATTGACGCAAAATCCGATCAACACACAGCAAGCGCTAGATCGCGCGGGCCGAAAACGAACTAGATCACAGCCAGCCTACTGAAACCGGATGTTCCAGTTTTGAAGTAGGAAGTTCTAGTTTTGTAGGGTCTCACCGGAATCGGTTGTTCGAGAGGGTAACTACCACACTTACGTGGTGGTGAACGGCTAGGTTTACGAGCAAACCAACAAAGGATAACCAATGCGCTTACGTGGCGAAGAACGACTAGTTTACGAGCAAACTAGCAAAGGCCGTCGATGCTCACGCCCGGATGGAGGACCCCGTTAGGGCGTGGACGTCGCCAGACGTGCCCTAGGTCGACTAGCAAGCCTAGAACGCCATCAATGGCCATGGAGATCACGATGGACAGCAAGAGATGTTGGAAAAGCTTAGGGTTTAGAGATGAAAAGTAGATGCATAATGTTTGATTCGACTGGGATTGCCTCAATCGGCCATGACCCTTTATATTTATAGGGTGAGGAGGTCTGAACCCAGTAGGAGTCGACAATTATACAAATCCCGTGTCTAAATACAACTCCTAATTCGGAATAGACTGTAAATCCCGGAACTCCTAATCCGGTTTTACCTGGGTGCAGTTACTCCCGAGGCCATAACTCTCTCGTCCGAAATCCAAATCGGACGTTTAATATATGCATTTTGATTGTCTCGGCGAGGCCGATGCATTGATGAAGTCCAATCAGCATTTGGAGAACTTTATCCCAACCGGAAGTTCCGTTTTTCTCAAACTAGAGGTTTCGGATTTCCTAGACTGGCGGCAAAATCGGTCAGTGCCAATTTTGGTTGTCAACACTTTCAAAATGAGTTATAGACCTTGTCAAAATCCATTGAGGCGTTGACCTAAAAGATGCGAACAAGTTCAACTAGTGGCAAGGCGGGAGCGGGATGCCTTTGCCTGTAGCGTCTAGCCCGTTGACCCGTCGGCCGTCGCTACCCAGTGAGCACCTGACGCCTCTTTAACAGCTCGAGAACAGTCACATTTACACCGGCCCCTCCCAGAGTCAAAAACCTTTCACTCCTCCGATCGTCTCCTCGCTATCTCAGCCTCTCAGCATTCCGTTCTCCGCCCCGAAACACCCACCCGATGGCCTCCTCTCCGCACGCCGATCAAGTGACGACGGCCGAGAGCGGGGACGCCGCCTCCGCCCCAGCGAAGCGCCCCCGCGCGGCGACGATCATCACGGAGGCCGAGATCCGCTCGGAGTTCGCGCACCACGACGGCGCCGTGTCCCGCATCAACAACGGCACCTTCGGCTGCTGCCCGGCGTCCGTCCTCGCGTCCCGCTCCCGCTGGCAGCGCCTCTTCCTCTCCCAGCCCGACGCGTTCTACTTCCACTCCCTCCAGCCCGGCCTCGCCCGCTCCCGCGCCGCCGTCGCGCTCGCCGTCGGCGCCGGCGTCGACCCCTCCGAGGTCTCCCTCGTCGACAACGCCACCACTGCCGCCGCCATCGTGATGCAGCACGTGGCGTGGAGCTTCGCCGAGGGCCGCTTCTCCCGCGGCGACGCCGTGCTCATGCTCCACTACACCTACAGCTCCGTCAAGAAGTCCATCCACGCCTACGCCGCGCGGGCCGGGGCCACCGTCGTCGAGGTGCCCCTCCCGTTCCCCGTCGCCTCCCCCGCCGCCGTCGTCGCCGAGTTCCGCGCCGCGCTAGCTCTCGCCAAGGACGGGGGGCGACGCGGCGTCCGCCTCGCCGTCATCGACCACATCACCTCCATGCCCAGCGTCCTCATCCCCGTGAAGGAGCTCGTCGCAATTTGCCGCGACGAAGGCGTCGACAAGGTGTTCGTCGACGCCGCGCACGCCATCGGGCAGGTCCCCATCGACGTCCGCGACATCGGAGCCGATTTCTACACAAGCAACCTCCACAAGTGGTTCTTCTGCCCGTCCGCCGTGGCTTTCCTCCACATCCGCAAGGACGACCCCATCGCCTCGCAGCTCCACCACCCCGTCGTGTCCAGCGAGTACGGCAACGGGCTGCCCATGGAGAGCGCGTGGATCGGCGTGAGGGATTACAGCGCCCAGCTCGTCGTGCCTGATGCCGTTGACTTCATGGCCCGGTTCGAGGGCGGCATTGAAGGGATCAGCAGGCGGAACCATGACAAGGTCGTCGAGATGGGCGTCATGCTCGCGGAGGCATGGGGCACGTTTCTTGGCGCGCCGCCGGAAATGTGTGGAAGCATGGCCATGATCGGGCTGCCTGGCTGCCTTGGTATTGACAGCGATGAGGACGCCATGGGGGTGAGGGACATGTTGAGGAACGACTTCAAAGTCGAGGTGCCGATATTCCACAATTCAAGAGGCGTTGAAGGGAAAGAGATGGACAAGGACGCCAAGGGCGATGAGGTGACAGGGTATGTGAGGATCTCACATCAGGTTTACAATGTCAGGGAGGAGTATGAGGTGCTCAGAGATGCGGTCAACAAGCTTGTTCTTGATGGTTTCACCTGCGCCAAGCTGAGACCTGCCTCTGGCAAGGTGCCATCTCACTGAAACCTTTGTTGCATGGAGTTTTGCTTTTGTCTGTGTTGGTTCCCTTTCAGTTTCTCTATGATTCAGTATAGTTTCAGAAATAATGCTGGTGAGGTGAGTGGTGACATGTTCTCTGCTGATCACTGGTGATTGTATCCTGTACACTGTACTGGAACATGTTTTTACCATGGTTCAAACCATTTAACATGTAGGATTATGTTCTGTCGGTGACCTGTACTAGATTGGCCAATTCAGATGAAAAATGCTCAACCTATGTTATGTTGGTGCCCTATGGGTGAAGTATAGAAGTGCATAATTTGCATAAGGTTGTGCTCGGATTGTAGAAAAAAAAAACACTGTAGCTTCAGAGAAACATTGTAGCTAAGTCCTTGGAAGCGTGTTTTCTGAGAGAGGGGAATAAATAAATAGTGAAAAGTTGGAATGAATAGTGATTAGTTTGAAATATGAATAGGGCCTAAGAAGAGTTAAGTTATGCAGTTGAGTAATAATTAACATTACCAGTATAGAATCGATCTGTGTGTGTGTTAAAAAAAAAGTCAAAGGATAATCTGTTGAAAGGCATGTCTTCTTGCACTCCATTCTTGTTTGTTGACAAATAGCAGGCTGATTGTAGACGTGGAACTGTTAGTGTAGTTCATTTCTGTTACCAATTTATTTGTTTCACCTCAATGCATTCTACATAGACATCGATTGATCTATGGACATGGTAAGATTCGAAGTCTCGTCTTTCTTTAGTTGTATCCTCCATCCAGAAGGTCGTAAAGAGGAATGCTATAATGCAGCAAATAACATATTATAATGTGGGAAATGCTGCTCAGCTATCTTTGTTACTCTGAGGTCTGTAACTCTTGAGATTAACATGGCACCTTGCTTTATCTCTTCCTGTGCTCTAAATCTGACTATTTATTGGTTTATTCCATTTGCAAACTGTGAGTGGAAGACAAGTAATGCATTGTTTTGTTTTTATTTTACTTCAGGTGGATGTCCTGAACTTTCCACTAGTGATAATGGGTGCTCCATTTTCTTATCCAAAAGCATCTCACTGATGCCTCATTTTCTTTATTTTAGCTCAGTGATCCCACGGAGATGCTATCCGTGTTGTATCCCATTGGGAACCCATCTTGTCAATACCCAAAATCCGGTTTAAGAAGCTCTTCATTTGTGTATGGAATTAGGTCACACTTATGTTATTACTAACTTTTCGCTTAAATGTCATTACTAACTAACCTTATGCAAAATCATTGTTTACATACGTGAGAACCTTTTATCTCTTCAATGGTGCTTTTCAGTATATATTGTATATTGTATGCTTGATTTCCCTCTTTTGCAGGATGCTTGCACTACTTTGTATGTCGGGAAAAAGTAGAAAGGTGATATAACTCTGCAAAGACTCATGCCCCTATAAAGGCCTTTCGCTATGTTCCATAGGAATTCACTCTTCAAATTGCTGGTTTTCAGATCTCGTGTTCTACCCAAGTTACATATATATTATATCATTTTGATTAGACTGTACAACTTAAACTAGTGCTAATGCATTAATTAGAAAAGAATACCCTGAATCATGGTATCCAACTTGGGCCAGTGTCTTCAGTAGTTATCTCGAACTAGAAAACTAGTGTAAGTTGTTCCAGTGAGGCGATTAGGTGGTTCTGCTTCCCTACATGACGCTGATGTGGGAATGCCGAATGAATACTAACCTGTTAAACCTATCTATAATTAATCATAAATGGTATTATCTTAGATATAATATTTTCAGTTAAACTGTGGTTTCTCATGCTAACATGTTAAACTGTTAGTATGAGCAACATTTTGGGTTCAGAAATACAGATTTCTCATGCCAAATGAGTAATGAAACTCTAGAAGTTTATGTTGGAGTATAAGTGAATTATCCATCTTTTCCTATGAGCTTAAGCTTTTGGGTTAAATTGGTTGATGCATTCAACTCAACATGGTATTAGGGTCAGAGGTCTCGAGTTCGAATCCTTGCGGGCACGACTAAATAAAATAATTGCAGCTCATTCCAATTTTCCACATATGCGGCCTGAGGGAGTCTACACGTGATGAGGGGGAGTGAGCGTGCACGTGATGGGCAGTGAGTGTTGGAGTATAAGTGAATTTCCCACCTTTCCTTATCAACTTATTAAGATTTTGGGTTGAATCGGTTGTTCCATGCAACTCAATTGTTTATATAGAAATGCAGATAGACTGAAAAATGTAGGGGTTCCTTGGAAGACATCTTTTTGTTGGAGATATTAGGCATATGATCCGGTTATCGCTGGCAGCCGCTCCTTTGGGTGCGGCACAGCCGACTTGCTCCTCTTGGGCCCGCTACCCAAGCCCTACGCTGGCATCACCTTGCACGAGGGGTAAAGCGGCAGCGGCATCTTTGAGGAGGCACATTTTGAATACGATATACTAGAAAAAGGTACCTTTCTTGACGTTTCACTATTGACGTTTTCAAATCTCATCACTAAAGATATCCCTACTACGACAAAACTTTTAATTTCGTCACGGATCGTAGGGGGACAACCCTCGGCCACTTCAGAACAATGACGAAACTAAAAATAGCATCAACAAACAACATTCATCTCATCAACAAATGTTGCACCACCGACAAATCGTGTCTGTGACTCCCGCATTTCGTCAAAAAAACCCGATGGGCCACGTTTATCGAGCATGGTGATGTAAGTCCGGTCAAATATGTCAGTGACGGGTCCAGTAGAGAGGTTGGACTAGGGTGGTCAACGTGTACAAGGTCCCAGTGGTGGGACCAGGAGCTTGTCCACATGTACGGGGTGCACCAGCGAGGTAAGAAACCAGCGTCCAACATGTATGGGTCCACCGCACCGGCGGGACCCGGCGTTCCACGTGTACTGGTTCCATCGCACAATTGCGACCCGACGGTCCACGTGTAGAGAGCCCAGTGGAGACGTGGGACTAGACAATTGTCCACTTCTGCACCGAGCAGGCGGGACCAGACGTTCACGTATACGGGTTCCACTGGACAGATGCAACCTGACATTACAAAGGGTCCACGGTGGAGTTCGTCGGAGGGACGAAGTTGGTAGGCTCCAGATCGAGGACGACATTGCGGCGGAGGTATGAATCCATGTTTGGGCTAGCAATGCGACGGATTGGCGAGATATTTCCACCGGTGTGACGTTCGATGAGGCAAGACGATGGTGGCATGCTTCAGGTGGGGCGGGAAGACGATGACACGATGGATGGGATGAAGCTTCCATGTGGTCTCCATCTGTCAGTGATTGAGTGCTACTCCACGGGCACGGAGAGCAGTCGGGCTGTCTTGGGCCTCTTCGGGCTGAAGGAGATTGAGTAGCCGTGGACGAAAGGAGATTGAGGCCAAGCGGGTGCGCGACTAGGTTGTTAGTAGCCGCGTGCGCGAAGAGTTGTCGAGATTTCTTGGGCCTAACCGGTCCGAAAGGAGATTGAGGGCAAGCGGGCGCGTGGCTGGACTGTTATAGTAGTTGCGTACGCGGAGAGTTGCTAGGTTGTCTTGGGCCTAACCGGACGAAAGGAGATTGAGGGCAAGCGGAAGAGCAACTAGGCTATTCTAGACCAAAATGGATGATCATGGATAAGGCAGGGGAGTTGCGGCTTGCTATCAAGTCTAAGCTGATGAAAGGACAATATAAACTAAAACAGTTTATGCGGGATTATAGAATATTTGATCTTCATATTGAAGCTGTATAAACCACAACATAGTACCATCATCATTGATACTGATTCCAACAACAATAATGATTCCAATATAATTAGAATCAACTAAAGTCAGCATCTAATAGTGATTCTATTATATAGTAGAGCACTATCAAAGTGTCAAATTAACCTACAACTATATATTACTTGTTGTCATTGTTAACAAATGAAGCCGATGCATCATCAGGCATCCTCGTCCACATGATATCATTGTCCTGATGTCCATTTCCTCTTGATAAGTCCATCTCCTCTTGATAAGAAGGCAAAGCTCCTCCAACTTTTTTTGAATCCATCACAAATTCAGTGGCAAAACATATATAATCAAAGATTTAATGGGTTTGGAAACTAAAGGAAATTATTGATGAAGTTGTGAACGAACATCACCTCAGTTGGACAGGGCACTAGTACATCGTCCTCATCATCGCTTGTTGGGCTCCACTCTATCGTCAAGGTGATCTGATCAAGGCAAACCTCATAGGCCTTGCCTCGTGCCTTCATGACAAAGCAAAACAGAGTCATATATACAAAGTCATGAACAAATAGTTACATAGAGCACATCAAATAAGCAACTTATGGCACTAACCATAGGCTTCACATAACAAAAACCTAGGCAGTCCTATTTGGCATCTGGATCATTATCGGTGTGGTGGCTTTCAGTGTAAATGTGGAATGGTCCAGCCTATGATATCAAACATTTTGACATATGTGGGGGTCATGGATTAGGGGGCCCACTGTCAGGACGCCTGCTAATGACGCACGGACGGGGAAAGACCCAGACAACGGTAGGGAGTGGCACTAGTCTCGATTGGTCGGAAAACTCCGTCTAGCCCGACCAACAGAGGACCCGGAAGACGCGAGGATAGAAGCCTCCGTCTCGTCCGACCTCCGACCCTCCTGACGACCAGGGGGATGAAGGGGGTCGGGCATGTCCGTCTCGCCCGACCCCCGACCCTTCGGGCCGGAAGGGTAGACCCCCGCGAGGGGTCCCGTCCATCGACAAGCACGCACAGTGGAAAAGGAGGAGACCCGAAGACCCTCCCCAATGCAAATCTGGCTTGTGAAGGAGAAGGCGTGCGGCCTACGCCTTCTCCCGGCCGACACCCAACATCGCCTGCCCACCTGCCAACTGAAAAAGTTGATCTGTAGCCCTGCGTTTAGGAAAAGGTAGCTGCATGCACGCCGCTGCACTAGCAGCCAAGAAAGAAGCTACCGCGAAGCTGCCAGTGGGAAGGCGAAGGACGCGCGGCGGCCAAGGAAGGGGTCGCTAAGGCGCACTAGGCCGACAACGAGCAACCGTCGGGGCCTCCGGCCTTCGAGGGTAGATAGGTAAAACGACACTGTAAAGCTTCTGTCCTCTTGAGCTATAAAAGAGGAGGGCGTCCCCCTGCGAGGGGATTCCGATTTCTGGACTCTCGATCTCTAGAGCACTTAGTCCCCTACACGCATATTCTACACACACAAGGCTTGAACCGGCCTTCGTTGTAACCCGCCGCCAAGAGAGCAATACAATCAAGGGCCTATTACACTGGACGTAGGGATCATTCCCGAACCATTATAAATCCTCTGTCTTGCGTCTCTTGAACCATTCTGCACCGAGACGTGCGTGTTCTGTGATCGACACTCGCCGGCATGAGGTATCCCGTGTGCCACCCGCCGACAGTTGGCACGCCAGGTAGGGGTCTGCGCACGTCTACGTCTTCATCGACATCCGGTGCGAGATGGCAGGTTTCGGTGACCATCAGTTCAGGTTGGGCGCGACCATCCGGTTCGGCAGCCTCAAGTTCCTCGTGAACGAGATGTCGGGCGCTCGTGGTGGTGCGCTACGCCTCGTCCTCGTCGACAACCCCGACTGCCTGGCTACCCGCGCGGGAAAAGTCCCCTGGAGTGGCCTGGCTGTGTCCTCGGCCGCCTCGGAGGAGGCCGCGACGGCTACGCAGGCCGTGAGCGTCGTCTCTCGGAACTCCATCACAGTGTCCAGGGTGGGGCACGAGCGGATCGTGCACCGTCTGGGCAGGAGCCACAACTCAACCCAAGCGCTTCAGGCGAAGCGTTTGGGCTCGCCTTCGTGATGCGGCTCTAAGAGCCAAATGACCAAGAAGGTCGACGCGTGCTCACTAAAAGGCGAGGCGTCAGCCTTTCCTTTTGGTCTGAGGAAAAGGCCTCGAAAGAGCACACGCCAGGGTGCGCCTGCTAAGGTACGAAGGCATCCTGGGGTGCTACTGGACCCCGAGCACCATGGCCAGCCCGTGCGAGCCCGGACAGGAGAAAGATCTGGAAGTGCACCTTCCCCCGAGAATGGGTAGGCACTGCCCCACGAGGGAGTGTTTCACTGTGGTTCCCCCGGACGACTTAACGAACGGGGCGAACGAGGCTGAGATCCGGCTGACTCCGGAGCAGATCGCGGCGAAGCAACAAGAGCTGGAGGACATACGGCTCGCCATCGAGATAGAGCAAGCTCAGCTCGATGCGAACATGGAGCCGTCAGCTCGGGCACGAGCCCACGAGGTAGGCCAGAGGATCGAGACTAACGCCGATGGCTACCCTCTTTTCAACCGGGCGAGCCAGGGCATCGCTGCGGCTACGCTGCTCAGCCGGCAGTTACCTCAACCGTCCACCCCAGAGGAGCGCCGAGTCCAGAATGCGCTAAGGACGCTCCTTGAACGCGCCATGGTGCGACAGGCAGCGAGCTCCGCGGGAAGAAGACGACACTCCAGGGGCGGAGCTGGGAACTCACGGTCTCCCAGCCCCGTCGACAGGAAAAGGCCGGCCGATGGCTCACGGTAGAACGCCCCAAACCCAGACGCCGCGAAAATCCAGGATAGACTGGGTCCCGATCGTGACGTGCGACACACCATCGAGGCTCGACGCCGGGACAAGTCGGAAGAGCCGGAGGATCATGTCCCACGTATCAGGCACCGCCGGTGCGAGGCGCACGTTGAGGCCGAGGAAGATTGGGACTCGAACTCCGACTCCGATTGCCCCGGCCCAGCCGCCTTCTCCCACGAGATTTGTACCGTCGCAATTCCCCCGCGGTTCCATCTCCCCACCAACTTCAGCAAGTACGATGGGGAGACAGACCCATCGGTCTGGCTGGATGACTTTCAGCTTGCGTGCCAGGCGGGGGGAGCTTTTGACGATAAAGTCATCATACGCAACCTCCCCTTGTACTTGGCGGAGCCGGCCCGTGTGTGGCTCGAGCGATTGCCGAACGGGAAGATCCCAAATTGGTCCGATTTGAGGAGTATTTTCGTCGGGAACTTTCAGGGCACCTGCGCGCTAGGGCAAGGTTCGGGACCTCAAAAGGTGCAAGCAGAAGCATGGGGAGACCCTGTGCGAATACCTGCACCGGTTCTCCCGACAGTACAACAACCTCCCTGACGCCACTGATGCCGACGCCATCGCTGCGCTGATGGGAGGCACCAGGAGCCGACCCTTGGTTAACCGGATCGGCAGGGAGTGCCCAATGACTATCAAGGAGGTCCTCGACATGGCCGCTGAAGAAGCGCAGGGAGAGGAAGCCGTGCTGGCGCATTTTCCCGAAGACGGGGGCAAAAAGAAGCGTGAGGAGACCGCCGACGAGGCAGGCCGTCGGACCATCGCGAGAAGAAGAAGAAGAAGAAGATGAAAAAGAAGAAGAAGGAAAGAAGGGTCGAGTTCGTCGCCGTTGCAGACCCAAAGCCCTCCCGACCCCAAGGACGGGTGCCGTAGGGTCAGAGACGAGACGACCGACCCCAGGGGCGACGACCCAACGAGGGCCAGACCCCTGACTACTTCGAGCAGCTACTCGAGGGTCCGTACCCAAATCATGCGACCCCCGTCAAACACAAGTACCGCGAGTGTGGCCTCATGAGGAAGTTCGTCATGGGCAGGCTGGATGGGGTCAGCCCGACCTCTCAGCCACAAGGGAAGGGGACGGTGACCGACTCTTTCCCTGAACCCGACGAGTGTCTCATGATCTTCGGAGGCCCAGAGGCACAGGCGTCAAAACGACGTACCAAGCTGATGGAGCGTGATGTGTTCATGGTTCATCCTACCAACCAGGAGTTCCTCTGGTGGTCTGAGGCCGCGATCACCTTCGACCAGTTCGACCACCCGAAGTACATCCCGCATCCGGGGAAGCTTCCACTGGTTGTGGCTCTGATAATTGGGAGGAAGCGCATCTCCAAGGTGTTGATGGATGGAGGGAGCGGCCTCAACATCCTCTATGCAAGCACACTGGACGCCCTGGGTGTCCCGCGGTCCCACGTGTGGCCGGAGCAAGCTCCCTTCTACGGGGTAGTCCTGGGGAAGGAGGCTGTCCCGTTGGGACAGATCACCCTCCCAGCACCTTCGGACAGATCACCGCACCGAGACACTCTGCTTCGAGGTGGTGGACTTCAACGGCTCCTACCACGCCATCCTGGGAAGGCCATGCTACGCGAAGTTCATGGCCGTCCCAAATTACGTCTACCTCAAGCTCAAGATGCCGGGACCCAACGGCGTCATTGTGGTAGGAACATCCCCTCAGGTGGCGTACGAATGCGAGAAGGAGAGTTGCGCACTGGCGGCAGCGCTCGTCGCGTCTCGCCAGCTCGCCAAGGCTAAGGCGGCTGTGGAGGCTTCAAAAGAGCTTGCCGACTCTTAAGCGACGGTCGACGCCATGGCAGTACTAGCTTCTGCTCTTGAGGGTCGGCAAGTGTGCGACGCCCGGAGTGATGACAACCCTGCAAGCAAGAGGGCGATGCTCGAGCTGGAGGCCGAGAGGCAGTTCCAGCCATCAAGCAACACGAAGAAGGTGCTCCTCGACCCCCAGAGCTCCGGGAGCAAGGCGGTCATCATCTCCTCCATCCTCATGGAAAAATAGAAAAGCGCGCTCATCGACTGCCTCCGGGCGAACATCGACATGTTCGCATGGTTCCCGCAGACATGCCGGGAATCCCCCGGGAAGTCGCCGAGCATTCCTTGAACATTCGCAAAGGCGCGAACCCATCAGGCAGCCCACAAGATGCTGCAACGAGTTCAACCGAAAGATCGTCATTGAGGAAGTAGCCAAGTTGCTAGATGCAGGGTTTATTAGGGAGGTACGCTACCCAGAGTGGTTGGCAAATCCTGTACTCGTCGAGAAAAAAGAATGGGAAGTGGAGAATGTGTGTCGATTACACTAGTCTCAATAAAGCTTGCGAAAAGTTTCTCTATTCCCTCCCTCGCATCGATCAGGTCGTAGATTCTACCGTAGGGTGCGAAGCCCTATGTTTCCTTGATGCCTATTCTGGGTACCACCAGATCGCGCTCAAAGAATCCGACCAATTGGCCACTTCCTTCGTGACCCCGTGTGGCGTATTCTGTTACACCACGATGGCCTTCGGACTAAAGAATGCTGGCGCAACGTTTCAGCGTTGCATGAACCAGTGCTTAGGGGACCTCGTCAGGCGAACCGTCGAGGTCTACGTGGACGATATCGTAGTCAAATCCAAGTGAGCCGACGATCTAGTCCAAGACTTGGAAGCCACGTTCGATCGCCTGCGGGCGAACCGCGTCAAACTCAATCCAGAGAAATGCGTATTCGGGGTCTCAAAGGGCCTCCTCCTGCGATTCGTCGTCTCCACCAGAGGCATCGAGGCGAACCCCGAAAAAGATAGCAGCCATCACCAATATGGGGCCGCTCAGCTCCGTCAAGGACGTCCAGAAGCTGACAGGTTGCCTCGCTGCGTTAGGACGGTTCATAGCACGCCTAGGTGAGCGAGGCCTTCCCCTCTACAAACTCTTGAAGAGGGCGGGCCGCTTTGAGTGGAACACGGAGGCCCAGCAGGCGCTGGACCAGCTCAAGCACATGCTCACCAAACCACCTATCCTGGTGCCTCCGCGCGAAGGGGAGCACTTGCTCCTGTATGTGGCGGCGACCACTCAGGTGGTGAGCGTCGTCCTCGTGGTGGAGCGTGAGGAGGAAGGACACGCCCTGAAGATTCAGCACCCGGTCTATTACATCAGCAAGGTGTTGACCGAGTCGAGGACACGCTACCTCCACATCTAGAAGATGATCTACGCCATCCTCATCGCCAAGCACAAGCTCAGGCACTACTTCGATGCCCACCGCGTCTCCGTCGTCACCGAGCACGCGTTAGATGAGGTGATCAACAACAGAGAAGCGACAGGAAGGATTGCCAAGTGGTCCCTCAAGCTAATGGGCTACGACATCTCCTATGCGCCAAGGTCAGCAATCAAGTCTCAGGTCCTCGCCGACCTTGTTGCCGAATGGACAGAGACACAGCTCCCCCCGGCCCCGGCTGACCTTGAGTACTAGGTCCTCCACTTCGATGGAGCCCAGAACCAAACTGGGTCAGGGGTAGGGATCGTCTTTATCTTCCCTATGGGGGTGATGATGCGTTATGCCATATGGCTATATTTCCCCGCGTCGAACAACATGGCGGAGTACGAACCTCTGCTCGCCGGGCTGCGGATAGCCAAGGAGCTCGGCATCCACAGGTTGGAGGCTCACGGTGACTCTCAGCTCGTGGTTGATCAGGTCAACGGCGATGCCAAGTGCCATAACCCGAAGCTGGTAGTTTATTGTGAAGCGGCGCGCAGAGCGCAGGAAAAGTTCAGGGGCTTGGGTTTCGTCCACCTTCGGCGAGAATATAACAAGGCGGCAGATGAGCTGGCCAAGCTCGCATCCTGGCGATACCAGTCCCGTCTGGTGTATTCGCAGACGACCAGCATCAGCCGTCGGTGAATTTCAACGATGAAACATTCACCTAGGGATTGGACCCCAGGTAGTTGGTCGGCCACGACGGAAGTCTCGACCCAACGAGGGTAGTAGCGGCCATCGCGTCCGATCCCGACGAGGGGCCGACCTCGAGGAAGAACAACCCTTGGAAGACCCACCTGAGCTAGAGAGGGATTGACGCACACCCTTCTTGAGCTGGCTCGTTGACGGGGCCCTTCCGGCCGGACGAACAGAAGCCCGACGCCTCGTCCGAAGGGCCAAGTCCAACAGGATAATTGAGGGCAACCTGTACCGCTGGGGTCATAATGGCGTCCTCCAATGCGGTATTCTCAACGAAGAAGGGATATCGTTGGTGAGGGACATCCACAGTGGAGTGTGTGGTCATCACGTGGCGCCTCGATCCCTGGTAGGGTCGGCTTTCAGGCAGGGATTCTACTGGCCCACAGCCGTCGCAGATGCCGAGCGAATCGTGCGAACATGCGAAGGGTGCCAGTTCTATGCCAAGAAGATACATTTACCAGCCCAAGCGCTTCAGACCATACCCATCACCTGGCCATTTGCGGTCTGGGGGTTGGACATGGTCGGGCCATTGCCAAGAGCGCCCGGGGCTTCGCCCACATGTTTCTCGCCGTCGACAAATTCACAAAGTGGATCGAAGCGCGCCCTCCAACTGAGATCACATCAGAGCAAGCAGTCCGCTTCTTCCGTGACATCCTGTGCCGGTTCGGTTTTCCAAACACCATTATCACAGACAATGGGACTCAGTTCACAGGGAAGAAATTCACCCGCTTCTGCGACAACTACGGGCTCGAGGTGGCATGGGCGGCGGTCGCTCACCCGCGCACAAATGGGCAGGTCGAGCGTGCCAATGGCTTGATCCTGCAAGGGTTGAAGTCGCGGATATTCAACCCATTGGTCAAGCGCATTCACAAACTTGGCACCAAGTGGGTGGAGGAGCTGCCATCCGTCCTATGGAGTCTGCGGACGACTCCGACCCGCGGCACGAGTTTCTCCCCGTTCTACATGGTCTATGGTTCTGAGGCGATCCTCCCAACGGACATAGACTATGGCTCTCCAAGGGTTCAGGCCTTCGACGAGGAAACAAATGCGACCAACCTCGAGGACGCCGCGGACCAGTTGGAGGAAGCTTGGGAAGTAGCAGTGGCACACTCGGTCAGGTACCAGCAAGGCTTGAGACGTTACCACGCGGAACGAGTGCGTGGCTGCGCGTTTCAAGTGGGCGACTTAGTCTTGAGGCTAGCCCAAGATCGCCGTGGATTCACTAAGCTTTCACCCCCTTGGGAAGGCCCCTACACCATTGTACGAGTCCTCCGCCCGAGTTCTTACAAGCTAGCGATGCCAGATGGAACCCACATATCCAACGCCTGGAACATTAAGCAGATGCGGCGCTTCTACCCATGACCGCCCGCGGAGGGAGGAGCGGGTATGATCCCAACCCGCCCGACCCCACGGAGGGGTCAGCCACAGATCCGTACCCTGTCAGTACGAGAGGTTCACCGAGGACCCTCGTAGGAGAAAGGCCCAAAAGGCCGAAACCAAAATTGGGCCAGAACTGAACGCAGTCCAGTCATTTCCTTTTATAGGAAGGCTCCGGCGGTAGATAGTATCCATTGTTAGTACCACATCGCCGATGGAGGGAGGAGCTGCACAACTTAAAAGCAGTTTGTCCACGGGCGAACCATTCGGTGGTAATGCCCCAGAGGCAGAGGCCGTCACCCGACCGCTGGAGCCCCCGTCTCCGGGGGTACTATCACCGACGCAAAACCTTCGAAGCTATAGTAACCGTGAGCCCCTGGTCGTGACACGTCCTTATACCAGTCACAAGCTCACGGTGCTACGTCAACTCCCCGTCGCTCGACAGAAGACCCACAGGGGGGGCCGCGGAAGCCCTCCCCCTGGCCTCCAGCCGGCCAGATAAGTGAACTCTCTGCACTCCCATTTTTTCGATTAAATTCATTGTCATGTCTTTTTGAGCTTTCTATTTGTTATCCGGCCCTATGATTCTGAGGAAACCCCAGTGCCGTTAGAAGGGTAGGCAGGGACATCTGCGCAGCTGCGTTGCGACGGCCTACGCCCCCGCGGCTACGGATCGCACGGTTGCCGAGCCAGACGGCCGACCCTGCCAACGTACCCAAACGAACAAAGCCGGGTTGGGGGATCCTTTCGAAATGAATCAGGCCGGAAATGTACAAAAGCGCTGCCGACAACGCAGCTCAGATGGAAGAAACTAACTATGTTCCGGACCTGCTGGGTCTGTCCTTTTGCAGGGGTCAACGGCCGGACGTTGGGCTGCGCCCAACCACAGCGAGGGAGACTTCACGCGGAGGCTCGGGGGCTCGAAGATAACTTGGCCAAGAGACCGCTCGGTACCTAGATCCTCCAGGAGTGCGAGGCTCGGATCTAGACCTGACGGCCTTAGAGGCTCAAAGATTCAGCCCCCCGAAGCCATCTCATAACCAAGCTCAAGGGCTCGGGGGCTCGGCAGAACCATCGGGTGTGTCTTGCCCGCCTCACAGCCAAGCTCAAGGGCTTGGGGCTCGGGGGCTCGGCAGAACCATCGGGTTTGCCTTGCCCGCCTCACAGCCAAGATCAAGGGCTCAGGGGCTCGGGAGCTCGGCAGAACCACTGGGTTCACCTTGCTCACCCCACAGCCAAAGCTTAGGGGCTCGGAGGCCCGATTGGTAACCGAGAACTACCAAAAAGATAACCCCATAAAGGCCATCTCAAGTGGTGCCTCCCAACCAGTTCGCGAAGAAACTAGAAGGCAGGCACCACTCGGGGGCTGGCAGGGGTACAACCATAGGAAAACAAATAAAATCCCACGCGTACGGGGTCAAAAAAGATGACGAAAAAGAAAAGAAGTAAGCTAATTATTACAAATATCCAGAGTACGGGAGTCCCGTCGAAGCGGAACCCCCCAAAAGTTTGAAGTTTAAATCCCTCTACGTGAGGGCACGACAGTAGCAAACAGAATAAGCGATTAATTCAAAGGGCCTGGTCGGGGTCGACACCGTCCACCGGGTTACCTTCTGTGTCGGTCGTAGGCACCAGGCCGTTGGCAAACTGCTCAGCAGGCGCCTTGACTTCTGTGGCCAGGGCGTCCAGAGCCTCCGTGGTGAAGTCGTTGGGGAAGCCGGCGGCCATCCTGTCGAAGCGGATCCCGTCATAGTGGGAGCGCACCAGCGTGAAGGCCTCCAGGACACCGCGCACCAGCGACTGCTTGGCGAGGGCCCCGACGCGGGCAGGGACATGATCAAGCTCTGCTGGAAGACACGCTGGGTCACCACTCATCGGCACCTCGAGAGGCTCCAGCATCATGATGGCCACGGCGCGCAGCTCCCCGCAACAGTCAGCCGCTCGGTGGAGATCTCCTGGGAGCCGCTTGATGTCCTCGGACAGAGGGAACCCGAGCCGCGATAGGACCGCCCCCGCCGCGCCACGCAACATCCCGAAGCGTGACAGCAGCGTGTTTTGGTGGGTGATCCCGTCCGCCACGCGGGACTTGAGCGCTGCCTAGGAACGAAACAACAGTTAAACCCCTAGCAAATCTATGAAAAGGGAGGTTGACAGGGACGAAAAGCGAGAAGAGGTGAGGGGGAGCATACCGTTGATCTCCGAAGCCTTCTCCTCCAGGGACTTGTTCACCGTGGACAAGGCAGTCTCCCGGACCCCGATCCGCTCGGTGGAGGCTTGAGCCTCGGTGCGAAGGTCGGCGACAAGTTGACCCGCTGGGCGCTCGCTTCCTCAGCATCCTCCTTCGCGTCCACCGCCTGGTTGCGCTCCGCCTGGGCGTCGATGCACGTCCAGACCGCCACAACCCTTTCCTCTCTCAGAGTGTTGATTTGGGCTTGGAACTCTGGAAGGCCGGCGCCTGAGATCGTCGCCAAATAAGTACAAGTAACCTGAAGAAAGAAAAGATGGTAAGTGGGGCATACCATTGCGAACATCTGTGGCGTCGGTACGGATGCTGCCGAGCTTGGCTCGTAGCACGGCAAGCTCCTCTTTTTGCGCCAAAGCCTGATTGGTCAGCTCTCGCTCCAGCTCCGAGATGCGGCGGGCGCTGCCTGCGGCTTCGTCACGCGCGCTGGCCTCGGCGTCCCTCGACGCGTTGGCAACATCCCACGCACGACGGTCCTGGTTCATGGCCTCCTCTTCAATGCTCCGGGTCCGGGAAAGCGTCAACAGCATTGACTGCGTCGACCAATGAACCAAGTCAAGGCCATGGTAAGGACAGACCCGGAAGGCGATCGTGTAGCTAAGTGAAAACAAGGAGAAGAGATAGACTGCATACCCGGCTGGAGGGGATTGCCATGGTGCGAAGCGTCAAAGCCATCTGCAGGAGCGTAGCGGGGAAGTTGGCCATCTGTTGGAGGCTCTCCAGCCAAGCGTCGATCGGCATGACGTGCGCAGTGTCGACTGCAGGCTCACTCCAGGCAGGCGGGGCCATTCCACGGTCGTCACCCGACCCCGAGGGGCCCGCTGGCACGGCGGTGGATGGCGGCACCAAGACCGACACCAGCGTAAGGGCCGATGAGGCCGCGGGAGGCTCCGACTCGGAAGGCGCACGCACCTCTGCTTCGCCGAAGAGGTCATCCATGGACTGTGACATCTCTGATGTCAAAATAGCTAAAAAGTGCAATTAAGATCAATGCAACAGGGAATTAAGGTTGAAATTCAAAAATACCTCAAAATTTCCCCAAAATTCAAATTCAAACCCAAAAACAGGGGCTATTTGGCATCCAACCGAAAACTCAAGATTTTTGTACTAAACTTGAAAATCTCCCAAAATAAAAGTTGTTTGGCATCACAAATAAACCCTAGTCACTGTTTGGAATTTTTGAAAATTTTGCAGTTTAGTCCCTCAAAAACTCTAATTACCGTTCTGGGCACCTTTTTGTTTTTGGGCTTTTTGAGCTTGAAAAACTTCGAATTTCGAGTTCATCCCAAAAAGAAAGTTGTGTCCCATCTTCCAAACTACAACTTTTATTTTTACACTTTTTCAAGTTCTGTTCAAATTTTTGGAGAAAAATTCGAATTTGAAATGGAGCTCCACGGGCCGGGAACAGTGCCCCTGGCGCGCGCCGCGCCGGCCAGAGCTCGGCCGCCACGCGGCCGGCGTGCGGCTCGGGCGGCGCTGACGCGGCCAAGGCGCGGCGGAGGGTGGCATTTGTCGTCTAGTCGTTGTCCGTCCACTGTTGTGCCGTCAAGTCGCCGCCGTCGCCTCGCTCCTCCTCGCGCCGCGGACGCCATCATGGCGGTCGCGCGCGCCGCGGTCGCGCGAGCGCGCTCGCGCTGCGCTGGCGCTCTGCAGCCGCGATTCCTCCCCCCGCTACGCTCCAACGCGCCCTGTAGACGATCTTCGAGCAGCACGCGTTGATCTCCCTCGCGGACCGAGCCGTTCGCGCGCTGCCCACCTTCACAGTGCATCCATGGCGCGTCGCGTCGGGAGTTAACGCGCTCGCACGCTCCCGAGGCAATGCTGAGCCACCCTCGCGTGCTCGAGCACCCCACTGAGCCTCCCACTCACTCCACTCACTCGCTCGAGCCACCAGTGAAGCCCCTCGTGCTCTCCCCCTCCTTCTTCCTCCTCGCGACGCGCAAACCGAACCCGTGTTCTTCGCGAAATTCCTCGCGCACACTCCACCATTCCCAAATCCACTCCGCACGGAGCTAGCTTGCATCCCTAGCTCCATTTCCCCCAACTTTCCCCAACACATTGCCCGTTCTCCGGTTTGAATTTCCGATTTCCCCCAAATCGGGTTTTCCGGCCGTCGAACCACCTCACCGTCGAGACCCTACTCCGAGCCATCCCCGAGCTTCCCCGAGCACGCCAACAGTTTCCCCAAGCCCTGCTGAAGCTCACGGACCCCTCAGCCCTCCACGAGCGACCCCGAGCTCGCCGGCGTAGACCCCGCAGCGGCCGCGCCGCCACCTCCTCGTCGCCGGCGCAACTCCGGCAACCCCCGGCCTCCAAACCGTCCTCAAACGACTCGTGGTGAGCCCAGGATCATTTTCCCCCTCTTCCCCGAGCCCAGTTCGCCGTGGTTTGCCCGGCGCAACTCCGGCGAGGTCCCAGGGACCTTTGTTCATCGTCTACCTTTGTTTAGGGTCCTCTGCGCAAAAGTGCAGGACCTGTTCGCGAAAGTTTTGAAAGTTCTAGGGTTCTCTGCGTAATTAGATTCTTAAACCTAGATTTGTTTTTCCCGATTCTGGTAAAATCGATTAAAAATCGTAGAAAAATCAGAAAAATACGCAAAAATACTCTCTGGATTCGTGAGAGTCTAAACTACAATCTCTATTAGACATGTGTATGCTTTTGATGAACTGTTTTTGAATTAAAATTCAAACTAAGAAAATCTAAAGTTGTGCACCATTTCAAATCCAGAGCTCCGCTGGGGTTGAGCTTTGGATATGTTGTATAAAGTGGCTTTGGACAGATTGTGTCCAAAGGAGACCCAAAAATATGATTTGTAGCTCCAGTTATAAATTTAAATGCATTTCCTATCTTTTTGCAGTAAAGAAATCATTAAAAATAATATGTGCAGCGAAAAATCACCATTTTGCTCCTGAGAACTAAAAACTTGTTAGCACACATGTTAAAAATGAAGAACTTAATTTTTGCTCTGTTTAGAATGGCAAATAATTAAATATGTGTTTTTGGATAGAAAAATATGGAGGACTACCCAAGGGTTATTTTGAGCCATCACTTGGCCAGAGCCCTCCTCATACTTATTCTTAGCTTTGGTAGGAAGATCTCCTGAAATGGTTGAATTTTCAATTTTATATGAATTAAATTCATTTCTGCTGGCAGCAACTTGTTAGATTTTTAATAAATTATGTATAGCTCGAAATTAGCTAAATATTGGGGTGAGCTTAGCTCTTATACTCCAGTAGCTGTCATAAAGTTTATGGCTAAAATTGATGAACAGAAATGGAGGAGCAAAAATAAGAAGGAATCTAGTTAGAAAATGAAATATATAAAAAGAATAACCTTTTTGGATTAATTGGTTAAAGTAAAATGGATAACTCTGAAATTTCAGAACAGCACCCAACTTTGTGAAGAAATAAATAAAATTCTTTTATATATGTACACAATCACCATCAAAGTAAATAAAACCTTCCCACACATACACCTTGCTTTTGTGAAGATAATAGAGGTGCTTAAGCATGTCTAGGTGAATAGGGCCTTCAAGGCTTAAGTCTTAGCATCTAAAGGCAGCCGCCTTAAAATTTATGCATATCATGTAGAAGGCGCTATCCCAGACGGCGACTACACCCTCATCCCCGCAGACGAGGAAGGAGTCCCGGAGCACGGTGCCGGTGCAGACGTGAACAACCCGGAGGCTAACTCTCAATCCGAGCAGGAAGGCAAGCCCCGGAGCATGACCTAACTCTTACTAAATTATGCACTGTGAATTCTCTATGTTCGTGCATTTACGTTTCTAGGAGTTGATTGAAAACCATAGCTGCAGTAAATTCCTAGTACCATGACTTGCAACACTAGTATGAAAGGGATCGATAGAGCATTGCTATAGGTCCGTTACAAGTCGAGTGATTTCCTGTCACTCGCGAGACATAGGAATTGTTTGTCTTTACTTATGTTGGAATCATAAGGATTGACGGGCGGGATGATAGATGTAGATCTCCCATCCGTGTTTGATAATTGGTTAAGGTCGGAAGGTGTGGATGCTAAGTCAAGTTTTTGAACGTACCACATGCATGCCGGTATATGGGAGCCGGTAAGCCCGGTACCAGATTGAAGCAGCTAGGGCCGATAGCCATCTCTCCTTGGAAACTTTGTTTTCCCTTGCCGTACACTTGTGGATGTATGCGTGATGCTGTGAGTGAAGCAGTAAACCTTCATCCTAAGGAAGTGGACCCGGTTCCGAATTGTGGATCGATGGGAAAGGTTGGGAAATGCTTGTACCTTTTATCGCAAGCAGAGTATCCGTGTGTGTTGGGTTTCCCCTGGCCAGGTAGCACAAATTCGGTTCGAACTGTCCGCTTCTCGCGGTTAATGAGACTGCTTGACCGCCAGGCTACATCGAGTAATAAGTGGAATTTGAGATTATGAATTTGTTCTATGAATTAAATTGTATTGCTCCACTTGTATGCTTAGAGAGGATGCTAATCTAGAATGGTTAAATTTATTAGAATATGGTGCTAAAACTTGAAAGCAAGGATCTACCTTTAGTTGCTTTTTGGCAAACAAACCCACCAGCCAAAAGCCTTTCATTGTCTAGATGTCGGTGATGTAGATTTCACCCGACGGGTAAGCCTTGCTGAGTATTAGTATACTCAGCCTTGCTTGTGGCATTATTTTACAGGTATTATTTTGGATGTGGATGCTATGACTTGGCCTGCCCAGGTTCCACCTGGCTGGCACATCGAATGGGTCCCGTCCTCTGCCGAGGATCGGGAGGAGTAGCTTCGTGGCAGGCTTCATCACGGAGTTACTTGTTTCGTCGTTAGATTATTTACTTCCGCTGCAATGAAACTCTAAATTTCAGTTGTTATGAACTTTTCAATTCCGCTGCAAGACTTGTGTACTCTGATTTTAATTTGAACTCGGTTTGTAATAACTATGTTACCTACGTGTGTAATTTAATTTGTGGAATGTTGTAATCTCTGGAACTCACCTTCGTGTGGGCCTGCTGTCGTTTCGATCGAGAAAAGTACGTGGTTTAATCGGGTTTAATCCGACGGCGCTCCAGCTTATTCCGGATTAAGTGCCTGACTACGTGATTAGTGGTCCGAGGGTACTTAACTTGGAATAATTTCGGAGTGGACCGCCACATGGACCACCTGCTCCCCTCCACGCCCTCTCCAGGGTTCGCTGCAGGCGGCTCGGTGGCGGATGGCGCGACTGGATTCTCAACAGGAGTCTCCCCGGGTTCGCCCACCGCCGCGCTCTCGATGGGCGCCTTGACCGCCGGAAGGGGCTCCGTGACATTCACCTTGGTGCGCGCCCCCGGCTCGCCACCCATGACGGCCTCCGCAAACGCCTCGACGTCCATCGCCCGCTCCACCGTCCCCACAGTCTCCCCGGCCACGGGCGACGTGACCAGCACGTACGTAACCCCCGCTCCGACGGTACGATCGACTGAAGGGGAAGGGACTGGTGGGGCTGAAGCAGCGGCCACCTGGGCAGGCTCCACGCCTCCCGGTGCGGACGAGGAACCCTCAAAGACGGGGGGTGGAACCGATCCCTCGGCTCCGGTCGGGCACGGATCGGCGCGCCGGGGCACGGCGGACGTCCTTTGCTCCGAGGAGCCAGGGACAACCGCAGGTACCACGTCTCGATGGAGACGCTTCACTGGCACCGCGTTAGGGCCCGACCCCCAGCCGATCCGGCTGCATGCATGACAGCATTGATATGAACGCTAACGGCATGAGAAATAAAAGGAAAAAGAAACAGCAAGAGAATCCAAACGAACCAGCTCGACGTGCCGGGGCGGCGAACCGCCAGCCATAGCGGTTTGGAGGAGGAAGACGATCACGAACGGGACGCCCCTGCGGGCGGGGCGCCCGGAGGTGGAGAAGGCAGCTCCTCCACCACTATGGGCGCCGATCGGAGCTCGCTATGCGCCATGAAGTCCTCCACAGTGCAATCCCCCAGCAGAGGAGAATGACCTCCGGGGTTCTCCTCTTTGTCGCACGAACAGGCCAGATCCGATCCGACCTCCACTCCCCGGTGCTCCTTGCGCTCCCTCTCGCGCCTCCGCGCCTGCGTGCGGAGACGCTTCTCGGTGTCCTCCCTCTTGCGCTTCCGGTCGGCCTCTCCGGCCGCACGGTTCCGCCGCCGAGCCTCATCGCGAGCGGGCTGCTCCTCGGGTAGGACTCCCCTCGAAACGAGGAGACCCCCAGGAGCCTCGCGAGACTGCGGGTTAGAGACGTTAGTTGGGCACACGAAAAAGAGGAAAAGGAAAGACAAAAATAAGGTACGATGAGGATAAACGACTTACGAGGTCCACAGCCCCAGGACCGGGGAGCATTGACGGCTGGCCCAGGGTGGGGATCACCATGGAGGCTGCCCGCGAGGTGTCCACGAGCTCCGCAAGCCGAGCCTGTATCTCTTCCTACGAAGGCAAGGCGCGAGACACGAGACTGGATCGGAGCTCGGCCTCGGAAGTTGTGGGGAGCATCTCGAAGAGGCACAGCGGTCTGGACATGAGCGGGGCAATGTGGCGTCGGTGGAAGGCCTTCGCGATGCCAATACCGGTGAGGCGGCACGACCAGAGCTTGGCGAGGCAGTCGAGGTGCGGCTTCAACTTCTGGCGGTCGGCGGCCTCAGGGCCGTACTGCCAATGCGCCGGCTCCTTCGCCGGCGGCAAACTCGTGGGGTCAAACGGAGGAAGAGCGGCCCCGGAGTAGTTCTTCAGGTAGAACCACCCCTTGTTCTATTCCTTGTTGGAGCCCCGCAGCTCCGAGCGCGGGAACATGTCCACGCGGGACTGCTTGGCCTGCAGCGAGCAGTACCCCCACGGGGCCAAGATCCCGTGTGGGCAGACGAGCGCCGACTTGAAGAAGAGGAGGAAGAGGTTGAAGTCTGGGTCAATGCCCAGGTAGCCCTCACACAGGGCCACGAAGTTGGCCATCTGCTGGACCCCGTTCGGGGCGAGGGCGTGGAGCTCCACACCAAAGTGGTGGAGCACTTCGCGAACGAAGCGGTGAGCCGGCGCGGCGAAGCCACGGACGTGGTATGCCATGAAACTCACCACGTACCCCGTCGGCGGCGACGAGGTCTTGTGGGAAGGATGAGGCGAAATCCACTCCTCGTCGGAGGTGCGCGGGCAGAGAAGCCCTCGAGAGATGAGCGACTCGAGGGCGGCGATGGACGCACTCGAGCGCGCCCATGAGCGAAGCTGCACAGACGATGGAGGACCCTTCGAGGCCATGTCGACGATGGCGAGCTCGGTGGGAGGCGAGATTGAAGATCTAAGCGGCGAAGACGTTGAAGGGTAAACGGAGCAAAGAGATGGGAACGACGACGGGAAGCGAAGAACATGCCCATTACGCTGGCGTTCCTTTATATAAGGACGGCGGGGTGATGGGCGGCCGCATCGAGGGGGCGCACGACCGGGCTCCCTCGGCCCTCGATTCACATCCAACGGCTTAAGGCGCGCCCGACGTGCACGCGTGGCACGAGGCGGCGGATTAGGGCATTAACTGCCCTCTACGCCCGCACGCTTCGTCGGGCCCACCACGATTGCAAGGTCAAATCCGGAGCCTGACCGCCGCGTCGCGTCGCACTCGATGGGCGGGTCTGTCCTCGTCACCAGCTGGACAGGTCACCGCGATCTGTGGGCCCAGCCGAATCCCCGCGATCGGCCCGAAAGGGACAAAAACGATGTGGGCCCGGCCCAAGGCTGAAGGATATAAGCCGACCCGCGAAGGGCGCGGATGGCCAGACTGCGTAGTCAGAGAAACAGGAAACTCAGGAACAGCGGGGTCGGGGCGGAAGCCCCTCGGTCAACGCTTTGCAAAGAAGGTCGGGGCCCCCGCAACACGTTGGGCACCGGGAATTGCCGTCGGAGTATTTCCCAGGTTGCTCCCCTGAGACTCCGAAAATCATCAGAAATTAGCAAGAAACAGAGGAAAGGAAGCCCCCCAAAAATCCAATTCCCCCAAAGAACGGATATGACCTCACAAACAAGTCCCCGACTCCTTGGCAAGGTCGGGGGATACTGTGGGGGTCATGAATTAGGGGGCCCACTGTCAGGACGCCTGCTATCAGCGCACGGACGGGGAAAGACCCTGACAACGGTAGGGAGCGGCACTAATCTCGACTGGTCGGAAAACTCCGTCTCGCCCAACCTACAGAGGACCCAGAAGACGCGAGGATAGAAGCCTCCATCTCGTCCGACCCCTGACCCTCCTGACGACCAGGGGGATGAAGGTGTCGGGCACGTCCGTCTCGCCCGACCCTTTGGGCCAGAAGGGTAGACCCCCGCGAGGGGTCCCGTCCATCGACAAGCACGCACAGTGGAAAAGGAGGAGTCCCGAAGACTCTCCCCAAGTCAAATCTGGCTTGTGAATGAGAAGGCGTGTGGCCTACGTCTTCTCCCGACCGACACCCGACATCGCCTGCCCGCCTGCCAACTGAAAAAGCTGATCTGCAGCCCTGCGCTTGGGAAAAGGTAGCTGCATGCGCACCGCTGCGCTAGCAGCCAAGAAGGAAGCTACCGCGAAGCTGCCGGTGGGAAGGCGAAGGACACGCGGCAGCCAAGGAACGGGTCGCCAAGGCGCACTAGGCCGACAACGAGCAACCGTCGGGGACGTCCGGCCTTCGAGGGTAGATAGGTAAAACGACACTGTAAAGCTGCTATCCTCTTGAGCTATAAAAGAGGAGGGCATCCCCCTCCGAGGGGATTCCGATTTCTGGACTCTCGATCTCTAGAGCACTTAGTCCCCTACACGCACATTCAACACACACAAGGCTTGAACCGGCCTTCGCTGTAATCCGCCGCCAAGAGAGCAATACAATCAAGGGCCCGTTACACTGGACGTAGGGATCATTCCCGAACCAGTATAAATCCTCTGTCTTGCGTCTCTTGAACCATTCTCCACCGAGACGTGCGTGTTCTATGATCGACACTCGCCGGCGTGAGATACCCCGTGTGCCACCCGCCGACAACATATCAAAGCTATTCATATTGAAAGGCCTGTATTAAGAATGTGGTAAACAAAGATCATCGACCGAACAATATGATTACTTGCTGCTATCATAAATAATGAAACACAAACCTATGTCACTCTGATTGCAACATATAATTAAAATAGATGCAATCCTTGTACCAAAATAAAGCAACTATCAATCTATAGCAACATGTTATTCTAAACAAATTGAATTTAGGGAAAGTAAATACAGAAAATTAAAAGCTCTACCATCTATGTTATCACTCTGATATTCAATCCTCATACTAAAACAAAGCATCTGTCAATCAAACAAATGTGATTATAGACAAAGAAAATCTAGCAAAAATTAATCTTGATGCATGCATCAAATCTTGCTGCATTTTACATGCTAGAAAACCCAAATGCAATCACTCCTCCATTTTCCCAACTACTTCCGAGATCCATCCAGTACTAAAATATTCGAATCTAAGACTACAGGTATGTTGGGAGAGAGTATATATGCTCACCTGGGCACGGTTGCATGATGACGAGGTGGCAGTGACTTCCTCACCACTGTTCACGATGGAGGCGGTGGTCTTGTTTGGACCTTTGGGCATGGCGTGGTCGATGGCATGCAAGGCGGCACGTGCGTTGACAATGCGGCGGTGGGAAGCTCCACTGGTGGAGGCGCCACCGCACGCTCCCTTGGTGGCGTCGGCACCGCTCCTCGACGACGGCCATACGGTCGCCGGAATCCACAAGAAGCGTCCACGCGCGTTGCGGACTAGCCTCGTGGAGGTTTTCTTGCAACGCTGACCTACCATCGTCACACTGTGTGGGGCAGGGGAGGAGAAGGCTGATGATGGAAGGGGAAGAAAAGGCGTCGTCCATGGGAGAGCGAAAATGCAATGGCACAACAGCGGTTCTTTGATGGGACGTTTTGGGGGGAAGATAAAGAAGGAGAAAAGCCAACCGGTGGACAGTGGCACGGCGGTTCGTCTTGGTAACGAAAACAACATCTAACTTTGTCCCATTCTACCTATTAGTCACTAACATGTGTGGCCCACCGAGCGTGAACCTCCAAAGTGGCATGGAGGTATAGAAACACAAAGAACCACTCCGCTCTGTCGCTTTTTTACTCTTCTTTTAAATGTTTAATTTCTTTTGGCGTCCATATAAGTTTTCAATGGGATCAAATAATTATAGTGCCAGTACCAGATTCAATGTTGGCAAAATTTAATGCAGCAAACCTTTGCTGATAAACAAGGAGTGGAAAGGGAAAGACGGAAATTGTACCCTAGGCAATCTTTTGTATAGATCTTTTAGGCCACATAGTGGGAATAAAAAATAGGGAGCAGAGACCGGATTCGCCATTGACTGCACACCCAACACACAGAGTCAAAAAAAGAAAAACCTGCCGACGATGTCAGAGCAGTTAGTAGGCAGGCGGTAGGGGAACGATGGTTCCCGGGATAGCATGAGCTTGGAGGGAAGCACGGTCTTTGTGCACTCACTATAATGGTATTTAATTTTTTTAGTCCATCCATCCAAAAATGATAGGAGTAAAGTTTAGTATATGGACTAAGTGGATCCAAATATATATTGGATTGAAAGAATGTGGTACATACAACTAATTATGGACACATTCGTGAGCTAGTGAAAATGAGAAAGTAGTTGAAAGACATCCAACTCATTGGTAGGGAGTTAAAAAAAATACCTTATCCTAAAAAGGTATTTTTTATGTTTCCTCACTAGTTTCCTTGCTTCATTTTATTCCTTGTTGTATTTGTGGACTCGATTGATCTACCCTATTGTTAGTGTTGGTGAGAGCAACAACTTGATGAACCTGCCAAGAAACATTGCAAGAGCTCAGTTTTCATGTTTGTGATCTTGAGCTCATTTATAGGTGTGCCGAGTGCCATAATAAACAGAAAATCTGGGAGTTTCGGTTTTAACGAGCAAGTTGTAATTTCAATGTGGGTTTACATCCTTTATTATCTTTGGATATGCCATAGATTTCTATGGAATCTCTCCAAGTTGGTTCGTCCTTAATTCACCTGCAAGTTTTTCTATAAAATTTCAATATTGCCTATTGAACACCCTAGACGACATCTTGATTATTTCATCCTTAATTTATATATTAACAATGGCATGGTTTAATAATGTATTCATGCACTTTGGAATATTTTTTTTCGATAATGGATTATCCTAATTTAGGTTTATTTATGGTTACTTTCAATAATGGTAGGGTGGTCGATTTGGATACAAATTAAAATGTTAACTGTGTTTCTTAATAGCAACATAGGTTGGTATTTATTTGAAGATTGCAGAGTTACTTCAGGTTGTTTCTTATAATGATGGAAAAGGTCTTTTTTTTCTTTTTTGTTATTTTGGTTGAATGTTTGAAAAATCATAGTAAATCATAAAAAATTATAAAATAGAAAAAATACAGTTTTGTTGGAGTCTACATGAGTGACAAGTAATATAATATTGCAACAACATAAAAAATATGTTGCAATAAAAATTATTTGCAACAACTGCCAACCAAACTGACATTGTTGCAAATGCTACCTATTGCTAGTTTGCCACAATTTGGGCCCTATTGACATGTTTTTTCGCCCTTGCCATAGGCCAAAAAACCAGTAGTATACCTCATGGAGTGTAAAATAATTTGCAACAACTGCCAACCAAACTGACATTGATGCAAATGCAACCTATTGCCAGTTTGCCACAATTTGGGCCCTATTGCCATGTTTTTCACCCTTGCGGTAGGCCAAAAATCCAATAGTGTACCAAAGGCTACATGCCAGCTCATCGAGGGTTGTTGCGGACGGCTGGCCCGAAACAAAGGCTATAGACATCCTTGAAGCGCTCCCAGGATGGCATGCCCTCATCTTGCTCGAGGGCATGGTAGCACTTCTGGTCGAGACCCATTAGGTGATAGGAGGTGAGCCAGACATGATCTGAAGCGAGCATATGATGTCCAAGGAAGAATTTCTCACAACGATGGAGCCAATTTAGGGGCTCCTCGGTGTTATCGTAGGTCACAATGTCCAGCTTGCTAAAGCGTGGAATGCCTAGGCCCTGGTTGCTGGCTCCCATTGTTGCGCCTGATCTGCCAAGGAAGGGATTCGATAGGGCACCGAGCGCGTGCTGAAGCGGAGACGATGAATGAGGGAAGATGTTGGTGATCGGAATGTGGTCTGATGTAGCTGGCGGTGCGAAGGACATGGTGGAGATGGCAGTAGTTGTGGCACCAGAGAGGGACGTCAAAACATTCCCCAACATGCCGTAGGTAAAGCAGGGGTCATGATTGCACCTTACGAGGAGGCGCTAGGGGTCTCCAACGCAGCCACATGCTCACCCAATGACACTAGGCACCGGTCGAAAGAATCCAGGCACAACGGCACCTAAGACGTTATCTTCGCGAGTTCCTCCATGGTCCGAGGTGTGCTCGATGGCACGGTGTTGTCCTTGTTGTCGCCTCGCATGTCTGATACCATATTGATAGGATCAATGATTCTATCACGACCACGTAGGCTGTAGGAATGAGAGACTAGTGGTCGGTGTCTATCCCCATTCCCCAGCGTCGAGTGGGAGCCGTGGCGACGTTAAGGGCGGCATCGGCGTGCGAGCATGGGAGGGAGAGAGATCGGTTGATGGCCCTTGAAGCCAGACAAAGATAATTGCCTTGCTTCCTTAATTCCTAAGCTAGTCTAGAAGTATTTATCTTCGTTTACAAAAGATCTAAATCGACTCTCTTAGAGAGAAACTAAAATATCTAAGGAAACCAAAACCGTGGCCTAGCCACGTATACGCAGCCGCCGATAGTAATACATGACAACAGTCGGTGTTGTCCGGCCTGGGCTGGGGACGGCTAGGCCATATCAATATTCTACTAGGATATATTTTAGTATATTAACTCCGCATCTTCACTGATATTGCTACTATCAAAATATTTGTTACCCTTAAATATCAAAGTTACTTTGAACTTTGCTTATTTTTTCTGCATATTTCTATAAGTTTTTAAACAGAACATATATAGACGCCAGTGCCCGAGCCTGGATGCCAAACGTGGCAGGAAGGCCCGCGCGCTTCACCTCCCGGCCGCCATCTGCTTGCCATCGTCTGTATCCAAACTTGCGCCCTGCTCGCCATCTACCACCGGAAAACTTTGCTGCCATCTGCGCCTGGCTCCGTCCACGACCTCGCTGGCAATCGTCTGAGCCCTGTGCTCGAGATGAGAAGAGAAGTTGTATGCTAAAGAACAATGGAAAAAAATTGAAAAAAATAAGACAATAATAAATGTATCATATCGTATTAAAAGTAGAGTGAGATTTGAAAGTTAAGACCGATAAAACGCCTCTGAGCTCTGAGTAGAGGGTGCGATTTGAGACAAAAGATGCCTATTGGACCCAATAGTATAATCATTGTATTGTACTCTCTCCATCCCACAAAGGATATCGTTGTGGGATGCGTGCACGTGTTACTTTCTCAACTTTGACTCGATTTGTAGAAAAATATAAGCAATATTTATATCTCTAATAAATTTGTTAAAAAACTTGATTCAAATATCTTTCTAATTATAATAATGATGTATTATAAATATTAATATTAGTTTATATGTAATTGGTTAATATTAAAAGATGTTGTTTTCTTGAAGCGAGAATACATCTATTTTAGACGGAGGGAGTATGCCACAATCTTCTGTTAGCAACCCGTGGGCAGACAACGTGGCCATGTCGCGGCCTCGCCGCGGCCGTCCGATCGGGCGCGCCGACGGGCCAGGTTGAGCACTGTGTGTTCATTTTGCAAAAAAGACCTCAAACCTTTACGAAATCAACCCACAGTCCGAACTCCTATCTTCTCGCGGGCGGCGCCCCCTTGCGAGTTGCGACTTTGCCGCGGCCGCCGGCGACAAGCGGGGCCAACACCACCGGTGCGGCATGGCCATACGAGTCCGGGTGAGGTAAGATCGAAGGCAATACGGATCCTGGCGTGCTGGAGCTTGGCGCGGAAGCAACCCACCGATCTGTCGGCGCAGGGGTCACCGGAGCATGGCGGGGTTTAGGGGAGCGGCGTGGTGAGAGGGGTCGGCCTCGACGCCATGGGGGACCTGCAGAGACCGCTTACGTGGGCGCCGGCGCATGCTTAGATGAGGAGGGCGGTCGATCCGCGTCTTCTCACGGCCGTCTCCTCCCCGTTGGCGGACAAGCTGTCGTCCAGCAAGCAGAACCACAGCAGGTTTATTCAGTTAGGGCATGAGCAAGGACTGCTTTGGTCCATATAGGTGGGGTCCACAAGCAGTATGTAGCTGTGGTAAACTGCACAATGTTTAACGACGTGTAGGAAATAAGAGCGGGCTCCACGGCCAAAAAAATATTCGGCAGTCGAGAATCTTCCCGTGACTCTTGGCGCGCGGAACCTTCCGACCCACCAATCCTCCTGCGAAACCTTATCCCTTCACCGGGCCGCCGCCGCCACTGCCTGGATGGAGCCACCGGGCAAAGCGGCGCCGGGCGGATGGACAGCGAGGCGGCGCTCGTGCCGAGCGGACGGACCGACGAGGTGACCGCTTGGCGCTTGCGGACTGCCGTTGGCAGCAGGCTTGCGAGCTTGCAGGACACGTGCACCAGGCGGACGGTCGTCGGCACCAGGCTTGCGAGGTTGCCGGAGGCGGTCGGCCACGGACAACCGCCGTCACCGATGCCTGCGAGCGTGCGATAGGCGGCCGGATGGCCACAAGCCCGATGGGCTGCGTGGATCTGCACTACAGCGGCGACTATTTGTTTCTCGTTCATGGCGTTGAGCTAGCAGGTAATTTAATCGTCCCCATCTCTAGCTGATTTTAACTATTCGGTTGGCATTAGAGTTAGCTGAAGTCATGATTTGTTAGCTCGAGGCAACTCTTGTGCATCTTGTGATTGGGCGTATGTGCAGATCCATAAAGCTAAAGTTGTGTTCACAATTGAAACAAAGATTTAAATATAAAATTGATGCCTGAAAACAAACTAGTAAATTACAAGGTGAAGACAAATAAAAAAAACTAGTCTTCCTGGCCACCAAATGTTTTCCATATGTGCTCTATTAAATCTTGCTTGAGAAGACGATGGGTTGCTCGATCACGAATCTCCATGTTTTTTTCTAGAACATCAGCAAATCCATAGATTGGCCCATGAGCAGGAGGTGCCATATGAGCAGAAACTGGCCCTTGTTCATATGTGTTCTCATCTGGTATGGCATAGGAGCCTCTCTCATCCTCAACTATCATGTTATGCAAAATTATGCAGCCGCATCGTCGGCATTTGAGGAGACCAACTACCCCTTTACAGAACTCCGTTCGATCGTGTTGAACAACCCTTACAACAACGAAGTTACGTTGCTGGACACCCTCATTCTGCTCGGCAAAATGACCACAAAGACAATTGCAGATGGCATCATTAAGGCCTTGTTTAGATCATCAACTTTCGTCAACTTAGGTGTAAAAAAAAACTAATTACATAGATGGACTCCACATCGTGAGACGAATCTATTAAGCCTAATTAATTCGTCATTACACACCGTCATGCTATAGTAACCCGTCATTAAAAATGCGCTCATGACGGCACATATTAGGCTTAATAGATTCGTCTTGCGATGTAGAGTCCATCTGTGTAATTAGTTTTATAATTACTTTATATTTAGTACTCCTAATTAGGGCAGTCTCAGTAGGGGTTTCATGGACACAGTTACCTAGACTGGAAACTAGGTAACTGTGCCACAGGGGTTTCATGGTGATGAAACTCCCCTCACATCCCATGAAACTCCCTCTCTTAATTACCCTGCCATGTCAGCAAAACTGCTGATGTGGCAGTGTATTTAATGCCCATGAAACCCCCCATTGAGACTGATCTTAGTGTCAAAAGGATGAATGTGACATTTCGCCAACATTCTACACCCATCTAAACAGGGCCTAAATATAAATTGGAAAAGTATTAGCAAACTACTCACATCTTCTATCAGATAAGATTACAAAATGTTGAGCACATGCAACAATTGTTTATTCCTTATCATTATGATACTTTGCCTCTGGTGTTTGCCTACTTTCATTGGCGTCTCCTACTATATTGCTCTTTTCATCGATTGAGACAGCGACATATATATCCAACAGGCTGACCCACTCCAAGGAATACCTAGGGAACAAAGACTGAATTGTACTACATTAATATCTTTTATCCTATCCAATATTGTTCCTTAAGGCCATAGCTACGTCTATATCTATATCTATACTCTATATATACCTATTTTATTTTACCTATTTCTAAAGCAAGCAATGATTCTGCCCCTTTTTGGTCCGTCCTGACATGTGGCCCCACCCATCGGTGTCCCAATGTGTCGCTGACGCCAGACGGCCGGCTGCGCCACCTCCTGCCCTTTTTCTCTCTTTATTCCCGATCGAATTCGGTAGCTCCTCGCGGAATCCGCTTCGAATCTCCTGGGCGAGTGGATCTCATTTCCAGACGGATTTGGCTAGGGATCCGACCAGATTGAGGATAGGAGAAAACCTGATGAGAGAAAGAGGATTTGGCGACCGGATTGAAGATCCTGGTGGACGGGATGGCGAGCTCCGATCCGCTGTGGGCCAGCGCAGCCTGCCGAGCGAGCTGGAGCTCCGTCGCGAGCCAGCGCTGCTAATGGACAGAGCCGAAGCTTTGCTTGAGACAGCGCGGCCGCATCAGGAGCTCCGCCGCCAGGCGAGCTAGACCACTGCTGACGGGGCGAGCTGGACTTCCGCCACCAGCCCGCACCGCTGGCCGAGCGAGTTGGACCTCAGCCTAGGGCCCGAGCCACACCAGCCGAGCAACAGAGCTCCCGCCGGCGGCCGGCCGAGTAGCGAGCATGCAAACACCGCCGCCCGACTGCTTGAGCTAGCGAGCTCCTATCCGTACTCGTGTCTGGATAAGGTTTGAGGCTCCGATGGGCGCTCCTCCAACGAAAATGATTAAAAAAAAGAAAATATGTACGTAGACAATGA
Organism: Digitaria exilis; assembly: GCA_015342445.1. NCBI lineage: Eukaryota > Viridiplantae > Streptophyta > Magnoliopsida > Poales > Poaceae > Digitaria > Digitaria exilis. The sequence goes on from JACEFO010001663.1 coordinate 3,239,353, forward strand.
CTGGTGGGGTATACTTATTACTATAAACCAAGTCCACACCACAGGTGACGCGTCTAGCACGAGGCTACAAGGGAGTAATTTCTAATCGATGTGCATTGAGTACAAAAAAAAAATCGATGTGCATTTGTGCTAATTGATGCGCATTTGAATCTAACAGTCACATACTTCGAGGCAAGGCAAAGCAAAATGCATATTTATTCCAGTGCATTCTTCAACATGAGAACCATTTTTCTGTTAAAATATTTTAAATGCATTGCAAGATGGGATAAAACATTACTGGTTAGTATAGAATAGTTATTTACAAGATAGTTATGCACCTCATAATGTTATCACATAATAATATAAAAAAAGCATTAATTATTAGCGAGATTTTACATGATATTATCTATATTTAATCAAAGTCAAATTTAGAACTTATTTGGTCGATACCCGTAGCAACGCACGGGCATGTTTGCTAGTAAAGTTAATTTCTCACTGACCATGGATCATTACCATTTATCACTGAACTGTGAAGAACAAATAAATGTAGATGCAAATCTGCTTATAGAACTTTCCCTGAGAGTGCTGAAATTAACTAAACTTAGTAGCTTACCTATCATTAATTGTTGATGTATATACCTAGATGTTTTTTTCCCAACGTTGTTGTATAAAGGAACAGTGGTATCTGATTGCAAAAAGCATGTGCATCCAATTGAATGGCGAAAACCTATTATAGTTAGAAATAAGAGATATTATGTTATACCATAATCAAAGAAATTATTCTGATGTGAGATGGGACAATTTCTAATTCTGATGAAACAACCTCTTTTATATCATTTCATTATTCTTAAATTTCACTAAAGGTTATGAATGTTTTAATAGATCGATTCAGAATAAATCAAATAACTAATTCCCAAAAGTTATTCAGGTTTCTGCCGTATATCAATTAATTGCCAACAGAAGGTTCTATCGGAATAATGAATTTGTTGGTCTTAGAAGTTTAGTATTTCCCTATATCTCATTTTGATGTTAAAACCATGTACTTAATTTTTCCAGACTCTATTCAACATATGTATGGGCTATTATCTCAATAGTTGCTCATTGGGTCGCAAATATCGTACCTCTTACATCATCACAGAAACACTCCGTCACACCATATATTTTGCCCTTATTTAGTTTGCTGATGTATACATCCCTGATCCCTGGTAATAATCTTGCTGCTATTGCGGAAAACAAATAGTTTAATTCTGATTAACTGACTCTAAAACTATTACTATCTATGATGAATAGAACCTGTCCAAATGTCAACTGAATTTGCCAGATTCTGATTTAATGGTCCATCTCTATTCCTATATGTCAGTATCTTAGCTCTGGTACAAATTATGAGTAACATATAACTATTCTTCTCTATTTCCTAAAACAGTGCACACGAGATATGGTAATTTTGCTAAATATACTTCTGTCTGCATATCTCTGATGTAAAAAAAAATGCATATCTCTGATGGTACAACTGAGGTGTCACATACTTCGAGGCAAGGCAAAGCAAAATGCATATTTATTCCAGTGCATTCTTCAACATGAGAACCATTTTTCTGTTAAAATATTTTAAATGCATTGCAAGATGGGATAAAACATTACTGGTTAGTATAGAATAGTTATTTACAAGATAGTTATGCACCTCATAATGTTATCACATAATAATATAAAAAAATCATTAATTATTGGCGAGATTTTACATGATATTATCTATATTTAATCAAAGTCAAATTAAGAACTTATTTGGTCGATACCCGTAGCAACGCACGGGTATGTTTGCTAGTGGCAGCTCACAGAGCATAGATGGCAAAGACACGAAGTCTGGACCGCTTAAGCTCCAATAAAATCCATGATAAAATATGTAAACATGACATTATTATGCATATATACTATAGTATTTACTATAATTTCTCCTGAGTCTCGGCTGGTCGTTGCTATCATCTGGTTCAAAACGTTACAGCACATGGGGTGAGAAACCTGGAAAGTCCATGATGGTAGGGCGCATCAACGCTTAAAATCTAAGTAGAATGTGATAAAAAAAAATAATGGGTAATAAGCCTCTTCTAATGAAGTATTTGTAAAATAATTGTACAATAATAATTCAAATTGATCCTGGGTGTATCTTTCCCAACAAATTATACTGTCGGCATGACTAGCAGCGCCACGTAACTATTACAGTCTGTAAAATACGATGTCTTTGATTCCAGAATCATACGACTGACTACTGTCTGCAAGAATTTCTTCAAAATCTAAAACCTTCTCGCATATCAAACTTTTAAATTCAAATGCTTTTGCAATTTACTTATGAAAAATTTTATACGATTACACACACAAAACCACAGTACCACAAACACATCCACTAGCTATCCATGGCAGCGCCGTGACCTTTTCTAGTTCAACTTGAAACAGGATCCTTCCATTCAAGTGTTGTATTGCATAAAATAGTGTTAACCAGTAGTTGTACATGATAGGAAACAGGATCCTTCAATTCAAGTGTTGTATTTTATAAAGTAGTGTTAACCAGTAGTTGTACATGATAGAAGTTGCTAGCTAATCTACAATTTTGCATATTCAAGTCATTAGGATTGTTTTGTGAGGCTTTTTTTTCCTGAAATGATTCCGTATCTCTGGAAGATCATAATTGTTCTGTCATAGTTGCTACTGAAATTTTTTTACCTTAAGCAAGGCACACTGCCTCAGAATTATAAAGCAGATAGTATAAGTTGAGCAGAACTATCATTTATAATTGTGGATAAAATAGTGTTAACCAGTAGTTGTACATGATAGAAGTTGCTAGCTAATCTGCAATTCTGCATATCTCAAGTCATTAGGATTGTTTTGTAAAGCTTTTTCTGAAATGATTCCGTATCTGGAAGATCGTGATTATTCTGCCATAGTTGCTACTGAAATTTTTTTTACCTTAAGCAGGGCACACTGCCTCAGAATAATAAACCAGAGTATTAAGTTCACCAGAACTATCCTTTACAATTATGGTTATTCTTTCTGTGGTGAACTATTGTACAATAAAAGTGTTAAAAATATTATTTATTTATATTTTTCACAATGTTTATTTTGGTCATTTGTGTCCAACCAAGATCTTCCAGCCCCATGATTTAGATGGGAACCATAAAGATATAAAATTTTGTGATGTGATATGGTGTAATAAAGGATTATATAAAAATATTGCTTATCTAAGTCAGGAGTGCACATGGCACACTAGGATGGAGTGACCCATCTAAAACATATAAAACATAGTATGACGCTACTTCTATCGTTGTTGTCTTTCTAAGACAACTGTTCTAACAGCTCATTTAAACACCCAGTTGGCCGGTTATATGTTCATTTGTGCTCCCCGTAGCCCGTAGAGTCACCAGTGTGTCCACTGGCCAGCTCAGGGATGGCACGGCAACACGTATCTCTAAAAATTCTTTTTTTTATCTTTTTTATTTATCCTTATCACATAACACGTATTTCAGAAAAAAAAAAGTATTTTTTCTCCTCTCCATCTAATCTAAACACAGCACTGCATTTTCCAGTGGTTACTAAATTGTCTAAAACACAGTGCACTTACAAATTACGAGAATGGCATCCCTCGAGATCCCAGCTATGTTTGGCCGAGAGCCCGAACATGCCACGCAACAAACAAGACTTTTTTTAAGCATCCAGGCTCCTGCGCACGCAGGGTCATCAGAGGACAAGTAGATTATATACACGGTTACCTGCCTGGCCAGTAGTAGCCTGATACAGTGATACCCTTGCCGATTTGTCTGGTCTTCTAGTTTCGACATAGGCCATCACTACGCTACGCTCTAGCACGGCAATGGCTTCCGGTGTCCAAGTGAGAGTTCTCGGCACCACGTGCGTGCCACTCCTTCGCCCGCCACCACCGCACCTCGAGCAGATCCCCCTCTCCTTCTTCGACGCCTGGTTCCTTCCGCTGCCACCCATCCAGCGCATCTTCCTCTACGACGGCGACGGCGCGGACGACACATCCTTCCCGTCGCTCGTCCGCGCCCTCAAATCTTCACTCGCGGACGCCATCGCCGTCTTCTTCCCGCTCGCCGGGAAGCTCACCTACCTCCCCTCCACCGGCGACGTCGTCGTCGACTGCTCGCCATCCGCCGTCGGCGCCGGCGTCGCGTTCGTCGAGGCCGAGGCCAGCGGAGGAGACGCCCGGCTCCTCTCCGGCGAGGCGACGCACGACGTCCCGGCGTTCCTGGGGCTCGTCCCGAGCCTGGAGGCCAGCGAGCTCCCCGCCCCGGTGCTCGCCGTGCAGGTGACGCGGTTCGTCGACGGCGGAGGCTTGGCCGTCGGTGTGGCCATCCACCATGCGGTGGCGGATGGCCACAGCTTCTGGCGCTTCATGGCCGCGTGGTCAGCGGTGGCGCGCGGCGGGGCGTTCCCGGTGGCTTTAGCGCCCACGTTTGACCGGTCGGCCATCGTGCACCCCATCCCCATGGCCACCGAAATGGCGCGGGATCTCCTCCGGAAGCTCACGCCGGAACTACCAATGGTACAACTGCCTAATAACACTTTTCAGAATTGTGCTGTCCAAAGTTCTAATTAACCATGTTTATATAAATAGGAGTAATGATTTGCTTATTTTTTTCGCTTGAAATGTATAGATCCCGACAGCAAATTGGTTGAGGCGTACATGGCTGCAGCACGAGACGACGACGCTAGAGCTCGACCGCCACCAGATCGAGCACCTCAAGAACCGCATCGCGGAAGGTGAGATGACCCGAACCGCGCCGCGGCCGTCAACGTTCGTGGCCGTGTCCGCCCTCGTCTGGTCGTCGGCCGTGCAGGCCAGGTCCCTGGACCCCGGCGCGGCCACGCGCCTCGTGTTCCAGGGCGACTGCCGCCGGCGGCTGGACCCACCGGTCGGCGAGGGCTACTTCGGCAACTGCATCAAGGGCTGCGTCGCCGAGGCGGCGGCCGGTGACCTGCAGCTGCACGGCGGCGGCGGCGGGGGCGTCGTGGGCGCGGCCAAGGCGATCCGGAAGGCGATCGACGAGTTCGTGGCGCGGCCGCTGGATGAGTTCGACAGGGCGGGACGGGTGTGGGGGGAGCCGGGCTTGGTGGCCGTGGTGGCCTCGCCGCGGTTCATGCCCTACTCGACGGACCTGGGTTGGGGCGCGCCGAGCAGGGTGGAGTACGTCTCGGAGAGCGCGCCCGAGGGCTTGGTGGTCATCACGGGCGGGAGGACGGACGACATCGTGCAGGTCTCGGCGTGCCTCCGTCCGGTGCATATGCAGGCGTTCAGATCGCGCATCCTTGATTTTGTGGCGTGATCTCTGTGTGTATGTGTGTGTTTGGTGTCCAATGTGTCGCTAATTTGTGTGATTCATAGCAACCAGGGAAGATGGTTCAAAATTCAATCAGATACGGCGTGAACTGAACGCTGATGAGAGAATAAAAATGAAATTACTAGTATATTGCCACGTTTTCTAGCTATAGCCAAATTTTTTTGCGAGCATGTTTAGCTCCCCACAATTTAGTATTCGTTTAGTCTTTTCGTTTTACTAAAATCCATGATTCCATTGACAAACTTTTGCTACACTAAGGTTTTACTGCTCCAACCTCCTCCCACTAAACAACTTCAAATGAAATTGCTAGTAAAAATATAGCAATTGTATCTATAGTGTAGTAGTAAAGGGATGGTCGTGTGTCTGATAAGTCTTAGGTTAGAGTATCATGAGTGGAATGGGTATTAGTCGAACATGCCCTAGCAATTTTTTACAACATTCCCCCAATCCACCTGGATTGGGTATTAACCGAACAAGCCTAATGCATTGTACTAGTGTCTATCTATTCATGTAGAGTCCAACAAAATTTTATAATTTTTCTGTGATTTATTATGATTTTTTAAAGATTTAGTCGAAATAAAAAAAAGAAAAAAAAAAGACAAAACTATTGTTACTGTAGCAAATCGCCATCCAAAACCGTTTCATGAGTTATTTATCCAAAAAGTTTTAGGGGGTAGAAAAGCCAGCTTCATAGGTTGGTGTTGATATGTTGAACCCCCCATAGGTGGAGGGGTTACATAAACTTTTTCCTTGTAATGATATAGATGAGTAATTTAGAAACAGACTTAGTATGTTAATTTAGACTATTTTTAGGCAGGTAATAGTTTTCAAAATTTTATGCATATTATTATCAATAATGATTAGGATATACCAGATTGATGGTAGAGTGTTTTTACAAAATTAATAGATAATAGCTTCATCCTTGACAGTACCTCAAATATTATGTTGAAATTAATCTTTTCACAAGTCTCATGATGATCAATTGACCATCCTTGATTACAAACGCTAAAAAAGACAATAATATTTTGTGTGAATATCTAAATTGTGTGTAGTACTAATTGTGTATTCAACATTCAAATATAAGACGTTCCCCTAGATAGAGAGTGAAAAGAACAATAGCATATAGCAAGAATGAATCTTGCTATGAATCTGAACAAAAAAAAGCATATGCATTGATTGCTTACAGAAACCTACCACTAAATGGACTTGAATATTAATAGATCCTATCTTCATACTATACTAACAAGGAAAATGGCGACGTCCGAGTAGGAAGTAAGGCTAGTGGAGAAGGACGCAGCCATGAAATATTGTCACCGATGTCAGTGGAGATTGGAGAGTATCAATTCATACTTATGATAACACAATTTAAACTAAAAAAATATTTTTTCAAAAAATGTTTCTAGCATGCTTTGATTAACTATTAAATTAATAAGCATAATTAACATAAGAAAATGAAGCGCGCAAAAATTAGATTGTGCAATAACCATTACATCAAAATAATCAATCGTGTGACATTTGCTTTTTCTAAAAAAGAACATATCAAAGGCAAGTAGCAAGGCTCTTTCATATTCCACTTGTTTCTGGCTTCACAACACTAGTAGCTAATAGATTGAAACAACAAAATTTCAGACCTCAACAATTGAATCGTCCATGAATAACAAACCTCTAAGTACGGGTGGGCATTCAGTACTAACCGAACCGAAAGTACCGACGGAGTTCGGTTCCTACAAAACATGTACAGAGTACCCTAACCAAACTAACCGAGGAAAGGTTACTAAGAAACTAGTACCGAGCACCGAACCAAAATTCGATTTTGGTTCTTTTGATTCTAGTTCTCGTTTAATTCGGTTTGGTTCTCGGTTCACGGTTATATTTGCCCAATCCTAGCTCTAAGATAGAATCTCAAAACAAGTCCGCAACTCAAGGAATTTAGGCAATCGGTACCTACCATACGTTGGTCTTAGCCTCTTAGGATTGTCATAGGCTACATCTGCGGGGGCGATCAAAGGAGCTTAGGAGGGAGCTACCAGTTGCCTTGCCACGATGCCGCCATGCCCGTCGACGCAAGGGAAGAAGTCGAGAAGGCACCGATGGGAGGTTGAAAACAGATCGCCACAAGCCCACAACCTTTGTGTTAACCATAGACAGGAGGCCCTAGCCTTTGTACTGGCCTAGGCGCCTAGCTATTGGGCTGTCAGGGTGGGGATGAATCTTTTCCCATGTCAAAACCTGTAAACGATACTTTGGTAGAAGAGTTTGGGGCAAAATTGACAGTGTCATTTGACAACGTCGATTACACGTATCTCCTCTACTGGCTAAGGAGCTACGTATATAGTAGTTGCAAACTTCGTAATGTTATTAATAAGGGTGGGATCAATAACAAATAGCACGTCCCTCCCGCTCTTCCCTAAGCACACACATCCATCTTGCTCTTGACACTACCTTTATTCCTTCCCGTCTCCCCAACCTCATTTTATATGTCAAGTTGAAGTGTCCCTCACGAAAGTGACCCCCAACCAAATCAATCTCTAGCTCCTACAACCTTATCACGGGGCAATACCGACATTAACCCATTAAACTTCTATGCCAACTCCCCTGAGGTCATGGTAGTAGATCCACAATACCTCACATGTCCCGTGCCTTCTCTGACATGCCAGCCAATGAAGGACAAATCAAATGGATGCTATGCTCTTATCCCATAGAGATTTCATTCTATACAACTAGTGAATAGCTGTATGGATGAACCAACATGTAAACAAGCTAACACGACTCCCTTTGGACCTATTGGCAAATTAATAGTTAACTAATTTAGTCAGGGTGTATTCAAACACAACTAGTTAATTTCTAAATAAACCCTCCTTGCTAGTTATTCCCTCGGTCCTCAAAATGAATTTAACTTTTAAATTTCAATAAGTCAACCTATCTCCACTTTAATTAAATATATAAAAAACCAATAATTTATGACACTAAATACTCATAGTTAGATTCACGATAAACAAATATTGTCATATCATATATATCTATAGTTATCAAAACTAATAATATTTCATATAAGTCTATCGAGGCCCAGAATTATATCCTGGAACGGAGGAAGTAGACATTAGATAGTCCAATTGAACTAATTTTATCTAGCCATGTACTAGTTACGTGGGTCCCACATCGGTCCCACCAAAACATTACACGGGTCCCACGTGGGTGCCGAATAAACATTACGCGGATCCACGTAAACAAACGTGGGTTCCACCTAAATAATACTACCCCTCGGTTGGTGGGAAACGATTGGACTGATTTCGGCTTATTGTTGCATGGCCCCGCGGGTCTATGTCATAGATGCACCACGCGCGCTGGCTGGAACCAGCTCCAGCCCAGCCATTTATGATCAGCCAAACAAGCTGAAAGTTGCAAACACTGCACCTTCATAAGAGAGAAAATATATTACTTTGGGACAAATTTTGAACTCTAGAAGCTCAAATATTATGGGATGGAGGGAGTAGATGGTTGGAGATGATTTTGAATATCAATGACTTTTTAAAATAAATTAATCAAGAGATAAAGTTAGGTTTTGCTTCTTCCATCATATATCAAATTGGTTTGTTGTGAACCAAATGTATGAACTTTGGTTGGAAGGGTGGGTGGACCACGGGTTATGGGAAGTTTCACGATGGCACCCAAACAAACGTGCTTGCCAACCAGGACCTTCCACCCCGGTGGCCACAACGTCCTCACAACTCTTTTCCCACAAAAGATCCAACGAACTAATGACGCATGCAGTGACGCTAATTCCGGCCTGCACGGTATCCTCATACGACCCGGCTGTCACAGTCAAATAGCCAATGGCATTCCGACACGTGCACCTCATATCCACCGTCCGAGTCGAACCGCCTTCGTCTCCACCGTCCGCTTCGCCCAAACGGACAATAAATACATAGCGCCCCTCCAATTATTCGTGAACCAAACAAATCCCATGGCTAGCCGCGTTCCCCTCCTGCACGCAACGTCTCTTCCCCTTCCTCCAGATCTATCGCCGTGAGCCACACGCGCTCTCGTTCCCCCACGCGCGAACTCCCAACCCAGATCTCGCTCGCCGAGAAGCGCTTGAAGCCGCTCACGCGTCGAATTCGTTGTCTCCCTCGCCGAACGGTGGGTTTTTTTGTTTGAATTTGTGCGGGAGAAATCCGTTTGTTTTCTTTTGCGCAGGCTCAGGCTCAGGTCTCACCGGTGGTTCGGGCGTGTTGGCGAGTGAATCGAGTTCCAGCGGCATAGAGCTGATCTGCACGCGGAGGCTTCGGATCCGCCGCCTGCATGGCGCTTTGTATCCTGCACCGGTGAGTCCCTTCGCCCAGGGATTCTCGTGGTTTCGTGTTGAGGCTGAGGGCTCAACTCGCCGTCGGAACTCGGAGCTGATGATCTGACGAGATGCGTTGTTTCGGCTTGCAGATCTGGCGGACAGCGTCGTGTTTGCGCACTTCATCCGAAGCGCGGGTTGAAGGAGGCGGCGGCGGCGGTGGAGTTGACTGAGCATGGCTGGCCGGCGGGATCTCTTCCTCTGCTCCACCGCGCGGGATGATCTCTCTGTACTGATAATTATTGGATGAACTTCGATAATTATTAGTAGATCTAAGAGATGTGAGCCGTTGCCGCCTTGAAGAGGCGAGGTAAGGTGAAGCTTGTAAGAGTCGTTGAGTCGGCGTGCGTAGAGGGACAAAAAAAAAGAAAAAAAGATGTGAACTGGAGAGAGGCCTTTGCCATGATGGGTGCGCTCGCATGGCAGGCCAACGGTAATAAAAAAAATATGGTTGTGTCCCTGGGGAGGGGATCGCACGGGGGTTTTGTTTGGCCCCGGGTTCTCCTCCCCACTTGGTGTCCCTGTGCCTGCTGTTGCTTTCTCTTCTCCGCTGCGCTTCGGAATTCAGTACGTCATCATCTATCACGGCGCCGCTGCAAAAACATGGAGATACTGCAAAACTCAAGGTACAATCGGTAATTATGCCGCTGCAAAAGCATGGAGCTACTGTAAAACTTAAGGTACAATCTATAATTATCTCTGCTGCAACTTTACGTTCTAATAATATTCTTCGCGACGCAAATATTCTTCTCCAGAACTGTGAGAACCCATGAATAATCATCACATCCACTTCGCTCAGATCCACAGAAGATCATAAAATAGTTGCCCTTCATATGCGAAATTCGTCAAATCACGAAACCACATGACAAATATGTTGTCGTTCTTATCAAGTTTTGCTGTTGATGTTCGTCAATTTAATGATTGAACTATGTTTTGATTGAACTATGTCTTCATAGCTAATGGATCTGTGTTTTATGTTGGCCTAATTGCATTATTGCTTCGTAGCCAATGGATCTATGTTTTGATTGAACTGTTTATGTTAGATACAGTAACATTATTTGCCAAGTAGCTCATTTATTTCTGTTGCTTCTGTAAATTATATCCAAATTTCTGTCATACCTACGCATTTTATGTGTATTTAGTGTTTCAGTATGTTAATGGTTATGGAATGTTGCTTCTTTTCGAGTCTGTTAGCATCTTTGTTAGGTACTAGCAATTGTTGGCTTGTAAGAGGGTTTCGAAATTGTACCATGGTGATTCTACTGGTACTACATTCTATAAAGTGGCGAGCTGGGCGGGGAAATTGTACCATGATGACTACTGGTATTAATTATGTTATGAAGTGGCAAACCAGGAGGGAGGGATTCGTAGTTGCTGATGGAACTGTTTGTGTGGCTCATGATTATTTTGGAGTGCGACAAGTGGTTCTTCATGATTGCTCTGCTGGTGTAACCGATGCAAGGACTGAAGATTTAGGCATATTCTACTTTGCCTGGTGGTTGATTGTGCTCCATACACCAGGTGTTTGATCCTGTAATCTCATTGCGGGTGGTTGTTATCTGCCTTAATTTATTCTATACTTAAGCAGGCATGCTGATTTCATCTCTTAGAACTCAGCATTAGTATTTCTGGGTTTAATTCCATCGCGGAGATTGTAATTATCTTATGTTCGAATTGACTGACGCTGCTTTGAAGTTTGTCTGCGACATGGAGAAGGAAGTTAATCTGAATGACTTGGTAAGTCGGTGACATGGTAAGGTAAAGTTGGCCTGGGGTGCCAAGCGTCTCATTTCAATGCTTGACATTTAGGTATGTTTTCCTCCTGAGCACGGCATCTAGCCTGCAGCCCAGAAGGAGCATATTACGTACTTCCGCGAACTGCGATTGGTTAGCCTGAGTGTCAAAACAACATAACCATTCTGCAACTTTTGTGAGTTTGAGGTTAATTTATAATTATTCTGCAACTTTGTGGGTCTGAGGTTAATTTGCAATTATGCTTGGTTCTGTTTGGTTTGGTGTTTTGGGATACTAGGTAGGTATGTTTTCCTTAGCATGGCATCTGGCCTGCAGCCCAGAAGTAGAATATTACGTACTCCTGCAGTCGGTTTGTCGAGCGTCAAAACAACACTAATTCTGCACCTACTGCGAGTCTGAGGTTAATTTACTAATTGCTTGTTTCTGTTTGGTTTGGTGTTTTTGGGATGGTCATAGGAAAGTACACTGAACTCTTTGGAACCCTCGATTCGTCTGTAGATGAAATATTAGACGACGTGCAAGAACTGAACCTACCTACCTGCACACTGATGGTGCTGGGATTTAGTAGACAAAAAAATCTTATCCATTAAAAAAATATTTTAGTGTCATGAGACACCTTCATACAAACCTGCGTTCATAAAAGGACATTTTGGCATATTTGTTTTAGTAAGTATATATTCATAAGAGGTTTCAGTTTCACCCTTGGGCCATAGAAATCTATCTTGACATTTAGTCATACGAGTCTTCGTTTGCCTGTGGGACGTAGGTTTCACCCTCTCTGTTGGGCCATAAGAACCTTTGTTCACTCTTTTAGCGACATGAATGCTTGTCTGAAATGTGCAACGTCTGAAATGTGGATCTTTCCTCATCATGGTGAGGTCCTCTTGAACTGCTTGCCCAGGCGTGCGGTCCAAGATGGAAGGTGGTTCGATTCCACCAAGATTCTCTAGTCAGAGTTTATTGGTCTCTGTGGACCACAAACTCGTGGTAAATGTTCGTAAAATGTTGCAAAAGGTTTTTTTTACAAAAGGTTTGTTTTGGATGCAAAAGGTTTTTAACATTTTATGGATTAAACAAGTACCTTTTCTTGCGATTTGTTTTTAACTCTTTTCTTTTTCAACAAAAAAACCTTATATAGATATATCAGTAACAATGTACGTCAAAGAGGCCTGACGGCCTCAGTAACATATATTCATAACTATACAGGACAGGAAGCATCATGAGCTGGTGATGTACAAGATAGAAAACGAGTATTAGTACTCGCTTTTGCTGGTGATGTATCATGAGCTGAAATGAACGCTGTTGCTGCCGTTTTATCCACCTGAAGTTCATTTTGCTCTCTTGGAGTTCATTTTGCCCTCTTGGAGTTTTATGTACCTGAAAGGAACGCTGTTGTTGTAGTTTTATCCACCTGAAAGGAACACTGTTGTTGAAGTAGCTGGACTTCATATATCTATGTTACTGAGGTCTAGGCTCGTGTTGCCATGCCGGGCGTAGCAAATGTTTGACAGCCACTATATAATCGGCAGGCAGGTCTTCAAAACAAGTACCCCACAGAGCCACGGCCTTGTCCTTTCGGAAATGTTTCATAGTTCGTGTTTCGAATGAAGAAATTTCACATGAATTTGTTGTATCCATCATGAAATGTCCGCAAAACATTTACTTTTGTTTGGAAAAAAAAATAAGTTTGGCAATAACTCTTTGCATTTCGTGTAAATTTGTAGTTCGCTCACTCATTATTATTATTTATATGTATTATTGAGAATGGGTTGGTTGTTTCCTTGAAAGAAATAATAAAAATAGCGTTTGTTTCAGATTCAGCTCATGCAACAGTGAGGTCACGGTCACGGCACGGTGACCGCGTCCATGAACTCGCCGTCGGCAGCAAGCCTCTCAAGCGTGTCCGGAGCGAGGCACACTTCCAGCGCCATCGCGCCGCCTCCTCCACGCCCCTCAAAGACCGACGTCTTGCCATCCATCTTGTTCCCGGGCCCACTCCGCACGGCGAACGGCTTCCCCCACCCGAAGTCGTTCCCGTACACGTCGAACCTCGGCGAGCTCCCAGTTCCGACGGCCGCCACGGTGAGCATGTCGGCGTTGTACGCCAGCCTTGGCTCCCGCGCCCACCGCTCCACCGAGCTCCTCACCATGGCCTTCTGGTCGTCAACGAGCGACGCAACGGCGCGGTTCAACAGCCGCGCCGCCGTGCCGAGCCCCGCCGTGACCTCGCCGGCGGTCGACCACACCTTGCATGGCACCACGGCGTTCCCGACGTACCCGGCCGCCGGGACGCCCTTCACCCTCCCCCGGCATCCGATCAGCAGCACGTACGCCGTCTCCTGCGATGGCTCGAGTCGCCTGGCGCGACACACCGCTCGCCATAGGTGGGCGAGCAGGGCTTGCAGGGAGGAGATGACGACGGTGACGTCGGAGGAGGAGTGTGCCTCGGCGTTCGCCCTCGCCTTGAGCTTCCTCACGCTCTCGGCGGAGAAATGGAAGAAGCACTCGTGCAATGGTGTGCGGCGGTCGCATCGCCGGACGGCGAGCTCGAGCCTGGCGAACGGGAGCCGGACCGGCACGGGGCATGTGTCGTGGAACCACCGCTCGAGCACTGGCAGCGGCGGGTGGTGGTGGTGGTGTTCATCATCACCATGAGCGCCGCCGCTGCTTTGGCGGCTGAGGTCAGACCACGTGTTGAAGAAGTGCCAGAACGTGGTGCCATCGCCGACGGCGTGGTTGAGCGACACGGCGACGAACACGGCGTCGGCGAGCTCGGTCACCTGCGCGGCAAGCAGCGGGGCTCGTCGGGACCCACCGTCTTCAGAGACGGCGGCGTCCGCGCTGGCCAGGCCGTTGAGCGGGAACATGGAAGCCACGACGTCTCGGGGGATGTACAGAGCCCCGGCGATGTCGGCGGCCGTGACGCCGGGCGCCGCCGCGTGGACGAGCTCGGCGCCCTCGCCGGTGCACCGCAGCGCCACGGAGATCGTCGGGATCTTCCCATCCCCGTCGCGCTCGTCAATGGCGACGAGGCGGCCGGCGAAGGGGTGGAAGCGGGTGAGAGCGCGGGCGAGCGCCGACGCGAGGTGGTCGATGACGACGAGCGGCGCCGCCGCGTGGTGGTGGTGGTGGTTGGGCTTGGGAAGGAGGACGCCCTTCTGGATGTAGTCGAGGCTGAGCATCCGGAGATCCCATGGTGTGAGGTGGATGGTCTCCGGCGCCGACGACGTCAGGGCCGGCAGCGGGTCGGGGACGACGACGCGCCGGGAAATAATCTGCACGCGGCGGTGGCCGGTGCCATTACTGCAGCCATTCACTATGGAGCCTTGCATGGCGCTCGCGCGGATGTTCACTTGTAAGCTGATGTGTATGCCCTTTTGGTAATGACTTGCCACTAGGCATGAAGCTCTCCTGGTCTTTTTATACTGCTGAATGACGAGACGACATCAATTTGTTTTCTTTCTTCACGAGAAGGTTAATTGCGACCATGGTGAGGGTGACTGTCACTGTACGCTGTAGCAAGAACGGCTGCTATTGCCATGTACAGCATGGAGCGGAAACTGGAAGGGAACGGGCACGAACATTGCATCATGCTCGTCTTTGGGTTGTTTCCATGGTCACAGACTCACAGTAGGCCATCTTTTTTTTCCTGCCGGCCGGTGGGAGACGCGGTCAGCCGGCACGGTGAGGCCGTCACAAGCAGCTCGATCCAGTAATCCAGCTACCACCGTTGCAGAGTGGAATACTGGAATGGCAATTAAAATACTATGGAGAACGTGGACTACTTCAGGTTAGTTCTTGATTATGAACACATGAGAGTTCACAAGACCGAGACATCACGATCGAAGCTTTAAGTTAGCTCATGACATTTTCCCGTTCTTCGCATGAGGGTTGACGTGTTCTAGACTACTAGGTGGCGGCGTCCACTTAGTCTTTCTTCTTCCTCGGCGTGTTTGGTTTTGGCTTCCCCATTGATGGTTTCCTACACCATTCGCCGCCGGTCTAACTTTCATCCACTGTGGTTTTGTAGAATAGGTTATGCTTGTGTTTCATCAATCTACTCAAGAAAAGAAAAAATGTTGTGGGGAGTCGACATGTGTGGACATCAAATTGTTGGAATGAGTCATACAATTGCACACACAATGCACTATGTTTGGAGGCCATTCCCCTGACACTGACCAGGCTTTAGAGTAGGTCTCAAGAAACGAAGATGTTGCTGGAATATTATTCTCACGTTGTACTGCTGCATACCATCTCATCAGCAATAAGGAGTGTCACTCGCCAGCCATATTCGTAAGCCAAACCAAATACCCCCCTCCGGGCCTCCGGTTCGGTGGCTTCAAATGTTTCAAGAGACGAAAATCAGGACAACTACATCTGCGGACGATGCTTCCTCCTTTGAGGCTTCCTTGGAGCACCTCTCTTCGTCTCACCCCAAGGATGAAGGTGCCGTCAAGCAAATCCAGCTCCAAGGAAGCCTCAAAGGACAATATTTGAATGGTAGATGCACCAATTTATCAGATGTTACACTAGATCGATCAATATATAAGTTGCTGGACCAATTTGCAACAAATCATCAAATTGTTGAATCAAATCGAGCAATTTACAAGATATTGGACCAAGCTGCACCAACATGAAGTTGTATCGTTGAAACAATTAGTAGTCTAGGTACTTTTATGGGCGATACTGGCTGAATACCATTTTAGTCCCTTGACATGATCAGTTTCAGCCTCAAACAACCAAAATGTTTATTTGAGTCCTTAATGTTCAATTTTAGGCTCAATGTCTTCCTTAAACTACAGAAATAATTATTTTAGTCCTTAAAGATTACTTTTGGGTTCACTTTTATCCCTGAACTAATCGAAGTGACTATTGCAGTCTTCAAATTTTTCTTTTATGCTCATCCTTCATCGTCGTTCTACACGGCGTGCTAAGTTTTATGGGTCGTCAACTATTGTGACACTTAATAAGTTAATATAATACTCCCTTCATCCTAAATTGTAAGTCATTCCAAGATTCTTGGAGAGTCAAACTCTTATGTTTGACCAAAATTATAGAGTGAATCATAAAAATTTATGGAACCGAATAGTTATAATTTAAAAATATACTTAATGAAGAAACTAATGCTACTTATTTGGTATCATAAATGTTAGTATTTTGTTATATAAATTTGGTCAAACTTGAGATACTTTGAGTCTCCAAGAATCTTAGAATGACTTACAATTTGGGACGGAGGAAGTATGTGGCATAGCATAATTCCACTTTTAAGTCCATTATTGTCATGCACCCGCATTATTTTCAATGTAGCTGAAAACCATTTGTGGACATTGACCGTATGCACCGGTTGCGGTCACTAAACCCAGTTATATTACCTGCATAGATCTCAACCTACTTGACTTGACAAGATTTGTATTTCTCTCAATGGCAATTGTCCACCTTCGCTAGGGGTGGTGTTAGGGTTGAAAGGGCATGCTATTGAGAAGCGAGGATGACCCAAAAAGGATAGTTTGGGGACTGGAATTCTATTTCGATTGTTTAGGGATAAAAGTGAACTAAAAATAAAACTTCTATGATTAAAATGATCATTTATGTAGTTTAGGGTTAAAATTGAGCTAAAAATAAACTTTAAGGACTAAAATAGCCATTTTAGTAGTTAATGGATGAAATTGAGCACTAGATGATAGTTGAGAGATAAAATTGGCTATTATGTCAGTTATAATCATGACAAAACAAGTCATTTTTTACTAGTTTCAAATAAATAAATAACTGTGAACTACTCCATCAATTTTAAATTATAATTCGTCTCACCAATCCAACTTTGACCTCTCATATTATTCAAAAACTTGTGCAAAATAATTTTTTTTATTATGGCTTGCTTTATTAAGTATTTTAAAATAACTTAAATTTGAATATGTTTGCACAAATTTTTTAAATAAGATGAGAGGTCAAATTTGTAGTCAAGAAAGTCAAATATGTTACAACTTGAAATGGAGGGAGTAGATTTTAGATAGACTAATATACGTCACCGGTCCCTAAATTTGTACAGTTGTGCCATCCCGGTCCCTAAACTCACAAATCGATCATTTAGGTCTTCAAACTTGTTTGGCTGTGTCATCTCGGCCTCTAAATTTGCAAACACCCGATTAGGTCCTCAAACTTATTCACTTGTGTGTGATCTCGGTCCTTAAGCTTAGTTTCTAGTATCATTTGAGTCAAAATAGGACGATCTAAAAACCTCATATAAAAAAGAATTCATACCCATTTCATATGATCTAGAATGAAGATAAAATTTATATAAAAATTATAGATCTCGATGTGATCTACAACTTTTTTTTTTGAAAAGTTTTTGAATTAAAAATGTTGGGGGTCTCAAAATATTATATGTTTATAGATTTTGAAATTTAAAATTAAATTTTAGGACAAAAAACGACTTTAGATGAAAAACATTTTAACTACAAAGTTGTAGATCATGTCGAGGACTAAAATTTTGCTATAGATGTTTTCTTCAGTCAAGTTCATATGAAAAAGTCATGAATAATTTTTCAATATGAAGTTTTTAAATGGCAAAATAGCCAATCTCGTCTCTAAACTTTTGGTCATGGGTCAATCTCGTCCCCTGAACTCTACAACTGCCCAAATCAGTCCTCAAACTATTGATTTTGGGGCCAGTTATATCCTCAATCCAAACATCCAGGACTGGCGACCACACCGTTAACAGACACCTGACGGAGTAACCGTTTGGTCTATTTGCCATCACCGTTTGCTCCATTTCAATGATCAGCGTGGATCGATTCAATCCTCTCCGTGCGTCTGGGCACATGACGTCATAGACGTGCTCCCCACTCGCGGAGGCCCTCGCACCACTGCCTCCGCCGCCGCTCACTGAGGCCCGCGCGCCGCCACCGTCGCTCGTCGAGGCATGCGATCGAGGCCGAGCGCTGCCTCGTCTTTCGCCGCACACCAAGAACGGCGTGCTGCGCTGCTGGCACCTCTCGCCGAGGCTTCTGCATCCACCACCGCCCGCACTGCAGTCAGCTAGCACCAGCACAGCAGGCAGGGAAGCACCGGGTGGGGGGGGGGGGGCGAGAGAGAGGCGTCACAAGCTAGCAAAGCACAACAGCAGGGAAGCAGGCGGAGAGAGAGACAGAGCAGCAGCTAGCACCAGGACGGCAGTAGGAGAAGCACTGCGTCGGCGATGCTGAATCTTAATTGACGCCGTGGACGTCAAACAAGCCAAAGGACATAATTGGCCCAAAAAACAATAGTTTGAGGACTGATTTGAACTATTAAAGAGTTCAGGGATGAGCTCAGGGACGAGATTGACCCATGGCCTAAAGTTTATAGACGAGATTGGATATTTTGCCTTTTTAAATCAACATGTTTTAACTTTGATGAGACTAAAAACTAAGTTTAAGGACCGGGATAAACTAAATGAACAAGTTTGAAGATCTAAACGTGTAATTTACAAGTTTAAGGACCGAGATGCACAAACAAACAAGTTTGGGGATCTAAATAGTCGATTTGTGAGTTTAGGGACCGAGATGATACAACGGTACAAGTTTAAGGACCGTTGATGTACTTTTTTCTTTTGGGGCTTGCTATGGTACACCAGAGTAATTGTGGACCGTCGATCTGGATGGTTATAAGAAAGTATTACCTCCTAAGAAGTAATAGATTGATTTTATTCTATAATTAGTCTATAAAATCGATCTAATACCTCCTAAGTATTACCGTGCGTGCCCACTACGACGCCCACGTCCGCGATCACGAATGAAACCATCGCCGCATTCGCGTACGAGGAACTGGCTTCTATCGTCCCCCTCTTTCTCTCTCAGTTCCGTCGCTGCTGTTGGCAAGAACTGGAAGTTGCTGGATCTTCCTTCCGAGGGACCCGTTCACCGCGCCGCCGTCCTACGCGGGCAAGGCTGTGGTACCGGCCAGGGCACGTACGTGGTGACGAGGGCACGCGGCTGCCGGGGGGCAGCCTCCTTCGCTCTCCGCACCCGCACCAAACGCTCGACGATTAGCCAGCGACTCCCTAGGCGGGGAAGAGGTCGGCGACTGCCTGGCCAGGGGAAGAGATGGACGAGCCACAGCGGCGGCGAACAGATTGGCGAGCGCCGCCTGGACACGGACAATTCCAAGAAGGTGCCTTTTTCCGAGAATATACGGACAGCTCCGAGAGAATACATGACTTTTGTTTAAAATAAAAAGAGAATACATATACTTTCCTTTTTTATTTATTCCTTTTACTTATTAATTTTACTAAAATCGACGGCTATGATTTGTTCGAAGAGGTAAGATGGAGTACCTTAGCAAGCCCCTTCTCTTTTAGATATCAAGAGGTTTTAGAATAAAAAAGTTGTTAACTTCACCCTCTTGTATATATCTCGTCGTAGGCTGTGGTTCAACTAGGCAACAAGATATGCTGTCAGTATTCAGTAGTTGAATATCCACAGTCCAGCGGGCGGCCGTTGCAACTTGCAGTAACCAAGTCTTCATTTGGTTCAACATCTAACCCACCGAATCGGTGACGACAAAGTCAAAACTGCCCAGCCATCTCCTTCCTTTGCTTGATTGCTTCAATCAAACAACACGCACAATGTCAACGCTCCTCGGGACGAGCACAATTTTTGCCTCAAAGCTCCAATCTATTGCCGTCGCTCCGCTCGAGAGATCAATCGATCGAGAAGAGATAGAGAGCCTGTCAGCCTGACGACGCTGCTCTAGTCTTCGTCAGGCTCTCCGGACATCCGGAGGACCGGGCGCCGGTGATCGCCGGAGACCGAAGAGGGCGAGATCTGCCGGTCATAACATGGCGCCGCCGCCGTGCTCCCGCCGCGCCGTCGATGAGGTTCGCTCTCTTTTCGCCTGTGCTTTCATCTTCCATGATTCCAAACGTAGAAGCGCTGCAGTCTGCTTCTGAAGGCTCTGATCCACCCTCCCTCCGTCAGCAGGACAGAGCCGCTCCTTTGCCGCCAGCGTTCATCCTCTATCAATTTAGTCCTTACCAAGTTACCATCAGCAATAGTTCAGGCCAATTAAATTTGCTGAAGAATTACTTCACTTTTTTCAGGGACAGCTAATTTCCTTTTAACTTGCTGGTGATCTAAAACTCGGGCGGCTGATCCATTGGAATTGTTGATAACCAGATTCGTTTTAGGCGTTTGTACTATCTGCTTGGAAATCTGGAGGGGCAGGGCAATTTTTCTTTTTTGCCACAAGTTGTTGCTAAATTCTTCCAAAACTAATCCTGGTATTATTTTGCTTGGGGAAAGGAACACGTGTGTATACTGCAGGGTCAATCATTTTATACTTCTATTGATTAAATTTTGGCTTTTTTCCCTTAATTGATTTTCCACTTCATTTTGTAGTAATGCTAAAGATAAAGAAATTTGTATAATGAGATCGAACCTTTCTGAAAGGCTCTCTTTCTCGTGCAGGCTCTGATCGTTAGTTTCTTGCAGGCTAAAATATCACCGCCATACAAACCGAAAAACAAGAGCAAGAACGTCGGAGGTAATTTCATAACCATCATCTATTTGATTTCTATGTTTGAAACTACATATACATATCTTTATAAATTAAAAATTTATCGCAAGGACCAACCCGTTGCATTTACATTTGGCCCCTGCTAGTTGTAACATTTCCCGGCTTAGGTATAAGCAATTTTTATGTATGTCATCAATAGAGGAACAGAGGCAGGCACCTGACTTGCTACACAGGTTGTGCCAGCTCTGCTCATGGTTTTAGACTTTCAGAAGACGTTTTCAGGAACCCAGACTACCACCCGCTATGAAGAGGCGGCTGAGTGAAGGGCGACGAGGGACGCATATGCGCCATCCTTGATGTTTATCAAGGCATCGTGCTTTCCCTTCTCAATGATCACCCCATTCCTCACGAACGCGATCAAATCCGCATTTTGTATTGTTGATAGACGGTGAGCGACGATCACTGTTGTCCGGTTTACCATCACCCTGTCCAGGGCATCCTGGACTACCCGCTCAGATTCAGCATCCAGCGCGCTGGTCGCTTCGTCCAACAGCAGAATCCTAGGGTCCTTCACGATTGCGCGGGCAATCGCCACACGCTGCTTCTGCCCTCCTGACAACTGAGCTCCACGCTCTCCAACCATTGTGTCATAGCCCTACATTTTCAGGTAACAAGCACTTCACTCAATAACAGTTTTTTGTGCTTTGATTAAATGGACAGAAAAGCCACATAATATTCTTGACAAAAGTGTGTGAAAGAAACTAACCTGGAGTGCCGAACTGATAAATTTGTGAGCATTTGCCAATTCCGCTGCAGCAATGATCTCGGATTCTGTTGCTTGTCCATCTTTTCCGTAGGCAATGTTTGCCCTTATCGTGTCATTAAACAAAGCTGGTTCTTGACTAACCAGGCCCATCTGTTGTCTTAGCCACCTTAGCTGAAACTTCTGTATGTCCACGCCATCTAGTAATATATGGCCTGTATCTGGGTCATAGAATCTCTGAAGCAATGAAATTGCTGTTGATTTGCCACTACCACTCTCTCCAACAAGAGCAACAGTCTGAAAACAAATACCAGAATTGTTATGCTCTGGTAACCATAAACATTGTTAACTTATACATGATTGATATGATAGAAGGTCACTTGCCTTTCCAGCATGAATTGTCAAGCAGAGGTCCCGGAAAATCTGAACATCTGGCCTCGTAGGATACTTGAAGCTAACATGCTGGAATTCGATATTTCCTCTCAATGTCTCAACAGTCACCCCTGCATCCTCACTTGGGTCTATCCTCGATTTTCTGTCTACAATTGCAAATATAGAAGATGCAGCTGATTTTGCTTTGGAAGAATCCGATGTAAGGGTACTTGATTGTGACACTCCAATTGCTGCCATTGCAAGAGCAAGAAAAACCTGCACATAGATGAGCAAACTGTTAGATCTCTTCATTGGAAAGCTACAAATACTCAATCCAAACCACCTTTTTTTTAAAAGGAAAAAGAAAATCCAAATCATTTTGCTTGGGCTCTACATTTACGTAGTCCTGTCCAACGTTTCTGTCTTCCTTAATATCAAAGCCAGCTGAACTTAACGTTCTACCAGTATTACCATAGAGTACTTACCCTGAAAACTTTAGGAAAGGTTGTCTTCCCGTCCTCAACAAGCCGAGCGCCAGCATAAAAGCTAGCTGCATATACCCCGAATAGCAAGAAAAAGGAAACACCAAAACCGATTCCACTTATAATCCCTGTCCTGATTCCTGTTCTTAGGGGGCCTTCACATTTCTTCTTGTACAAATCCATGACCTTCTCTTCAGCTGAGAATGAGGCTACTGTTCTTATGCTCCCTACTGCATCATTAGCCACTTGGCTTGCCTCCTCATACATCATCTGCATTCACAAATAACTGAATGAAGTTTGATGCAAGAAACAATGAACCTAAGGCACATTCAGTTCAGTAGAAGAGAACAAACCTTGGCATCTGCACTGAAACCCTGAATAAACTTCATTTGGATCCATCCATTTAGGCCAATGAGTGGTATCAAAGCTAAGATGATGAGGGATAACTCCCAGTTTGATACAAAGGCTATCACCAAACCAGCAACTAATGTTGAAGAGTTTTGCACAACCAATTGAAGTGCATCTCCCACAAGTCCTCTGACTTTCGCTGCATCAGCTGACAGCCTTGCACCAATTGCTCCACTTGAGTTTTCTGGGTGATCAAACCATTCGATCTCCATATTTACTACCTTCTCAAATGTCATCAGCCTGATTCTCCTAATCAACCTACAGCCAGCTACAGAGAAAAGGTACGAACTGACAGGGAGTGACAAGAAGTAAACTGCACCAAACACCAAGAACATGGAAGACCAGAACTGTGAATCCTTCCTTAGGAGATGTGGAGGCTCATAGAATGCTTTGATCACATTTGACAGTAGTATCGCAAAGATTGGGAAGATTACTCCGCTGATAACCGACGCAATGGAACCTAGGATAAGCACAGGGATCTCTGGCTTGTTAAGAGATGCAAGCCGGCTCAGAGGCACTTCCTGTGGAATCTCGTCGCATAGTTTGTTAGATGAACCATCCTGAATGTCAATCCCAAGAGGCATACCAAATGGTACCGAGAATGAGTGGTGGCTACTGTTGTCACGGGATGATCTCCTGCTAGCTGACTTATTTACCGACATTTGTTTGCCTGCACGAGCGTTGGAATCACCCTTTCGAGTCTCCTGCCGATTTGCTTCCTGTAGCCTTATCAGCTGGCTATAAGCTCCTTCAGGATCTCTTAGAAGCTCATTGTGTGGTCCTGGTTCAAAATATTAAATGGTTAAGCAAAGGTTTTAATAGAAAATGAAAACTGGAAAACGATGATGTTGATATTGGTTTCACAAATATACCTTTTTCAACTAGTGTTCCTTGATGAATGACAGCAATGGTATCAGCATTTCTAACAGTGCTCAGACGGTGTGCAACTATGACAGTCGTCCTGTTTGTCATAACCCTGTCAAGAGCTTCTTGCACTATCCTTTCAGACTCGGCATCCAGGGCGCTTGTAGCTTCATCCAATAGTAGGATTCTTGGATCTTTCAGGATAGCCCTTGCGATGGCAATTCTTTGCTTCTGTCCACCAGAAAGCTGTGTCCCATGCTCACCAACCGAAGTATCAAAACCCTGTGAAATATCAGAAACAGAAGGGGATCTCAATGCATGCTATATAAATATACGAACCACTTAGAAATGAAAAACTTCAAGCATAAAAAGCATTCTGACCTGAGGCATTTTATCTATGAATTTGGCAGCGTTGGCAAGCTCAGCAGCAGCTCTAATTTCCTGATCTGTCGCATTGTCTTTGCCATAAGCTATGTTTTCCTTTATGCTGGCAGCAAAAAGGACTGGCTCCTGGCTGACAAGGCCGATTTTACTTCTGATCCACCTTAACTGAAACTCCTTGAGATTGATGCCATCTATCATAACATCGCCACGCTGAGGGTCATAAAACCGTTCGATTAGGCTGATGACTGTGGATTTACCACTACCGCTCTGGCCTACCAGGGCAATTGTCATGCCACTAGGTATAGTGAGGGAGAATCCCTTGAATATTTCCTCATCAGGCCTTGTCGGATAGGAGAAATAGACATCCCTAAACTCGATATCCCCTCGGATGTCCTCCAGTTTCCTTCCTGTGGTGCTGTACGCGTCAATCTCTGGTGTTCTATTGATCGTCTCAAACATCTTGTATGCAGCGGCTTGTCCACCTGCAAATGCTTTCATGCTTGGTGATGCCTGACCTAGAGCTCTGGTGAATATGGTAAAGGAATGTCAGCTCATTGGATGAGGCATCAGTTTGATTGAAATATTAACTGAAGAAAAACTCAGTAACATCATTCACAATAGATAGCCAGTGTCTTCCCCACTCCAGAAAGAACAGATAACGGTACATGAATCAAGCCTATTTGTTAGTTAGGTACATGAACAGATAACAGTACCTATATTCTAAACAGCTGAAGCCTATTTGTTCAAAGCAGAACTGAATTTTGTAAAATTTGGACCTAATTTTTCAGGCTAATTAGATGCTGTCTATTATTGTTGAATGAGAAAAGTACAATTGGGTTGGCCTTTTGTGTTCTGTTGAACCTGCCGATGGGAGTTGTTAGTTAGGTACCATACCATAGTCCAATATACTACTATCTTGAAAAAGAAGGGACATAGTCCATGAGTGGCTTCCTAATAGTGAACCAGTCAACCTGCCCAAGCCCGTTAAGCAATTTGCCCACGATAGCAAGGTGGCCTCATTGTCTGAAAAGGCACGTATGGCGACCCAACCCATCCAAATCACCATAAACACGAAACTTTATCTGCTGCAACCACCCTTCACACTAGCAGCTTGCAAGTACGGATGATGAACCAAGTTGTTAACATCCTCCACCGTTAGCTTGATTATGCGTCAACTACCAATTGCAGCAGTTTCGGATATTCCCCGAGATTGCAAGCCAAGAAAATGACTGAACTACAGAACATACTAGTAAATTGGAAATTGAGGAATTCAAAGCTGATTTCAGTTACAACTGATGTCACAGGTGTGGACTAGAAACATTACTGAATCATAAGCAGCTTAGAGATGGATATGAACTTACAGAGAACCGGTGAGGACTGCGAAGATCACATTCATGACCTTGGCTCCGGTGTACCCCTTCTCCAGAATCAGCTTGGCGCCGTACCAAATCCCCAGCGAGTAGCCGCAGAAGAGGAGCACCATGACCGTGCCCATTCCGAGCCCCGCGGCGAGGCCCTCCCGGACGCCGGACTTGTACGCACTCTTCAGTGACTTGTTATACTTCTCCACCGCCCGTTTCTCACCGGTGAAAGACGCAACCTGCAGCAGCGGTTGTCAGTCATCATCATCACATCACATCGATCTGTTGGGGCAGCAGCTTCAGGGACATGTGTGTATGGAGGGGATGGATTAGCTTCGGTTCAGTTGTGTGCTCACCGTTCTAATGGACCCGATGGTCTGCTCCACCACCACCGACGACTCCGCGTAGGCTGCCTGGCCGAGGGACGCCATCTTGGCGACGACGTTGGACATGACCGCGCCGGCCACGACGAGCGGCGGGATGGTCGCCATCATGACCAGGGTGAGCAGCCAGCCCTGAGCGAAGGCGACGATGAAGCCGCCGAAGAAGGAGACCACGAGCTGGATGAACTTGCCGACCTTCTCGCCCATGGCGTCCTGGATGAGCACCGTGTCGCCGGACATCCTGCCCACGACCTCGCCGGTGCTGGTGTACTTGTCGAAGAAGGCGATCTCCTGCCGCAGGATGGTCTTGAGGTACAGGTTCCTTATCCGCGCCGCCTGCCGCTCGCCGGTGATCATCCAGCATGTCACCTCTGCTCACCAAATTTCAACAGCGTCAGTGAGCGTGCTCCTCTCAGTGTCTGGTTGTCGGTGGCCGCTACAACAAGAAACTGTTGAACTTACGGACGAAGGAGGCGACGGCGGAGAAGATGGCGAGGTAGATGAACTCGAGCGAGACATTGGAGACCCGGCTGACGACTTGGTGGATGCTCATGGCGCCGCCGAAGGCGTCGATGAGGTTGCCGAAGAGCACGGTCATGAAGGGCATGGCGGCGCCGTTGGCCACCGCCCCGAGCGCGCCCAGCAGCATCAGCGCCACGTCCGTCGAGTCCGCGAACGCGAACAGCTTGTGGAACGGCACCCGCGTCGCCGTCGCCGTTGGCGAGCCCCCCTTGCCGCCATTGCCCCTGCTCTGATTCTGAGCCGAGGCGGCGGCGGCCGTCCCTGCATCGGACGGCGCGGCGTTCGCCTCGGCGGGTCTCCAGGACTCCGGCATGGCCGCCGCCGCCGCCGCAGCCGCGCTCTGCGAGATTCGCAGCCCCGCGGTCAGGAATCCCCCTGTTGCGCGAGGTTGGGCAGAGCTGCTGGTCGGCGCAGTGTGGCGCTGCTGCTCCTCTGCTCGTCTGGTTGTTGGCTAGTAGTACAACCTCCTAGCTCCGGCTGCATACCAGCAGCGCCTC
Source organism: Digitaria exilis (assembly GCA_015342445.1). Classification (NCBI taxonomy): domain Eukaryota; kingdom Viridiplantae; phylum Streptophyta; class Magnoliopsida; order Poales; family Poaceae; genus Digitaria; species Digitaria exilis. Next base: position 3,266,305 of record JACEFO010001663.1, read on the forward strand.
ACTCACCTGCCGCGGCCCAATAATTGCACACACATTCATCAGCGGATCCATCCATCTCAGTGCCGCACAGCTAAAAAGACGACGGGTTGAAGAAATCTCGGAAGCAAACAAGCACAAGAACAGGTAACAGTAACAGCAGCAAATCTCAAATCTGAATCTACAATCTCCCTAGCAACCGATGGGAAAGACCGAGTACCCGAGCAAGACGATCGATCGATTCGGGAGCAGCCGAGCAGAGGATAAAGGAGAGAAGGGGCAGGTGGGGAGATAGAATTCTGATGCGAACTAGCGGAGAAGTGGCAGCTTGGGTTGGAGAAGGAACAAACCGCTCAGAAAAAGAGTTGGCAGCTTTCGCACTTGCCGCCGGACTCCGACGCAGGCCGAGAGAGCCAGAGAGGCCAGCAGTCTAGCACCACACCACACCACCGGGGAAAAAGAGAAAAGAGAAAAGCTCGAAGAGAGAGAGAGAGAGATCGGCGCGTAGTGATTAAAGCTAGGAGACAGCAGTGGCGCTGGCGCGGTGGTGCTGGTATCCATGGCGGGGCGAGCATATAAAAATGCGGAGGCGAGGATCACACGCACCAGTAAACTCACCATGGCAGCGAGCAGTCGAGCAGAGCACACAGGGAAACTCACCATGAATGAACAGCGAGCGAGCATCCGTCTCCGACTCTCCCTCCCTCCGTCCGCGTCTCGTCTCACGTACGGTGGCAGCACGCTGCTCTCAACAAGCCTGGAATCCAACTCCCAACCCGAGCCGGTGGTTATTAATGTCTGGCCTTGCTGGCTGGACGCACGGTATTTATAGATGTGCGTCTTTCTCCACAAATCAGAATTCAGAAACCCATCGATGACACTATCACGGCTTTTGTCTTTCTTTTTCTTTTTCCCTCTCTTGATGAAGGAGGAGCCGAAGAGGGTCAAACCACACGCTGTCTACAAACAAAGGAAACACCATATGCATTTGGCTATATAGAATATCCCACTCTCTTCAGAACCTTTAGGGTGTGTTTAGATTGTAGGAAAAAACACTGTAGCATAAGAAAAACACTGTAGCATTCGCTGGGAAACGTGTTTTGTGAGGGAGGAATAGTGAAAAGTTGGAATAAATAGTGAAAAGTTAGAATGAATAGTGAATAGTTGGGAATCTGAACATGGCCTTAACATGAGTGGGTCGCAGTGGCACAAAGGGAGAGTATTATAATCCCAGGGGAAATGATAACCCCGTGTCTGGATAATCGGGCGATCATCATCGCCGATAACTGACGACATTGTTATCGCAGCATGATCGTGCAGTACTTGTACCAGCAATGACAATTGACAACCCCTCGGGCAACCTCGTTTAGCATACCATACCATACCAAGGGTCAGTACAGACTAGAGTCAGAGAGGTACGGTGGTTGACAGTAATTGCGAGTCGTGCCGTGTCAATGCGGTCTCCCCTCCCCGCTGCTGTAGATAAATTGGATTGATCGGGAGGACATGTACGGCGAGCGATAGATCGATCGATCTTGGTTGGTTGGTTAGGCAATCTGGGGGCTGCGGCTGACGCGTATGTCGTGAGATCACGTGGCCCGACGGCATCTCCCACATGACATGCGTGGGAGCCTAATCTCGACTCTATCCGACGTTTATATTTGTTATTAAAGTATATATATACTACTATATATACTGGCTCATATATGAGCCGCTAATGGCCACGGTACACACGGGGCAGCCGATCGTGCGGCTCGCCGGCGCACGGTACGTACCGTGGGAATGGGATTGCATGTATGCATGGCGCGCACGCAACGGCTGACGCTTGGCACCCCCCGGCTACGTACGGGTTGACCTGCACACACGTTAGACTGGCTCGTCCGTCGCGAGACGGAGAGGCCTCAGCCTCCTCGTGACATGCTGCGGATTTCCGATGCGTTGGACTGGTCTTACACGTGGTGAAGCCGGCGGTGGAGCAGGCGAAACAGAGCACAGCCCCACCTAGCAGCAGCTAGCCGTGTGCCTGTGTCGTGCCGGCATGGGCCACGCTTGCCCATGACTGGAGGTTGGGAAAGGGGTCTCTGTTTACTACAGTACGTACGTACGTACGTACGCACCCGTCGACCCCTGCCTGTCTCCCTCGGCCTCGGGTCGCCCTTTCCCTCCATGCCGGGGTGGATCGGGCTGCGACGCCCAGGCCCCTCGTCCCGTAGGAGGGCGCACCACCCGTCCCGTGGATGCACGCGCGAAGTGCAATGGTCCACGCCGGCTTTCCTCCGCCATCTTTCGCGAGGACGCAGCAGCCAGACCCAGGGCTCCACATTTTGATGCCGCACATACCATGCATAGAATCCGGCCACATGACACGCGAGGGAAAGGGAGAGCGCCACGGAGACGGACACCATACAGGCATATCGGCAGATGGCAACCGAAACTAACCCCACAATAGCTAGCCACCCAACCACCGCTTCGTTCGTTTGCTTCCTCCTGCTCGTGCACGCAGCCATGCCGCTCGATTCCTCTTTCCCCTCTTTCCATTGAAACAGAGCAACGTTCCAACGAACAACCCGGTATGATAGCTAGTACCACGCAAATGCAATCAAGCTCTTCTTTCCATCAGGTAACCGCGCTGAACACACAACTGGGCCTGTCCTGCTGGCTACTGTGTATTATCTTCCCTAGCTAGCTGACCCTTGTTGCTCTGTGATTGCACATCGTGGCGTAAATTGCCATGGCATTGGCAGCTTTTCAATTTCCACACGCATCACGTTTCCTCGTTTGCTTATTAGTTGTCCTTCAAATCCAGATGCTCCGTTCAGGAACATAGGGACAATGGAGTTTACATCAGCCTCTGAGTGGGTGGTCAACTAAAAGGCACTAGAACAAAGTCAAAGTACATAAACCAGTATTTTTTTTTTCTAAAAAATGCACATGATAAAAGAGTAATGTACAACAACAAAACAATTATATCATGTATGATCACTAAGTATATAATTGCCAACATATGTATGTGCATATAATTGGTGGGTGTGCTAACTTCTATTCATTACTAATGTCAAGTTGCTTTTATCTTTATAAGATCATAGACCGCTCTACATATGGAGCTTGGAAGTGTTCACACAGAATTAATTGTATAATACCGTCAGAAAAAAGGAAAAGAGCATATAACAACTGTCTAAGGGTTTGTTAGGCTATCCACTGTCTCGCAATTATTTTGGGACAGCTCGAATATGTCCTCGCCAGGACTCCCCTAGCTCCCTTTTTCTTAGCTCTCCATCTTTGTCTCGGAATTGGATCTTTTGTTGTGATGGGTTAGCTAACTCAATAATCCCTTGCAAAAAGTCGCTGCTGCACGCTCGAAAAGTCCATGCACGCACGCGTATCGCTCTGCACCAGGGCGAAAACCAATACTGGGCCACACACACGTATGATATATGTATCGTCTAATAAAATTGGTTTGTGTCTGGTTTCATTTTGCTGATTTTTCTAGCGCCGGCATGTGGCCTCTGAAAATTATCGAGTCGTTTGCTCGACTGTGATGAATCTCCAGGGTTGGATTTCTAGTACACCAAATTCTAAACTTAGTACAAGATTTCAGATTCAATCTTTTGTGAAAGTGTGCTTGGCAGTGCTATTTGACTGGTGTCATTTACTCGACAGAAAACCTCACATTTTTTTACATAATATGAAATAGAAATAGAAATAGAATACATCATTATGTCTAAAACAAAATTTTCTTATTCATAATCTAAACAATCAAAGCTGACATAGCCCAATTGCGAATTTGCTATATGCCACACGCTTAATTTGCATCAGTTATGATGTTGTCAGAGATTGGTTAGAGCTATTCCACAGTCCACCGCCACAAATATCAACATACCATGTGGAACACATATTTCTAAATTAATGTCCGAATAACCATAACTTTATGGTTCTTGATTGTGCGCATTGCGTACCACACATAGTTTTCTTGCAATTTTCTAGTGGTTCGTTCAGTCATGGAACAGTACCTGCCAAATGTCCCTATTACAATCATTAAGTGAAGGCCATTATAAACATGGGTACATAACCTCCATAACAATGCCTTACAGATAAGAGTTAGTAGTAGCATATAAAACAAGGGATTCTTAGAGCATAACTTAACATAGTATCCATTTGCTTAGCAAACTCCCTCATTATTAGACCTTTCTTGTTGAAACTTAATAATCAATCAAAACGTAAATCATAACTATACCAAGATACTCTTATATACCCAAATGGAGAAAGAAAAGGAAGCTCGGGGTCGTAAACGAAATACCCCTAGCAACAAGTTATTGTCCAAAAAATATACTATAGCGTAAAACGAGATATATGCTCCTTCTTCAGGCAACCCAAGGGCTGCCGTAGTTTCTAAAAAAAGAAAGAAAGATATATGCTCCTTCTAGTAAGGTGTGTTTATTTGAGACTCGATGTTTCCGTAAAAACTCTGTGGAATCCAACTAGAGGTACGATCATTGAGACGAAGAAGTCATCTTAACTAACACGCGTGTCATCGAACTCATTTGCATTGCATGCACCCGACCTGTTGAAAATATCGAATTGCTTTGATTGCTGTGACGTGTTGGCGGAGACCTTATCCGGTCCACGTCCATGTCAAAGATCCCTTAGACCCTAATGTATGTATATATTCCCATTTCAGCAATGCTAGGAAACGCGATGCCGATGCTCAGTATACCACTCACCTACCTCCTACCCCGGTCATCAATGGAGCCCGACTTTGTATATATAGCAGTAGCACCCGAAGATACATACAAAAACGTACGTGTACTTTTTTAAGGAATTTTTAAGGAACGGCCAGGCCAGATAGGTGTGGTGTCGACGCATCATTTACGCTAGCTGACGCGATCGTTAGGTGCGTGACGACGGCCGTGTCAGCGGCAACTCTGGCAATGTGCGTGCGCACGCACGTACTGAGATCGAGCTAGCGTTGCCGCCTAGGCTCATCTTCGCCGACCGATCCAAATCCAAATGGTGCGTCCGGATGAAACGAAACATCCATCGAGTGCGGTGCGGACGTGCGGTGCACCGTGAAGGGACCAGGCCGCTTTTCGAATTCGGGCAGGAGGCCAGGTGCAACACGGCGAATGCGTGCGTGCAATTTTTAAAACACGAACGAAATCGCGTCGATTTCGGTACGGTGGTGGGGCGTTCACCGCAGCACCGGAGACCTTGCCCTGTTTCGAGGGCAGCAAGTAAAGCCGCGCATCATCCTCATCCCATCTGCGTGCCTTCTTCAAAACGCATGCGGGCCCATGCGGAGTGTCCCGATGACAGTGGGTCCATGAGCGCAAGCGGGACCCACAGGCCGTACGCGGGCGGGATCCACGTGAGTGCGTGACGCCTTTTCACATTTTCATTCATCGGATCGGAGGGAAACAGAACACAAAAGGAGGGGCCCGGCAGCGCGCAAAGGCAGGTGGTGCGCGGCGCATGTGAGTGAGAGGCCACCTCGCGAGGCAGCCGCCGCGCATGCGGGTGCTCTAGTGCTTTTGATGCTGCCGTCCCCTGTCCGAAACAAACGTGAGGAAACGAAAATCCCCGCATTTTCATGCAGAGTAGAGTACGTTACCGGTCCTTTAAACTTGTACCGTTATGTTATCCTGGTATCTAAACTCATAAATTGACCATTTAGATCATTAAACTTGTTTGTCTGTGTCATTCCGGTTCCTAAACTTGCAAACTTATTCATTTGTGTCATCCCGGTTCTTAAACTTAGTTTGTCGTATCATTTGAGTCAAAACCGTGATCGAAAAACATCATATCAAAAAAAGAATTCATAACTTTTTCATATGAACTCGAATGAAGACAAAATTTATATTAAAATTGTAGAATGATCTACAACTTTATTGTTGATTTTTTTTGAATTATAAACATCAAGGGTCTCAAAATATTGTTATATGTATATAGATTTTGAAATCTTAAATGTAAAAATTAAATTTTAGGAAAAAACAACTTTAAATGAAAAACTTGTTAACTACAAAGTTGTAGATCATGTCGAAAGCTATAATTTTGATATTGATGTTTTCTTCATTCGAGTTCATATGAAAAAAATTATGAATAATTTTTCGATGTAAAGTTCTCAGATCATCCTGTTTAAGGACCTAGATGACACAACTGAACAAGTTTGAGGGCCTAAACATATGATTTACAAGTTTAGGGACGGGGATGACACAAGTGAACAACTTTGAGAACCTAAATAATTAATTTATGAGTTTAGGGACCGGAATAATACAGCGGTACAAGTTGAGGCACCGGTGACCACCTTCGCTCTTTACGCAGCAAAAGCAGTGAAAAAGGCTCGATCGATCGATGGTCGATGCCCAATTGCCCACGCGAACTAACCAAAACCGTCAGGATAAGCATATCCTGACCTGCTCCTCCACTATCTTCGCCTAGTGGTAAGATATTTTTCTCATTTTGTTATTTCAGTGCTGCTGGCTCTTTACTGTTGCAGTGGAGGGCGGCCGACTTGCGTTTGTGGTTGCTGGTTGTAGACAGTGTCTATATATTCATCGGACGACGGGGATCCGATCCTGCTGAGGTAACTGATGACCCGCATTGGAGGCTGACCGATCAGATATTCAGAGCGCTTGCATTTTTCAGCTTCAGGTATCACGTGCGTTTTCGCAGCAAATCTAAACTGAATCTTAGAAAGCCCGGGCTTCCATTTCATATTAGTGTATCCTTGTCAAAGGACACGCGGTTTGAGCTGAGCACGAAAGATCAGTTCCTTGGCGTTACATTTGGAGCCTAGCTTCTCCTTGCCATCGCTCCGACGGTGCTCGATCGCTCTAGCCTCTAGCAAAGCATCGACACCTGCGACTTTAAACTTTTTATTGACTCCTTTACTAGAGTCTAGCATGGCTTTTACCATGCCCTTATCACCATCTGTCCCATTCCTCCCTCCTCATCTTTGACCCCTTCTTAATTGCCTTCCTCTCTTCCTCTGTAAGCTAAGCTGTCGATCGATTAGTGTATCTTGCCAAAACTGATATTGTGGAAGACTATTATTCGTGACGACTAGACTACAGGATGAAAAATAATCGATTCCATTCGCATTGTGGTCACATTCTATTAATCAACCTACGTATTCTACACGTATATAAACGTCGTCGCAACACACAAAAACCCTACACGCACGTCTCTCTGCAGACACAAGTATATTTTTTTTTTTGTTGTTGTCCACAATCAACAACCTAACCGTATGTGCGCACAGCACGGACGCCACTGCGAAGCTACATGGAAGCCCCACTACGTATACATAAATATACCCAGGCGCGATATGAACATGCATGCATCGGCACGATCGGTGTCAGCCCGGCCCGGGGCCGATGATGCCGTGCGCCGATGCGCGTATCGTGCGTTCATAGGCTTTCCTTTCTGATAGAAAAGGGGTCGGAAAGTAAGTTGCTCTCAGTGACTAACCGTGATGATGCAGTCACCTTTTCTCTTAAATGGCTTTGTGTTTGAGAAATTAGTTTCAGTTGGATGCTCTCGTAGGTTTTTTTTTTGTGCTGAATTGAAAGCTGCAGCTTTGGGTCGTTTTATTTAAAATATGTGATGTTGAAACCCCCAAAATGACGTTTTTCATCGGGACATATTCTAGCAAAAGTTATGTTTGTGCGCTAAAAAGTTGATTTTTATTTTTTTATTATTTACTTTGTCCACTTGATCGTGGACCTAATCTAAGATCATATTCCCACGCAAAACCCATGCTCTTTGTAATCAAAATATCATGGATTCAAGGCTGCAGGGATCAAGGATGGCCGGATGGGGTCTGTACAAAATTTAAAGCCAGGGATTATTCAGAGAGAATGACCAGAAATTGGCAGCTGCGAACTGCGCAATACAGACGTTTTGCCTTGAAATATGCGAAGTTAGATCATCTCTACTAACTGATCCTTCGAAACCACACTTCTATATCCCTAAATAGAGATCCCTATCCAGACTTCATTCATTAGTTCACAATATTTTGTTTAGGTCCCACCTGCAACGCACGTGAGAAGGGAGAGATAATAAGGGGAGAAGGAAATGAGGGAGAAGCGGATAGGATGATTTGAGGGATCCACTTTGTTCTGAATCTCACTCTCAAATATCCCTTGTCCAAGGGAACATTCTGAAACAACGGTGATGCATGAGGCCAAAGCTACCAAAGTTCAAGGGAAATATCCATTATATGGTCCTAGTCTTATCTATCTAGATATGCAACTTTGACATATATAGCTTGAATAAGCACGGTATGGAGAATGAAGTAGCCCTTTTTGTTAGAAATTGCAGGTGTTATCTCTTTTCTTTAGGACAAACTTTTAACCAGCAATTACTTTTTTACACAAATTAACAATACTAGATTCTAATTCTAATTACCAAATAATTATAATTTTGTATAAACATATGTAAACTATTAATGAAGAAATTGTCAATCAAATCTGTTTCCTAACAAAACATATTTAAAAAAATCGAGGGAGTGTAAACACTGTAACCAAGCTACATCAATTCATTTCAAATTGACCATTACTCTCTCAATTTCAAACAATAAGTGCATTTTTTTACATGTATACAGGATGACTCATGCTCGACTCTCTGATCTCAACTTGATGACCAACCATTTCTTCGGAACTCTCAAGACATCACATCATAACCATGATAATAAGAAACTAATTTTCATATTGCATTAGTTTTTTGTTATAACCACGGAGTATTCAAGGCATCACATCATAACCACGGAATATTCATATGTTACCTTAGTTTTATTGTTATAAAATAAATTAAATATTTGAACCTTGAAATATATACTCTCCTTAGAAAAGTATTTTAAAAAAAACATTACACAAGTATGGAGTATGAAAATAGAGAATGATAAGGCTAACTGGCTAAAGCAGTACATATAATTCTTTACGCAAAACTGCACAAAGCATGGCTTATTGCTCGAGAAGGGTTTTGGCTAGCCACACCTTTCTTACAGCAGTAATGATAACTCTAAAGTGTGCGTCATATCCCTAAGCAAAACTACTCTAAAGTAGCAAAGGATACTTCGTGTAACAAATAGGAGCTACGTACAACCCTGATAACCAACGCCTAAATGGTTTCCAAAGTGGCAATTCCACCAAAACTTTCTGGTGTCATTTTCTCCTTCAATTTGTTAGTTTTCAGTTAGCCGCCCGGGCAGCAAACTTTTTGGTTGCCCTGATATCTCTCCAACTCCAAGGCATATGTGTTTCCAAACCATTAACCATGCAATGTGGGTGTTAGGTGGAGGCGAAAAGGACGGCTTAGTTTGAGGGGGGAGAGAAAGATCTTTTCAACTTTTCTATTCATTCCTCTCACAAAACACGTTTTCCCGAAAAGTTCCCCTTCAATTCCCTTTAACTTTTCTATTCATCCCTCTCACATAACACGTTTCCCAGAAAAAGATCTTTTCCTCCACTCCCAACTAAACACAGCCAAGCTGCCGCTGCACGGCAGCACCCGTGAGTCAATGTAGCTTTCACATCCCATCATTTGGAAGGACTAAAGATATAAACCAGCTCGTTTGGGGCGTAGTGTCTGTGCAATTTGGCTATTTCTGTTCTAATTTTTTTCTACTATTCGCAATGTGATGCTACTGGCATGTCACACTTGGAATTCTTTGGATTGTATGTAGAGGCATGGATGGGGTTTTGGTACTGACAACAGATTGAAATAAGGAGGAGGCAGAGATGATGGGGGCAAGAAGAAGAGTGTTGTCCTTAAACTGGAATCATGGAAAGTCACACCAATCAATGTTCTAATTAGTATATTATAGTTGATGTATGATCATTATGCTACCACTAATGATTCCTTCCCCTCGGGATGATGAATAAAGCTGCCTTGGGGTGGCCTGAGATTGCAACCCTGCACTTTTGTTCCTTGTATTTTTGCGTCTCCTGCCCTCAAGACGAATCCATCCTACTCCCTGATATAAATGTGCGTGATTTTTGTGCCCCACAATTCACATCCTCCTGTTTTTTTTTTCGACATTCTGTAGTGCCTTTGTGAGTCCAGGGCCGTCATTTCCTCAGTCTGTGCGCTCTTAAGATTGGGTAAGATAAGCTACTAAGCTAGCAGGGCAGGGGCAGCTAGAGCTTAACAGGCGCATTCAGAAGAGATTACTATAGAGCACGCGTTGGCGCCATGCCGCCATGCTCCCTCAGGTTCACGTATTGCAGCATAGCAGCAGCTACGTATTGCTGCCATCATCAAATTGTCTGGTGTTCACTAGAGGAAAAACGCCCATTCGTCCACCTCCCGTCTGTACCGGTTGGTAAGCACACTACCCCGGGAACCATTCAGTACCGGCTCGTAATACGACCCGGTACTAAATGGTGGCATTCAGTATCGGTTGGTGTTACGAGCCGGTACTAAATGGCCCCGGGGGTTCCCGAGGCCCCTTTGCATTTGGTACCGGTTGGTAACACCAACCGGTACTGAATGGTGGCATTCAGTACCCGTTGGTGTTACCAACCGGTACTGAATGCACCACTCAGGGTTACTTTAAAAGGATAGCATCCTTCTCTCAACCACAAGTGCTCTATAGGTGGGATGGTTAGGGAAGAATCGTGCGGGGGGGAGAGGTCGCGAGGGTGCCGGTTATGCAACCGGTACTGGGAGGCCTTTTTGTAGCCGTTGTTGCACATCTACTAGCTATTCGTGACTAGTAGAGGGCTCGCCAGCAACAACCCTCAACTTTTGGTGATGGCCGCTATAGATGTACAGATGGCCAGCCCGGCCCAGCCCGGGCCCGGGCCCGGGGTGGCCCGGCCCTACCTCCCACTGGGCCGGGCCGGGCTGGCCTGCGGGCTGAGGCGACGGCCCAAGCCCGGGCCTGCGGGCCGTTTTTGGGCCGGGCCAGCCCGGAAAGCCTGGCCACAAATAAAGGGCCGGGCTAGCCCATAGCCCGCGAATAGAAAAAAACCTAAATTTCAATGTTCAACATTCTAAATTTATAGTTTCAACATTTATTAATTTTACTTCAACATCTTATATGTGTAGTTTCAACATTTTGAGTCTCAATTGTTGAACATGTTCAAATCTGATATTGAGATATTTCATTCACGTTGTTGAGTTGGCACAATTAAAACGTTGAAGATGGATAGGAGCCCTAGATGGAGGAGGCACCGGCCGTGACCGGACCGTTCTCTTTCCAACGGGCTGGGCCGGGCCGGCCTGCAGGCTGAGGTGACGGCCCAGGCCCGGTACCAGGTAACGGGCCGGGCTAGCCTGGGCCCGCAAAAGACTAGGCCGGGCTAGCCTGGGCCTGCAAAAGACTAGGCCGGGCCGGGCTTGGACCAAGCCAAAAATCTGGGCTTCTGGGCGGGCCACTGGGCTGCGGGCTTTTTGTACATCTATAATGGCCGCACACCGCTGCCATTGCCATGCAACATGTTTGTGGTCTCGATCAAACACGGATATTCGTGGGATTATCCGTAGGGCATGCACACACGCTATGCTCTGGGCTTGGGCCTCACCCTCCAGACTTGAAACCGTCTACGAGAGGGATAAAAGGATTGATTTAGGGTCGTAACATGTACCCCAATCTCAATCCTCTGGAAAACTAGAAGAAAATACAATAAAATTCACTCCATGACCTCAGCCGTAGGAATTAGGATGTACAAGTACAGGAACACCAACTTTCATCTTCACTGCTCTGCCTACTGTCTTCTTTGATCTCACTCATGTCCGGCGGTAGTTTCCATGGTTACTGGACATGGCCAAATTATGTATTATATCGGTTTAATTGTCATATTATATTTTATATGGAAAAATATAAATTCATTACGGTTTAAAAAGCTCATTGTATAAGAAATTTACTTACATGCTGTGGATGTATCTATTTATTATTATATTTGACTCACATACTATTTTACTTCCTAAAGAAATTTAAATTATATTTTACGTAGACTATTGACTCTTAATGTACTTTCGAAACCATTTCAACTATATCTGGTATAGACTCTCTATTTAGTTATTTAACATCATATGTCATTTATGAATCAATTACTATTCTTTTAATTTCATATTTAGTTATAGATTACTTATTTGCGACATGACTCTTGGTACTATATTTTATTTCTAATTCCAAATTTATTATTTGTATTCTACACGGACTTGTTTGTACTTCTAATTTCATTACTTTTAATTCTAAGTTTAGTTATTTGGGAGTTGTATTTTATATGTACTCAGAGATATCTACACTGTTAGATCATCCTAAAGTCCAACGGTCCAAATATTTTCTTTTTACCGAATTAACGTGGAAATTTGTTGGCGCTCTTGGCGAATGTGGTGGCTCTGTTTAACACTGTTGTACTAATCAGTGTTCGCCTATAAGGCCGTTTAGTCCGTTTACACGGCGTGTAAACGCTACACGATGGCAAGTCGTGTATGCCGATTAGCCGTGCAAGGATGTGTAAACCCGTTTCCGCCGTTTAAATGGCTGTGTAGACCGACTTTGTGCTAAACCATGGGTCACCGACCGTCCACTGTTTAGTGTTTAGGCTAATACTGGTACTAATACATAAAAATTTTAGTATATTAATATATTGGTTATATTTTAACATGGGAATCTATTTTATTATTTATTTGTACTTGTCTCAATTAATGAACAAACAAAAACAAAACAAAAGTTTGAAAGAAAAATAAAAGAATGAGAAGAGATCCAACTAATAGGTAGGCAAAGCTCGCAAAAACAACCGAAAAGAAGATAAACTAACAACTAGGAGCTGCGTAAAGCTCTGACAAAAAAAAAAGGATGTGAGCATCACATGGAGATCTAGGTGAAGGACACCATGAAGAATGCAAATAAGAATATCATGCAAATCAACACGAAGTAGATACAAAGTCTAGTAGAAAATATACCAGGAACAATGTCACATCAAATCAAAGTCTAATGCGATGAGGGAAAGCACAACATAAAAGCACTACTGATATCAATGTATACATAGGCAGCAAAGAGCACGCCAATATCAAGTTGGAGAGGTATAACTATGATATCCACATATTATGGACTTAAAGGTGAGTTAAAATGGGCCAAGAAAACCGCTATAATATCATGAGGGGTAGATTCAGTTTGTTATATCCATTGACTACACATACTTTGATATTATGATGACACATACCTTGATTATATGGTATCGTCAGAGGAATTAGGCTTTCTCAATACGTTCAAAGAAGATCGATGTATTTGCTACAGTATAGATATTAGAAGAATATCAACTTTTCAAAACCTACACACATTTTATGGATGTGATAAATGGGAAAAGAATATTGAAGTCATAGTATCACTACGGTAGATGAAGTCGTACTAGCCACACTATTACCTTCCTAAGCTAGTTGTATTAATATAATATATATATATATATATATATATATATATATATATAGGGCAACGCTAAATGGTACCCTGGGTACCAAATAGCTATTCCATACCCGACCCCTCCCCGAGACCCCCGACGCACGCGGCACGCCGCCCGCTCCGGGCGTCCGGCGGCCCACTTCGGGTTTCCTCAGGTGCGCCCGCACCGAGCCTCCCCACCGGTTTTCCAGGCTCCTCGTGCGGCCTTGTCTGTTCCCTTTTCTTTTTTATCTGGGCCTTATCTGGTTTTCGTGGGTAGCAGTTTTTCACGTCTCCTCTGCATTGTTTTACCTCGCATCGTCATCGATTTTCAGTCTGCCCACCTAGCTAAAATACATTTCTAATTATTTCGATGTTCAGGCTGGAGACACATGCTCAACCGTGCCTGACCAGACCGAACCTTGAGGGTCTTCCAATATTATAATGGAAAACTCTGAGATCAGTAACGAATTGGAAGATGGTAGACGAACACAATAAACAGCAAAAGTTATTCTTTCCCGATTACAACTACAAGTGGTCATTTACGCTTGATGGTGCCAATTTTTTATGATTCAAATTTACAAAGACTAGAAAAATTATGAACCATAAATTAATTAAAAGAACTATTTGAATAAAAAAGAAAAAGAGTATTGGCTTCCAGAAAATCTAAACAAAGTACACATCAAAGAATTTATATATCATATGGACTGTGATGTCTCGTAAATAATATTACAGGCATACAAAGGTAGACATTAACCCTATCGCAAACAAGAATATTCTACATTTCCCTTGAGATATTTAGCTTTCCATCATCTGAGATCTTGTTTGAATGCCTTCCATAATGAAACAAATGCCAGCGTTGTTTGTTCAGACCAATTTGCTCTAATGTGATCTTACAGCTGCAGAGATTACTGGATGGTCTCACCTGCATGGTGTCCTAAGCAAAGTAAAAGTCAGGAACTATAAATCTGTAACAAAAGCATGTAAATAAGACCCATGACCCAATAGACAATAGTATTCATCAGCAGAACTGAAGATGTAAATTTTAAGTCAAACTATACAGGTCCAAAGGAATTTCCATGCAGCTGTCTTTTCTGAAAATTCCATAATATTTTGCAGTGACAAGAACTGAGGCTATAATTTGCAAATCGTTTTAGGTGTCATCAAAACCACATGTGTAGAGCTACCGCCATCCACCCAAACAATATCTTAAGCAGTAGCCATCATCATACACTAGCCATTTATATCTCGGTTTTATATGTTGAAATTTACTACCAAGACAATAAAGGACTGGATATATCAAGTAAACAGCATGATCATATAATCAGCACAAAGAAAAGAGCATTCTTCCTCCATTTGACAAGTAAAAATAATGAATTCTAAATGAGATTTACAAGAATATAATGACAGTCCTAGCTGAAGATGTAGTCACAGCTGAGGAGGTTCCCAAGGAACACAGTAACCATCTGGTGTCCTGGACAGAAGTACTAAATTAGATTCGAACAATCTAGCACTGCGAAGGACCAGTACCAAAAATTGATAAAATCAAAAGAAAGATATGCTGCCAGGGCGGTCAAATTTATGTGATGTGATACACCGTAAAAGCCTATTACTTGTGAGAAATCAAGCCTATTACTTGTGAGAAATCAAACCAGCAGAAAAGCTCTAACAATGGATGTGCAGTGAAGCAACAAATCTAATTCGAGGGGAGCCTGCAGCTAATCTAGAGGTATTTGCTACTAATGCAAATCGAATCAAATCGTTTTGAATTAGCAACGTGGATTTTTTTTTCCAGCTGCTCACCTCAGAGAGGCTCAGACCAATTGAAAAGCACTAAAAAACTGGATGAAGAACAATATAATCGATTGGGAATCAACTTCTAATCTGGAGGAAATCAGATGCTAATACAAAGAAATCAGATAAATGTTACATTAGTATGGCAGATTTGTCCTTGTGGACTTGTGGTTGCAGCCTCGTCTGCTGCTGGTGAAGGCAAGGCCCCCTCGGCCGAGATGCGAGCAGCAGAGGAGCGCCCCTCTGGCCGCCGGCTCGTGCGCTGCTACTGGTGAAGACAAGCAAGTCCAGGCACACGGTACACAGGCAGGTATGGGCGACCTCGTCGGCATGGAACCGAGCGCGCCATCTGGATCTCGAGCCCCTTGCTGTAGCAGGCGATGGATTGGTCCATGAGGTCGAGAAAGGCGCGTGCATGTCGTCGATCTGCATCCAATCCAGCCAGAGATCAGCGCTCGAGGGAGAGGAGAGGAAAAGGGTTGCGACGAGGTATTCACCGACTGCAGGGTCGAGGTTGGACAGCGGACTTCCGAGATGGCGACCGGCGTCCCTGTGCTCCAAGCGGCGGCGGCGCGCCGGCGATGTCGTCTGCAGCTCGCCAAGTCGGGGCAGGGGAGTCACGCCGGGGCGGCCGAGGGTCGGCAGTTCCGCATCGTCGCCGTCGCAACCGGGCCGGCAGGAGACAGGAGACTGTGGGTGGAATTAAAAACTACTCGACAACACGATCTATTTCACGGATGACCGGGAGAGGAAAAAAATGGACAAGACGTGGTGGGACTTGGGAGACGCGGTGGCCGGTAGGCAGGCGAAGGGGGTGGGTTCGGTCGGCAGGAGAGAGTTTGGCCTCGGGTACTGAATAGTTAATCAGTACCCAGGGTACAATATAGAGTTACTATATATATATATAAATAGATATGATTAGCCCCTTGAAAAAAAAAGAGAATAGATAAGATTGGCGAGTTAGTAGACCACCTTCGACAGAGCCTAGTACGTACAGTGGTACAGTTTATAATATCCCCCCCTCCTGCATGCCCCGTGCGCCCTGATCTGATCCGTGACGCTGGTAAACGACACGGGGTTAGGTTAGTCACTGCGCGCATGCACTAATTAACTACAAACTTTAACCCGTACGGACAGGAGCAATCATCGTGGCCAGTGGCGCGTCGCGCGTATCCGCTGTCGTCAGTCAGATGCTTGCACAGCCCTCCGCGGCCGGACTCGCCGCCGAGTCAACCAACCGAGTATACAGCACTTGCCCTGTTTCATTTCAAAAAAAGAAAGAAAAAAAAAGCACTTGCCCGGTCCTCGTCGCATCGCTCTCGCGTGTCGCGTCCGGCGATGATCCACATCGATCGATCTGAGGGGATATGGATTATGGAGCAGATGCTGTGCGAGCGCAACCACGAGAGGGACGGTCGACGCGCGTAGCAGGTGAGGCAGCGTCGTAGCTAGCTAGCGAGTCGCCGTTGCCGATGGTGAGTTCGTGACCGCTGGGCCGGCGGATGCGATGCACCTTCACAAGTCATACGCCCTTTTGCTCTCATATTTGCTGCCACAATTTGCTCGCCGGGGAGTCTGCATTCTGTCGTCCGGTCCGTCAAAAAGGAGGTAGGGGACGGGGCATATATGTTGAGGTTTATACACCGTTGCCTAACTCGACAACCACTCCCCGAAGAAACTGTATGCATCAGTGCTGTGTCGTGGTATCGAGTACGTATTATTCTTCCGCCACCAAACCCTTCCACTTGAGCTAGTCATGTCATCTGGCCATCAGCACAGCACAGCAGGCCAGTATCACCTTGCGTGACGCCCGTTGCCGTGTCTCTGCGCCTAACCGGATGCATGGGAAAACAGCTGGCCACGTACATGATAGATCCGTAAGACTGTAATAACGAAAAATCGTGACGCTCGCAAGAGACCGTACGTGACAAATGCGTAGCAATCCAGTGATCCGGTCGGACACAGTCACACAGACAAGCCAGCGCACCAACTACATATACGCCAATAAGCGTTACTAGTATTCGTACCCTGCTGGATCTCGCCCGCCTCACCGACTGAGATTCAGTGCCTTTGTCAAGCAAAGGCACAGCTTGCCTTTCGGCCCTCTCCAGGCCGTCCAATCAGGGAGGAACGGCCAGATCCATGTGCTACAGTACACCAAGCAAACAGTAAAATGTACAGTACAGTGTATTCAACAATACTGTCGCTACAGTGTTTCCTCTGTCTTTTTCGAACCGACGGCAAAAGTACGCGGTGCCTTGAGCAAAGGCACTGAATCCATGTCCCGCCTCACCGAGTAGTCAGTGACAGAGACGTGGAGCACGACACGACGCAGGGGTGCGGCACGGCTGGTTGCTCTCGCATTCGGTTGGTGGCACGAGCGGCGGCGGCTCGGTGGTGGCTCAAGGAAAAGAAAGAGGACGCCGACGCCGTCGTTGTCGTCTGAAATTTCTTCCGAGCCGGAGGGGAGGGACAAGCTGCACGCCCATTCCGGCGTTTGATAGATAGCCGGCTTGGAAAAGCTTGGCCCGTGTACACACGACGCCATAGATTGGAGCCTTACATAGATACATCTCCACTACACCGCGCGTCGGCACTGACGACAACGGTGAGTGTACACGGTATCGGAGGGCTAAACGCGCGCATCTCCATCTAGGAGTGGATGTCATTTTCACCGGCAGTCATATAGTAAGGCCCTGTTTAGATGAGTTGGTGAAAGTTGGCGAAATGTCACATCCATCCTTTTGACACTAATTAGGAGTACTAAATATAGACTAATTATAAAACTAATTACACAGATGGACTCTACATCGCAAGACGAATCTATTAAGCCTAATATGTGCCGTCATTAGTGCATTTTTAATGACGGATTACTGTAGCACGACAGTGTCTAATGACGAATTAATTAGGCTTAATAGATTTGTCTCACGATGTGGAGTCCATCTATGTAATTAGTTTATTTTTATACCTATGTTTAATACTCTTAATTAGTGTCAAACATTCGATATGACAAGTTGGCAAAATAAGTTGACGAAAGTTGGCGATCTAAACAAGGCCTAAGTAGGTTAGTCTTTATTACCACGAGGTGAAATGAAGCAGCAATTCTGTGTTGCTCACACCTCAATAGCGTCTCCTTGCTGACGTTTATACAGCCCATCAGGGCCACTCCGTACGTCCTCGCTCGCTCCCGAAAATTAAACCAACCGCGTTTTAATCTCGGTCTCCGTCAATCCTCAACTTCTGAGTGACGCCAAGAATTCTGAAGATCGCTCATCAATTACTAGCGTCAGATTCGCCACCTCGCTTGGACGCTTACATTTTCCACAACCAAGTCTTTAACTTTAGCAGGACTCACCATCATTCGGTCATGGTTGCGTGGTCTTGCTGATCTCTGTCTGCTGAGTCTTCAGTCTGCAAAGCCTTAATTTTCAAGTGCTTAATAAGCACCATCCAATCCGATATAACCCTAGCCGGTCTATGGTCTTCTGCAAAGTGGCATCGATTCCCATCAGAAAGCAAGTACATTCATCTCGGCGTCATGTAGCCATAGTCCTCTACTTGGTGTCATGCTTTCAGCTCTGCTTTACGGACCACAGATTAAAGTTGGAGTTGCTTTTGGGGCACAAACAAGGCCGTCACTGCCCATCATTGACAAAATATGAGCAGCAGCTCGGGTGCTCGCTGTTTCAAGAGGCGAGTTTATTAGTTAGGTGATCGAATGGGCGAGTACCGCGAATGTAGACGAAGTGATCACTAACTGTGCCAATATATCTCACTCACTGTTCATTTCCGCCTCAGCTTATCCATTCGATTAGGATGAACTTTCATGCATCTTGTCCATGCATGGACATGATGTCAGGCTGTTGGTGGTTGGCACTTGGCGGCACTGTACGCTGCACGGTCGCTGCTCGAGCTGTTTCCCTGTGGACGGAACGGATGTGTTCCTAACCTGATTAAAGCTACCCATGCCCTCCTTTTCAACATGCATACTTCTGTAGGGAGTGGGACTAGCAACACCATGATTGCTACTCGATCTAACCGTTTCTAGCTAATGGTCAAGTGCGAGAGTTTCAGGTCATCGATCGGTCGATCGCAAAGCGTTATCAACTTATCATCATCACCTTACCTACTAAAACTGTGATGACATTCTGGTACAGATAGCATCTGCAAGCAGTTGTCTCATACTATTTGGGTGCATAAAAGAGAATGATCGAGGACGGCACAGTTGCGTTGCTTCAGAGCAACTCAAGCTCACTCCTCTGAGCTCTGGACTTTCTGATCATTTGTTTGTCGTTGGTCACTCGTACATACGTACACTGTTCGATGCCATGCTTCATTGCGTGAGCATCGTGCAGGTCACTTTCATGCATGGATTAGCTTGTCGTCTCGATCAGACTCTCGTTTTCTTCATTTCCCGCCGGACCCGCCAGCCAAGGATCGCACGGCAGGTCGTCTGAGACTCAGTGGGAAGGAAAAATTGGATCGTCCTTGTGGGAGGACGGTGACCTGAAAAAGCTTGATCACTCAGCAGATTCGAAAAATGACAGCAGGTGATAGGTAATGTCTATATTCTGTCACAAAGGTTTACATGTGAGTTAGGTCTCTTGGCATTCAGTCAATGAACACGTTATATATCAGTTCACCTTACAGGGAAAAGTAGATGCCGCTTCTTATGCGTAGGCGCCACTCTGCAGCATATGCTGTTTTCTATAACAAACGGGTGCTTGTTGGCAATTTAGAAT
The DNA here is from genome assembly GCA_015342445.1 of Digitaria exilis. Lineage (NCBI taxonomy): Eukaryota > Viridiplantae > Streptophyta > Magnoliopsida > Poales > Poaceae > Digitaria > Digitaria exilis. The sequence goes on from JACEFO010001663.1 coordinate 3,286,201, forward strand.
CTGGTCCCCCGATCAGGCATGGAGCCTAGCAGGGCCCATACAACACGCACCAAGAAAAAAACCTTACAGGGAAAAAAAAAATCGAGGGTCTGGGCCCTGGGGTCTTGATCTTTTGACCTTCTTTCTCTGTGAGCGTCCAAGAATCTACCACTTGGGCTGGGCTTCGGTGAACTATCGGGCCTTTCACGTATGCAGAAATAATTCGCATATTTTATTCCAGAAATCATGTAAATGAAACATGTTTAGCAAGGGCGACTGAGTAGTCATATTTGCAAATAAGAAGTGAAAAACCTTGAGGCTTGTAAGAGTGTACCAAAGGGGTATGCTAAGGAAAATTTAACCTAAAAACAGATAGGAAAACAAGTAGGAAAGTTCAGCTAGACGAAAATAGGACCAAATTATGTGCATACGTGATGTATTGTTTCCACCGTGCAACGCCCTCTGGATGTCTGCCACGTATCCACCCTTGCCTACAGATCAACCCCTCTGCATGCAGGAACACATCGGTTACAGTTAAAAAAAAATATATAGTTAGAAAAATGTTCTCGCAAGCTTCTGCCACTTACTTTGAAGTTTGAAGGCATTCATTTTTTTTTTAAGGAATCAACGGGGGGCAAGGTGCCCACCTGAAAAAGACATTTATTTTGCTTGCGCCAGCCTATGAGACATTCATTTTGCTATATAGTCATATTGATCACACAAAAATCTCCTTCAAACTTTTACTTACTCTGTCGAGGAAAAACTACAACTCTCGTTTACTGAGGAGTCAAATGATTTCAAGTTTGATCAAATTTATACAATAAAGTATAAATATTTATGTCTTTACATAGATTTAGTATGAAAATATGTTCCATGTCTTTGGTTCCATCTGTGGTGATAAGTTTATCTTTCCAAAGAGTTGTAACTCTACATATTTATTTTGTCAAAAAGATGCTACATATTTTGTCATAAATGTTAGCATTAATTTGTATAAATTTAGTTAAAATTAAAATTGTTTAACTTATCAAAACAAGAGTTGCATTCTTTTATAAACCGGAGGAAGTTATTTTTTTTTAGAAAGGGAGGAAGTTATTTTATTAAGGAGGATAAACTGTACCGTCGTACAATTTGCAGTTAAGTGGGCCACACGTTACTACACATCCAGGCCTAGCCCAACCAAGATGCAGCCCAAACAGGCAGAGCACAAAACGCACACACATGCATCACGGACACCACAAATCAAACAAGCAATATTCAACGTACACGACGAAACACAGAACGTCGACGAGCAGAGCAGGTGTACATCCATCCGTGACGCATCACGCACGCCAACTCCACAGCTCCTCGCATCGTCCGTCGCCGCCGCGTCACTTGTGGAACGCCTTCATCTCCTCCCTGAACTCCTGCACGTTCTCCTCCTCGACGCAGCGCGTCATGACCCTCGCCCCAACCTTGGGCTTCGGCGGCGCACCAATGATCGCGATGGGCATGCACGGGTGGTACGCGAACGGCACCACCTGCTCCGGCGTCCCCCACCCGTAGTCCGCCTCAAGAAACCCCAGCCGCGTCCAGTCCGACACGAACAGCGTCTCGTACGCGAACGTGAGCTCGTAGGGGTCCTCCTCCACGAGCTCCCCCGCCGCCCACCGCGCGAACTCCGCCGGGAGCCTCGCCTTCGCCTCCCGTACCATCGCCACCACCCCGGCCAACTCCGCCGCCTCCACCTCGCCGCTCGCCGCGCTCACCGCCACCGTGTAGAAGCAGTTGCCGTAGAACCCTTGCTGGGCGATGTTGCCGAGGAGGTGGCGCGTGTTGGCGAAGAAGCAGAGGCTGACGCGGGTGGACGGGTCGGGGAGGCGCAGCGACCGTGTGCGTGCCTGCCACACCTTGGCGGCGGCGACGTCGAAGGCGGAGCAGCGCTGCCCCGTGGCGTGGAGGAACTGGGACTTGGCCTTGGCGATGCCGTCGAGGCTGAGCTCGTCGACGAGGTGGCGGAAGCGGAACACGCGAGGGAAGGGTGGGGGTGCGGAGGAGAGCTTGGGTGGGTTCGGGACGAGGTCGCGGGACCAGACGGGGCGCACGCGGGGGGAGGGGAGGTTGCGTGCGTAGTCGCCGATGGCGTTGATGAACTGCGCCGCGCCTAGGCCGTCCGCCATGGTGTGACACGCGATCATCCCCACCACGAACCCGCCGCAGCTGAACTCCGTCACCTGCGTGCAGTGTGTGGATGTGGCATTATGGTGCGGTCCATCCTTTAGTTAACAAGGGAAAGCAAGCAAGCAAAAGTCATTCGACGTTAGGTTTCATTTTTATTAGATATATAGCTTTTCACCATTTTTAATTCACAGAGAGTAAGTAGACTGATGGGACATGTGTGACCGGTCTACGTTCATGAGCATTATGGATGCACGTAAATGGTATGACGAGCACGTACCTGCATCATGAGCGGGAGGTCGAGCGGCTCGACGCCGGGCGCGGCGTCGGGAAGCAGGTCATCCTCGGGGATGGCGAACGGGTACAGGTCGAGGCGGCCGACGTCGTCCAGGCTGAACCCGGCGGCGGCCTCGACGAACCACGCGCCCTCGCCGGTGCACTCCACGTGTGCGCTCGCGCGTCCCTCGGCTCCGTCCACGATCCGCCCGGCCAGCGGGTAGTAGTCCACCAGCGCCTTCCCGAGCGCCTCCCGGATCACGCTCGCCGGCGACGAAGACGACGGCGTCGTCGTCCCCTGCCGCCGCTCGCCGCCGGCGAAGACGTGGAGGGAGCGCACCAGGTGGCCCAGACCCACCACGCGGTCGATGATGGAGAGCTCCAGCGTGCCCGATGGCGTCGCCGCGCTTGGGCGCACGTACGATCGGCTCGTCCTTCGCACCGTGAATCCCATGGTTGCTAGCGCTTAGCTCACTTGATCTGCTACGAGCGTCGATCAATATGTGTGTTGTGTGCTTGTGTGTGCGTGTGGTGAACTGGTGAAACGGTGTAGCTAGGTGTGCATATATATAGGCAGAGGGTATGAGCTATGAAGCATTGTCGACGGCTGAAAGCAATAATTTCGGTAAACTAACTTTGGATTACCTCGATTGATGATGAGCTCACCTGTTTCTTTGTTTGGATAAATGAGCTCAATTGTTTTTTTTTTTGGGAAGAAAGTAGGTGGCGGACTGGAACTTTACATACATATTCGAGCGCGCCTGAAAGGGCAGTGATGTCAGTTGTCACCCCACTCCTAAGGAGCATCGTCGTCACGTTCGGTGTATGTGTGTGCATCTCAGCAATCTGCCAATCTACTAGGGGTTCACAAGTCATGGTTAATTTTTGGCTACTTACTCTTTTTTTTTTCGAATCACACAGTACAGACGCAGACACTCATATACGCGCATGCACACTTGCCCTTACAAACATACGCACGCAACCCTACCCCTATGAGCACCTCCGAAAGACTGGGCCGGCAAATCCTCCAAATTGACGAAGTCACCACAGGCGCCTCGCTATCGACGGGCACGTCGCCTACCACTGAAAAAATAGCGCCCGTTAAATCCTGGAATAAATCCAGAAAAATGCGAGCACCAGTGCCGAGTCGAGGACTCGAACCCTGGTGGGTTGGTTCCACCACAAGGAACCTTGACTCCTTTTAGCCATAAAATAAAGAGTAAAGTTCATTTTGCCCCCCATGAACTTGTCATCGAGTTTAAAAGACCCCCCTGAACTCCAAAACAGGACATTATATACCCTCATCTCCTAAAACCGTTTAAAACACCCCCCGACAACAGTAAACAGTGGTTTTGAGTGTGGAGGATATATATATTAATTAGCTAATTACTTAATCAGTTCTAAAACATTGATAAAACCGCGTGTCAGAATTTCAGGATTTCCCTCCATCACCAAAAGTAGTGTTCATTTCTATGTGTTTTGAATGTTCACTACTGTATAGTAGAGCATTTCATCCATATCGGCCTCTAAACCTGATTAATGCTGATTATCGAACCGGCACAATAAAGCTAAACCTGATTCATGCTTATTATCGCGCTGATGCAGACGTCAGGACGACACTTATAATTGTTTGTCCTTTACCGGCTTCTATCAAGAGTCGACACGTATAGAACTAAGCGTGCGGAGAGGTTTTGTTTGCAGCTATGGCTGGTATGGATCATCAGCGTATCCACCCCCACCTCCACTACTCACTACTACACAAAGAGCATACAAACAGGTTGTAACCCACCTTTACAGACAGGTGGCAGTTGCAATACTGTGTTATTACAGTCGGTTTGAGCCACGACTAAACTGTAACAACATTTAAAAAGCACAAAAAAAATATTAACCTGTCCAAAACTTTGTAATACTCACTTTTTAATATTAGAGGTCAGGTGGTGAAGCCGTGCAGGTGATTGGTAGCACACTGATGATATCTCGCATGCAGCGACAACAGCATTGTCATTTGAAAATGTGAGAACTTTCAGCTGTTGTTAGTCTCCTCTTGTAGTGCCCGGCAGCATGTGGGTTAATCTCCATGCACGATGTCAAAAACAATTGTGCCAAATTTTCCTTTCTCGCTTATGCTAGGTGATCAATAGCTCTCTAGTTTTGCAGGAACTACCTGCCTTGTCTAAAGTCATGTACGATTCTCCCGGCACTACGGGTGATGATGGGAATGGATAGATTAACTGACTTGTCTCCCTCTCCCTGCGTTAAGTTGCATGTATATACGTAGAAGAGAAATCTACCTCCCTTTGTATTTCTATGCAACATAGGATGGTAGCCTCATAAGTCCAAGTATCGGTAAGTTTAGCTTGGAGTTGGAACATACTAAAGCTATGTGTGCTTCTGTTAGCGCGCGAGCAGCGACGAACACAAATATATATGCTACTGAGTACTGACGCTAGTTTCCTAACCAGCAGATAGGTTAGGTTACAGGCCGAGTCATAATGCGCACATATCCCCGTGCGTAGGAGATGACCGTACATGTTGTAGATAGACACTATCACACTACCGCCCGTTCATAAAAACAGAAAAAGAGCCAAAGCAATAACCCGTGTGATGGGCTGATGGCAATGGCTTACGTGCTTCTTGGTCACCAGTGAATCGCGGCGCTAGTAGGTGTGTATAGGAGGAAGGACATGTTTACATGTAAGTGATTACCAATGACAGCAGCAGGACAGCCGGATCAAAGGGGATAAGAAACAGTGAGACGGTGATGTGCATGTAGTTGGTGTAAGATGGCTCCCCCTCACCGGCCAGCTGCAAGTGACTGGAAACGAATAGTATTTCTTCACGGCACTTGAATCTGACCGGACCACATGAAAACTTTGTGGAGAGGATAGACATGTTAACGAAGTAATCTTCAATCTGCAAGATGTCCCTCGCAGCACTAGCTCGTTTGGAAGTTCGCCTGAAAAATTTAATCATCTTATAGAATTTCTTAAGAAATTATCAACCTTAAATCTGTGACCTGCTGACTAATTTAGTGCCAAAGCATTGTCGTGCTCGCCTCAACAACCTTATTGGCGTGGTCGCTGCTGAATGGGTGAACGCAAGTTTGGAAAACTAACTTTGGATAACCTCGCTGTCCGGGAACTGTTGATGATAAGCTCAATTGCTTTCTTTTATAAATGAGCTCAATTAATTGTTTTCGGAAGAAAGTAGGTCAGTGGTGGAGCTGGGATGAGGTTAGGGTGGTCCAACTTGATGTAAATTTTTTAATGAATGTAGCTGAGAATTATATAACACCGTTCTTCAGCTGTCTTTTCTTGCACATCCATAGTGATGGGTGCAACATTCTCTTCTCTATTAATAAAATAAGGACAATCCTTGTGCCCATTCGGTTAAAAAAATATATTGATAAAATCATATCGGAATGTCAAATTTTTCTCGATCACCAAAATTAGAATTTAGTGTTCAGTTCCATGTGTTTTGAATGTTCACAACTATACAGGGGAGCATTTCATTTCATACATATCATCGACGTCTAAACCTGATTCATGCTGATTATCGAGCCGGCACAATAGAGCCAGCTGATGTGGAGCCGGCTTCTGTCAAGAGTCTACATGTATATATAACTTAAGTATGCAGACAGTGAAAGGACCGTGATACCATATAAAAAATCTATTTCAATTTCTGAGAATTATATAACACCGTTCTTGAGCTGTCTTTTCTTGCACAGCCACAGTGACGGGTGCAACATTCTCTTCTTTATCAATGAAATAAGCACAATCCTTGTGCCCATTCGGTTAAAAAAGGTATATTGATAAAATGATGTCGGAATGTCAAAAATTTTCTCGAAAATCAAAATTAGAATTTAGTGTTCAGTTCTATGTGTTTTGAGTGTTCACAACTGTATAGTGGAGCATTTCATACATATCATCGACCTTTAATTTAAACCTGATTCATGCTGATCATTGAGCCGGCACAATAGAGGCAGCTGATGTGGATCCGGCACAATATAACTTAAGTATACGGATAGTGAAAGGACCGTGACACCATATAAAAACATATTTCAATTTTTTTATATATATAACTTAAGTATAAGAGGAGGGTTGAATTAGGTGTTCTAAAAACTAAGGCTCCGAAAGCACATATAAAAATCTATTTTAATTTTTATCTAAATGTGAGGTTTTCTCTGTGTGTTGCTATATCTATGGCGACAAAGTTTTGCACATGAGGTCCAAACCTATACTACCATGATAAGTCTAGAAAAGATAAACGCGAGAAGTAGTGCAAGTATGAAATGCGAAAGATAAAGGGTAGAGAAGGCCAAACTCCCAGCATGGTGATTTTATCGCGGTATCGAAAAGCTCGCAAACTTTCCACTAGTCCTCGTTGTTAGAGTCCCCCTCAAAGAGAATGGTCGTGCAAGGCCTCTCCTCCCTCTTACAATTACCAGCGGCCACTCTACAAACTCGGTTGCAGGGTCTCGCAAGACTACAAGTCCCGAATTACAACACTTTGTGCATGCAAGCATCGGATAGAGCAAGAGATATGCAAACATCGCTAAACTCTAGGATAAACACCTAAGAGATGCGCGAAAAGGCCGAAATAGCACTAATCGCTTTGATAATTGCCTAGATCTTCTCATTAGCACTTTGGTGGATTGAGCACTTCAAAGTGTGTAGAACGCTTAACAATATCTTTCCTGAGCTCAAACACACTTGAAATTGATGTGGGATGGGGTATTTATACCCACATCCAAAGATACTAGTCGTTGCATAGTTGTTGCAACTTTCTGCTTAGACCACAACCGAAATAATCGACATTGATTTGCTTCTTTCTTCATGGGCTTTTGATTAATCTTTTTTTCCATATGATACGGTATACCTACCCATGCCGCGTATGGAATAATACCACAATATACAATTCAGTTTTGTCATTTCGTTTTCAGTACGGTGACACTATGTATACAATATATGGTAACCGTCGAGCAGTGCTCACTTTTTAATTTTAGAGGTTAGGTGGTGAAGGTGATTGGTAGCACGCTGATGATATCTCGCATGCAGCGACGACAGCACGGTCACTTGAAAATGTAAGAACTTTCAGCTGTGGTCACTCTCCACTTGTAGTGCACGGCTGGTTAATCTTCCATGCACGGTGTCAAAAACACTTGAGCCAAAATTTCCTTTCTTGCGTATGTTAGGTGATCGCCTCTCTAGTTTTGCAGGGGCTTAGGCAGATCCGAACTTCTCTGTCCTGTATCCCAGCTGGTCCTCTAGTTTGCTAACTCTGGTGACCACATCGTCATGCCTATGTAGTCCTCCCCTGAAAGCAGCAGCTTCCTCCATATTCCTGATCCTTTGCAGCTTCTCAACTGTCTTTTGCTATGCGATAGTCTTCTCATGGTTGGCTATGGTCTGTCACCCTTGCATACTTTGCTTGATGGCTCGTGTGTTCAATTCTAGACTATCAATCATCTTATATGTGCTTCCATACACACCGAGCTGTAACTTCCATACACTTGTCTTGTAACACCCTAATTTTACCTTTTAGGTTTTTTCTAGAATTTCAAAAAAGCCTAAATTAATTTTCTATGATTTATTGTTTTTGTTAGGCATATGAATCATTTCTAAAGAATAAAACTATAAAAATTACATCATATCACTTTTGTTTGATGCATTCATGATGATGCATTTTATTTAGAGTGTTGAATTCAAGTTTGTTTGAATTCATATGTGTTTGTTTGTTTTGGAAACCCTTTTCTTCTTTCCTTTTCCTCTGGGCCAAACCTTACCAGTCGTTCGGCCCAGCTCGGCTGCCCATCCCCTCTCTTGCCCAAAACCCATGGCTGTCATCCCTGTCCTCCGGCCTCTTGCACCCGATCCGTGCTGCATCGACTGAGCTGGCTCGTCTGCCACTGCTCTTCGCCTCCTGTTGCGACTGCTGGGTTTTAGTTCGTGCGCCGCACCGTCTCGCATCTCCGAAACCATTACCGCTCGCTTCCCCTCCCTCCATCACGAACACCATCAACATCAAACGATTCTATTCAATCGCCATTAATGGCCATCAAGCTTTCAAGCACCACTACTTCCGTCCTGCTCTTCTTCCACCCAGGGCCACCTCACCTCCTTCTCCGCCCCTACAAATCTGCTTTTATCTTTCCGAAGCATCCCTTTCCCCACCTCGCCGAAGCTTTCACCGCGCCGCCAATCGAGTTCACCGAGCTAGCAATCCTGGTGGCCATCTGCGCCGATTCGCCACGTCTGGACACCAAGGTTATCAGTATCCCGATATGTGTCGTAGTATCTTACGATCCTACGATTCTACCGGATCAAAACGATGCCGATACTAGCTGGTATCTTAATTTTTCATAGTATCCTGATACCACTTTGAGGCTACACACCACCAGAAGAATTCAATCGTTGAGCCGCACTCGCTCTGCTCGTGCCCCTTTCCTATCGTATACCGGAGTCTCACCACCGCGTGGAGACCGAGCCGGCGCCGCCGCCATGCCAAATTCCGGGTCCCACCGTCCACCTTTACTGCTGCTGAGCACCTCCTCGAGCTTGCTTCGTCCTCCTCTCTGTTTTCTCCACCTCGTTGAGCTCATGCTTGCCGGACCGCCTCCAATTTTGGTCAACAGGAACCGCCGCCGTGTCAAGCACCGTCCGAGCTTTGATGCCCGATCCGCCGCGTGATGAGCCTGTCGGACCGATTTGGTACCATCAGAGCAGCCTCCAAGCCGATCCGCACCGATTCCATCCGTGCCCTTGGTCGTTCCATAGCTGGAAGAGCAGGTCCACGTATAGATCGTCGAGCTGCTGCCATCGGGCCGAGGTCCGGTCGTCTCCGCCCATCCCTGCGTTCGGTGAGCATGCCTTCCTTTTCCGGTTTTCCACATTCGTGCTGCGCGTCTCACCCGAGCCACTGGCCCATCGATCGCCGGCGAGCCGTGCCGCTCAGTGCTCTCCCATCCGCCCTTAGTTTGTGGAAGACGCCACCCCCTCGCCGGCCAGCTGCAGTGACAGGAAAAACGAATATGCATGCCTTCGCAGGACTTGATTCTGACCGGGCCACATGAAAACTTTGTGAAGAGGATGGACACGTTGACGCCCTCGCACTAGTTCGTTTAGTAGTTCGATCGCTAGCAAATCTAATCGTATTATATAATTTCTTAAGAAATTATCAACTTTAAATCCGTGCCCTGTCTAATTTAGTGGTATTTTTTTGGGCAAAATCTAATTTAGTAGTCGCATGAAATTCAATTTAGTAATCCGGACCCAACCTCACCCAGTCAGACACACATCCCCTCGCCCCCGCGAGCCTCGCACCGTCTCAGGCACCTTCCGCGTCGGTTTTTTTTTTCAACTGGCCGATTTATCCACTCCCAAATAGATCGTGGGTTCCGCCGTGCGTTCAGTTCCGTTTTCATTCTCCCGTAGTTTGTCGTACCACCTTCCTCCGCCCAGATCTTGGCGCCGCAGAGAACCCGCCGGCGCATGGCCGCCGCTCCCCCGCCCGCCGACGCCCCGGCGAGCTGCAGCATATAGACGTCTGCACCGGGCGTCGTTTCAGAGGTACTGCCTGCTGCCCCGCCGGCCACCCTCCTGTCGACGCGTCGCTGTTCTGTCTCATGCCGCCCCGGGGAGCTGCCGACGGCCGCACCGGGCGCCGTCGCCCCCCTCCTGGCGTCCCTGTGAGAGCCTCCCACCACCGCGCCGCGTCTTGGTCGTGTGTGGTCGCCTGGATCTGGATAGGCGCATTTGCGTGTTGAATCTCCGCATCGGCAGGTTTCTACCCCTCTGCTGCAGTACCCTCTAATTTCCTCGTTAGTTCCCCCACCGATTTCGCTCCCCTGAATTGGATTCGCATTTGCGGCAGCTTCCTATGCCTAGGTGAAGCTCCAGTTCCATTCTCATGTCTCTCATACCCAGCGATGGCGACCGGCTAGTTGCAGTGGGCCAAATCGGGCTGCAAGGGATGGTGCGGCTAAGATTAGAACACCGTGGATGGCGGGCACAACATCCATCGATTTTTGGCTTGACTGGGTACTCGTGGGGGACGGAGACTTCCCTTGGTAGCTACTAGGCTAGTATAAAACTAATTTTGTCCATCAGCCTGTCTTCTTTGATTTGATTGGCCTGTTCTCTATCAATTGATTCTAATTTGGGGTTGAATTCGATCTGTTCCCTGCAGCCCTGATCATGCGTGCAGATGTGGATGCATGTAGTGCTGGAATTTGGCATGCCAGTTGCTATCAGGTCCACGGCTTCCAAATGGCATTTTAAATCCCGCATTTGTCTCCTTAATTTAGTCATAGATGTTGGTTGCAGGGGCAAAAAATTAACTACGCTCAATATTATTGCCGATGAATGTTATGCTAAAGGAGATGGGGCAGAAGGCTCTGCAGCGGCAAGGAGTGCGCAACAATATTAGGAGGCAGGGGAGAATTGCCGTGGCAAATCGAGGTATGAACGCTTGTTATCTAGCTCTCCCTTGTGCAGACATTTTTATTTATTGCAACTGGATGAATCGTGGCATTTTCTGGATGAATGTGGGAAGTGTCGTGTAGGGCCTCGAAGGCTTGCAAGCACCCAACTGGATCCATGGAGGACAGTGGGATCAATTTGGCTGCAGTTGCATGCATTGTGGCTGTAGGAACCATGGAGCGCCATTACTAACAGCAACTAAATCATTTTATGCATGATGTTTCCAACGCTAGTGGCCGGAATGGTTGTAGATTGCAGCTCATCACAACCCGACACAACCTTGGGCACCATGTAAGCACTGTCAAACTCATTTTTTTTTTGTTTCATGTGGTTGCAAAGTACGAGATCACCATACAAGATACGTAGAATAATTCCTCTCTGATTGTTGCCATGTTCATCTATACTATAAAGAAACCAACAAATTGAGAACAAAATCCACCCAAAATACTAACCCTTTACCCCTCACAAAAGGCCCACTTTTCAGGGCTGAGCGGTGGGCCTAGGACAACCAAAGGGGAGGGGGGAGATTGATTTTGTCGTCCTCCCATGTTCAAAACCTCCCCTCCCACCTCCTCATCCCCAAATATTTTTCACCAACAAATACACCTAACAATGGAAGTAAAATAGGAAACTTCCTCCCTCCCGCTGAATCCCATCCGAACGCAAGAAAGAAAGTAAATAAATTAAAGGATGTGCTATTAAAAGAAAATAAAAGGCATGCTATTAAAAGGAAATAAAATGGATCTTCTCCCATCGATCATAGAGCTGATCAGCATCCCTTCCCACCAATCACGTCTTTCCCTAGCCAATCACGAACAAAAGGAAAGAAAAATCACGGCAAAGAAAATGTAAGCAAGGATCCTTTCCTTTTTCCATTAGCCAATCACAATTTCCTTCCTTTCCAATCCCTGATGACCATGCCGTCCCCTGTCCATATGCTTATCTCCTTCTTCTTTCCATCTCGATCCCCTCCTCTCGACCTCTCCCATCGCTTGGGACAGACATGGCCGTGGGCCTGTCCTGCGCCATCCTCCAATGAGCAAATCTTGGCGCAACATGGCCTGACGGCGGCACTCTCCTTATTAGCTGAGCTCCCTCCCTTTTCCAGGAGGCAAGGACGACCCCGCGAGGATGACAACAAGAGGAAGCGGATGAGAAGTATGTGATCGTCATCTCAACTGCCCATTCCAAATCTAAGTCAACTCCAATCAGGTTTGAGCCTTTCCATGGTTAGCATTCAATCAAACACGCACACAATCAACCTGCACAATCACACCACCTCTTGCAGCAAGATTTTCTCGAGGTCGCCGGAGACAGCATAGCGGTAACATGTGCCTTGCCCACAGGAGCATATGCCTATTGATGTTGCATAATGTTTTTGGTGATTCATTTTTTTTAAAAAAAATTGTAATGTGTATGTGAATGGTTCCTTTCCTTTTTGTTTGCAGGTCCCGGCAAACATGTAGCCTTGTATGGTTGCTAAACATCCGCGTGGACAGGTATTTCCACCTCTATTAGGGACCTCCGATGGTGAATGTTTTAGTTTCGTTAGTTTTTGTTTCTGTGAGTTATTCCTACTGTTGATTAGCCTCATATTTTCCTACTGTTGATCGCAGTTGTCAAGTGAATTAGTTACGTCACCTCTAGGATTTGGCATGATCATGATCATGCATAAACTTTTGGTTAGTGATATTCAATTTCTTTCACTAGATAGTAGGCATTTGTTATTTTATTTAGTTCAAACTCATAATTTATCCTACAGGTGGTCCTTATGAATCGCAATTGATTGATGACTACCTTACGACTGCAGGTGTGTGCATTAAACTTTCAGTATATATCTTTTGCATGAACCACTGTTTTGACATTGATTTAACTATTTTATCATGTTCTCATATTTTTGTGTGTGACAAGTACAGTATTGCACGGTGGCACAGAGCACCTTTACTGTGTGAACACGATTGGCTTTGGCTTCATCGAAATGATGCTCATACATGGACAAGGATAGGAAATAATACGTCAGCTGACTTCGATCCATATCGTGACAATGTTCTGCTGGCCGAGCCCCACGGTGGAACTCGAGGGAATCGGTTCCGGCGGCTTCGACGACGACTTAGGCGCCGTGGCAAGCTACTCACGGTAGAAGCCGTCACTGCAGGTGCCAAAAGTTTATAGTTTTTCTACTACATTGTAATACTCAGAGTTCTTATAGGTTCATGCTAGAATTCTTCCATTTTCAATCTCGAATCACTATGTCCTTTATTTTGTGGGTTCTATGCTTTTCTACAACTCTATCACTTTTTTAACCATGTTGTTCTTCTTCAATGGCTCCAGTTGAAAGAACTTCAACACAAAAGCAATTATGCCTGGTTCATTCAACCCCTTGCATGATGGCCACCTTAGGCAGTTGGAAGTTGCACCAAGGTTTATTTTTCTCTCTCTGAACTTACTATTTCCATTGGTTATTTTGGCGAAAATTATAGGCGTACTACAGGTAGTTTCGTTTTTCGTGTTCTACCTTTGAAAGAGTAAACTAACATCTTTCACAAATCCTCATGTTGTAGCATATGTGATGATGGGCTTCCATTCTTTGGTACATCAGCAATTAATGCGGACAAACCTCCACTATCTTGTTCTACCTTTGGAAGAGTACACTAACATCTTTCACGAATCCTCATGTTGTAGCATGTGTGATCTTGGGCTTCCATTCGTTCATATATCAGCAATTACTGCAGACAAACCTCAACTATCCATTGCAGAAATAAAGAGACGTGTTGAGCAACAATTTAGAAAAGGAGGTATGGACGGTTGCCTTCCATTTCTTTGTACTTCTAGCACTCTGATTGGATTGTCATGCCAATATCATTGCTCAGTTTGCTGTTGCAAAGAACATGGTGCAGTTTGTGGTTACAAAAAACTAGATTTTGTTTACCATTCTTCAAAAATATAATGCAGCCACAAAGTGTCTATTTACTTGGAAAACCTTGTCCAGTGTTCAGAGAATATAAAGCTTGTCCAGTGTTAGTGTTCAGTGACTATGTTATTATTTCTGTTACAGTGAAGAATGTGATTATTTCTAACCAACCATAGTTGTACAAGAAAACATAACTTTTCCCAGGAAGTGCTTTTATAATTAGTGCAGACGCTGCAGCTAGACTTGTCAACGTAAGAACTTTAACCCATGAGAAGCATGCTTTAGATTTTAGTGGATTTATTTTTAGCAGATGACAATCAGTAATGCAGCCCAGTAGCTATTTGCAGTTTCGTTCATCCTTTTGGTTTCTTATCAGCACACTTTTTACTTTTGAGCACATTATGGTATCATGTGATAGGTCATTATCCGGAGAAGGGCAGCAAGCGGGTGGCGAGGCGATGATGACGACAACGACGATGGGGGGTGCCACGGTGGCAATGACATGGACAGTGCGCCGTCCGTTGGGAGCCATCTGATATCTGAGTGCTTTTCAGTGCACAAGTATTTGCAGCTCACAAGCATACTCATATTGGTCCGGCCTTATTTCTGAATGATTCAGTTTTGGTTTACAAGCACACACATTCCAGATTGTATCTGCTGGCTGAATGTTTCCTTATTTCTAAATTGTGTTTCAGTGTGTGGAAGCTCAACGTTGTAAGCTTGACCCAACCCAAGATGTTTTTGATTTAGATATCGAGAAGATGATGCTCAACGTTGTGGCTATGATTTAAGACATTATACCGTTCTAAAATTTGGTTAATTTACAACCTTTATATATGCAAGCCATTCTTGTAATAACAAATTTCTATTTAGCGTACTAAAAAATATTAGAATATTGGCTTTTTTCTTTTTTTAAAGACAAATAAGGTATCATTAGGGGCATTTAGGCCATTTTTAAAAGCATAACAAACAATGGAGACAAAATAATCAGGATTGCCAAATACCTCGAGATAGCAAATTCTTTACACATCAACACTTATCGAGCCCGATAACCACATGGTCACAATACAACATGTTAAAGTGGAGAAAAAAATGTGAGTACTCTTCTTCCTGTACTGTCGTGACTTTTAAATTATAATCTAAGGCATGTTGCCAAAAAATTATAATCTAAGGACTTTTATGACTTTTATATTAGAAATAAGAAATTATAACTCTACATGATTGAATCGAATGTAATTTTTCTAAATTAGTTATTTTTATTTTATTTTCTTTTATTGTCAGACATGTGCCAAAACACTATTTAATTAAACCTAAGCCAATGATATGCAAGTCCTAGCCAAAAAATTTACATGTAGAATACTGTAATATTCCTTAATCTATACTAAGCCGAATAGGATGGAGATGTGGTTTATGAAAGGCCAATTACGTCACTATTAGGGTCGTGGACTTGTTTATGGATGTTGAAGCATTTTTTTTTTTGTGTGAGACTGATCTCTTAAGAATACATGCCGACCCTTTAAATATAAGAGGAACTGTTGGCCAAGTAAATCACCATAATTAAACCTATCAAGCCTCCTATATGTGTCATGTATGATTAATTTTTCTAATTTCCTAATGCTATTTATTGTATAATCTAATCAGGAGAGTTTGACTTCGCGTGACGTCTAGCAACATTCACATCCAATTTGGTTTTACGTCAATCGAACAGGAGATATGTGTTTAAGTCAAGATCTTCGACATACACATAAATATAATTTTTTTACAATATTTTTTCTAAACATATGTGTGCTACACATGCGTTTCCGCTATACTATAAAGGAACCAACAAATTGAGGACAAAATCCACCCACAATACTGCCCCCTTACCCCTTAGAAAAGGCCCACTTTTCAGGGCTGAACGGGGGGCCTAGGACGACCAAAGGGGTGGGGGGGATTAATTTTGTCGTCTCGTGTTCAAAACCTCACTTCACACCTCCTCATCCCCAATTTTTTTTCACCAACAAATACAGCCAACAACGGGCCAAAACACTAGCAGTTTCCTTCTGAGGACCTCACTCTGTCATTCAAGTTCAAGAGAAAGCAGTTTTTCATCCGCTTAAGCTTTGCAATGACCATCAACAAGGTGCAGGGTCAGACAATACCTAATGTAGATATATACCTTCCTGAGCCTGTTTTTCTCACACGCATTTTGTATATGGCATTGTTGATCTCACTGGAAAAGGGACAAAGAATATTGTCTTTAGGGATGTCTTGGAGTATTGAGTTGTGTTGTATTTAAAATCTATTATGTTCATTATAATTCTCATTTCAATGTCCACATGCTTTATTCATGTAAGCGATGGAATCATATCACGTGACTGAATAGTTTGTTTTTTTAATTTAATTTCTTTTAACAGAACGTGCGTGTCGCACGTGCCAAAAGACTAGTTTAAATGAAAGGAACTTTGCACCTGGTGTTTTGATATTCCTATCTGAGCCCTAAATGACTAGTATATAATTATGATTAATGCTCTAGATAGGAGCCGACAATTCTGATCAGTACACGTTCTATAGCCAATTTTTCACTGGTGTTGGACAGACCCCAATTCGATCCGCCGCTTGCCTATTTACATTTGTTCTAGATGAGAGTGAAGCAGCCAGGAGGTCAGTACCAGAGGGACACATGTTTCAGAGTAGTGAATACATGCGTTTATTGCATGGTGGTATGCAGTTTGATTATATTGAGCTGAAAGAGAACGTTGACAGTATTTTTAGTTTTCAATGCGATTGCAGCACACGTGAATGGAAATCTATCACTACATCGGGCAGCAAAAGCTTGTTGTTGATAAGCTAAATAAGCCACAAACAAGTTAATTACCTTGTAGTATAACTTAATAATGATTTTGTTCTTCGGCAATGTGTTTGGGCTGTTTTTAATCTGCATATACTGATATTGCTTACTACGGAGTAGCTCTTTTGCAGTTCGCACTATTTGAGCTGGTTACCTGCACACAAGGATTGGCTACATGGTGGCTGACTTTTTCCATTTATTGAATTTCTGCCATATTGTAAAAATAGTTTCAATGAAAATGTAAGGTGTGCTGAGATTTTATGAACTCTTATATTCGGCTTAGGTTTAAACATGGTCAATGAAGTAGGCAAGTATGCTTGGTTTTCCCGATTGTAGCTGAGAATTGTTAGTCAAAATCTTTGTAAATGAAATGGAAAATGTACTTGTTTTATTCGGATGTACAAATTTGTATCATAGGATGGAGGATAGTCATCGAATTACACTTATTTACTTCGTATGAGAAATCTAAATCAATACAATCGAGAAAAATATTACTTTTGAATTATTAACAAATGACAGGTTTATCCATTAAAAAAACTTTTACATAATGAACACTTTGTTTTTGACAAACGATAGTCGTGCGATTTAGTGTCGACACATTTGGCTATTCGTGTGCAAGGAAAAAAAAGAAACAAAAGTAGAGACGAGTTTGTCGCCTCAGGAGAAAAAAAACCAAGCTCACGAAAGAAGAAACAGAATTTGGAGGTCACGGAGAAAAAAAAACACGCAAGGGAAAAAAAAGAAAAGTAGAGACGAGTTCGTCGCCTCAGGACAAAAAAAAACGCTCACGGAAAAAAACCAGAAAGAGGTTTATCGGTTCAGAAAACAAAAATCGGTGGTGGGACGTGGGAGGCGTGCGGGAGCGCGGGGGGAGGGGGCGTTCGGCGTTGGACTAGAGGGGTCGGGTACCGAATATTATATTTGGTACCAGGGTACCATTTAGCGCTGTGTATATATATATATATAAATATATATAGTATGTATATTGGGAGCCTATGGGCTTTCAATAACTATTGGAAGCCTGAGCCACTTGGTCTAACCCAACCACATAAGCCAAGCAGCCACCTCATCAAACCAACCGAGCCAGCTTCCTCCACCCGGCGCAGCCCCACACACCACACCATTTTGCTGACTCGTTTGGCCTGCAGCACCCCTTGTCCACAAATATGTGGCCCACCTCACATCTACCACTATTTCAAATTCATTTGAATAGTCTCTTTCTATCTCTTCTGCGTCTCTCTCCACACCGTAGAGATGGCCGTCGTCCATGGCGGAGCGACGCAGGGAGCTGTCCGGCGAGCCTGCACGCCTTCCTCGCCCACGGTGGCCTTCCGCCCCTCACGCTTGGAACGACGTCCACGCATTCCCGTCAACCTGCGCCGTCATCGCCCACGTGTCCTCATCCACCCGGGTCGGCTATGGCGCCCGCGCCCTCGGCGGCGAAGTGGGCGTTGTATGCTGTCGTGGTGCCCCTCGATCCTCCAGCTCCGCCAGCTCTTCGATCTTGGCTTCGAGGCTTGCGGTGTGGTGGCCTGCTTGGTGGCCAACACAGTTAGGCCAGGCATGCGTCGACCTCTTTGCTGCGAGAAGGTGATCACATTTTGCAGTTTTATGTTGCAATCAACGATTTAGGATCCATGAGATTTAGGATGCGCAGATCCATGAGACGAGGCCATCAATTTCATGGATGCAGTTTTGCGGTGGCTTGTTTGCCTCTGAATGAGCAGTTCAGTTGACATGGTGTCCATGCATATAATTTGTTCGATTAAATTCCTCTGGAGATGAACTCCATACGTGCTTGTTTGCTTCTCGTGGTGGGGGGATATTTTTTTTGTTCTGGTCATCCGTGAGATATGCTAACTTGTTTTCCCTTTTGTTCCTAGTACTGAACAATCCCAATTCTGTGTTTTTTCAGTCACCGGGGAAGAAGCTACCATGCAGGTTGAAGAAACTAACAGGCATAGAGCAGTCGGGTTCATGCACGAGTAGACAGGACCTTCTCGGCAATTGGCACAGCTTGGACTAGACTTCTTGAATGGTTTTTTCGGTTTCTATGA
Source organism: Digitaria exilis (assembly GCA_015342445.1). Classification (NCBI taxonomy): domain Eukaryota; kingdom Viridiplantae; phylum Streptophyta; class Magnoliopsida; order Poales; family Poaceae; genus Digitaria; species Digitaria exilis. The sequence continues at coordinate 3,304,888 of JACEFO010001663.1, forward strand.
TTCTCCTTATGGTTTTTATGCTTGTTCTGTGAGATAGTTTGGATGTACCGGTATTAACCACTTTCAGACACATCAGTTGCATCGATCATATATACATGCTGGTCTATCATACTTTTCTATTATTTCGTTCGGTTGTTTCTATGCTATTGATTTTAATTGCAAAAATGAGAAATCTTGTCTCCTTGGAGAGGTTGGGTGCTGCCCAAGGATTTTGAATCTTGCTTGAGCATAGATACCGTAGGTTGACTGCGAATAGTTGCCTTTGTTTATATCTTAGTTGTTGATCATACATGTGCTAGTGTCTGAGCATAGATACTACAAGTTTATTGAATCACGGAATATATTTCTTTACTGATTATCCTGTCATGTTTCTATGATTGTTCATAGTGGTTTCTATGCCTTTTGTTGCGAGGCCATGATTGTCCTCCCATTCTTTTTAAAATATGAGGAATCGTTGAGCATTCCTTGTTTTTTTTTTGCTTGTTTCCTTGTCAAATGCATGCTTATATGCTTGTCCTTACAAGTTTGTATGCTCATATTGAATGATTTTCTACACTGCCAAAATTTGATTATTTCTTTCTTTACCTTTTATTTATTTTGCAGATATGGAGTTCTTGTGATATCAGATGGCCGGAGATGACATGATCTTTGCGGATGTTAATTTGAATTTAGATATATGTCTAGTCTGTATGCATGTATAGAAATCAAAAGCTATGTATACAATTTTGTAGCCCTTTGTGCTGGGTCCATAGTGACATCCTTTGTGTATGCATGTATAGAAACCAAACTATCCGCCATAGAAATATGTTCGATGAAATGACTCTGAGATGAAGCCATATATACTATTTGTTTACTACTGTATCGTAGCTTTTGATCATATATGTGCTAACGTCTAAGCATAGATAATTATCTGTTCTTTAGCTTTTGTAATTAGGCCCCCTAAATAACGATGTAATATTTAGGCCCCTCAATGGCTTTATACCTTTACTAACATGTTTCTATGTTACTGCAGAAAGGTTTGTATGCTGTCTAGGGGAGGCGATTATATAAATGTTGCCATTATATACATGTAGCGGCATAGACATGTCTGATTGAAATCATACATTTGTTAGGATTATTTTCTTTCTCATGTTTTTGCCATATAATTTGGACGTACTGTTACTAACCACCTGTTGGCATGTAAGTTGTATCGATCATATAGACATATTGGTTTTATCATAGATAATTTTCTATGATCTCATCCTATTGTTTCTATGCTCATAATTGTTTTGGCCACTTGCCCTAACAAGCAGTACAATCACAAAAATGGTTTGGATGAGCATAGAAACATGTCAGCTGCTATTTCTATGTCAAAAGCCTAGTAAGCAAGGGAACTAAATAAGTTGAAAAAGTTGTACATTGCCTACTTGGGACATGAAGAGCTCAACGATAGGGTCACACCTTGTTGGCATGTCAGTCGCATCCATCATATATACATAGTGGTTTATCATAGATACGTTTCTACGATCTCATCCTAGTGATTAATTTCTTACTGTTGCTTTTGGCCAATGATGAATTATTTTACTATTTTTTTGTTCAATTAGCACTCTAATTCTGCAACTACGTTTTGTTTTAGGATGCAACTAAAGATACTATTAGTTGAACTTGTGCTCATACTTTGCAATCATATACATGCTTGTGCATGGTCATAGATACGTGTGCCCTCCATCATAGATATTTCCTGATGTATTAGTGTCGGGACCCTGGAAAAGGGGTACCCTAACTTGGGCCCTAAACTACTTAGCAACAAGGCCTACGACGACGTCGGCCCGGCTCTGCAGCCCGGCAAAGGCCTGTCACGACGACTTCTTCCTTGGAACCCATCCCGCTCGAGGTAGACGACCACCCTCGAGCAGGGATGTCCGTGACGATCGAGCCTAACCGAGCTCGAGGTTTACAACGACCCTCGAGCAGGGATCTCCGTCTCGTACGAGGGTCGGCTAGCTCGAGCACGCGGTCCATGCTCGAGCCCGCCACGCCGGGAACGACGCCCTCGCTCTGCGATCTATCACTTCAAGACATGATGTCGTCCCTCCACGGTCAAAAAGCGGGGAAATCGCTGCGTCATGTCACCGCCCATGCCACGGAGAAGACATCGGTCAAATCCAATCGCACAGTGGACTTCTGAGCGCCACGCCGCACGGCAAACCTAACCTGGCAGTAACACTGTGCCAACCACTCCTTTGACTCCGCCCGCCTCGGATGCGCCACTGCCCTCGAAAGCAACCCTCGAGGGAAGCTACCGAACCCCGACCCAGGCGGCCGTACGAAGACCTCTACCCTCGAAGCCGTGGACCGTCACTCGAGGGCGTTGCGTCAACTGTCGCCATGCCGTCGGCCGGAGTAGGAAGGCGCGATTCCCGCCCGCGTGGTACACGGCATGGGCAGCACAGTGCACCAAACGACGTCAGCGCCACGACCACGTCACGACACGAACGCATGTACCCGTTCCCTCCTCCTTGGTCTATAAAAGGGGAGGGAAGCTCATGCAAAGGGGAAGGGGCAACGAGATCACAAGTCTCAATCGACACGAACACACGAGTTCATACCCACTCTAGAACGCACCCACACACCATAGCCTGGGACTTAGGAGCTTATCTCCTTCTCCCACCTTGCTTGTAAACCCCTACTACAAGCAACACGTAACCAGGTGCATCGCACCACTGCTGGACGTACGGCCCCGTGGCCGGAACCAGGATAAACCCTTGTCTCTCACTCTCGCCATCAGGAAAACGAGTGGTTAGCACCGCAATCACTCGTCGGTGCCGGTGCGACCAAATCAGGCACCGACAGTTGGCGCGCCAGGTAGGGGACCAGCGCTGCGCTACTCCCTTTCCCGATGGCGAACTCCGACGAAGGACGGCCTCCGCTGGGCGAGAGCGATCTGCTCCCAGCGGGGCAGGAGATCCGGTTCGGGAGCCTGCGGTTCCAAACATGTGGCGACGATTACCACATGCGCATCCTCCAAGAGGATCCCAGCGACCAACCGGAGCCTCGTCACCAGCTTCCGGCGGCACCACGACGACGGAGTCGTCCAGGACCTCGTGCACGACGAGCACGCGCCGCGAGGCGCGCCGCCGACGTCGGCAACCCCCATCCCACGAGGGAAGGGGACGCCCTGCGGTCAGGGTCACAGGAGAGGGCTGCTCCCTTCCTCCCAGGGCCCATGACTCCACCACGCGCTACGACGGCGCATTTCTATCCCTACGGGCTACGCAACTCCGCGGATGCGTATGCCCCCTCCATCCGCACTACTATGAGTGCGTATGGCGACCAACCTGGTTGCCACCCCGTCTCCGAGGAAGACTTCGCCGACCCATTACCCGCCGTTTCCCGCATAGAGTCTGATGATAGACACGCATTTACGCGTACACACCTTGGTTGGGACTACTCGGGTCTCCGCGACCCAGAGGCCTTTATTGCCTTTCAAACAGCGGCGGATTACTGCTTCGGGTATTCCGATGATGAGTACGACCCAACCAAGGAGTGTTTCGTCATCAACGACGGACAGCTCAGCGAAGGATCGACGTCCGACGACGACGGCGGAGGTGACGGCCAGGGGGACAACGATGGCGTAGATCTGACAGGCGCGCAGCCGTCGGACCCATCGGATCACTCTCCTTCCGAGGACGAGCGGGATCCGCGCCATCGGCCACGAGCTAGTGGTGACGTTTCGCCACCAGCGCGCTCCGACCGCGAACCAGCCAAGCAAGACGACGAACGCGGCACGGACGCCCGACACGCGGGACGAGTGGCTCAGGCCCGCATCATCGCCGAGGGCAAAGACGACGATCTCGCCCCCAGAACGAGCCAGAAGCTCATCGCGGCGGCCGCGCTGCTCCGAGCCATGCCGGAGGCAGCCACCCCCGAAGGGCGAAAACTGCACCTCGAGGCTCAAAAGCTGGTCGAGCATGCTGCCCGACAGCATGCCGAGAGCTCGGCCTCCCGCCTTCGACGCTCCTCAGCCTCGAAGGGCGAACGGGGAGGGGAATCCTCGGTACGCTCACCCCGACCCAACGGCAGGGCGCGAGCACACTCCCGCCGCGACACGGCGCGACGCCACGCCAGCGAGCCACGTGCGCTCGAAACACGAACGTTTCCAGCAAGGGAACCCGCGAGGTCACGCCTCCGGGACACCCGTGGCACGGACGATGATGGCGACGCTCGCAATACCCTGAACGAAATCAGGCGGCGAGAGGGAGCCTGGACCCACCAGCGCGGGCACACCGACGTAGGGCGGAACCGGGATGCGGCCCCAGAGCCAGCAGGAACGCGGGTGTTCAGCTGCAACATCCGCACTGCCCCGATTCCCCCCCGTTTCCGACAGCCTACAACCATCACCAAGTACTCTGGGGAAACGGACCCCAGGGTATGGCTCAACGACTACCGCCTAGCGTGCCAGCTCGGCGGCGCCACAGACGACGCCATGATTATCCGCAATCTGCCACTCCACCTGGCAGATTCCGCGCGGACATGGCTCGAGCACCTGCCCCCAAACCGGATCCGCGACTGGGATGACCTGGTCGAGACCTTCGTGGGAAATTTCCAGGGCACCTACGTGCGCCCCGGAAACACGTGGGACCTTCGGGGGTGCAGGCAAAAACCTGGCGAGTCGTTGAGGGATTTCATCCGGCGCTTCTCCAAGCGCTGCACCGAGCTCCCCAACATCTCCGACCACCAAATCATCCACTCTTTCCTCGAAAGCACCACCTGCTATAGCTTGGTGTGCAAGTTGGGGAGGAGCCCACCCCCCGACGCGAACCGGCTATTCGAGATAGCCTCGAAGTACGCCTCGGGGGAAGAGGCGGCCAACGCCATCTTCAACGACAAAAAGGGGAAACGCCACGAGGAAGCATCCGCGGAGGACGATAAGGCGAAGGGCCCCTCGAAAAAACGAAAACACGGCAAGAAGGGAAAGAAGCCCCGGGCCCCCCGCGGGACGGGCGACGTCGAGGACGAGGCCCTCGCGGTCGACCCTAACCACAAGGGACCTCGAGGTCCCCCGCGTGGTGGGGGTGTTTTCGACGACCTCCTCAAGAAGCCGTGCCCTTACCACAAGACCGCAGTCGCTCACACCCTTGAACAGTGTGAGATGCTGCGGAAGTTCTACAACCGCATCCCTCGAAAGGATGGCGGTCCGCCCAAGGATGGTGGAGCCAAGGATGACGACGGATATCCCGAGGTGGAACACGTGTTCTTCATCACGGGAGGTCCAGCGGCTAACTTGAAGCCTCGGCAGCGGAGGAGGGAACGCCGAGAGGTCATGCTGGTCCGCCCAGCGACCCCCTCGTACCTCGACTGGTCATCGGAGACCATCTCGTTCGGTCGCGAAGACCATCCCGACCATATCCCGAACCCCGGGCAGTATCCTCTCGTCGTCGACCCCGTCATCGGCAACACGCGCTTCTCCAAGGTGCTCATGGATGGCGGCAGCAGCCTCAACATCCTGTACGCTCCAACTTTGGAGCTTATGGGGATCAGCACCAACGAGTTGCGGCCCAACAAATCCTCCTTCCACGGGGTCGCGCCCGGAAAGCGCGTCCAAACCCTCGGGCAGATCGACCTGCCCGTCTGCTTCGGAACCCCGGCAAACTTTCGCAAGGAAGTGCTCACCTTCGAGGTCGTGGGCTTCAAGGGAGCCTACCACGCCATTTTGGGAAGGCCGTGCTACGCTAAGTTCATGGCCATCCCCAACTACACCTACCTCAAGATGAAGATGCCAGGGCCTCACGGAGTCATCACGGTCGGTCCGACGGTCGAGCACGCCTACGTGTGCGACATCGAGAGCATTGAGCTCGCAGAGGCTCTTGCCCTCGATGAGACCCTCGTGGCAGATCTCGAAGCAATCGTCAACACGCTCCCTGATGCCAACGAACGGCAGCAGGGGAGCTTCGCGCCCGCTGAGGACACCAAGACTGTTCCCCTCGACCCCGATAGCTCCGACGGCAGGGTGTTGAGGATCAGCTCTTCCCTCAGCGACAAATAGGAAGTGGTGCTCGTCGACTGTCTCCGCGCTCACGCAGACATCTTCGCGTGGAGCCCCTCGGACATGCCAGGCATTCCGAGGGAGGTCGCCGAGCACTCTCTTGATATCCGCCCCCTCTCCAAGCCCGTCAAGCAACGTCTCCGTCGTTTCGACGAAGCGAAACGGCGGGCGATCGGTGAGGAGGTACGCAAGCTTTTGGAGGCCGGATTCATCAAGGAGGTGTTTTACCCCGAGTGGTTAGCAAATCCTGTGCTAGTAAAAAAGAAAAGTGGAAAGTGGAGAATGTGTGTAGACTACACTAGCTTGAATAAAGCGTGCCCAAAAGTCCCATTTCCCTTACCACGCATAGACCAAATTGTGGATTCCACGACGGGATGCGAACTTTTATGTTTCCTTGATGCGTATTCCGGTTACCATCAGATCAAGATGAAGGAGTCCGACCAGCTCGCGACTTCCTTCATCACTCCTTTCGGCATGTACTGCTACGTTACGATGCCCTTCGGCCTTCGAAACGCCGGGGCCACGTATCAACGCTGTATGCTCCACGTCTTCGGGGATCATATAGGTCGTATCGTAGAAGCGTATGTCGACGACATTGTCGTAAAAACCAGGAAGGCGGACGACCTGGTGCGCGACCTCGAGGTCGTCTTTGGCTGCCTCAGGGCGCACGAAGTAAGACTCAACCCCGAGAAGTGCGTCTTCGGTGTGCCTCGAGGCATGCTCCTGGGTTTCATTGTCTCCGAACGAGGCATCGAGCCCAACCCCGAGAAAGTCACGGCCATCCAACAGATGGAACCGATCCGTGACCTGAAGGGCGTACAGAGGGTGATGGGGTGCCTAGCGTCCCTAAGCCGCTTCATCTCTCGTCTCGGAGAGAAGGGGTTGCCTCTGTATCGACTTTTGAGGAAGTCAGAGCACTTCACCTGGACTGCGGAGGCTCAGGAAGCTCTTGACCGACTCAAAACTGCGTTAACAAACACGCCGATCCTTACCTCACCAAAAGAGGGCGAACCTCTCCTCCTCTATGTCGCAGCAACGACTCAAGTCATCAGCGCGGTCATAGTAGTAGAAAGGAACGAGGAAGGACACTCTCTGCCAGTCCAGCGACCGGTCTACTACATTAGCGAGGTCCTATCTGAGACCAAAACGAGGTATCCCCACATCCAGAAGCTGGTCTACGCCATCATGCTGGCTCGACGCAAGCTGCGACACTATTTCGAGGCCCACCCGGTGACCGTCGTGTCGTCCTTTCCGCTGGGCGAAATCATCCGGAACCGCGAGGTCTCTGGGCGAATCTCGAAATGGTCGACGGAGCTGATGGGGGAAACCCTCGCTTACGCACCGAGGAAAGCCATCAAGTCCCAGACTTTGGCTGACTTCGTGGCTGAGTGGACCGACACCCAGCTCCCTCCCTCGAAGTCCAGCCTCGACTGCTGGGAAATGTACTTCGATGGGTCGGTGATGAAGACCGGCGCTGGCGCCGGCCTACTCTTCATCTCACCCCGCGGGGAGCACGTTCGATACGTTGTGCGGCTCAACTTCCCTGCGTCCAACAACATGGCCGAATATGAAGCGCTTCTTGCTGGCTTGAAAATCGCACTCGAGCTCGGCATTAAGCGCCTCGACATTCGCGGCGACTCGCAACTGGTCGTCGATCAAGTGATGAAGGAATCGAGCTGCCACGACGAAAAAATGGCGGCGTACTGCCAGGCGGTACGTAAGCTCGAAGACAAGTTCGACGGCCTCGAGCTTCACCACATCGCACGAAGGTACAACGAGGAAGCCGATGAATTGGCGAAGATCGCGTCGGGGCGAGCCCCCGTTCCCCCGAACGTCTTTGCCAAGGACATCGACGTACCCTCGATTACCCTCACCGCCTCGACCCAAGCCTCGACCGTACCCGACGCTCAACCGTCCGCCCTCGACCCCACGAGCGCGGAGCTCTGGGCGGACGAGGACGAGCCTATGGGATACGAAGCCTGCTCAGGAGATGAGGACGAGGCGGAGGCAATGGAAATCGACGAGGTTTCGGCACCTCGAGATTGGCGGAGCCCGTACCTCGATTGGCTCGACGGAGGCGTCTTGCCTAGCGATCGAACGGAGGCAAGGCGCGTAGCGAGGAAAGCCAAGCGGTTCCTTATCATCGAGGGGAAGCTGTACCGACGGGGAGCCTCGGGGGTCCTGCAACGCTGCATCCCGATACCCGAAGGAAAAGAGCTTATCCTTGACATTCACGCGGGCGTATGCGGGCATCACGCCGCTCCACGAACGCTCGTGGGTAACGCCTTTCGACAAGGCTTCTACTGGCCCACTGCCGTGGCGGACGCCACGGAGGTGGTACGGACCTGCGAAGGGTGCCAATTCTACGCGCGCAAGACGCACCTACCCGCTCAGGCGTTGCAAACCATCCCCATTACGTGGCCTTTTGCCGTATGGGGCCTCGACCTTGTCGGGCCAATGGCGAAGGCACCCGGGGGCTTCACGCACCTGCTGGTGGCCATCGACAAATTCTCCAAATGGATCGAGGCTCGACCCATCAGCAGGATCAAGTCTGAGCAGGCGGTGCTCTTCTTCACCGATATAATCCATCGGTTCGGGGTTCCCAACTCCATCATCACCGACAATGGTACGCAATTCACAGGAAAGAAGTTCTTAAAGTTCTGCGACGATTTCCATATCCGAGTGGATTGGTCAGCAGTGGCTCACCCACAGAAGAATGGCCAAGTAGAACGTGCCAATGGCATGATTCTACAAGGCCTAAAGCCCAGAATTCACAACAAACTGAAGAAGTTTGGACACAAGTGGGTGCAAGAGCTACCATCGGTGATTTGGAGTCTGAGAACGACCCCAAGCAGAGCAACAGGATTCTCCCCATACTTCCTCGTCTTTGGGGCAGAGGCCATCCTCCCTACGGATCTGGAATATGGGTCCCCTAGGCTCCGAGCGTACCAAGAGCAGCGAAATTGCCAAGCTCGAGAGGACTCGCTCGACCAGGTCGACGAGGCTCGAGACGTGGCTTTACTCCACTCGGCAAGGTACCAGCAGAGCCTACGTCGACAACAGGCTCGAAGGATCCGGCACCGAGATCTCTGCAAAGGAGACCTCGTATTGAGGCTTCGACAGGACAACCGAGGGCGACACAAGCTCTCACCCCCGTGGGAGGGGCCATACATCGTCGCCGAAGTTCTCAAGCCCGGAACGTACAAGCTAGCTGACGAGGGCGGGCACGTCTTCACGAACGCCTGGAACATCCAACAGCTACGTCGTTTCTATCCCTAGAGTGGCCCCGCGGCCCTCGAAATCTTTGTACATACTCTAGTTTTGTGCAAGTTCTTTTGAATTAAGTATCGACGCTGTTACCCCCACAGTTTGGAAGAAATTAAAACGAACTTTTATTCTTTTCAAGCTTCGAGGGAGGTTTGGCTCTACCCTCGGTAGAGCCATCCCTCCCTCGGGGGCTACATTGGGGCTAACCCTCGAAAAAATCGTCGCTTTTCAAAAGAAAAATCCTTTGCGAAACCTCGAAGGAGACACGCTAGGCGTGAAACGGACAAGGGCAGGGTCGCCTGAGCCGAGTGTTCGCTTACGCCTCGAGGCTACGGCAACACCTCACTTCCCTCCGCCCAAGTCATTCACGTACGAACGATCCTAGCAACGCTCTCCCCTCGAGGCACAAGCATCGGACTAATGCATATCGCGAAGGCACCGCATAAAAATAACATCACGTTTAAAGCAAAATAAACGATGTTCAGTAAGATACGAGCAAATCAGTCTTACAAAAAAGGAGTTCGAAATCCTAATCTACTTCTTTACAATCGGGCTCGATGGCCCGAGATTTTCAGGGATCGCCCCCACCGCCAAGGTCGTCCCAGCCGCCGCCGTCCTCGCCAGGAAAGAGGGCGCCCTCGAAGTAGCCGGCAAGCACTCGCGCCGTCCCGTCAGCAGCAGCATCGGCCTCGTCCATCGCCGCCACCGCCTCCTCGTCGTTGAGGTTGTCGGCGACGACGTACCCAGCGGCGAGCTTCGAGAGGTCCGCTTGGTAGTGGGTCGTAACCACTCCAAGCGCCTTCCGAACTCCGAGCAGAAGGGCTTCCTTCACGCGCGAAGTGAAGTGGCCCCCAAGCGCTCGAACGCGGCTTGCGAGGGTGCTCCCAAACTACAGGCCGGGACCAGCAATCTTGTTGCAGGCGGCCGAGGCCGCCTGCACCAGCTCATCGAGCTCGCGCTGGGTCTCCGTCTGCGCCACCAGCACGGCCTCCTTCGACTCGGTCTCGGCCTGAAGCGCCTGCTTCAATGCTGCACCAACAAGAGTCAGCCAAAAAGCAACAAAACGAAAGGGTCAGAGCTCGAGCCAAATCAGCTTACCCTCGACCTGTCCCTGAGCAGCCTCGAGGGCCCTCTCCGCCTCCTGGGCCCGCTGCTCCACCTCTCGCGCCTGCCGCTCCGCCGTGGCCCGAGCAGTCCGCTCCCGCTCGAGCCGGTCTCGAGCCTCGACCGCGAGACGCCGCTCCTCCGCGACCGCCAGCTCCGCCGCGCGACGCGCAGCCCGCTCGTTCTCCAGCCAGTCATTGCGGGTCGCGAGCTGCTCGCGGAGGGCGCTGGCCGAGCCTTCGAGGCAAGCGATGACCTCGCCCTTCTCCCGACCCTGGGCAAGGGCCTGGTCCCGAGCACCTCGAAGGGCGTCCAGCTGGCGGTCTCGAGCCTCGAGCGCCCCGGACAAGCGACGGAGCTCCAGCGATAACTCCGCAATCTGGTCGTTCTTCGCGAGCGCCTGTTTGCGGAGTTCCTGCGGAAAGAAAAAGAGATAAACCTTCTTTGAAAAAATAAGGCATGGCAAAAACATCACTTACGCCGAGACGTACCCGGTGGACCTTGCCGACATCGTCGTGAAGACGGAGGATGTCCTGCAGCGCCGTGCGAACGTCCAAGCCGTGTGACGACTGGACCTCCCACAGAGTCTCCTCTGCCACGGCTTTGTCGACGAACCGCTGGGGAAGCACGCTGCGGGCTTGCCACGTCTCCGCGTTTCCACGGGCATGCGCCTCGTAGGACCAGGCCGCCGATGGCCCTGGCTGAACCGTGATGAGAGTCGACGGCGCGGCCCCGCCACTCTCGCGCCCTTGCGTCACGGGGGCCCCAACCCCCAGGGCCTCTGCCAGCTCCGTCAAGTGGGGGAACCCGCCGCCATGGGTTCGCCTCTCGCCCCCCTCATGCGGAGGGACCACCACGGCGTCCGCCTCCACGGGCGCCGCAGACGGCTCCTCAACGCGAAGAGCCTCCCCAGGCGCGGGGTTGGCTTCCTCGGGCCGAGCTGCCTCGACGTGGGGCTCGACCGCGCCCTCGAGGAGCTGAGGCGGCCTTGGCCCCTCGAGGACCGGAGGCGCCTCCTCGCGCGGCTGCTGCCGGGCCTGTAGTTCCGCCTGGGTGTCAAAAAACGTAACAAAGTCCTCCACGACTTCGTTCATCGGGCCCAGGAGCTGCGAGGACGGGTGCGGCGACGAGCTAGACCCGATCTTGAGGGCCTTGGTTGGCGCGAGGGAAGGCGTGCTCCGCCCCCCAGAGCGACTGTGACACGAAAAGAAACTCGGTTAGAGGCAAAAAACGAAACACCAACGACAAGCAAGCGACAAGGAAAACTTACCGCACGAAGGGGAGTTTCCGTTTTGGCCTCGAGGCCGGAACGGGAGCTGCCCCCGGGACCTCGCCTCCCGTGGCCGCGACGGTTTCCCCTTGAGGAGCCGTCCTCGAGGCCTCGTCTCCCGCGGAGACGACGGTTCCCCCCTGGGGGGTTACCCTCGAGGCCTCCTCACCCCTCGTAGAGTCGACGGGCTCTACTTGGGGGACTTCCGCTTCCGCCCCGCGGGCCGGGGCCTCCTCGACGGCGCTCGGCCGCTCGGGGACCTCGCCTCCACCCCGAGGTTCCTCGAGGGCAGCCGGTGCTGCCCCCGGTGGACCCTCAGAGGAAGGCCCCGCGGTCGACGGAGGGGCCTCATCTTGGCCCTGGGTTCCCTCGGGACGCTCGACGTACGGCACCGCGGTCGACGGCGGTGTCCCGAGGTCGATGACCTCCTCACCACCGCCCCCAGACGCCGCAGCAGGGGCGGGCCCACCGATGGGAAGCTCGAACGGGGACGGGCTCCTCGCCCCGCCGTCTTCGTCAGATCCATCACGGTCGGTGGAGGATTCTGGCGCAGAAAGCGGTGAGAGCCCCTGCCTCGCCCGCTCGCGGTTCTCCGCCTCGAGCTTCTGCCTCTTCCGCTCCTTCCGCTGCAATCGAGCCTCCCTCCGAGCCTTGGCCTCCTTCGCCCTCTCGGCGAGGGCGCGGTTGACGGCCTTGTCCTCGGGGACGGGAGGCTTGGAGTAGTGGCCACGCGATACGCCCTGCAAGGCACCATTCGTAAGGTCGGAAACACGAGAACAAAACCCAAAAAAGCAAAAGCAAAGATCGAGGATCACTTACGAGGCTCACATAGCCATCCTCGGGCCGCATCGGCACTGCCCAGGGGTCGTCCGGCAGTTTGTCGACGGCGCGCCGCGCCCGCTGCACGGCGGTGGCGACGGGCAATGGCTCCGCCGCCATCACCGTGCCGGTGAGGTCGGCATCCGGAGTCATCTCGTACAACGAGAGCCTCCGCCGCATAAGGGGAAGCACCCGCCGCCGATGGAAGTGGGCGATGACCCCGCCAGCGGTGAGGCCGAGCCTCGATAGCCGCTGGAGCGCGTCCACCAGCGGGTCGAGCTTCTTCTTCCGCGACGGCGGCGACACGCCAAAGTGCCAGTCGGGCTGCTTCTCCGTCAATAGCAGGCCGGTGTAGGGCGGCAGATGTCCTCCGTCGTTGCGGAGGTAGAACCATCCCTTATCCCAGTCCTGGTTGTTGGAAACCATGGAGCTCGGGATATAGAGGTCTTTGCGCCCCTTCCGAACTTGGAGCACCAAGCCGCCGGCGCGAGCAGGGCGACGAACCCCCTTGGAGACGTACTCCAAGAAAAGCTCGCCGACGAAGAGGTGGCACCAAAGGTCCCAATGGGCCTCGATGCCGAGATAACCCTCGCAGACGGCGACGAAGACCGCCGCCTGCGAGATCGCGTTCGGCGAGAAGTTGTGCAGCTCCACCTTGTAGTGGAAGCACAACGCTCGCATGAACCTCCCCACCGGAACTCCAAAGCCCCGCTCATGGAAACGAGCGAAGCTGACGACGTAGCCCCTCGGCGGATCAGGCTCCGTAGCGGCCCCCGGCGAGATCCAGACAGGCGGCTCGCCGTCGACGTTGGGCGGCAGCACCCCGACCTCCACCAAGCTGTCCAAACAATGCTTGGTGGCGTTGGACGGCTTCCATGGCACGGGATCGGCGAACTGGGCCATGACGGAGGAGGGAGAGCTCGGACGAAGGAAGAAGATGAAGGCGAAAGCTAGGGCGAAGGGAACTGAAGGCTAAGGCGAAAACGCAAAGGGAAGCGTACCCTTGGCATGGGCACTGCCGTGCTATTTATACTCCCCCCGCGGAGCTAAGCACGGCAGGACTCCAGCCTTGGCACGACAGTCCCTAGACTGACAGCCAGGCCTGCCCCGGGAGACGTAACGGCACGGGCCGCGTCAACCGCGCAATCGAGTAACTACGCCGTAAATTTCGAGGAGTCTGGCGCGGCAGACGTGCGGTCGTGTCAAACTGCGCCCGCACGCCTCACCCGAGAAAGCGCGCCCACTTCTCCCACTTCTCCCACGATCGCACGAAACCGCGAAGTTTTCGCTACGGGTCATCATGACTCGCGCAGAACGAGGACGCATTCAAGACGCCCACCCTCAAAGGAGGGACCTCGAAGCTCGAAGGCTCGACGATGCCCCCTCGAGGGAAAGAGGTCTCGAAAACCTCGAAAACCCGCGCGGAGCGGAACCATGAAATCACGCTCGATGGTTTCTTCCTCGAATTGAAGAAGCCATCGTGCTACTGATCAGGGGTTCGAACCTTGGGCCTACGAAGGGTTTCGACAAGGGCCTCAGATCAACCGAGTCAGGGATAATCGACGGTACCCTCGAAGCTCGAACGCTCGAGGGAGCCAGCCGATTATGTTCGAGGCAGGGCAAAGTGCCTAGATCGAGGGACCCCTCGAGGGGGAGCATCGAGCCCTCGACCTCTATCGAATGAGGTCGAGTCCCATCTAGCATACTTTGCGAAAGGCTTCTACGGGCGTGTCCTGTGACCACGAGCCTACCCCTATCGGATGGGGTATGGACATCCGCTCGAACCACCCGTTAACAACTCAACCAGGCACCCGTGGCTCGATCCCACCGAGGGAAGCATGGGTCGCCTCCTCCTCAGCACCCTCAAACAGGGCTCGAGGCACGTAGAAAGCTCGAAATCCCCCCTACTTCAGGCACAGTGGACGAACCCACACTGGAGGAAGCAGCAAATGCTCTGTGCATCAGGCTGAGACCTTGAGAGAGTGTCAACCACTCTCCCAAGGCCTCGGGGGCTACACCCGCGGGTGCGCTAGCGCGCCCCCACGGACTCCCGGAACCCACGAAGAAACGAAGGCCTCGAAAGCCTCGGCGAACTCCAGCCTTCGCAGGATGAAAACCTCATCCCTGCGAAGGCTCAGGGGCTACTGTCGGGACCCTGGAAAAGGGGTACCCTAACTTGGGCCCTAAACTACTTAGCAACAAGGCCTACGACGACGTCGGCCCGGCTCTGCAGCCCGGCAAAGGCCTGTCACGACGACTTCTTCCTTGGAACCCATCCCGCTCGAGGTAGACGACCACCCTCGAGCAGGGATGTCCGTGACGATCGAGCCTAACCGAGCTCGAGGTTTACAACGACCCTCGAGCAGGGATCTCCGTCTCGTACGAGGGTCGGCTAGCTCGAGCACGCGGTCCATGCTCGAGCCCGCCACGCCGGGAACGACGCCCTCGCTCTGCGATCTATCACTTCAAGACATGATGTCGTCCCTCCACGGTCAAAAAGCGGGGAAATCGCTGCGTCATGTCACCGCCCATGCCACGGAGAAGACATCGGTCAAATCCAATCGCACAGTGGACTTCTGAGCGCCACGCCGCACGGCAAACCTAACCTGGCAGTAACACTGTGCCAACCACTCCTTTGACTCCGCCCGCCTCGGATGCGCCACTGCCCTCGAAAGCAACCCTCGAGGGAAGCTACCGAACCCCGACCCAGGCGGCCGTACGAAGACCTCTACCCTCGAAGCCGTGGACCGTCACTCGAGGGCGTTGCGTCAACTGTCGCCATGCCGTCGGCCGGAGTAGGAAGGCGCGATTCCCGCCCGCGTGGTACACGGCATGGGCAGCACAGTGCACCAAACGACGTCAGCGCCACGACCACGTCACGACACGAACGCATGTACCCGTTCCCTCCTCCTTGGTCTATAAAAGGGGAGGGAAGCTCATGCAAAGGGGAAGGGGCAACGAGATCACAAGTCTCAATCGACACGAACACACGAGTTCATACCCACTCTAGAACGCACCCACACACCATAGCCTGGGACTTAGGAGCTTATCTCCTTCTCCCACCTTGCTTGTAAACCCCTACTACAAGCAACACGTAACCAGGTGCATCGCACCACTGCTGGACGTACGGCCCCGTGGCCGGAACCAGGATAAACCCTTGTCTCTCACTCTCGCCATCAGGAAAACGAGTGGTTAGCACCGCAATCACTCGTCGGTGCCGGTGCGACCAAATCAGGCACCGACAATTAGTATTACCACCTTTGGGCATGTTAGTCGATTTCAAATGTAATCATTGTGCCATTTGGTGAATTTTTGTAGCACGAAAACAATTTATTTCAAATGCAATCATCACTTACTAGGGTATCACGTATGATTTAGGTGAGCATATAAACCTTTACCAGCGGCATAGAAACATGTCAGTTATAATTTCTATGACAAAAGCTATAATTTTTTATGCCAAAAGACTATGGTTTGTATGCTAAAAGAGCTCAGCTCATTCACGCCTTCTCTCCTGCCTGCATGCATGCAAGGCTGTGCACGCACGGCTCTGCACGCTGCTTTGCATGCACCCTATCTCTCCTACGGTCCTACCTGGGCCGACGTCTCTGCACGCTGATCCGCTCTTACGCCACGCGCATGTCTGTCGAGCAAGCCAAACCTCTTCAGCCTTCTATGCTCTTTGCCCACGAGCACCTGCTGTGTTGTTGGGCACGATCCTGGTTACGCTCGCGTCGGCGCGGGCCAGCGCGCCGGAGGCGCGGTGGCACGCTAGTGTCCGTGGATGCTCTGACGTGGGTGTGGTTGGTCCCAGGTTTCAGCCTCGTGTCTAGGCTTCGAATAGCTATTCGGAGCCTATAGGCTCCCAATAGTCAAGCGCTATATATATATATATATATATATATATATATATATATATATATATATATATATATATATATATATATATATATATATATATATATATATATATATATATATATATATATGTTGACAGATTTACTTGCTCATTCCCTGTCTCCATGTCATGTGGCTGATAACTAGGTTATCCACCAGAAACATTTGCAACCATTAGATGTTGATCCAACACTTGCACATTTTTTTTAGGAGAACACTTGCACTGCACATTACACTACTGTCAAAACTCTCTCAGAGAGGGGTTTTGTATTCTGTGAACTGTCGATAGCAGGCCCGTTCGAGAAAAATAAAAAGCTGTTAGTTAAAGGCTTTTGGGTTGTAGATGACACGATTGCAGCCCAGTTCCCCTGTAATGGACTTACTATCAGGCTTTTTCACAGTTGTGAGTCCATTCGTCTATTGGACCTTCGTGGCTTTCTCTCCCTAATCTCCGTTTATTCTCATTCATCTTTTGGACCTACTAGCTTCATCCTAGATTCGTCTCTGTTGTTAGCCACTCACTGCCCCACCCTCACATTTCATCTTTTGAAGACGGTCATGTTTTCTAAACCCTAAATTGGTCGACGCGTAGATAGCGTTACGAGTTCCATGCGATGCAAGACTGAGGTAAACATGTACTTATCTAGTTGCCCATGCTAGATTGGTGCAATTTCTATATAGAGAGTTCACGTTTCTCAAGCATATACATTTAGGCTAGCAGCTAAGAAAAAAAATCTTATGATTTCAGAACAGTTATTACTTGTGGATTTTTTTCTTTCCGATGACTGTCAAACTCTAGCTTGTGGCCTAGTAATTGCGAAGAAATAAAAGCCTAAGGAAGTAGAAAGGTTATACTTCTGGACTTGTTGCATGAAGTCTTTACAATACAATAAGGATTAGAGGTGAAGCTATTCATTAATAAGTCCGTAGTTGTAAGTAAAGGACAAACTAAGTTCACATTACTTTCCACAAGTATATTTAAAGTATGGATAACCCTTTAAACTATTGTCGGTCCAATTTACCTGCTAAACTATGTTATTACTTCTCTAATATGCTAAAATATTTTTAGGTTATTGTGGACATAATAAAGTATGCTAAACATACATAATGTATTTTAAAATAATTTTAAGCAAGAGTAGGACATTTGATAAACTGATTCTTAAGATAAAAATATATGAAAAATACGCAAAAATTCATGACACACATTATGATGTCCATCATAATCCTACATAATTTTAGATTAATTATAGAGAAACAAAAACATAAATTCTATTAGGGGTAAATTAAAACAAATATATGACATTGTTTTGAGGCTAAATTATTTGACCAACAAATAATTTAGGGTTATCTATGTTAGAAATATGCTCTATAGGTAATCATAGAGATGATCATATTTTGTTGTATCCATGACATGTTGATTATTTATCGGATATCTATAAAAGTTAACTTGTATTGATTAGCAATTATGTTAATTGTTCGTGAAACTTTTTTACTTGTATGGCGATTAGTTGATGACTGTCACACCCAGTTTTATATAGAAAACCGAATGCATAATTATATGTATGGCATAATAAAGTTATAACATATAGAGACAGAGAGTATACCGGAACACAATGTTCAACGTAAAGTATATAACAAGACGATTTATTACACTCATGAAGGAGGCATGAAGGTCTTAACAGTTCAACATGATAACTTAAAATGAAAAGTCTTCAGCAGTGCTTCACTCCACAGGCAGCCGGTTGGGGGATCACTCGCCTAGAACTCATTGAACTAACTAAGATATTCCACATCTTCTCCTCCATCTGATCCAATATTTAGCAAAGGTGAGTACTCTTATGGTTAATACTCTGCAAATGGGTGAGTACTCTTATGATTGGTACTCTGCAAATGAGGATAATGCAAGCTTTCAAAGGTAGGTCAAGGGTTTGCAGCGGTTACCATTTTATATGGTCAAATTTTATTAAGAAGCACCTGATTACTAAGGTACAAGTTTATACCACACCAATTAAGCATAAAGATATCCATCATACCTAGGGAACCACAATCTATTCTCATCTTCAAGTTCAATTATCATGTGAGCATCCAGGCTGCTCAGGACCGCGATCTCGGCTGTTATAACGGTTATACACTCTGTAGAGGTCGTAAACGTTCACCACAATTCGCGTAAAAACTTCGAGGAACTTTAAACCTAACCATGTTGTGTGGGCCAGGCATCACACTTCCGAGGTGTGACTGCATAAGGACGCTACGAAGCCATTCCAAGGAATTTCTTTATGTACGTGTTTAGCCCCAACACATACAGTTTCAACATAAGACAGTCTCCCAATCCCCGCACCCACCATATGCACATGCTCATAACCACCCAACAGTAGTACAAACACAACATATAGTTCATCCAATTACTTAACCAAGACCAAAACCACGTGGTATTATGATTGTACGGTAACTCTTGAGTTATCGCTTCATGTTTCAACTAATCATATGGTCTTGTATTACCAAATTTTATCATTTAATTAAAACCATCCATAACCTAAGATTAAGCATCTAGCATAGTTACATAATATAAAGATAAACCTGGGTGATTGAGGGCTTGGTGAAAAGACTAGTCATCCTTAAATAGGTCTCGTCAAGATTAATGCGATAACAAAATAAACTTTAGTTTAACATGACATGTATATAGGTTCAAATGAATATGCAGAGGGGGGGGGGGACGCCACTTGCCTTCTTCGACTAAAAACTCAGGCTCGTCAAACTGTTGGCCTTGCTCTTCCTTAAGCTGCTCATTCTTTACGACCACACAAGAGCATACCGTAAATAAATGGAAAACATCACACCAATCATTTATAAAAAGACGTAAAGTAGCACCTAAAACTAATCTTCATGCAGAGACCATCGCGTGAGCATAAAAACCACTCAAATTGGGTTTAAAACGGTTTAAATATGTTTAAAACATGGCTTGAGGTTTCTCTGCTATCCTTCTATGCGCTAAAACAAAAGAAATAGATGACTTGAACCTAATTATATATAAAAACAAAGGGACTTATTGGTGCCGAGTGTGGCATTGAAGCTTTGTCTCTCCATGCCATTTATAAGTTTTATCAATAAAAAATATTGGTTACTGATAAATTTTTAAAATATATAATTTGAAGTTTGTGGTGTTTTGATACCCATCTACACATGTGTGCTTGTTGTTCGTTCGATTCAAACTTTTTTATGGGCCCTGCCTGCCATGCAACACCACAATTCGTTTAGTTCATAACACATCCAAAGCAACTCTCAAACAAAATCAAATTTGCAGCGATGACACTGTCATCAAGATAGCTAGTTAGCCCCGGCCGGGAGCTGCAGTGGTAAGAGAGTTTGATGACACTCTTTGGTCCACGTCATGTAGTCCCGGCCCCATCAACCGGCCTCCTCAACACCGTGACGTATTCATCAATATTTCTTAGGGTTGAAATGTTGACAAACAAAAACTTAAAGAACGCGCCATGCATAATGGAATTATTGGTTAGAGTTATAACAAATGCTTGGTTTGAACAAATCTTAACATATTCTACGACAAAGAGAGTAGTTTACTCAACGCCATAACGCCTTAATTTGGGCTTACCACTGACTGAGTCGCTCTCCATGTCCTTGCTGGCCCCGCCTTCGTTCCAGCACAGACCAGCTAGCCGCAAAACAAGAGCTAGTTGACTTGCTAAGGATTTGACCCGATGAGCTAGCCTCACAAGGCAATATGGCATAGGATATTCCCTCCATTATTCACTCTCGAGTAAGTCCCTACATTACATATATCCCGGTCCCGCCAACGAACATTTACAAGTACCGAACCGACCCCGGCACGCTCAACCTTGCTCGCTATTGTATCGATCAAGAGCAGAAACCAGAAAGCAATATACTGAGCTAGCTAGAAGGCGGCGGCCATGGAGTCCACGGTGCGGAGGACGAGCCGATCGTTCGTGCGCCCGGCCGCGCCCACTCCGTCCGGCTCGCTAGAGCTCTCCTCCATCGACCGCGACGTGGGGCTACGCCACATCGTGCGCTCCCTCCACGTGTTCCGTCCCCGGCACACCCACGTCGACGACAAGCACCAGAGTTCCTCGCCCTCCCCGGCGCGCGTGGTCCACGACGCGCTCGGGAAGGCCCTGGTGGACTACTACCCTCTCGCCGGGCGCATCGTCGACGGGCCCGAGGGCCGGTCCACCGCCCGCATGGAGCTCACCGGCGAGGGCGCGTGGTTCGTGCACGCCGTCGCCTCGTGCACCCTCGACGACGTCGCCGGCCTCGACCACCACCCCTTCGCCATCCCAGTCCAAGACCTCCTCCCCGACTTCGCCCTGCCTCCCAACGTGCAGCCGCTCGACGTGCCCGCCATGATGCAGGTGACCGAGTTCGCTTGCGGCGGCTTCGTGGTGGGGCTCAGCTCGAGCCACACCCTCACCGACGGCCTCGGCGCCGGCCAGTTCATCAACGCCGTCGCTGACTACGCCCGTGGCTTACCCAACCCCCGCGTGGGTCCCATCTGGGCCCGCGGCGACCTCGTCCCGGACCCACCCAAGACGAAGGTGCACTCTGGCCCGCCTCCGAGCAAGACGAGCTTCCAGTTCCAGTACCTCGTGGTTGACCTGAGCGTCGAGAGCATCGACACGGCCAAGTCACGGTTCATGGAGTCGACGGGGCGGCGGTGCTCCAGCTTCGACGTCGCCGTCGCTAAGGTATGGCAGGCACGGACGCGGGCGTTGCGCCTGCACGACCCGTCGGCGCGCGTGACGCTGTGCTTCTTCGCCAACTCGCGCCACGTCCTGCAGCCTGAGGAGGCGGCCGTGGGGTTCTACGGCAACTGCTTCTACCCTGCCACGGTGGAAGCCATGGCCGGTGAGCTGGAGGTCGCCGACGTGACGACCGTGGTGGGCATGGTCATGGACGCCAAGGCGCGGCTGCACGAGGAGGTCGCGCGGTGGGCGGCCGGGGAGCTCGTCGCCGGCGAGGAGGACCCGTATGATTTGTGGTGGAGGGATGAGCCGCTGTTCGTGTCGGACTGGAGGCAGTTGGGGTTCATGGAAGCGGACTATGGGTGGGCACGCCGTCGCACGTCGCGCCGCTGGCGGCCATCCCGTTCATGCCCGTCGCGCTCGTCGTCGCGCCGCCGACGCCGAGGACGGGCGTCCGGCTCATGACGCAGTGCGTCGAGGAGCAGCACATGGCGGCGTTTAGGGAGGAGATGAAGGCGGCCCAGGAATGATTCTGCACTCTACCGTGTAGTATCGTCAATTGGTTGCTTGGGCGGCCGTCGGCCGGATGGCTGAACCTTACCTTGCGTTCGTTGGAGACGAATATTCAGGTCAAATTCCTACTATACTATGTATACTAGAGAAAGCAAGTCTTGTTCAAAGACATGTTAAATATTTGCATTGTGAAAGAAATAATCTCGAATTGTCGGGAAGGAATTGCTCGTCTGACTTGTCGTTTACTCAGCTGTCATCATGCATGCGTCTAGTTAAATGTTGCCCTCCATGTAGTGGTTTGGGGACAATGTTTTAATGAGGTTATACTGATATAGTTGATTATCATCCTGACCCTATCCAAACTTTAGGATAGTCAACTATAAACCCATCCCAATCCATATTCTTCATTAATTAATCCCCCCTGCATGTTCTGGTGCACGGTGCACCGCATGACAACATAATCCACCCTGCCTGGCTTCTCGTGCACCTACATGCCAACAGTAAGAAAGTTGGCTGACGGAGGAGCGCGCATAGGAGCGACTTCACGTCCAGCGCAGTGATAGCTCGCAGCCGACTGCTTCTCCGCCAAATCAACCGGCCAACCGTAATCGTATCCTCATTCACAAAATTCAATCAACGGTCACGACCCATGGTCACCAGCGACCCACCACCGGGACGTGAGCACGTGGACAGGGCGTTGCCGCCAAACGAAGCAGGCGAACAGCACACCAGAATTGCTCTTCACGAGGAAGACGACGAAGGGGAAGGAACCCCCCCACCCAAAAAAAAAAGAAACTCGAGTTCCCTATTTCCTCTCGAGTTTGACTCTCACAATCGTCCATGGTTCTCTGCCTTCATCGCTTACACACATATCAGCGAAGAGCTGGATAACACTTAAGCATGAGATTAATAATAGCTCTGGCAAGTGGCAAGAGCTTGTCATCCTTGTCGCCGAGCCACAATGCTAAATCTTGCAGCAATGAGGGGTTATGTGTCACAAATCAAAGCTAGGGAGGTGATCAATTCCATGTGCACTGAGGAGGACGAGGAGGACAGCGACAATGAATGAAAGGCGAAAATATTTACATAGTTACAAGGCTGCAGGCCCAAAGGAAAAAGATGAGCTTAGTTAAAACAGACTACTCAACCACAAATTATTTTTTTCACTGATCTGCGGTCTAGCTCTAAGAGTGACTGCTTTCATATTTTCCACAAAAAAATCTTCTCCAGGCAGCAAAAGATAAAGAACCCCCATAAAAAATTATACTATTACGATGTTTCCATATAGACCACATAGCGATAATAACCACTTCTCTGAAGATGACTGAATTGAATCCTTCACGAGCTCGAAGAAACATAATCTGAAAATCCACCGAAGAATCCCACTAAATGTTAAGATAATGCTTGACTGAAAGGGCAATCAAAGAATAAAGGCCAAATATCTTCTTCCACGTGCTCCACACAGAGGACACAATTATACGAGTCCAAATGCATATTTCTTCTCTTCAGCATTCCCCTGGTGTTCAATCGATCTCTTAGAATCAGCTGGCTATGTTGTTGGCTTTCTATGACATGGCACTTCCATTTAGTCAGCTGCAGGATAAATCATTAGCCTTGCTCTTAGATGAGCCTCTTCAGTGTCAAGGTGTTTTGTTTTAGCCAACTAGTAATAGTTGGCTATTGTTATAATCTATTCATAATTGTCACTATCGAAGACGCGAAGTTTGCCGTGTGCCTTACTGTTTGCCGAGTGTAAATCATAGGGCACTCGGCTAAGTGACCATTCTGTCATTTTTTCAGATCACTTTGTCGAGTGCCTTGCTGTTTGCCGAGAGGCAACAGGGTGACACTCGGTAGAGTGACCTATAAAAAAATTCCCCTGGAAGTCTGTTTGCTGGCACTAGGCAAAGTTGACAGACGCTTAGCCGAGTGTCTGTTGTCGAACACTCGGCAAACATGTCGTCTCCGCCATGCCTCCATCCCCTGCACTTTATTATGCTGAGTGTCTCGTGGCACTCAGCAACGGCTTTGCCGTGTGCCTGCTGATAAACACTCGGCCAAGACTGCTTTGTCGGCACCAATCTTTGCCGAGTGTATGCAAGGTTTTGCCAAGTGTTTTTGGCGCTCGGCAAAATACTGGATTTCTGTTATATGTATTTTGGTTCCACTACAGATTATAATTTATTCTTGCTGCACAGATTTTGTTGATGTGCATAAAAGAGAAAGAATTATGTCTAGAGTTCAAGCCTTCGAGGTTCACTGATCTAGTGGTCAGTATATACTTTGATAACTTGATATTACAGAAGTAAATGTTAATTTTCCATATAAAGATGCAGAAAACTAAGCATTCCTGTAATTCTTTTCCAAATAGGTTCATATTATTGTAAATTATATGTGCCTATTAGGACTGAATATTTGTAATTATGGTTAAAATATGTTGTCTCTAGTGTACCCACTTCCAATTGCATATTTGTAATTATGGTTAAAATATGTTGTCTCTAGTATACCCAACTATGATTCATTCACAAATTCAGCCGCGCGCAGGGCACGCCCAAAAATCACTAGTCTCAGCATGATGTTAGCTCGGTAGGGGGGAAAAAAGGAATATCCCATATCTGGTCCACTTGACCCACCCAAGCGGCGTCCAAGACATTGGTTACGGCCCAGGTAATATAACCCAGCAAAGAGGGAAGCATCTTCTGGGCCCAACTTGGCGACATTAGCCTCTCGCCTTTCTATTTATTGTGCTCGGTGAAGTAGAACCAACAACAACCAACACGGGGATCGATGTCGCATAGTATTACTTGCACTGAAGGGAGTACACGCATAGGTCAGTTGGTCTGTTGGTAGCACACGGAGAGGGAGAGCTTTAACTTGTGCTGCTTCCCGGTCTGTAGCATATCCGGTGGTCATTATAGCTGCTGCTTGGTTATTTTTGGTTATATTAGTTCCAGCCTTCCATAGTGAAGCAGATTCGGTTCAGAAAATGCAGAATTCTGAACTGTAAGCCGCTCCATTATTGTTCTTTTATAGAAAAATCGCGAGTGCTTATTTCATTTCACCATGTCTGCTAGCTAAACTACAGTTGAGTTGGCTATCAGTTTTCACTGAATCACACAATTTCGAACCAAATACAACTGAACTAACGCTACTCATAAAAAAGCAGTGCTGTGCGTTGAAAGTTGAAACGATCCGCCAGTATGGTAGTTGCTATAACTGGTGTGCGTTGAAAGTCATCCGACAGTAAACTTGATTAACTGGTTTAGTAGGGTGGAGGAGGGGTGCACGCGAAATCAACAACCAAGTACTAGCTGAAGGGGAAACTCATGGCAGGCCGCCGGAGATTGACGTGATATATATGTAGTATTAACTTAAACACACAACTTTGAACCGATGCAAATATATCTGAACTAACGCTACTGATAAAAAAGCAGTGTTGTGCGTTGAAAGTTGAAACGATTTTAAATGCATATGGTATGTGTTAATTATCATCCGACAGTAAACTTGATTAAATGGTTTAGTAGGGTGGAGGAGCTGGGGTGCACGTGAAATCAACGACCAATTAACAACTAGCTGAAGGGGAAAACTCATAGGCAACATATCAGGTGCAAACCAACCCTTTCATGCAAACTATGCAAACTTCAATCTGGGCCACACGATATTGATCCAAGGGTGCGCTCATGTGAGGTGGGAGGGTGATTTACAAGGTGGGAGGGGTAATTTGCAAAGGGTGATTAGAGACACTTTTGCAAATCACCCCTCCCACCTCACCGGAGTGTACCCTTAGATCAACATCGTGTGGTTTAGATTTAAGTTTGCATAGTTTGCACGGATAGATTAGTTTGCACATGATACGTTGCCAAACTCATATGGCATAATATATGGCAAAACTAACGGCACCTACGTTACTACATAGCTGGTGTATAGTGTATAGTGTCCTCGACTCGGCATTGGTGCTCGTATTTTTCTGAATTTATTTTAGGATTTAATCGGTGTTATTCTTTCAGTGGTCGTCGACGTGCCCGTCGATAGCGAGGCGTCTGTGGTGACTTCGTCAATTTCGAGAATTTACCGGCCCAGTCTTTTGGAGGTGCTCGTAGGGGTAGGGTTGAGTGCGTATGTTTGTAGAGGCAAGTGTGCGTGCGTATATGTGAGCGTTTGCGTCTGTATTGTGTGATTGGAAAAAAAAATTGCCCGAAATCAAACCTACTGGCTGCGCCCAACGAGCGAAAGAAAATCAAATGAACTCGTTAACACAAGACGCATGCAAGTGTGTGCAACCTCCATCGCTGTTGCTTCTTTCCATTTTCAAAGTCCGTCACTTTCTCCATCGTACACAATAGTAGCGTGTGATGAGATATAATATACGCATTGCGTGATTATTGTGTATACGTCTGCCACTCTGTCCGTTCCAGTTTCTGAACTGGCGTAGTACCAGTGTAGCAATACAAATACTGGCACACGATCCGCCACGCCCCCATTGCCACCAAAAAAAAAAAGAAAAGAAAAAAAAAACAAGACTACTATTGCTGGGCAGCTGCAGCCCGTATATATACATATATACAGTAGTATATGCATGCATGCATGTGCAATAGCTACCTTCCGGATAAACTGTTTGCACATTATAATATAACGCGATCCGATCCCCGCGACGGATATGGATGGATCTACACTTCAAATTATTGGTTTCTCGATCGTAGGAGATTCCTTAACCCACCAGAACACATTATACAGATCAGACAATCATCATATATCTCGATCCTACATACCCCGGCATTATCCACCAGCTAGCTAGTGAGCTAGAGAGATCATGCATGCATGCATTATCAGCAGGGAGTGCCACTTATGTTAAGGGGGGAAGGGAGGCAGCTGTCCACGTCAGTCGTCAATCAGTCTAGCTGGGACCGGCCGGATGAACAAAGAAGGGTTTGTAGCTAACGGCATGCATGTGATGGTAGAGAAAGGAAGGCTATTGCACAATGCATTATTGATCAAGCTACATGCATGCATGGCTGGAGTATGTAGTCACCAACCAGTCCATCCATGGATCGGATCCCTCTCGCGTTATTATATTCTAGCCCTTGCAAACAGCGCCGAACCACGCGACGCTAGAGCTCTACTTTTGGTCGAGGAACGAAAGCGATCGATGCCCGGCCGTCTTGCAGAGCGGGATCGGAAATGAGAACGAGGGGTGTATGTATGCACGGCCAAACATGTGTGTCGTGGATAGCCGTGGTCATCGCAAGGGCGACGCTGCACGAGCGCGTGTCTCACGTGGCCCCCGCCGATCATCGTTGCCATGGCAGCAATGATTCCCCGCTAGACTTTATTGAAGGTAGAAGCGCCATGGTTTGCATTGCATCATGAATTTCATGACGCGTGCCACCTCGTCGCCTCCGATAGAGACCATACTACAAATCCAGCCGAAGAGAGAGCAACGAACGGTGGTGGATAACGAACGGCCGCCTGTTCGGTGGGCCCTTCTCGGCTGCGTGTGGGGTCCGTAGCCAGCGTGCCACACATGCATGCACATGGGAAACGGGCTTCCCGCTATAGAGTGTAGACAGACAGATATGGTGGTTCGTTGTCTTGTTGATGTGGATGTGTCACGCGAAAAACTCACCTTTCACACACACCACGCTCACAAGGTCACAAACAAAGGCCAACCACAGTCCACACAACCCATGTAGATGTCCCCACGAACGCGTGCATATGCCCAGCTACCTGCAATCCAACGGCACCATCTTCCATTCCACGCATGTGCAGGCCGTCACGGAGTACGCGCGTTTGAAGCCCGGAGACGTGCAACGTGTCTCCGGTTTCAGTGGCACGTACGTTACACGATAAAACGAATATATATCTACTATATATGCATTGCTCGTTAAGCAAACACACTGTGATCTCAAAAAAAATTAAGCAAACACACGAGTCCTCCGATTATTCCCCCGTGTCTGTGTGCGAGTGCACGTGGTACGGTCGGTCGCTACAAGCAGGGACACAGTAGCTTCACATTCCAAGTCACCAGTCAGTACACGTTAAAGGTTGGATAGATGTCGAAGACACACTTGGCAGACTTGTATCCTACGACCGGACCACATCAATGTACGCAACCTCTCACGGTCGCCGCCTCTCTCTCCTCGAAGCTAGGTCAAAGAAACAATAGTCAGCCACATCCATGCATGCACAACATAGCAGCAGCGGTTTGGACGAGTTATCGGTCCATGCTCAGCTGCTCAATATGCATGATCTGTCCAGCATGTTATTCCACACTTGTCCATCGCCTATGCTCTTTATCTCTCTCTCCTTTCTGTGACGATTTCAACTCCTGAAACGTGACCTACAAATGCTCATATAGCGTGATGTACGCGCTAACGGAGATGGAGGACGACCGCTAGCTTGACCCGCGAAAACCGGTGCGCATGCATGGCGTGTCCGTTAGAATTCAGACCAAGATCGATCACTAGTAAATATGATTTTTTTTTTGCGTGGCTAGGTAAATATGATTGTTAATTTGCTTGAACATCAGCACTAAACTATCAGCTGGCGTGTCCACTTAATTATATTCTCCCTTCCTGGTTTCTACTGGCTTTCTTCTCGCAGGTTTGGCACGTATACGACGATATGCATATATGATAATATAAGTTACTGCACAGATGATGATGAGCCGCCGGCCGTCAACCAGTCAGAGTACACGTTTTGCTCTCAACGATTTTCACGTGGAGATCCTTTCTGCATGCAAAGTGATGTGTGTGAGGAAAGTGCATGTGAACAACTCATCGAACATCTACATCCCATATTTGTATAGCTTCTTTACATGTTGCGGCCTGATGTAGTTTACCTACCTGCAGGTTGCCACGTGACATGCATGCATGCATATCGGAAGTCTTCGCACGTAGAGAGGAAAAAGGCCGTATCGGAGATCTTCCGTTGGGAAAAAGAAGCATATATACGGAGTGCATATAAGACAGCCTTGGGCAGTCGTGTTTGATTGGATCACTCACCCAACTCTGTCCGGCCATTTGCTAGCGGCCACCATTACACGAAACTACGCGTTGTGTTTGACGCATCCAGGTTAGACAGGTAACACACATATTATAGGATAGGACAATAATGTGGTAAAAGCTACCGATTGATAGATGCAAGCCACCGAAGAATATGTCCCGGCCGGATCGGAGCATAGATTTGTCTTGCTGCGTGGCATATATACCAGCAAATGCATGCATGTGTGCATGTGAATCGTGTGGGCAACACTGTACAAGCGAATGAACGTCCTACCTAACACAATACTAGTACTAGTTTCTCATTACAGTGTACCATATATGGATTCACTATGCACCGCTTTCAGTTGAAATCCAGCTAAGATATGATGGAGTATGCTCATCAATATAATTATATATTTGTGGACTAACCCTTTTCTACCTGCAAAAAATAGGATAAGGAGAGCAACGCCTCCTGATCTGAAATAATTAATGTAAAAGTCCTGCTCCTGCGTTCAGACTTCTTCAGAGTATTGAGTTGGTATGAGACGTCACCTTCTGCGTGTATCTACTACAATGTTTAAATCGAATTAATTATAGACGTTGAAAGGACTTTTCATGATGATTCCAATAGAATAACCTAATTTTGCTTTTGGCTGGTACTGATATCATAAGATGACTTATTTGATTTACTATTGGTAGCACTAAACTGGTATTAGATGTGAGCTTCTAATATACATTCGCGCGCCCTGTGGCCCTATTCATTTAATTTTCCTAGCAATGATAGACTGCAATTTTATTTTCCTACCAATAGTAGACCACAATTTCCATTTTGTTTGTGCTATCTACTTGGTATATAGTACTCCTATATCTTTTTTGTTTGCTTGGAGTATATATGAACGCGTTGGACCAGATCTATAATTAACTATCAGTTGTACGGACGGAAGCTATGTTCACTTGTTTGCTTTCTTTGTGGGAACCTTGATTTTTTTTTTTCTCAACATACTGAACTGTTTTAACCAATAATTGTACTCTGTTCGTTCAAGATTTCAAGATATATGTTTTAGGAACTCCATGCTTCGGAGAAGTCAGTCACCTCTTATTGGTGCATGTACAGATAGCCACATGCACAATGCAAAGGAGAAGTGGGGTTGCAATATACATTTTTTTTTATATATATATAGGCGCACTATATATGTAGAGGCAACGACAGGGCCGGCGAGGTTGACATTTGAAACTAACTGCTAATTGTGAGTCTTTAACTTCAACTCGTATGTAATTACCAAACATTATATACTGCAATGAACGGTATTAAATTAAAATTGGTTCCATTCCACCTAACGCATGCATTTGTCATGAACGCATCTGTGGAGTAATCCAGCGTCTACGGATTGGAATCGGAGAAACAAGGGATCGATAGCAAACACTTTGACCTGAACAAATTCTTGTTTGATTGCTCATCATTAAAGTAACCGATCAAGGCGTTTCGTATGGAATGGGCAGCAAGCATGGCCTAAAGAATCATCCCATCGACAACTCATGTACGTGATGAATCTTCCGGTCAACGCATGGAACGGTCTTCTCTGAACACGCAACGACATGATGAGGCTCTTACGTGGCCGCTAGTTTATTATGTAATTTCCGGGCGATGAGGTTGTCAGATTCCTTAACTATGATTTGCGTGACAAGGCACGTGCATAGTTTACTAGGCACGCCCGGGAGGAGGGGCCCGGACCCTGTGTGTTTTATAAGATCACCGCGGCGGCCGACCTACAACGAAGTGACCACGCCTGTGACCTCATGCTAGATGGGATCATGCATGCCATCGTGATGGGACACTGTCCAATTCTTTTTGCGGGTAGCTAGGGAGTATCCAATTCAGCACAAGGAACCCGAAAAAAAAATAAGTATTTGTCGCTAAACATTTGCCGAGTGCTGACGCGGTGCACGTTGCATGGTCAAACAAGAGAATGAGCATTACGTTCGGCAGGAGATATGGAAAGAATGATGTGCATACGTATAATGGTAAAAAGGATCGGATTCGGAGCCATACAGTGACTGATGAACGCAGAGGCACATACCGCCCGCCGCCCCAAAGAAAAAAAAAAGTAGGCAGAGGATTGGCCAAAGCATGGATCACCACTTCACCAGTGATCGAAACGATGGCCAATCGCCCTGAGAATCCACACACAGGAGCATGCATGCAGATACCGCCATGCATGAGCAGAACGAGACATGCGATCTTTTGTTTGTCTCTACGTGGTTGCTTGATCGGATTCTTTCTCCAGACCTTTCCGCCGCCTGCGTGCGTACGCGCGCAGCAGATAAACGGTTTATCTGGCCGATATGCGTTTGCGTGCCAAGGGATGGAGCCGGACGTTCGGAAAATACCACTCCTACTAGCACACCAGTATTCTACGATTTCCTGTGGACTGGCCCGGCGCGCGGCGTCTCCATCCAATCTTCCTGTCGATGCCGTGCAGTCAGTCCAAGCAGAGATCTTTTCCACGTCGCCAAGGGACAGGCCAGCACCGTGCACCAGCTTCCACACGAGAAGACCACGACGCGCGCGCCACCTGTGTGTCTGTGTGCCGGGCCCGCCTCGTCCACCCGGCCGAGAGCCTGTTTGTTGGACGCGCACGCGGCTGGCCGGCGACGAGACAACCCGCGCCGTACGTCTCGCGTCGTGTTGCATGCCGCCGCCTGGCGCGCGCGGGATCCATCAGACCATCACACGGTCGCACTGCACCCGCGCGCCTTCCTTTCCTTCCGATATCCGGCACCAAACACGCGCATGGCCCCGCGCACGCGGCCGGGTGCAGCCACGCACGTGTCGCTCGCGGTCGTTGGTCCGGGGACCCGCGAGGATCTCCGGTGTGCCCCACACCACAGCTTTGGATATTAATATCTGTGGCTGCCTGCCAGTAGATCTCGCCGCGCAGGTTGTGGAGAAGGAGCCGGTGGCCACACAATCAGCGATGGAGAGTTCGAATTACCGGTGCGAGTGGTTGGTCGCGGTCGCCACGTCGACCGGTCGCCGTCGCGGAGCTGGACCGGGAGCGATCTGTCCCTGTTTGTTGCTCAGGGGCAGGGGAACGAATGATGCCCGGTCCAGTCCAGCCCAGCCTAGGGGTGTTTAGTTGGTGGAGATTTACTGTAGCAGATATGTACTGTAGCAATGAACAGTGAGGAAATGATGAGACAGATGTGATGGGAGGAATAGTGAATCTCTATGATCCAAACAAGCCCCTAGCCGATGTCACAAAATGTATGATTGCTGTGCACCCGAAGCATCACTCATCAGGCGCGAGCGGCCGCTGCCTGCCTGACTCCTGAGCGAGACGGAGAGAGGAGAGGAGAGGTGGCTTCTGGGGGCGGTCGGGCCCGGGGTAGGGAGAAGGCCGCCGCGGACCGCCACGACGTCCGCCCGCCCGCCCGCCGGCCCATGATTGGCGAGCGACGGCCTTGTGGTTAGCGGCAGCAGGCAATCAGCAGCAAGCCGTGAGCGGCGCCGCTACATGCCAGCAGGCAACGTCCTGACGACTAATCAATCGTTCCCAGTCGTCCTCGTGGGTGTGTAGTGTGTACGTACTGTGCCCATTTGGATTTGGATGGTATGGCACGCCATGCATATCCCAGCTGGACAAACAAGACAACCACCACCCCCCGTTCATCCGGTCCCGGTCCGGGGCGGGGCCCACCCCGAGCGGCGGCGTGCGCGGCGGCCTCCCCGCTGTCCGGCGTGCTGCCGCGGCGACCGATCGGGCCGGCGACGAGCCGGGGGACGTGGCCGTGGCCGCGACAGGCCGACAGCCGACGCGAGCCCTGGCCCTCTCGTCGCCCAATCAATCAACAAAATCGTTCGAGTAAACGGGCGCGACGTCTGCGTACGTAGTACGCGTGTTAGGACTGTAGGCTCGTCCTCTGGGAATGGTCGCGGCCACCACCAGCTTGTTCGCGGTGACGGAGCGAGAGCGAGAGCGAGCGCGATCGATCAATCGATTAGGGGCGGGGCCGCTGACTGTCACGGGTAGTAGCTACACCTAATAATCCTCCGATCCAAATCCGAGCGGCCGTCAGATTCATTGGATTAATTACCGAGTTATTACAAGTTTAACTTTCTTTTTTTAAAAAAAAAAGAAAAGTAAAACAGTGAGCATTTTAATACTACATTTATAGTCTGAAAACGAACTGGTGCATAGTTAATTCGGTGTGTGTGTGTGTGTGTGTGTGTGTGTGCGTGTGTGTGTGCGTGTGTGTGCGTGTGTGTGTGTGTGTTTTCATATGCTGTGAATCAAGAGCACCACTCTGCATCTGCATAAATATATATAATATATGTAAGGTTTTGGCCGGCTTCAATGTCTTTTCGCTATTTAATTTGAACCTCACTTACCGAACCAATGACAGAATCTCACCAATGTAACACCAGCATAACTCAATGCACACTGTATTATCGCAATCACGTGGAACGCACGCCGCCACATATAACTAATAGCATGGTGGACAACTTTGATTATGTTGGGGTCTCCAAAACTGATGCCAATTGGATTTTAAAACGGGGCAAGCTGGAAGTTTGCATTGTCCACCTTCTTTTATTTATGTGTCTTACTCCTTCCACTTCAAAAATGTAAGATGACTTTCATGTGCTACATTAAAATTTTCTAACACTAAATTTTATTTGCAAAATACATAAAAATTCTATAACAAGCCATTGGAAAATATAACTCATCTCTTATGTCCATGGGAAATTAACGCATCCCCTCAATGTCATGTTTTTAATTTCCATCCTAAAATGATGGCATTGAGGGGTGGACAATGTTTCCAATGGCACATAGGAGGTGAGTTATATTTCCCAATGACATATAGGGAATTTGCTCCATAAAAACGCCAATATGCACCACAAATATAGCATCCGTTTGGGTGAAATAAACACACAATGATGAACTATGATACTAGTAGGGGAATGCAACACATGCATCAAAAAAAAAAAGAAGGGACTTTTCAAGGTCTACATTATTCTTTTATTTATATTTTCACAAAGAAATCTGGCCCCTTTTGTGTCACATCTCTATTTTTTAGATTAAGGAAATAAACCTGGTCTCAACAATCAGTATTGTCGCACCTCTATTATTTTGGTTTAAAAGGTCTCTGCTTAACTGTAGTACACTAGTTTGCGTTATTTATCCCCAAAAGTGCTGCTACATTTGTATGAAGGGATTACTCGACATCAATTTCACGCCTCATGCTCTAGTTTTTAAATTGATCAAGGAAAGTCAGTATGTAGCTAACTGTTTACATGGACTTGGTCACTAAACCTCATAAACTGCAACAAATAAAATCATTTACTGATGGCGAGCGTCCATGCGTACAGATGCGAACAAGCCTAGGCCCATGCAATCATATATTCATATGGCTTGTGATTACAGAAGAAAGCAAAGGAAAATGACGCGAAACGAATTCTGACCCAAACCCGAGCAATAAAACAGATCGAATGCACTTCTGAACTTGCAGACCCGGCTATCGATCACATCGATTTGTTTGATTTTTTTTCAAAACCTCTGGCGATTGTGGCCAAAAATGTCCTGTGCGTCAGAATTAGCATACAAATATCTGGCGCGAGGATCTTGACGTACAGACGTACAGTAGCCACGAGGCCTCTTCAATATATCCGGGTTGCCGGTGGGCCCCGCAGATCGTGGAGACGGAATACGAATCTCCAATCCAATTTAAAAACGAATGAGCAAGGACACACACAATCGCCGTACACAACTTCTCAATCCGCTTACACCACAAAATAATTGGAAGCTTCGGCACTGAGCAACAAGATCAGTATAAGCAATGATGTTGCATATATGTAGCACCAACAAACACGACACCGGCCCATTCGCAACCACTTGGCGTCTACCGCTTGCTTGTTACCGCTGTACGCTCGATGCCCTGAAACATACAGTATGCGAGAGCGAGACCGATTGATTCATGGCAGATTATATTCGCGTGGTCTGATCCCATGGCATCGTGATTTCGCGTTTCCTACCTCAGAAATGGAATAGAGGACAAATGTTTCTCCAATGTCACATCCGTGATATTGTTGGCATTGGCTTCGGTCCACTCACTATTTATTCCTGGTCCTTCGTCACCTCCTCGACGGGCCGTCACTGATGTCCACATTAATTGAGATATCTAAGGCGGACGGTGCACCAGCAGCCAGAACCGGACAAATGGGATAAAAAGGCGTGAGACATGAGCGCGTTTGTGTCAATTTCTAAAAGATTTTGTGGAGTGGAACCAAACCGACAGAGCAACACGTACACATTAGCTTATTAACAATTTAACATACTTCTACGGTCCTACTGTATTAAGCTTTCAGCATGTCTGCATGTACCGGTTACACATGTGTGTAGCCAAAAAACTGAAGAAGAAAAAAAAAACTGATACAGATCTGACGCGAGTATGCGAAAATACAGGCCACATTTTAGTTTTCTCAAGAGGACGGTATGCAAGTACTCGCCAGACTTTTTTTTTTTGCGTGTGTGTGTGCGCGCGTGTTATTAGTCGCCCGCGCTGCACGGTTCACCACTTCACCACATAACAGGCACGTATGACGTATGCGATGCAGGCGCACGGCTGCACAGCGTCGCCAATGGCCAGGACGACGGCCACGGCCGGGCCTGCCTTGCATTGCCCAGTACCGTCCGTCCGACGTGTCCGGTTGCCACGTCCTTTCCACGTCGCAGCAGCTTAATTTGCGTCCAGGGGCAGCAAAGCCTCCCGCGTGTGGGGCTCACCCCCATCAACTAATCAAACGCGGATTAGGCCAAATTAAGCCCAAAAGCTATCAGCGGCTCGTTGCTGCTCACTTAATTGTTTTTTAAACCCCCGTCCGTGTCCGTCCGCTGATGTTGGCACGTACGGTCTGGTGATCGGATGGATGGATCGAGGAAGCGAGACGGCAACTCTCCCGGGCCAGTCCAAACTCCAATCCAATCAAATCCGCCCTTTTCCAGAAGCAAACACATGCATGCCCGATTGGCCATTGAGGCATTGACCCACCTTATCTTCCGCTAATCAGACGCGGGACACCGACTGTTAACACTTGTAATTTGTAAAGCAACCGGACGGCATCTCCGGCTTTACATGTTTGTTTTTTTTGGGAGAAAATTTACAAGTGTTGTTGGCCCTGCACTGTACTGTACACGCGGGCAGCGGGCACGCCTTGTTTATCCTAATCGCCCTATTTAAATAGCTTCAAGTCGGTCGCGGTCCAAGGCTAGCTGCTGATCCGCGGCCACACGATTTCTTCTCACCACGCACGGTTTCCCCGAAATGCCCTCGGGAGTGTTGACTAGCCGGGGGTGTTTACGGTAGGTAGTTTAGTTTGCGCGGGCGGAATGCCCAGCTCCCGTTGCGCCCGAGCTGCGAGGAATCTTTTGGGTCCAGATAGATGTTCCCCGCAGAGGGCCCCTGCCGCCCACGTCGGCGCCCCGTTGGGGCCTGGACGGTTTGCAGTTCGCTCCTCACCCGGTGACGTGATCTCTCAAGCCTTCCGTTTCAGGGCATCCAGGGAGACATTGCTATGTCCACCCACATATGTTTCAGCTACTGGCCCAGCTTGTGACAAGAGAAATATAAAGGCATGGATGTTTTAGTTGGAGAAAAAAATTCCATAAAATGTTGAGTACCAATATTTTTTTA
Organism: Digitaria exilis; assembly: GCA_015342445.1. Classification (NCBI taxonomy): domain Eukaryota; kingdom Viridiplantae; phylum Streptophyta; class Magnoliopsida; order Poales; family Poaceae; genus Digitaria; species Digitaria exilis. Next base: position 3,341,164 of record JACEFO010001663.1, read on the forward strand.
ATTAAGGCCCTGTTCAGATTATAAACTAAACACTATTCATTCCAACTTTTCCTTATTCCTCCCACTCAAAGAGCACGCTTCCCAGGGCTTTCTACATTGTTTTTTTTTGTTAAAGCTACAGTGAATATTTGGAAATATGAACACATCCTTAACTAAGTACACATAAGGGATAGACTACAATAAACGACTACAAAAAACATCTAAAAATGACATGTTTCAGTAGATAAATTATTCCATGAGGTTATAAGTATGTATTGAAATAGAGGATATCGACTTTTGGCAAATGGCAATAACACACAACCGTTGATATTTTGGAGAGATGTGGCACCATTTATAGGAAAGACAGTGGATTAGTTTTGGTGTGATGCCATTTATCAGAAATGACATTGAGTTATTTTAATAAATAAAACCCATTGACAAAATTCTAGCTATGAATATGATATAACGAAAACGATGGACGTGGCGATGTTGTGGCAGGGAGGCAACAAAGCCTATGTCGATACTTTAGTCTAGGTTTTGATGGTTCAATTATTTGTTAGAGAGGAAGAGGGTTTACCTCAAGTTAAATTGTTCAAATAAATATTCTTACAAATGGAACCAGAACTACTTAATAACTTTACCAAAAATTCAAATTGAGCTAATGATGTTTGATCAACATATTTCTTTAGGCGATTAAATGAATGGCAATATATTTTCTCTCCGTTGACATGGTACTGATCACGGTTACGCTAAGCATAAGAACGAAGAGCCAGCTAGTTAGGTTTCTTCTGGTCGCAGGTGTCTACCCATGTATCAGGTTCTTGATGTAGCAATAATGTCCATATCTTATCTCAATGAATGTGGTGTGCTTGTTGATAGTGAGATGCTTTTATTGACTTATTGACCTCAAGATTAGTCTGTTGGGGGTGCTCATAAGGTAGAGTGTGCATACCTAAGTTTATAGGGATATGGATGTGCGCATTTTGCTATTGTTTTTCATAAAAAGCAAATAATTATAAAGAGGACTCTTGAAAAAAACAAAATGGAAGGTTCAATTTAGGAATCTAGCCAAGGACTCCAACTATTTCTTTAACCTGAGTGTGTGCTTTTAGTTACTTGAATCACTAAATTTTACCGAGAGCATTGATGAAATTTATTGATGTTATCAGTCATGGCTAAATCGGATCTGGAGCTGGCTCTTGGAAACAATGAAAGATAAGATGCAATTTATTGCTCAGAGCATAGCAAAGGTTAGTTTATTTTGGTGGTGGTGGTGCAAACCACTTGTGGACATAGCAGCATCAAGCCCTCCCGTGGGTTTGATGACATTGTTTAATCCCTGACAGAGTCTTTTGCGTGTGCGTTTACTTGTTGCCCTTCCGGTTACATCTCACGGAACCTCAGCCTCAGGCGACGGGGTGGAAGCAAGCAACCCCCAGCCAGCATCACAAGAGACAAGAGGGAAGGGGGGGGAGAAGAGTAGACGACTGATGGCTAGAAGATGAGCAGGAGCTAGTATAAGTATCCCCTCCCCCTTCCCCCCTCTCTCCCTCCACCTCCCCGCCTCATCCGTCCGTGTTCCTCGCCCAGCTCGCTCCTTCCCCCCCCGGCAGCCGGCCAGCTCTGCTCTAGCGGCGGCGAGGAGATTTGTCGGAGGCGGCGGCGGCGTGCAGTGCGACTCCGCGCGCGGATCGAGGAGTCGTACGTGCTCGAGCTTCAGCTGCTGCGTTTGTGAATGGTGAAGGGGGAGGCGGAGGCGGAGTGCACGCGGGCGTCGCTGCTGGGGAGGTATGAGATCGGGCGCACCCTCGGGGAGGGCAACTTCGGCAAGGTGAAGTACGCGCGCCACATCGCCACCGGCGGCCACTACGCCATCAAGATCCTCGACCGCAGCAAGATCCTCTCGCTCCGCATCGACGACCAGGTGGGCATGAGCATCTAATAGATTCCTCTCTCCCCATTTCATTCCTGGCTGGGCGATGCTGCTCGTCGTGGTTGCTCTGGTCGGCGAGCTAGCCGAGAACCGGTTTAATTTCTTACGCTGATTATCTATCTAATCGACAAGCAGATAAGGAGGGAGATCGGGACATTGAAGCTGCTCAAGCACCCGAATGTCGTCCGCTTGCACGAGGTGCGTCGCGTGTCCAACCCAAACTTCAATCTGATCCCTTTCTCATTTCTTGAACAATTTCTTGCTGGATGCCTCTATTCTCCTCTTTCCGGGGGCCAAATTTTGTCTGGATTCTCGGCATCGCGTGGGGTTTTTATTTTTTTGCGGCCTTGGCGCTAGAAACCCACGAACCTCCTGTAGTACTCCATAAGAGATTTGATTAGCCGCCCATCGAGTTGCACTAACTTGCAAGTAACGGAACGCTTGGCTTTTTCTTGGAACCACGATAAGGATTAGCGGCCGTTTCGCTTGCGCGGATGGAGTTTTCAGCGATAAAACAAAACGTTTCTCCCCTGCTCTATCTATCGTTCTCGTTCCTTGCTTCTCAATGCTGTTCACGGGGAAAAACCGCGAATTGGGGGCTTTTTGCCGCAGCATCGGCGAAGTTTTCGCTGCCGGTTCTCGCGCGCACGCGAGGCATCATCACCGCAGCACCGCACGGCATCTCGCCGGAGTTTACTCTGGCAGCTGCCCGTTTTGGTTCCACGAGCCGTCCTAGACGCGATCTATGCACCAAGGCACAGCGAGTCTAAAAAAAAAAACCGAGTCTCGCTCGCCTCTCGCGCCAAAATTCGTTGGACGGTTCGAGTACCACAGAACCGGATCAGGTTCACGGGGAAACATAGGTCTCACGGTCACGGGATCCTTGAAAACTCAGAAAGATTTGCAGGAAGTGAGGAAGATGATGTGATTTGCTCATCAGATCTCTGCTAAAAAGATCTTTTTTTTGTAACATTATTAATAACTGTGAAAAAGATTCTATGAAGTGAAAATACTCTTGTGAAACCGTGCATTTCATCCGACACCTTTTATGTTAGCGGTTAGCCTCAAGCTGCTGTTCCGAATCCATACCACGTTGAGTTGAAAGCGTCAGATACGTCTCTACTGAACCCAGCCGACGGCGGTTTCTGTGCCCCCGCAGTAGACGGACGGGCCGGACCCACCTGGCGGTACGCATATCCTATGCCTCTTGGGCTACCCGTCGGGCCATGTGGTGGGCCCATCGTCTGCCCCCACGGCCGTGCTGGAACCGGGCCCCGCCGCGTCGGTCTCACACCGTCCCGGTACATCTGGCCAGGACGCCAGGTACGCGTCTGCGTGTACCCCTCTCGTGAGCCCGGTGCACCAAGTCGCCCGCACCGCGTGGGACCGTCCGAGAGACACTTGTCACGCGGGCCCCGCACACGTGTTCCACGGCACCCCCCCCCCCCCCCCCCAGCTCCGTCCGTTCCTCTAGCGCGAATTCTGCGTGCCACCCTGTGCTCGGCCCCTCCTAAATCTCCTATGTTCCGGAGCTACCGAGCTACTGTCTCTCTCCCAGCATGGTTGAACAGTATGGCGACAGACTTGGAGGAGCAAGAGGCTCACCGGCTTCCACACCTAACGAGCCCCTTTTCATCTTCCTCCTCGCCCTCTAGTCGCCGAAACCACTGACATCGAGTACGCCTAGTACCAGTAAAGAAGACCGGAGATTCAGGCTAATAATTGCCATGAATCGAATCAGGACTAAATTGGGGAAAAGAAAGATGCAGGGAAAGTTCAATCCTTGATTTTCCATTCCAAAAAACTTGTCTGCACAGCACTCGGTTGTTGTTTTCATTAGTTATTAGCGACAGATATCCGGTCCTGCAGAGCCATTCAGGCTATAAATGCTCAAGATATCAGAATCCAGTCTACTGGGGTTACAAGAACAATAATTCTGTGATATATGTTGGACTTGGAAGGGACAGAAAGGGATCGTGAATATGTGATTGATGTTGGGAATGAACCGTTTTCTGCAGGTTGCTGCTAGCAAAGCGAAGATTTACATGGTGCTTGAGTTCGTAAATGGAGGCGAGCTTTTTGACAAGATTGTAAGCCACCAAAACCGCATCTCAAGTGCTGTTTTCTTTTGGTGCAAAACCAGTGCCACATGTATCTAATTCTCTGTTCTCCTGCTGCTGCAACTATGAAAGGCTATAAAGAAAAAACTTTCTGAACATGAGGGAAGGAAGCTTTTCCAGCAGCTAATTGACGGCGTGAGCTATTGCCATGAAAAAGGTGTCTACCACAGAGACCTTAAGGTATTCATAATAGTTAATCGGTAAACGCCAGAATGGTTTATCAACTGCTTCTCTTGCTTACCGCAAAAAAAAAAAAGAAAAAGAAAAACTGCTTCTCTTGCATCATATACGTATCAGCATGGAACTCAAGCAGGGTTTGATTCTTCTGTGACAGCTCTTTTCTTCTTTATTCTGCTATTACAGCCAGAGAACGTTCTTGTTGATCGGAAGGGCAACATCAAGATCTCTGACTTCGGCCTTAGCGCTCTACCTCAACATCTCGGGGTACGATGATATGATCTGATCAGCTTTACTCTCGTATATTACACAGTTATGCATCTCTGTGCATAATTCACTGAATGACGTGCGCTTCACAACTTTCAGAGTGATGGACTTCTGCACACAACATGTGGCAGCCCCAATTACATCGCTCCTGAGGTATAAACCCTGAATATAAAGTAGCGTGAAAGAAGCAACCTCATTATTTGTCGTGTAGGTGCTAATTCTGTGACAAATTTATGCAGGTTTTGCAAAATAGAGGTTACGATGGCTCATTGTCAGATATCTGGTCTTGTGGAGTAATCTTGTACGTAATGCTTGTTGGTTACCTTCCCTTCGATGACAGGAATCTTGTTGTTCTTTATCAAAAGGTTGGTATTACTACAATCAGTTATGAATTCTGATCTATGTGAAAGTTCAGACTTCAGAAAATCCTGATGGTGCCAAATTATTCTGTTACTCTAGATTTTCAAGGGAGACTGTCAGATCCCGAGGTGGCTTTCACCTGCCGCACAGGACCTTATTAAGAAGATTCTTGAACCAAATCCGATGAAAAGGATCAACATCACAGGTATCAAAGAGCATGAGTGGTTTCAAAAGGATTACGTTCCTGTCGTCCCATACGATGATGATGAAGATACACTTCCTGGTTCAGTTCTCCCAATCAAAGAGGTATGCTCAGTTAGGAGAGATCTTAGGAATGGGATAAAGTGGTTGTCAATACCTTCTGTTTCATATTCATTAAAGCTGATTTTTTTTATTTCTTTTCCTTGAAGCAAATCGATGAACCAGCACAAGAAAAGCCTACTCATATCAACGCTTTTCAATTGATCGGAATGGCGTCATCCCTTGATCTTTCTGGTTTCTTTGAGGAAGAGGTTTGTATCTCTAGAGTTTCTTTTCATTTATTCCTTTTGTCTCATCCACAACTCAAGACAAAAAATATTTCATATAGTTAAATTAGCACCACAACATTAGTATAGTCTATCACTCATCTCTTGCATCTTGAAATAATTGTTACACCATTCAAGTAGTCCTAACTTTCATCCATGTGTCTCTTTCTAAATCACATATAGTCCACTCAACATTACTCGTATGAGCATGTCAGGATACCTGCACATTCAGAGTTGCATGTTGATAACAAGACAAGAATAATTCACCTGACTTTTATGGATTATGAATTCATTGCAGGATGTGGCTCAAAGAAAGTTTCGGTTCACATCAATGCATCCACCAAAAGATTTATTTGAAAAGATCGAGAATGTCGTGACACAGATGGGATTCGAAGTCCACAGGGGACCAAGAAAGGTAGATGAGCATGCATTTTTCACCATAACATTGTTTTTAGCGAAATGGTAGGATAGCTGGAATGAACTAAATGTTGTTCTGTTTTGCAGCTCAAAGTATTCAAAAATTGCAAAGGTTCCAGATACTCCAGAAAACCCTCATCATTTTTGGTGTGTACTGAGGTAAAATGCCACATGCACCTTCCTTTTGTTCAATGCAGAAAGGAATGCATATCAGTTGAAACTTACAGTACAGTTCTAATCTTCCAGGTGTTTGAGCTAGGACCGTCTTTGTATGTCGTAGAATTAAAGAAATCCCATGGAGACTCTACATTGTATAGACAGGTAACCATGCACACCAATACTTAGTAGTTAGTACTTATCATTATTGTTTGTCAGATAAAGTAGTGCAAGTGTATGTCCATTGCTGCATCTAAAAGTTCATCTCTACTGAAATGTTTGACAGCTGTGTGAGAGGCTCTCAGATGAGCTTGGGGTGTGCAAGACAGAGGAGATTATGAGGACCGAATCGCTGGGTGACTCGGACATGTCGAGCGTAGACGGCGAGGCACTACCTTTGTCTGGTTTCTGATAATTTATTCCCTGTATGGTTTTGGGCACAGGGGATGAGGAACATACTCGTTCCTGGAGCAGTTCTAGATTAGGATCATGTACAAAGCGAGTGGCGCAAATTAGCCATCGGGTTCAATATATATATATAAGAAATGATTTGTTGATAGCCTGCCTCTTCTCTGGATATCCAATCTGACATTCTGACCCATAACTAACTATTGCTAAATCATGTTCATTTAAAAAAATCACTATTGCCAAATCATCGGCAACAGATGCTGACGCAGGAATCTGGTTGATCACGAGACAGGAAGCAGGATCAAGTACTGTTCAAAGTAATAGAAATCAACAATTCAAACTTCGAAGTGATCTAGTAGTAGCTCAAGAAAACAAATGGCTACATTCAAATCAGTGGAACTGAAAGTTGCATAGGTGGACTAAGCAATGGAGGAAACTTCAGACTGATAAAATGCACTCTAATTCATAGTCATTTCAGCCTGTCAGTATAAACATTTAAAACAGATAAAGCAAACTTAAAAATTGCAAACACTAACACTCCAGGAACTGTATGGATATATATATATTGAGATAAACTGTATCATATGGCATCAATTTGAAGATACCATCATCCATTACATTGTTCTAAAAATGTCTAATATATAGCATCATACATGACAACATGGCATCTCAAACCAAGATACACGACACGATACATGTCAGATCAACAAACGATTCAACGAGAACTGATATCAACTACAATTCTGGGGCAGAAGCATGCAGCATATATATAGACCCCATGTATCTGAAATCACTGACCAAGAAGTTTTTGGTAAAGTATATAGTAAGGGAAGACCTCCCTTCAATTCGATGACTTCAAGCTCGATCCTGATCATCATCGTTACATTACATCTCCTCATCGTCATCCTCGAACAGTTGCAGGGTCCTCGGCATCTTTGAGCCGCTGGCGCCGGCCTTTTTGGCCGGGAACAGCTCCAGTGTCCGCAGCGCCGGCGGGGAGATGGTCCTGACAGCCTCGGCAGCAACCATCGCCATCTCCTGGACGCCAAACAGTTTCAGCGTCGTCCGTGGCGGCGAGGCGTTAGCCATAGAGCACCCGGCGGTTGCCATCGTCGTCGCCTCACTCCACGGCCACGGTGGCGTACTCTGGCTGGATTCGGCGCCATCGGCGTGAGCCATTGCCGCCGCCGCCGCCGCCGTGGCGCATCCCCTTCCGATGGCTAATGCGGCCATAGGTGGTGGTGGCATCCCGTACCGATGCACCAGCAGCGTGTCCTCCACAATCGCCTCGCTGATGCCTTCTTCAGACGGCACCAGGTGATCCTTGGGGCGCTGCGGCGGCGTGTCCACGACGATGCTCTTCCCAGTGGTGCCTTCTCCCGGCGGCGGCGCCGGCCGATCCTGCTTGTCGAGGTCGTACGCCACGCTGAGCGCGCGGTATGCCTTCCCCCGCGCCTCGACGGCCACCCGGGCCTTCCGCTCCGCCTCGGCGCGCGCCGCGGCGGCGTCCCGATTCAGAAGCGCCAGCGCCATCCGCGCCCCAAGGAGGATGATCCTCGCGCCGCGCTCATCGAGGGGCTCCCTGCAGGGCGGCGCGTAGGTGAAGAGCCTCCCCTCCTCGGCCGCGAGGCAGGCGGGGCAGACGAAGACGCCGCCTTCGGCGGCGGGGTAGAGGCAGCCCAGGTGCACGATGGCCTCGCGGCAGATGTGGCAGGTGACCGTCGGGGAGGGTGGGCCCATGAGGGGGTCGTCATGGTCGTAGTCGGACGACGGCGAGGTGATGATGAGGAAGCAGCAGCAGCAGTAGAGCGAGCGCTGGGAGAGGAGGATGCAGGAGGTGCAGAGGCGGCAGCGCTCGCCGCGGCGGGGCGCGTGGTGGAGCGGCCAGGTGTTGAGGTCGGAGGCGCAGCCGTCGCCGTCGCAGCCGTGGGGTTCATCTCTGTGTGGCCACAGCCTCGATGAGGTATTCATCGGAGGCGCTGGGCCGGGGGAGAAGAGGAAACGGTGTCAGTGGATTAGGGTTTCCAGAGAAAGGGATGGCCCCCAAAATATTTCACAGATCAGCAACATCTCAGGGCAAAATTAGGGCAAAATCTCCATGGAGCTAGAGAATACCTGCCAGAATACTTTTCCCCTTGTCTTTAGCCATGAAAAATTTCTTGTTAGCAGTGGACCATCACTTGCCGACGATGGAGATCTAGCTATGGCGCCGGCATTGAGCAAAATTTTGAAATTAATGGTCTCCCACAATTTTGTATGGTGTCTAACCGAGAAATAGGTGCGGATGTGGAAGAAGGTGGAACAGAGGTGGCTAGGTTTTCGAAGGTGGAACAACGGCGGCTAGGTTTTCAAAGACGAAATGGTGGTGGCTAGGTTTTCAAAGGTGGAACTGCGGAGGCTAGGCTTTGGAATATCGATTGGTTATTTATTGTAGAGAGAAGTTAGGACACGGAAGGAGAGGGGGCGGGTGGCGGCTAGGGTTTGGGATAAGATTGTCAAAGTAGTCCTCATGCTTGTCGAATATAAAAAAGGATGGTTCTTTAGAAAAATAAAAAAACTTAAATGGTTCGTCCAAGTAATTAGACCGATCATAGTAGAGTATATGCCACAATTTGTTTCTCAAATTTTGAGCCCATGGATATTATGGTGGCAAATCAATGAGTAGGTGTGAATATGGAAGATGGTTAGGGGTTTGAAACATCAATTGGTTATTTATGGTAGGTGTCTCGACCATGAAGAAAGAGGGGGTGGTAGCTAGGGTATGCGATAGGTTGTCAAAATTGTAGTCGTCATGCTTATGGTATAGGAAAAAAGTAGTCCGGGTCATCAAGAAAAATTGAAAATGGGTGACCTGATTTGTTCAACAAAGCAATTGGACGTCGTTGAGGGTGTTAGAACACTGAGAGTGGGGGGGGGGCACTAGAAGGCCCCTTATCTTGAGATTCGATCTGGGGTATAATGCACGAAAGAATCATCATCACTTGATGGAATTAGGTGGAGACTAAACGTTTTTAGATAGGATAAGACCAGTCTGTTGTATAATACCCTACATCATGTGTTTATTAGGATTTCTTTGAGTTTGAGACTTGTCCGTTGTTACCTCTCTTGTACACTACGCCTTGCTAGGCTATTTATATCTGTTCTTGGGCTTGGGAGTTTACATTTCCATTTACTATGATCTCTTACCGCCTTGGTGGCACTGTATCCAGGTTGCCCTAGTAATTGTGAGTTCTCTTCTTTGCTAGTTATCCCGGTCTGCCTCTAACTTTACTCCTCAGGATAGCCAAGCTATGCTGCCTTGATCCTTGCTTTGTCTAGCAATGCGATCTCCCACTGTTAGTCGATAAGACATGTATGGTGAGGAAGCATGGTATGCCAACTGTCCACTATCAACGTGATTGGACAAGAGCGATGGGGGAAATCCCTTTGCCCCTATTGTAGAGCGTAAGTTGAGGTGCCTTTTTGTTAATCATAGTGTTTTACGGGGAAGGTGCACCGATGATGGGGCATGCCTTACGCTGAGGCGCCTGGTTCGTCCCGGTCACTCATTGCCATCCCATGGGACCCCTATTCCTTTTATGTTGGGCCCGACTCAATCTTCGAACCCACGCAAAGTATGTCGAGGTTGGGGTCAAGAACCCTCTTGTGTGATGGTGTCCCTTGGGTACCCATTGCATATTGGTTGGTTTCATTCTGTATCCCTTGGATTATTAGGGGCCTGCCGGGTGATGACACCCTTGATTTTCGCTGAATCTCCACGAAGTCAAGACATCTCAATCTTCCTTTTTCGTATATATATTTGGAGCCGAGGGGATGACCCACCTCTTGTTTAGCTTGCCAGTCACCCTCTTGTTCCATCTTCCTCCTCCTCGCGTTGCATACTTCTTTATTGCGCCATGACCCGTGGTAGCCATACATCTATTAACGGTCCTTAAGTTCCACATTTTACCCATGATAGTTATATATATTTTTTATATTATGCTATCTTTTGTAATTTTTGAAAAATAGGAAACCACCTTTGAAACCATACAAAGGTCCAATTTTGTTCGTTTTCGATAGTTGGATGGCCCTCGGTTCTGGTTTTGTAGTTGTACGTCAAAATCAGACTTTTGTAATAGTAGAAGAATAAAAAATAGACCTTTTTCCTCTAATAGAATCATGTCATGTAAGAAATATGGAAGGTAACTAATCAGGAATGGAAGGTAAGTCATTGATAAAAAAAAACTGAATATGGCAGGTGGAAGTCATGACAATTCGAAAAATAATCAAGGAGATTAATTACCATGATGATTGATAACCAAATTATGGGAGAGGCTGCTCCGGTGAGTGAGCATCTACAGCAGTCTCCTAATAATTATTTCTCAACAAGATGTTATGGGCATGTTCCAATACCACTTTCATGGATTATTAGGAGGGTTTCTTTTGCGGTCTCCCAATAATCTCATCTCAATAACATCTAACATATTGAGAAGAGAGTTGGGTTGGATTATTGGGTTGTCCTAATAATTTTTGAAGCACTTTTTTTCTCATGGACTCCTAATATGATAGTGGGTTGGAGAAACAAGAGTGGTGGGGATGCTCCAAGGGGAAATCGTGGTAAGAAAAAGGTTGCCATTTTTTGTGAAGGAGGTGACTACATGGAGAGGCCTCTCCAATTAGCGGTTTGGGGAGAGGCCTCCCGGGATTTTATTTTGGGGGAAAGGATGCATGCGGGGGTGGAAGAGTGGGACGGTAAAAAAAAGGCATAACTTTACGATCAAACATCCAAATGACAATCAGATCGCACTACTATATTCGTCTCGATAAAAACTTCAAAACAAGATCTCAGTCGACTATGTTCTGATGAAGAATGACGAAGTTCCTTTTTGGAAGAAAGAAACTTACTTTCTGTATCGCACGGATATGTCGAAACTTACTTTCTATATCGCACAGATACGGCGAAGTTACTTTCTGCCACGACATCGAAGCCACTCTTTGCATAGTAGTGGAGTATAGAGTTACTTTTTTTTTCTGATGCTCGTTGGCCGCAAAGTTACTTTTTCAATACATCAGCGGAGCACAAAGTTACTTCCTAACCAGGGGGCCACCAGCCAGCCTGGGAGCATCATCTGTTGCATGTTTGGGGCCATGTGCAACCGCATGCAAGGTGGAGCTCGAAGCTTAAAAAAGCCGCAACTTTACGAGCACACATCCAAAGGGCAATTAGACCGCACCATTATATTCGTCTCGTCAAATACTTCAGAACAGTATCTCAGTCGAGTATGTTTTGATGATAGGTGGCGGAGTTACTTTTTTCAGAAGGAAAACTTACTTTTTCACATCGCAAAACATGTGAAGATGTACTTTCTGTGATGCTTATTGGATGCAAAGTTACCTTTTAAGATACCGGCAGAGTAGAAAAGTTACTTCTACTATAATCTCCAAAAGCATTAAACATTTGATGTCAGCAATCATTCGGTGATGCTCCCGCTCTCTCACTTTTCCCTCTCATATGTTTATAGTTCTCTGCATCCTCCAAATATAGAAACTATGGAGGGCTCTCCACTTAAGCTTAAATGGAGAGCCCTCTCCGTTTAGCTTTTGTGTTTTGTGAAAACATTTTAGAATTGCTTGTTTTCATCTATCACCGTGTTGCTTCGACACCTACTGCATAGGACCATCTGTGAGAGCGAGGTAAAGATGATTATCTCTGGATTGAAATTGTATCTAAATATTTCGTTCTTCGTTTTTAAAACTATATACTGTTAGAATATTTGGGCCCGGTTCATTATTCTTTTTATTCTAAAGGATTATAGCCTACTTTTAATGTTATAGTTATTATAGTTAAAACCATATTGGTAGTGGAAAAGAATCTCAACCGACTTAAAGGGCCAACCTTTGGTGCACATCTTGTGAAGCCAGTAAGGGGAGATTGGCGAGCCACACGCGCGCGCGAGCTCACTCGCCTCGCCGAGCCGGGCCGTGGCCGTGGGCGTGGCGTGGCGAGGCGAGGCGTGCCGTGCCGTGCCGAGCCGAGCCGAGCCTGAGCCTGAGCCTGAGCCTGAGCCTTACGGTTCACCGTCCTGAACACTCCGCTGCCGTTGAACGACTACACCGCGTCACGTCTCCTTCCTGTACGACTCCGGCGCACGGACTGCACTGCATCAACGGATCTTCCTGCGTCTAATCTGTATGACTCCTTCGAGCAAGGCCAGTCGAGGAACACCATGAGTTCGGATGGTATTCCTCCAGCTGGTAACGGCGCAACCGATGCCTCCGGCAAAGGTTCCACCCCGGGGTACATTTCGATGTCCGAACTGTTATCCTTTATTTTATTTGTGTTCTTATTTAAATCTGTGTTAAATCTGAACACGTGCACATGGATTGTTTTACTCATAATAGTCATGCAAATATTTGTGTATTTAATTATAACCTTTGGAATTAAAATATGGCCTATTGCAGATAATTATCCAACAATCCAGAAACCTGATTTTAGTGATAATTATGTTGATAGGTTTTTGGTTGCTCAATTTGCTTCATCCATTAAGCCAAATATTTTTTACAGTACAAATTTTGTGAGTTGGCGTGAATGGATGTTACTGTGGTTGACCACTATGGGCACCATGGATGTGGCGGAAGGGAAGCCCGAATAATGCACTTCCGAGCAGGGAAGTGCGTTCGAGGTTAAAGACAATCTCTTTCACCGATGCGTCCTTGGTGTTATTGCCCCACACCTGATTAATCCCCTTCTTAAGAAGAAGACTGGGAAAGAGATGTGGGATGCCCTTGACGCTCAGTACGGGGTGTCTGATGCTGGCAGTGAGCTGTATCTCATGGAGCAGTTCCTAGACTACAGGATGGTGGAAGACCGTCCTGTGGTGGAACAAGCTAATGAGTTGCATGTGCTGGCAAAAGACCTCGGCTGTTGCAACAAAGAGAACCCTTGTGTGCTGCCCGACAAGTTTGTGGCCGGAGGTATCATCTCCAAGCTGCCACCTTCTTGGAGGGATTTTGCTACTTCTCTGAAGCACAGGAGGCAGGAGTTCACGATTGATGGACTCATTGGCACTCTTGATGTGGAGGAAAAGGCGAGAGCAAAAGATGTACACAACAAGGGAACACTTGTTGGTGCAAGCGCGAACTTTGTTCAGAAGAACATTAATGCTCGCACCAACAAGGGCAAAGGCAAGAAACCTCCTCAGCCACAGAGTCCCAGGAAGGCTAAACAAACCACCGGTTTCAAGAAGAAGAAGGGAGCCTGCTACGTGTGCGGGAGTGAGGACCACTTTGCTGGAAAGTGTCCTCGACGCAAAGGAGGCAAGTCTGCCAACATGGTCATTAGCGAGCCTGGAGGAACATTGGGGTACGGTAATTATTTACCTACAGTTCTTTCAGTTATGTGTACACCCGAGTGGTGGGTAGATACTGGTGCTAATATTAATATATGTGCTGACATTTCCTTGTTTTCTTCATACCAGGTCAGGGGGACTACCTCCTTGCTGATGAGGAACGGAGCTCATGCGTGTGTACTTGGTGTTGGTACGGTCAATCTGAAGTTTACTTTGGGAAAGATCGTACAGCTGAAGAACGTGCAGCATGTCCCCACCATCAAGAAGAATCTAGTCAGCGGCTCTCTACTTTGTAGAGATGGTTTTAAATTAGTCTTCGAGTCAAATAAATGTATTGTGTCAAAGTTTGAAACCTTTGTTGGTAAAGGTTATGATAGCGGAGGACTGTTCCGCTTTTCTCTTGATGATGGGTGTAATAAAGTAGTGAACAATATTGTTAACGTTGATGAATCTAATGTTTGGCTTTCGTGGCTTTGTCTCGTTAATTTTGGTTCAAATTTGAGTTTAATTCCAAAGTTCACCTTTGCCAAGAATTCTAAGTGCCTTGCATGTGTTGGTTCAAAACAAAATCGCAAGCCACACGTGGCTGCTGAGGCGAGGAACTTGGCACCTCTAGAATTAATTCATTCTGATCTTTGTGAGATGAATAGAGTATTGACAAAAGGTGGAAAGGAATATTTCATGACACTTATCGATGATAGCACTAGATATTGTTACATTTACTTATTGGAAACTAAAGATAAAACACTTCACTACTTTAAAATCTATAAGGCTGAAGTAGAAAACCAACTTGAGAGAAAAATCAAAAGAATTAGGTCGGATCGCGGTGGCGAATACTTCTCAAAGTCGTTTGATTTATTCTGCGAAGAACACGGCATTATTCATAAGAGGACGCCTCCCTATTCCCCCCAGTCAAACAGGGTTGCCGAAAGAAAGAACCGAACCTTGACTGACTTGGTTAACGCCATGTTGGATACCTCGGGACTTTCCAGGAAATGGTGGGGTGAGGCTATATTGACAGCATGTCATGTCCTAAACCGTGTGCCTCCAAAGAATAAAGAGAAGACACCATTCGAGGAATAGGGAAAGAAAAGGCTAACGCTTTCTTATTTGCGTACTTGGGGTTGTTTGGCCAAAGCAAGTGTGCCTATCAACAAGAAGCGCAAACTTGGACCTAAAACTGTAGTTTGTGTTTTTCTTGGTTATGCTATTCATAGCGTTGGTTATAGATTTTTAGTAGTGAACTCTGGAGTACCTGACATGGCGGTCGGTATCATTTTTGAGACCAGAGATGCTACGTTCTTTGAGAACATGTTTCTAATGAAAGATGGAACAAGTTCATCTAGGCAAGAGATTATCGAGGATGATATCTTCGCCGAACCGATTGTACACGATGAACTTTCTCATGTGAGACATTCTGAGGAGGATAACAATGAAGCTCCCAGAAAGAGCAAGAGACAGAAGACTGTAAAGTCTTTTGGTGATGATTTCATTGTATACCTCGTGGATGACACGCCTAGGACCATTAAAGAGGCATATTCAACTCCTGATGCTGACTATTGGAAGGAAGCTGTTAGAAATGAAATGGACTCTATCATGACTAATGGTACCTGGGAGGTTGTTGATCGCCCATATAGATGCAAGCCTGTGGGATGCAAATGGGTGTTCAAGAAAAAACTTAGGCCTGATGGTACTATTGATAAGTACAAGGCTAGGCTTGTGGCCAAGTTATACCCAGAAAGAAGGAGAGGACTATTTTGACACTTACTCACATGTTGCTCGATTGACCACTATCCGAGTGCTACTCTCACTGGCAGCCTCCTATGGGCTTCTCGTTCATCAAATGGACGTGAAGACAACTTTCCTAAATGGGGAGTTGGAAGAGGAGATTTATATGGATCAGCCTAACGGGTTTGTGGCAAATGGTCAAGAGGGAAAGGTGTGCAAGCTGTTAAAGTCTCAAGCAAGCACCTAAGCAGTGACATGAGAAGTTTGACAGAACTCTAACCTCTGTTGGTTTTGTTTCAAACGAAGACAACAAATGTGTGTACTATCGCTTTGGTGGAGGTTATGTAGTGATTTTGTGTCTGTATGTGGATGACATACTGATCTTCGGGACTAACCTTAATGTGATTAAGGAAGTCAAGGAATTTCTCTCTCAGAGCTTTGAGATGAAAGATCTGGGAGAGGCCGATGTTATCCTCAATATCAAACTGGTAAAGGATGGAAATGGTGGGGTGACTCTGTCACAGACTCACTATGTGGAGAAGATATTGAGTCGCTTTGGTTACAACGATTACAAGTCTGTCTCAACTCCTTATGATTCCAGTCTAATATTGAAGAATAATAAAAGGATAACGAGAGATCAACTGAGATACTCTCAAATAATTGGTTCATTGATGTATCTAGTCAGCGCTACGAGGCCTGACATCGCATATGCTGTGAGCAAATTGAGCCGGTTTGTTTCAAACCCGGGCGATGATCATTGGAGAGCTCTTGAAAGAGTAATGCGCTATCTAGTAGGAACAATGGACTATGGAATTCATTACACCAGGGACCCTAAGGTTCTGATGAGCTTAAGGCCACGAGTGGTTATGTGTTCACACTTGGAGGTGGCGCTGTTTCCTGGAAGTCTTGCAAGCAGACCATCTTAACGAGGTTAACAATGGAAGCATAACTCACAGCATTGGATACCGCCACAGTTGAGGCCGAATGGCTTCGTGAACTCCTTACTGACCTACCGATAGATGAAAAACCGATACTGGCAATTATGATGAACTGTGATTATCAAGGTGAACAGTTCCAAGGACAACATGAAGTCATCCAGGCATGTGAAAAGGCAGTTAAAGTCTGTCAGGAAATTGAGAAACTCCGGAGTTATAGCCTTGGATTATATTCAGACGGCTAAGAACCTAGCAGATCAATTCACAAAGGGTCTTTCACGTAATGTGATAGACTATGCATATTTGGAATTGGGCTTGAGACCCACGTGAGTTACTCTATGGTTGAAACCTATTCTGTGCGATCGGAGATCCCGTGAAGCAGGATGGTGCAACAAGCTATAGTGTAACTAAGAGAAGAGAACCTTTAATGAAGGCTCATTCCATGAGAAGATGCATTTCTCTTCAAACCTGTAAGGTAGGATGGTTTATACCTTAATGCGTTCCAAGTGGTTTCATGGAACAAGGCAGTTGTTTCATTGAAACAGAGATGTTGTCCTACAGAACATCTTTAAGGAGCACACCTATATGAGCCTGACTACTAGTCATAGTCTGAGATTTGAGTGATCTCTAGAAACTCATGAAAGGCATGGAGCATGACCCATAAGCTCCAAAACAGCGGGGATGCTACTGCAGCCTAGTATCAGTGTAGAGCTCTGGTGAAACTTGTTTACACAAAACTGGCAATTCAAGGCATAGTCTATTTTTCAGTTGTGAACGAATGTAGCCCTAGTTCTAGATGGAAGTTCAACTTAACAGTCTCCATCAAATACTGGTATATCAAAGAGGATCTGAGAACATTTCAAGTACGACTTAGAATCCTTGGTGGGGATTGTTATAATATTTGGGCCCGGCCTATTATTCTTTTTATTCTAAAGGATTATAGCCTACTTTTAATGTTATAGTTATTATAGTTAAAACCATATTGGTAGTGGAAAAGAATCTCAACCGACTTAAAGGGTCAACCTTTGGTGCACCTCTTGTAAAGCCGGTAAGGGGAGATTGGCGAGCCACACGCGTGCGCGCGCTCGCTCGCCCGGCCGGGCCGGGCCGTGGCCGTGGCCGTGGCGAGGCGTGGCGTGGCGTGGCTTGGCGAGCCGAGCCTCGTCTCCCTCCGAGGGCTATATAAACAGGGCCATCCTCTCCTTTGAGATTCAGATCTGAGACACTCCTCCTCCTTCCTCTGCTGCAACTCTGCTTCCCCATCGCCGACGTTGCGCGCACATCACCGGCGAGAGCAGGTGCCTCCGACACCGTTGCCTCTTCGAGATCCTGCTCGGAATACCGGGGCAATCAGGTTTCTGGGGAGCGTCTTCACGCGACTGCTCGCCCAGAACCGCTGCGTCTTCACCGGCGTACGGTTCACCGTCCTGGACACTCCGCCGCCGTCGAACGACTACACCGCGCCACGTCTCCTTCCTGTAGGACTCCGGCGCACGGACTGCACTGCATCAACGGATCTTCCTGCGTTACGAATCCTTCGAGCAAGGCCAGTCGAGGAACACCATGAGTTCGAATGGTATTCCTCCAGTTGGTAACGGCGCAACCGATGCCTCCGGCAAAGGTCCCGCCCCGGGATACATTTCGATGTCCGAACTGCTGTCCTTTATTTTATTTGTGTTCTTATTTAAATCTGTGTTAAATCTGAACACGTGCACATAGATTGTTTCACTCACAATAGTCATGCAAATATTTTTGAATTTAATTATAACCTTTGGAATTAAAATATGGCCTATTACAGATAATTATCCAACATATGCTACTGAGGTTGTCAATTTATATGTTCCCCAGAGGCTGAGTCCGTTGTCTACTCTTGGATTGGCGCAGTCTAGTCGGCGATCCTCACGGCTTTTCACCGACGACGGACGCCGGATCGAATGCTCGATGGCCTCCCGCACTTCCGGACGACGCCCGGCCCAGCACAGCAGCAGCTTCGATTCACGTAGGTCTCCGGAGTCCGGAACGAGCTGCCAAGGCCCAAGGCGAACCCCACAGAAAAGATTGTCATCTACTCTACAGCGCACATGTGCATCCATTCTTTGCCCATGGATATACAGAGGGCAAACTCTGCGTGTCTCTTTTCATCCAGATCAAGCTGCGGGATCAGGCAAAGTGACATGCACCATGGTGATCGAAGGTTCATGCAAAATGCACCCCATATGCGATGCACGGCAGATGTGGGATGAGACGGTAGGATTATGCCTTTTGCTCCCTCGTGGATTGCTACGGCAAGTCTGGTGATTTTCCGAAGATGCAAAGTGAGCAATGAAATGCTTGACAAGGGGTTGAAGGATAGGATGGATAGCACGGTCGGCTGTGACATTATTATCGCCAAGGTTTTCGTGCTCGTGGGAGGGCGCACGAAGTTGGGCGTTTGAGGAAATGGCGACAAAAGAGATAATAATGACATGATCGTGTTACAGTTCATAGAAAAATGTTTGCTAAAATGGCACTCAATGGCAATGTGGTGAAACCACTTTTTTCTGCTCCTCTCTAGGGGAAGCCTATTTGGTATGGGTTCACTAGAAGTTGGAGAAACTGGTGAAGCAGCCCTACCAAACACGGCATAGATTCAGGGTCTATGCTAGGCTTGAGAGGTTGACCGAGGCGACGGGATGTATGAGCAGCTAATAGCTATCCTACTGCCTGGTTTGAAGCTAACTGTGTGAACCTTTGCACACTTCACGGACGCTATGTGTGAGGAATCAGAGGTACATGATGCAGTGGGTTTGGATGTCGGTGCAGGCTAAGGGCACGTGTGCAGCGGTGATACCATCTCAAGCATGGTCAATATATTATCCAAGGTAAAGGTAAACTGGGATTAAAATATCAAATAGTTCTTGTACAACAGGTAAATATATCCTGAAGAGCAATGCAAAACTTCAGGAACAAACATCTATTGTTGGGTGGCATCGCTGAGCACCTCTGGGCAAGTGGATTGTGCTTCCTGTTCTCTTGCACAGTAAATTTGTCACACTACAAGTTGGGAGATAATTAGTTGAGTAGCTAGTAGTACTCAACCTTCTAACAAATCACAGAAAAAATTCCTTGATTTCGTTATAATCGATACCTCAATCAAACAGATGATCTTGTTCTGCCTGTGGTCTTGCGATTTTGGAGAAACTTGTTCCGGTGATTTATTTCGTCTCCAACTTCACTTCATCGTATTTATCTTATATCAATAAAAGTTTTTTTATGCAACAGAAAATGCCATTTCTTACGCCACAGACATCCTAATTGATCACAATGCCGGGAATGCCTCAATCAATATATGTCATTCAATGATATGATCATTGATCAGTATACTTGCAGTTGTCCGACTCCACACAAGTCTGTGGCCTTGATCCAAAGAAAGTGAAAGGATCTTGATTCAGAAGCTTAATCCAGCACGTTGCATGGAGCAAGAACAAGGAACTGTTTCCTTTTCCTCGAATCTTACCAAACAAGATTAATCCTCGAGCAGGAAATTAAAATTAAAAATAAAAAAACTAAAAAACTGGACCACAATGGCCAGTGGAAGAGGAAAATATGGTATTTTTTTTTGGGTTCCTTGGAGAATACATCCATTTGGTCAAAGGAGAGCTCAATTCTCTTGTTTTAGTGCTGCCACCATGCCGCTGTGAGATCTCGTGTTTGCTCTTCAACAGAAAATACCTGTTACTTTAAATAGAAGTCTCTTTATGTTTGCAATTCTTTCCTGTGGGGTTAGCAAAGCTCAGCCATTTCTTTGGTTCTTAGTGCTGCAATGCTGGTTTCAGAGAGGGCATTGATTCCGTCATCGTTGTCTTCACTTGAGTTGGATTCCCTGTTGAGGGATCTTTTTGAGAAGAAACAGAGCCTCAGGAGGAATGTGACTTCAATGGCTGCCGCGCTTAAGGATGCCAGGAACAATCTTGCTTCACAGGAACTGTTGTTTGCTCACGAATTACAAGCGAGAAAGGTATGTTTTGTTGTGTGTAATTGGGAGGTTTTGGTAATCTTTGTAAAAAAAAAAAAGATTGGAAAAATATTGAAAGGTTGCTGAGCAGGTGTCCCTGAACCCCCCCCCCCCCAGTCAAATACAATGATGTTTTGTGTTCGCTTAACCTAAAGTATCTAAACTTTACTCTCAGTTTTACTTGTGCTCTGGGTTCTTCATGATGGCCAAAACGTTGATTCTGTACTCTAAACACTTACACTGTGTTTGGATGTTGGTATTGAAGTATGGAATTCGGAATTGGAATTAGCTGCTATCAATTGCGCTTCCTACTCATTCCTCGCGCCCGGCACCCTACCATTTACGTTTAAAAAAATGTCTAAACTTTGACAACGCCATTATGTGTATTGAGAATGAAAAACTAGAAATGGCATGTGTGTTGATTTGATTCTCAAACAATAGATATTCTTTCTATACCTTTTAAATATATTAAAACAGAAACTAATGGCCAAAGGTATGTCGTAGAGATAGTTTCAATAATGACCATATAGTCACTTATTTGGGATTAGAGGGAGTATTATGCAAGATTTTTCTTTAATGATGTTTTTTTTCTATCTGATGAACCAATTTGTCGTTTTCATTTCATTTCTAATGAAATGACACTAAGGCTCTGTTTGGATGTCGATGTTGGAAGACTTGGCATTGAATTGAGTTCAATGCCAAATCATAGTAGTATTGGTATTGAGTTCCAATATCAAATCTATTGTTTGGATGTATATGAAATTGCTAGCTGGAATCTATAGAGCTGACAAATCCAATTCATGTTTGGATGTCCATACATTGGCATTGAGAACTAGGTTATCTTCCTCTCGTCCTCTCCACCCCGACCACACTAACCGTAGCTGAACTGTGCCGCCCGCCTGGCCGCCTCCATGGGCGTTGACCACGAGGAAGAGTAGTAGGAGGATGAGGGGTACCACTCATGGATGGAGGACGAGGGCAGTGCGCGGCGGAGGGAAATGGCGTGTGGCCGTGGGGCTTCTCATGACGCGCGGCGGTCGGAGAAGAAGGTGCGCCTCTGGGGGCTCCGCCCGGGAGAGTGAAAGGAGGAAGAAATACTAAGGTTAGGGTTGACCGACTTTTTTTTATACCACCCGATCTCCCCGCGACCGTCGGATGAAAATGGAAGGCCACAATGGAGGCGGGTGGGGGGAGACAGCTGGTGCTGGGCCGATCTTGCGGCCCATCTTGGGGTCCATCCGTTGGTTTACGGGCTCAAGGCCCATGTAGAGAAGGGCGGGCCGCCGCCCGGGAGAGCTGAGTGGGCTGAGCTACTAATTAATAATGTTCAGATCGGTGTAAACTTATACTGGAGTTCCTTAAAACAATTGCAAATATTGCAAAGGTTCAAGTCAAACTGATAACCTATGCACGGATGCTGCATCTTGCAGCAATATTGAGTGTTGAAACCTTGGAATATGTACGTGGTTGATTTTCACAACTTGTCAAATTTAGCGTGGTCACTTCAGGTGCAAGGTAAGTACTTTCCATAATACTCAAGGGGTACTGTATTTTCTTGGTGCAGAAAACTCTTAAAGAACCGAAGAATCAGGCGGCCATGCAGCACCCACTGGTGGCGTGTCTCAGGCGGCAAGCATAATCTTTGGAAGGGCTCAGGCTTCAAGCTCATAGCTTCCATGTCAATGCTGGTCCTATTTACAATGGCAAAGCGATGAACTTGCCGGTCTTTTATGTACAGAAAGTACAGATACAGTTGCAACGGTGTTAGAATTGATAATTACTTAATTGTGCGGATGACAATCTAACATTTTCTCTTCATGATCCCAGCCAAATTTTCTGGCACAGTGGCACACTTTAGCAGTGCAGCCCGTAGCAGATCAATATAAGTAGAAAAACTATGATGATGCCATTTTGTAAAGATGACAGCCAGGTAATCTAGGCATTGGCACTTTCATTTTCATCTGATGGTGATTGAAATCCCAGTAGATCGGGTACAAAATTCCAGACCGTACCAGGCATTGCGGAATTCTGCAGAATCATCTCGATCAGATGCTAGAATGAGGAATGTTACGGAATTATTTCTCAAGGACCAAACGGGGCACTAGATAAAATGCAACCAAAGGAATACAGTTTGACTTTGTTGGTTATGGCCTTCATCAGGGTACAGAGACCATATACACTTTGCAACCAAAGGAATATAGTCGGTAACATCCAGGAACCGCAAGGAGTTATCTCCTCATGAACATCCAAGGTCAAGTGCATTAAGCCAAACACCATATATTTTTGTCTTATTTCAATGCTACACAATCGTCTGAATCAGATACTTGCGTCAGGTACAAACAAGAGCAGTCATTCACTCATCCTGCAATATATCAGAAGAATCAATGAGGTACTACAGAGGCAAAACACAGATCACAACGAGAACCTACATACAGTCAGCTTCCCAGCGGCCCATGAGAAAAAAGCCTTAACACAATATTCTGTGTCATGAATGTTGAATTGAAGATTATGATCCAGAGTGTTCACCAGGGTTGTTGGATGCACGTGCATTCAGCAGGGGCTGGAGCGCCTTCACCACAATGCTCATGTTTGGTCGAAAATCAGCCTCATATTGCACACACAATGCAGCAACTGCGGCAAACTATTTGGAAGATACAAGGAAACAAATAAGGCTTAAAGTTCAATGACAAGTGCAGGTAGACAAAGTAATATGCTACCATTATTGATATGATACCTAAACACTGCTATAAAAAACTTGACCAATCTAAAACGAAATTGGTCGCATTATTAATAAGAAGAAAATAGCAATCCAAATTCAAGCCGAAGAGGACCTGAATCTTGATGGTGGGGGTGTATACTCACACCTCCCACTAACTGAGCCAGGACCAATTCCTAGCCTTCATATAAATATCAGTTAAAGAATGTAATTCACGTTTGTTAGAGACTGAAATGATTTCATTACTAAAAGCTTATCTAAAGACCATATGACTTAGATCCTTAGTAACCTGTCATACCTTTGCAACAGATTTAGGAGGATATTCCCCATTAAGTCTTGAATCAACACATTGTCTGACTTTGTCTTCACTAAGCCGTGGAGTTGCCTACAAGCATAGAATAGCCAGTACTTTAACAATAGAATCGGTAAAAAAAAATCCATATATGCAATAATGTATCCAATATAGGTGCTTACCCATGTCACAAGGCTCTGCTGTCCCCTTGGTAATGTATGATCCACAGGTTTTCTTCCAGTCAGGAGCTCCAGAAGAACAACTCCAAAACTGTAGACATCACTCTTAGAGCTAAGTTGTCCAGTCATTGCATACCTGCCCCAAAGTTTTTTTAACTAATAAGCAAAAATGTTGCAGCTATTAGTTATACTGAAAAGAAAACTGTACATACTCAGGCGCATGATATCCAAATGTTCCAAGAACCCTAGTTGAGTGAAGTCGAGCTGCCATATCAGGAGCTTGGTTTGACAAATCAAAATCAGCTATTTTAGATACATCATCATCAAACAGAAGTACATTGCTGGATTTGATGTCCCTGTGTATGATATGAGGCTGAGCTTTCTCATGAAGATACTCAAGGCCTTTTGCTGCTCCAACAGCAATCTTCACTCGTTGTGTCCAAGACAGGACTGGACCTGGCTGAGCTCCTTTCACACCTTTTCGTCCTGTGTTGTTAAAATTTACACTTTCAGCAAAGAAGCTCACATGGATAATAGGTTTTAAAATTTAAACTTATGTGTACACTGGATTTTACAAGAATGAAGAATCATACCGTGAAGAATATCGTGAAGAGAACCCATAGTAGCAAATTCATAAGCAAGGATACGGGTGTTTCCATCAACACAGTAACCAAGCAACTCCACAACATTGTCATGCTTAAGTCTTGACACCATGGAGACCTGCAGGTGTAGACATACTTTATAAAAAGCAAAAAGACTAGCAAGGATGAACAATACATTGACAAAATCGAAGCACACCTGTGCCAAAAATTCTTGTTCCGGCTGTTTACTTGAATCTAACTTTTTTACCGCCGCGCTTCTACCATTTTTCAGTGTACCGAAATACACTCTGCCAAAAGAACCCTCACCAATCAAAGCTTCATCACCGAAACCCTTTGTGACCTCCCTGATTTCTTCTACAGGAATAGTGGGGACAGCGATTGGTTGCACTTTCACAGGTTGAGCACCTCTGGGAGTTGGATCAGCAGTGCGATAAGCATCGCTCCCTTGAGGTTGGTCATAATTCAGGGAAATTTTACAGTCAGCAACTAAAGCCAATAGTTTGAAGTATGAGAACAACGAGACCAGAAATATGGCTATGGATAATAGCTGAATGCATGCTAAGTAAAAAAAATATGATTCGGAGGAATATTACTTGCTGGGTAGCCACCAGCGTATGGACCTCCATTATCTGGTGCTCGTTGAGTGTCTTCGCCACCACAGCATGCCAGACACGACATGTCCAAACTTAGTTAAGACCTGAGAGATAGGTAGCAGAAATGCAGAATATAAAAAAAATGCCACAAAGTAAGGCACCTAAACTGTAAGTAAATTGTAAGTAAATAAATAGGGCATTATGTGGCAAGAACTGGCCATAAATAATTTGTTCAAACATCGAATAGTTGACATTGGTAACCTGACGGACCTACACAACTTCTTAACCATGAGCATGCCTTCAAAAAGGTAAATACCAAAATAACAACAGCATACATACTGTAAGAAAACCGAATAAATAATATGTTTCTCCATTGAACAAGTAGCATAAACAAAGATTTTTCCAAATACCACAAGAACAAAGTTTCATCAAGCCAAAGTTAGATAAAAAGATCTGTAAAATTAGTTCCACCGTGTTTTAAACTTGCTTTCATTTGAGATATATAACAAAGCACTAACAACATATGGGAGAAAACCTAACAAATAATCTTAACGGCAACAAGGCATCAGGGGAAAAAACACATAACACCATTCTTTTCTCAAAAGACGCAGGAGAACACATAATACCACCCTTTTTTTCTCAAATGGCGCATGAGAACACATAACACCACTCATTAGAATATAGAGCTGGAAAAAATCATCCTTTCCATGTTTAGTTAAAAATAAGGACAAAATCAAATATTCCACACTAGCCACGGAGTTAATTCTAGCGATAGGCCAAGATATCACTAGCCTTACTGTAATGAATAATAGATCCTTGAAGAATTTCCACATCCATAATGTTTACGAACATCCTATGGATAGAATTGTAGCATATATAAGTAAACATTAATCCAATGTCTTATCATATATGTACTAAATATGATTGTAAACGAAGGCATTAAAAGACACAAAGACGCACCACACCCCTTGTCATCGTTAGTGCACAAAGCATAATGCAGCTATGGGATTTATTAAAAAAGAAAATTCCCTATTTGACACCAATAAAAATAGTGCTTCCTTCATTGGCCCTAAAGATTTTGAAGTTCCTTATTTGACACTATATCTAACTTTCATTCTCTTTTTGACACTACCGTCTATATTCACCAGTAATGATGTTAAATAGAGGGTGAAAAGACCATTGTGCCCCCTGTAGGATGTGATTGCGCGCTGACCTGCCAAGGCCATGTTTGGCCAGAGGAAGCTATTTTTGACACAAGCTGTGCCACTTTGGCATGTTTGGCGGGGCGGATGAGCTTTTCTACTGCTTTTTCCACTGGTGTTCAACTACAGGTCCCACATGTCATCATTCCCCCTTCTCCCCATCAGGTGCTTTGTGCCACAGCAGCGCATTAGAACACCGGGGCATGGCACGAGAATCACCGGCGTCAAGAGAAGGCCACGAGGAGGTGGACCTAATCTCAGTGCTGCTGGACACACTACAGCAATCTGGCCAGAGATTTAAGCTGGGTGAGGTGGACCCCGGCAAGAAGCAGCGTGAGCTGTATGTGATGGATGTTGAGCAGCATCTTGCGGCGGAGGTTGAGGAATAGCTCCCGGTAGAGGCACGAGGAGGAAGGGATGCGCAGATCGAGGAGGCTGAGCACCTTCGAATCCACCACATCAGCAAGGAGGCCGAGCTCCACTGAATTCGTCATGTCAGCACCGCTGTCGTCA
The DNA here is from genome assembly GCA_015342445.1 of Digitaria exilis. NCBI lineage: Eukaryota > Viridiplantae > Streptophyta > Magnoliopsida > Poales > Poaceae > Digitaria > Digitaria exilis. Next base: position 3,367,590 of record JACEFO010001663.1, read on the forward strand.
CCCAAGCGAGGCAATGGGCATGGGAGCAGCACGAGCTCACGATGAGGCACTGAGCTCAGGGAAGGCGGAGGGAGCCAAGGGCGTGTCTGGTGTCCCACATGGCGCCCAGCTGCCCAGGCTGAGACGGCCACACTCTGGCCAGAGCCGCGTACAAGGCGCTGCAGCGGGACCGTGACACCAAGGTCACGAGACTGAGGAAGCGAGCGATTCGGCCAGCGCATTTGTTTTTCAGGGGCACTTTTGTCCACTCACACAATCTGACAAGTGTTTCACGATCTGAGCTAACGGAACTACAGAAGTAACGGTAGTGTTATATTAGGCAAGAAATTTTACATTGATGTCAAATAGAGAAGTTAAAAATATAAGGGCCAAACAAGGAAGGTTTCATTTTAGTGGTGTCATATAAGGAATTTATATGAATTTTCTCTTATTAAAATTGTACATCATCTTACTAGTTTCTAAGGAATACCCAAAAACAAAAAGTACCTACTAGAAATTCTAATGAACAGAATACAGTAACTCAACAAGAAACAGGTGGCTTTCTATTCTAAAACATGTAGGAGAGCTGCGTATCTTTGTATTATACAGAGAAAGAAAAAATGGTCCCTTACAAAGGCAACCACCTTGCCTCAGTACCTCACCTACGAGGTATAAGGAGGTTGCTGTAAGTGCGGCTATAAGCCTACACTGTCCATTCAACATTAGTTAATTGGTACAATGTTCTTTCTCAGGATTTTTACAAAACGTTCATACTAAAGTATGAGAAAAAAAAAGGAGGTTTCCGCACCAAAATGTAGGTTCAGTCCTATTTGCTAATAAGAAAGCTAACTCCTAGGCTCCTAGCTTCGTGGCAGCAAATAAGTTCAAGGAAATAAGAACTCTACATGTTCAGCTCCAAATTATACATTGACTATAAAATGTCAGAAGCTATAAATTGCTGTCTAAGCCTCATCCTCCATTGGATAGTAGCCTGGTACATTGCCTCATTAGAAAAAGCAAACCACAGTCCCAACCCATGTCCAGAGCTAGAAATGCATGTGGTCACTCATGAAACCTAATCCTGTTTAGTAGACTGGTGACCTTTGAGTCTGTTTTACATCACCCAAGCCTTACTACCTATATGTGTACCTAAGTACAAGGCATGCAGGAAATGTAAAATATAACAGAACAGACAGAGGGAAACAAAAGCATAGAACCGATTAACATAAAATGATTCCTTGTCAACTTCAAACTAAGGAAAAGAGTAAAAGTAGACTGGCAAGGACAACCAAAATCTTGCTTCACTTTCCAAGTATCTTACAAATCAAAGATCTAGCTTTGATTAAAAAAATGAATTGGAAATAGGCACTAAACAATAAGGTAGACGTTACTTCTTTGGACATGAACAAAAGCTACCGGTTACCGCAGTCCGCAGCCCAGATCACAAGCAAATTAAATTAAACAAGAGTTTTGATTCAGGTAACCAGATCAAAACTCTTGTAAACAAGAATAAAATCAAACAGAATGCTTCTGCCCCCAATGAGGAACAGACGGAATTCCTAACTTCTGGGCGCCAACACTTCGATTTAGATCATATTAACTTTCAAGATCCCCTCCTACCCACCACCCCAGCCCGTACGCTACTCCCATCCTTCGCAACCGAGTCCACGATGCCGCCTCTCCCTCTCCCCCCTCCTCCCTATCCGCCACCGCCGGGGCTCACCAGTCACACCGGAAGCCGCGAAAGAACGTGGCACGCCGGGTCGTCATGAGGACGGGAGGCGTTCCCCGTCACCGTCAGTCCATAATCGCGTTCGAGAAACCTTAGGAGTCACGAATCGCTGGAAAGGAGGAACGAGAGTACGGCGGAGAGAAAAAAAAAACTCACCTTCGGCTTCCCGGAGGACGGTTGAAGGGGTGAAAGGGCGGCGGCGGCGCAGGCTAGCCACGGCGGCCGGCGCAGGGTCAGGAAAATTCGCCGCAGCAGCGAGAGTAGGAACTAGGAAACGAGAGAAGCTCGGTGTGGACCAGCTCCGAGTCTTCGGTCTTTCCTTGGATGTTGTCTGCTCACTCGCGGTGAGGATAAGCTTGGCAGTTTTCACACTCTGCACGCTGCGCCCACCTGGGCTCGGGCTTGGCTGGTCGTGCACACTCTACTGTTGGTCAAACTTGCCTCGTGCCCTACCAAGAGCATATGGAGCTATCATATTACAGCATCTTCGACGGTCCATTTCCCCAGTCCTCACATATTTACATATTAAGGGTATGTTTAGTTAGGAGAAATATTCGTTAAATATACAATGTTTGTAAAAATATACTATAGATGAATAGTGTTCTATGAGTGGGAGGTATGAGATAAACAGAGAAAAATTAGATGAATAGTGTTTTTTTGGAAAATTTTTGAAACTAAACACACCCTAAGAGAGTTGATGAAAAGAAATGCTCCAGCAGTTTCTCTTTATATTTTCTTATTTTCCAAAAAATTAAACCTTTCATTTTTCAAAAAAATATTAGGATAATGCAATAATCCACCCCAACTCTACTAAAATAAAGAGAGAGTTTAGTGTCTCCTAATATGTTATTTGCTAATGGAATGAGATTAATGAGAGAATGTAAAAATATCATGGAAGTGATATTGGGATATTCCAATAACATCTAATTGGTAAATGCTTATTAGGGGAGTGCTGAAGATGCTCTTAGAATTGCGAGAAAAACAATACCAATAATCAACCCAATAATGACCTTAGTTGTTCCAAAATAATCCACATAAGTATTCCTAAATAAAGTGGGAGTCCTTTACATTTTGAATGAGCGATCTATCATCTCTAAATCTCACTTTCCACCTGGAAAAAAATAAAAATACTTCACTACTCCACATGTTTCCCTAGGGCTTTTTTATTTCCCTAGAAACAATTTTGCAACCTTAGGGATACATAGTTTCCCTAGGGGTGAAGTTCAAAACCGTAGGGAAACAGTGCTTTCCCTACGACTTCCCTAGGACCTCAGCAGTTTTGTCGGGAGGAATTGGGCGAGGTTAGCCACATCGTTGCCAGATGGACGCCCTAGGAGAGCTCGCAAAAACGGTAGGGAAACTATAGAAAAAAATAGCAGTCAGCCACGGTGAAACCTTACCTTGCCCAAATTTCCTCCGATCCCTTCTCTCCGGCGCCGCTGGACCCCTTCTCCTGCTCCTCACCCCTTTTCCCATGCCGCCGCCCCTCTCCCTCTCACGTCGCCGCCCCCTCCCACTCGTGCCGCCAGCCCCTCCCTCCCACGCCACCGCCACTGCCATTTCTCGCGCAGCTGCCCCCTCTCCCTCCCACGCCGCACCCCTTCCTCCTGCAACCACCCCTTCCTCCCCGCGTCGTGCCCTCCTTCCTCCACCGTCGTGTTGTCCAGCTCCTCGTTTCTTCCACCCGGCGCCGCCACTTCCTCACGCGGCAGGAAGAGGTCTCGCCGCAGACCAAGTAGGGGAGGAGGAGCGGAGCAGCCTGCGAGGCCGACAAGGAAGGGGATGAACTGTAGGGGAGCTGCAGCCCGTGCCAACGACGACGGAGGGAAGAGGTTGAAGCACAAGCCAAACCTAAGCATCCAAGAGGTATAGGCATTCTGCTCTAAGTCTTATAACCTCACCATGAACTGATGTTTGATTACTGAAGTTCTAAAATTACTACTAAATCTTCTCTCAAGTAGGTTGGACTTGAATGGTTGAATATGTTGTGCTATGTGCAACACATAGATTTTTTAGTTACTGAATCTGAGTTTCCACACCATTAGATTGTAGTGTTTAGTTGCCTAGTTCTTATAACTGCTCATTGCATCTTTGCATCTTGAATAGGGGTTTATTTGTAGCAGTACGTCAGTCGCACACTGTAGTTGGATGTACAATGGATGAAATTACAATGGTTGTCATTCTCAGGATTGGGTCCACAACACGAATGCTTTTCTAGACCATGCTTTTAGTGTTGATCCTAATGCTGAAAAACCATGGAGTACCTTGCCCATATTCAACTTGTTGAATAGAGTTAGACGGAGGAAAGGTATAATGAGCATGCATTTGTGTAAAAGAGGGTTCATGTCTGGGTATACCCTTTGGCTTGAGCATGGAGAGCAACCTGTTAGTGAGCCTACATTGGAGCATGAATATCCTAGTCATACTGGTGATGGCATAGATGATATGTTAGCTGAGTTTGGTAATGCAATGCATAGTGTAGAGGAGGAACCTACTGCAGATGCTAAGGCATTTTATGCTATGTTGGCTGCTTCAAAAGAAAAAGCTACATAACGTCACAAGTGTTGCACAACTAACTGCAGTAGCACGATTGATGGCAATGAAGTCACAGCACAATCTCTCTGTAGAGTGTATTGATAAAATACTTGGTTTGCTTGCTGATGTGTTGTTGAGAACCATAAAATGCCAAAGAACTTATATGAGTGCAAGAGGCTGCTTAGTGGTTTGAAAATGTCATATGTCAAGATAGATGCTTGTGTGAAAGAATTGTTTGACAAACAAGATGAGAAAGAAAAAGAAAAATGTGATTTCTATGAGGAAAGTCGAGTGTTGCGACGGGTAGCATGAGTATGTATATTTCCACAATAGTCTCCGGTATGTGCTTACTTATATGAGCATCCTTTTTCTAAAAAGAAATAATTGTAGCTATCCATTTTTCAACAACTCAAGATCAGTGATGATGGCAAAGGTAAAACTGCTATCATGTGTAACCAAGCCTAACAAATGGTTTCCCAATTGGAAAAGAGATTTAAAATATTCCAACAAACTATATTTTAATGTCTGATTCACTAGAAATATCTAAACACCATAAGTTACAAAGATCAGAGCTGCTATCCCAAGTTCAAACTTGACATTGAGATTATTCCTTCAGGTACATTGGATACAATGAGGTAACTCCACATCATGGGATAAGAAAAACATTGTCATAAGATTCAGAAGAAGATGCTGCTTCAGCTTCCTTTTTAGCTCTACTTGTGCGAATATTATCAAATTTAAGTTATTCTTAAAGTCCTTTCATTAAAAAAGGAAGCTATAACAAAAAAATGTTTTGCATAATTTTTTTAATAAAATAAGTGGACAAACTTGGGGTAAAAATTTCAAACAAATTCTATTTTGAAATGGAAGGAGTAGGTGACTTCTCTCTTTCACAGTTGCAAGTCTCCTGAGTCCTGGAAAAAAATAGCATCAATAAGTGTCATGGAAGCACATGGAAGTTCAACCAAAGACCAACATGCTCCGTTAAAAAGCTCTAGAATTGCAGTAATAATTTCATTTGTTGCATTATTCTATTTTTTAGTTCTATATTCATAGACATGGTGCAAAGTTTGAACAAATTCACGGTACATATTCTGAGCTGCCGCAAGACTGAACAAATTATGACAACAGGTAGGTTTGCAATGGATTCCAATTCAAGTAGTTTCGCAGAGTAATGCAACCGGAAAATGCATACATATGCTACCAAGTTACCTTTGGTTGTGATTTCTAATCAAAGGACAAATGCTCACAAGCAAAAAAAACAGAGAACTCATTCATTTATAATATTGAATTGAGGGTGTGGCAATTTTGCTTTTTTAATATTTGTTTTACATTGTAGTAACTAAAAATCTAGCATAGCAAGGATACCATTTTCATAATAGCCAGCAGTCAGATTATTGACTTGATGCATATAAATGATACTGTCTAGGGCCCAAGAATGATAATTAATTGATATTGAGTACAGTTTCATGAAAAACCATATAAGATAATTAGAAAAAGAGTTAATTGCATCTACCATATAACAACCTGTCACGTGCGTGCAAATAAGTCCACTAACTTGTAAAATGCACAATTTGTTGCAACAACTCGATATGTAGGTGCGGATTGGTCCAATAACTTGTAAAATACTCAACTTAGTGCAACAACTTGGCAAATTAGTGCATGTAGAGTCTAAATGTTACGTTTACTTGTATTTGGCCACGACAAACAACAAATAAATGGTATATATTTGCGTCGAAACAAAAACTTGACCATAGCGTGGCCATTGATATCCACGTTATAGTTAGGATATATTGATCCAAGACAAGAAACTTTATTGTAAATTTAAAAATATACTCATGTTAGAAAATAAGAGATATTTTTTGTCCATATAAAATTATCTTCTTCTAATTCTGATAGACAATTTCTATAAGACAATATGAGCTTGATTTGCGCCTATTTGTGTGCTTTAAGTTTACATAAAGAAATTTTCCCTTTAATTTGAACTATAGTATTTAATAAATAAAAGCCATTGGTTAATTCACTAAGGCTATATTTATATCATGTATATGAATAGTCAGTTATAAGTAGATTTATATAAATCATTTGATGTTTTATTAATCTTTTAAAAAGAAATTAAATCCACTGTGGTAAGATTATAAAATATGGTAGTGTTAAAAAATATAATGCACTAATTTGCCAAGTTATTGCACTAACTTGAGTATTTCATAAGTTGATGGACCAATGTGCACCCACCTGCCAAGTTTTCGCACTAAATTGAGCATTTTACAACTTGTTGGACCAATCTGCACACACCTGACAAGTTGTTGTATGGTGGGTGCAATTTACTCTTAGAAAAACTATTCATTAGAACATGCATGTGCTACTAATGGCAACTATCTACCATAAGCTGTTACCATCACTGATCAGGCAATCTAAAAATACCATGAAGTACCTATTTACAAAATAGGTTGCTTATGTAATCACTCAAAATTTATTCACAAATGCTATGCGCTCGGAGGCTTAGCTCCTTGAGCACTGGTCCGGGGCTTGGACCGGTTTAGTTTCCTAGCCGAGTTCTAGGTCAGGGGTTGTGTTTCAGTTTCCTTTTTTAGAAATCACAAGTGGTGTTTTCAGACCCTCACAGCTCGGCTAGGAGTGAGTTGTGCTGCTTGTAAGAAGCCGTTTTTATTCTCTCTATTAATATAAAGATATACACCTCTCCTGCGTATTCAAGAAAAAAATATTTACACGACAATCAAGCATAGAGCCACAAATCTTAGTTTTTGGAGGACCTTTGCAATGAGAAAAAAAAGATGGCTGCATATAGATTAAAGCAAATCCAAACAGAGAAAGAGGCTCAAGCTAACACTTACCCATCATCATTGTAGAGAGTATGTAAATGCTCAGAGCATAGGAAATGTATAGGCTCGACAACGGAACAGACAACAGCTCCATGAGCTCTGTGGTTGCGGCCTATCTAGAATCCTTCCACCTCCATTCACCATTTCTATCGCCATGGAACTCTGGCCAACACAATGGCATGCCCACACGGCTCATCAGGTGGCATCCTCTCACTGCACCACCAATTAAGTTTCACTAGAACGGTTGGGCGCGCAATGCGCGCCCTACCAATATCTCGGCAAAGAACATTTAATAATAAAGAGAAAAAACAGCTAATATGTTATAAAAAGTGTCGATCTGGTATAATTCACAAGCTTACAACACATTGTTACATGAAAAGGACACCATAAGGTGTCTGTTCGGTATACACATCATTGCTATTACAACACATATATCAACGTGGCAGCTGATTAAATACACTACAACGGCACTTCATCTCTTATTAAAAAAAGTCATGTTTGTGGAAAAAAATTCATGATATCACCAAAAGAAAACATAAGAGAAAACAGAGGCAAATTAAAGAATGTCAATCTACATAAAAAAAAGGCAGGCAGTAACACAGTAAAAGGCTTGGATTTAGAGGCATACAAACATTTTAAGGAGATGCAATCCCAATCTCATATGGGATTTGGCATGTGAGCTTGTTCAACTTGAGATCCCTGCACGAGCAAATCATTAGCACACAAATAAACTAATGAGGAAGCATTTAGTCAATCTGCATACAATAGAAAATGTTTATTCAGCCCGTTATTCATAGTCATATTACTGATGCTCAAGAACTCTTGATCATTCATAGTTATTTTCTCCCCCATTCATTCCCTCTTTTAAATCCAAAGCATCACTAATACAGTACCTTTGGATCTAGTTGTAAGAACTACATATGTAGCAACAACATAATCCAGGTTTCTAGATTAAAGAGCCCTCTTGGCTAGGTAGTAAGGTTTTGAGCCTGCCAAAGTGGCAGTTTTACTTTTCTTTTACAATGTGTGACGTGAGCATAACTGTCTATAACTAAAGGTAGCTAACATGGAACTCATTCAAGTATCACAAAAGCTTGCCATTGCAGAGCATTACCAAATTATGAACCTTAAAGTGTGATTTGAATTGTATGATTGAAAATGCAATCACTTGACAATCAGGTCAGGGAGTCAGGGTCACAGGAGAAGGTAAAGTACGCAGCCTCCATTATCAACATTCCTCTCCTTGCTTAGGGTTTAAATTTTTTTTCAAGTTTCACAGCAGACTCCATTATGTCAATGACATCAAATTTCCAACCGTTCTTCTGGGCATATTTCTGGTACCTGTAATGCAGAAGAATCAAGTTTTAGTAACATAGGTTGAGGATCACATACATTTTGATCCGCCGCAACCTACAAAGATGCCTCTTCTCCTCCAGTTAAAAAAGGAAAAGAAAAGAGAAGAAAAGGAAAAAAAAGAAAAACAAGAAATTTATGTTTGTTAAAAATAGAACAAAAAAGAGAAAAAGGAAAAAGAACATGTGAGGAGAGAGGAGAGATGGTAGTTGAGATGGTTGAATAAAATAGGTGTTAATTGATATAGGGTATGAGATATAGAGTATGACGGCTGCGGAAGAATTTGAGATGGAGTAGAGAATCTTGATAACTAGGCAGGAATATTCTTTTTGGGGGTGAAAATAGAGTACCACGAGTGCGGATAGTCTCAGGAGGCCCGTGGAACGCGGAGGAGGCAGCAAACCGGGGCATCTTTTAAGAGCAAGGGCTCATTCAATCGTTCATTTTCAGAGGATTCAATCGGCCAACCAATAAACCAAATCACCAACCAAAGCAATTTATTCTAAAGCACATAATTCATCATCAATTACAAGTTGAGCACATTGTTCAAATCACACGCACTAAATCATAAAAATAGTCTACTGGAAGCTATTGCAAGCCTCACATTGAAACAACAAAAGGCTACTGGACAGGACTCATGCATCAAATAATGAGGACGATTCAATTAATATAAATGTGGAAGACGTAGCTTCTAAAAAAGCAGTGGCAGATATATATTTTTTCATATAATAAATCACCAAATCAAAGAGTGATAGAACCACATCCCAAAGGTTGCTTTACTGTCACTATCAGTTTCTTGATAAATACACAATACCTATTTTCTTGATAAATACATGTTACCAAATATGTGAGTACTTAAAAAGGGCAGTATGGCATGCCATATATGAACCAAGACAATATTGTAACAAAAGGCCAAAGAATAAGGACATGCTAATTGCGCCACCTCCTTTCGAGTTACCATATATCCATTTGTCTAATAATCACAACATCATCTAAAACATGTTGCCAAATGCTTCTGCTTCATCAAATCGTTTTCTGAAAGTTTGCTAGGATTAGACTCTGTTTCGTTAGAATTACTGATCGAGTTGAACATAATATAAATAGTCGAAGATAATATAAAGGGAACTTGAATACCGTGATGTTGAGCAGGGGGAAACCATGCTAATTAAGTGCTCGACTGCATTGTCCATCCATGCATGAAGAGATTGTCCCCTTCCGCGTCGGCCTATGAAGATGGCGTCACAACCTGCGGCGATGGAAGACTCTGTCTTGTTGGTGATGACGAATGAGCCTCTAGCAGGCAGGCTGGCATAGAGATGACGCAGAACGATTGTAGTAGTTGAGATTGACCATCCGTTCTTCCTATAAGGAGACGTGAAGATGGCAGTTTGATGTGGGGGAAAGTTGGATCGCGAGGATGGCGGCTTGATTGACTCGATGAGGACAAGGTTGATGATGGTGCCAAAAACAGCAGAGGGGCCAGGAGATACAGGCAGCGGTGAGGGATTGTAGGCGAACAAACGCGTACCAAGACTGCGTGAGGCAGGGCGATAGAAGGCGCGCGACGTTGGGCGAGTGTCGCGGAAGGCATGGGGGCGTCACGTCGCAAGGGAGTGAGGGGAAGGAACGGCGACATAAGCCTCACCACGACACGACTATCCTTTAGGTTCTTTTTAGGAGTAGAGAAGGGAAATCACGAGCGCGGTGATCGCGGGAGAGATCAGAAGAATGGTTAGCTTCCACTTCACCGATCTGTAAGTTTAGAGGGAGAGATAGGCAACATATCATGTGCAAACCAACCTCTTTACGCAAACTATGCAAACTTAAATCTGAGTCACATGATGTTGATCCAAGGTGGCACTCATGGGAGGTGGGAGGGGTGATTTGCAAATGGTGATTAGAGATGCCTTTGCAAACCATTCCTCACACCTCTCATGACCAGCCCTTGGATCAACATTGAGTAACCCAGATCAAAGTTTGCATAGTTTGCACGAAGTTGTTGGTTTACACCTGAAGCGTTGTCAAGGGAATAAAACTACACTATAATATTTATATGATTATATTATATGGTATTTTGTTTGCAAGTTTCCTGTACAGTTCCCAGGTCCCCTTTTCAGCTCGGCTTGAACACAAACCTGGTACATATCGACATTTCTTGCAGCGGTACTAGTACTACACGTTGTTGAATAAGCAGACACAGAATGTTCCCATCCGTTCGCACCCTTTTACATTTCCATCGAACTTAAGGATCGATTACGTTTGCATATGCAGTTACGTCATTCACCTGGGATTTGACGCAGGGAGAACAACTCTGTCAAACCCGTAAGATCCTGCGTACAACCAACGGGGTATCTAGGTATGCATACGGGAGTACGTACTGTGTATGTTTTATGCAATGTATGTATGTATCTATATATCAAACCTAAAATATATCTTAAATATGGCTAAATTTCTAATAATATATTTTGCAAGATGCAGTATTCTAATCTCTTTTTAAGATGTCCTCTCCATCAATTATATTTTTCACAACCTGCAACTTATATTATTTCCCATGCAAGTGACCGCAAAAAAAAGGACTTTGATCATGACGCGTTATTGAATTATTTTACCATCTCATATACTCACTGATGTAGACAACCGAAACTAGCGCCGTTCTAGATGGACAGAGACTGCACAGCTTCGTTCCCTCCAGAAGGAGCGTACGTGCCTTCACTCAGCTCGGTAACAACTGATAACCACAGTTTCCCTGAACCGGGCAGTGTCGTCCAAACTCGGCCGTTGCCAAGTCGGGAGACATGGCTGACAAAAATACGCCCGGTCTACAGAAGTACAGCACACGCACTACTTGAAAATTATTTAATTGGAAACCAAGTAACTGACCGCGCACTCGAACTTCAACAAGTCAGCCAACACAAGGCGTGTTAGGGTCTCATTTTCATCAGGATCGGTCAAGGAATTAAGGACATAGACATGCCTCTGGCACTCACTTTGTATTTGAAAGAATCTATCTATCTAAACTGTATATAAAAGGACGCAGGTTATGCGTGCCTATACACCTCTAACCTCTCCCTTGCGTAGTTTCCTTTTCAAACAGCAAGCGCATGGAGAGCATTAGCATAGCCACGGCGAGCGGCGTCACCAACAAAGTGGTGGTGCTGGTCATGGGCGCCACGGCCACCGGCAAGTCCAAGCTGGCCGTCGACCTCGCTCTCCATTTCGGCGGAGAGGTGATCAACTCGGACAAAATCCAAGTCCACGACGGCCTCGACGTCGTCACCAACAAGGTCACCGCCGGCGAGCGCAGGGGCGTGGCGCACCACCTCATCGGCGGTGTGGGCCCCGACGTCGACTACACCGCCGCCGACTTCTGCAGGGACGCCGCGCGCTGCGTCGAGTCCGTCATCGCGAGAGGTCACCTCCCCATCATCGCCGGCGGCTCCAACACGTACATAAAGGCGCTCCTTGACGGCGGTGAGTCGCCGGGCTTTCGCCGGCGATACCAGTGCTGCTTCCTCTGGGTGGACGCGGAACTTCCGGTGCTGAACCGGTACATCCGGGACCGTGTCGACTCCATGCTGGAGCAAGGGCTCGTCGACGAGGTGAGACCCTTCTTCCGGCCGGACGCCGATTACTCCAGTGGTATATGGAGGGCCATCGGCGTGCCGGAGATGGACACGTACTACCGCCATGAAGCTATGGGGGACGATGAGCTGCGAGCACGGCTGCTCGCTGCGGCCGTTGAGGAGATCAAGGCGAACACGTGCAGGCTGGCACGTCGCCAGGTAGGGAAGATTCATAGGCTCTGTGACCTCCCCGAGTGGAGCATCCGTCAGCTCGACGTCACCGAGGTGCTGTACCTGAAGGTCCGGAGGAATGCGAGAGACCCAGAGGCGGAGCGCGACGCTTGGGAGGCGGACGTCGCAGGCCCTGCCGCGATGGTAGTGGGAACGTTTCTGGCAGCAAATATTGTGGCAAACAAGGGTACGGTCGTTTCGTCTCGCAGCAGGCCAAAGATGTGGCTGGGGCAGGCGTTTGCACAGAGGAAGGGTGATGGGACGCCGTGCGTCGCGCAGCTGGAGAAGGAGGTGGTGTCGCCGTTTGAGGCTGCCGCCGCAGTGGTTTGAGTTGTGAATTGTGATGACCCCTGATCGATCTCCTGACAACTGTTCGGACATAAAATTGGGTAACATTCGTTTATTTCTTGTAGCGAGAGCAACTTGCTTGTTGTGTTGTACTCCATTTAATGAAATGCATTTGTATCACTATATATTTTTGGCTGCAGCTCCAAGAGCTTGCATGTGTATTTATTTGTTCCTATATATACAGCACTTTATTCAAAACCATACTATTTGACGCTTTTTACAGCCCCGGCCCAATCCTAGTTTGTTGACATCAGCACAAAATTTGAAATACTCTCTCCCTTCTTAAATATATATCGTTTAATTTAGAATAAGCTAGTTAGTTTAAAAATAAAGTACTTTGCTTATCCTAAATGACATACTCCATCCGTCCCAAAATAACTATCTTTCTCATTTCTTGAGAAAATACTACAATCAATTATATATAAAAATATATTAAAACTTATATACAATATAGATATCATTATATAGATATTTAAATCTAATTTTTTATTAAAAATATTTAGAGATTTAAATGTTGCATGCATTTTCTACATATCTAGTCAAACTTGTGACACGAACATCCAAAACGGCCATAATTTTGAGATAGAGGGAGTATATTCATGGACAAAGGGAGTAACCTCATTGATGTCTTACAAAAAAGGTCAACAGAAGCAAAGTGATTCTAGGTCATTTTTTATGATTTTTAGGATAATCATTGGGACTAACATTATTGTTGAGATGCATCTTCGTAGTTGTTTTTATTCCAAGGATGATTTGGAAGCCATCTAAGTAACTGCCAAAAAGTATTATTAGTCAAAATCTATGCATGGCAACAAATAATGGCAATGAAGCTCGGGCAAATACCCAAGAAGAAGCCATGCAAAGCAGTCAAGGCAATAGCACAAACGCATTGGGCCGACCATTCGGTGATGACTGACGCATCCATTGTAACAAACTAACAATACCAGTGATGCATGAGCTGAGATGTACTCTGCACTCAGAGATCTTTATGTTGCACTGATCAATTCGGTGCTAGGCTAGAGAAAGCTAGTTGTTGCCTGTTTCGTTGCATACACCACATGATGCATGAATGGATGATCCTGGATGGGATGGTTCAACTAATTTGCTTGAACGACTTGGTTCACTCTAACTAGTACAACAATGTATTAAGTGGTGTTGTCTTGTTTCTTCATAGTGGTGTGTTTGGTTGGTTGAATCATTTGATTCATGTATGAAATGGTACAAAATAATAATGATTCTTTTGTTTGGTTGGGTAAATTGTACCAACTCATCCATAATGAAGCCATCCCACTTAATACATTGTTGTACTAGCTAGAGTGAACCAAGTGGTTCAAGCAAATTGGTTGAATCATTACATGCAGGATTATCCATTCATGTATCAAGTAGTACATACAACCAAACACAGGATAGGTCAGTGCTCATGGCTACTTTTTCTTTAAAAAGAATTGTTGGGCTACATAGGTATGCTGATGCGAAGACCTGGCTATGGCAAGCCTGGTCTTCTCCCCTGTTCGGCTGTTCCGTACCAAGCCGGCAACTTCTCTCCCGGTCATTTTCTCGGTGACAAATGACAATCCAGCTCCCCAGGAACGAGCAGTTGAGTTACCATGACACACTACACGTACGAGAATATTTGAAAAGTATTTGAATTGGACCCCAAGGAACTCAAAAAGAATGAACTGGTGCATTATCTAGTGGGGTAGATGCATATGTAATTTTATATTTAGCTAGGCAGATGTAGCACGGGTAGCTTCTTTTTCATACTAAAAACTATACTATATTAACTGATGTATGTATTATCCATTTTCTATCATTATATTATATGTTACTTGAAACTAATCATAAAAATAATTTGATTACCTGCTCTAGATGTAGTTATTTACTAATTATATTTTGTATATGCTATCTAACTATTTTTCTTGTTCCAAAAACCCATATTACTTCCTAAATTATTCAGATTATATTTTGTACAGACTCTTAATTTGCTTCCCAAATTATTTAAATTACATTTGGAATAGACACTATATTGAATATTTCACATTCCAAATCATCTATAATTTCACTACCTTTTAGTTTTCAATAAATACATAAATTAACATATTTAATATGGACTCTCATTCAACTACTATATTTTAAACATCATAAACTCTAACAGTCTTAGTTTTTTTAAATTAACATAGGAATTTTTCGAACCTTTCAACAAACATGGTGGCTTCTTTAATACAATTTGTAAATTTTTGTTAGTAACTAAATAAAATGAGAAACTGAAATGAACTTTTTAATTGTAAAATAGGTATTTCTTAAACATATTTGAAATTGATTCTTTATTCGAATTTTTTTGCTTCCAGTTAATATAGAAATAATTTTTTTATTTTTTTCTTATTTTAAAAAATCGAATGTATTTATATATATATGTTTATTTACTATATCGGAGATGGGTTCTTATTTTAATTACCATAATATATTTATTAGTTCAAGTCTTCTCTGTCATTACTCTTTAGTTCTTCATAAATATTTATTAGTCATATTGGTGATGAACTTTTTAGCCCACTCTATTGCTATTCATATAAGATATCTACTCTTTAGCTTAGTCTATTATTAATGGTATTGGACGTGGACTCTTTGTACTAGTACATAGACAGTTAGATTTTCATAAAATACAATGGTCCAACCCTTCTCCTTTTTCATATTAACGTATGAATTGTTTTGCCCCTTTTAGAGAACATGATAGCTTAATGTACTAATATAATAAATAGGATATGTTTTGTTTTTATTGTCTAGCAAATATATATCTGCAAGCGTGTCTATGGCTCCACAGGGTAAAAAACGATTGGCCCATTTAGCACCGATTTATACTAAATTTGTCATTTGGTACCAGCTGGTAACACATCACTTGTGGCTGCTTAGACGAAGCTATTATTTTGAAGTAACTTGGGGAGACCATCTATACTAGTTTTTAATACCACTCGATACTAAATGCCACCATTCAATCCATTAGGCCCGTCTCAGTGGGAGTTTCATGGGCAATAAATAGAGTGACACATAGACAATTTTGGTGATGTGGCAGTGATTTAATGAAGAGAGAGGTGAAATGAGTTTTATGGTGATGAAACTCTCCATACACAGTTACCTAGACAACTTGTGTCTTGCATGTAACCTAGGGAACAACAATAGATGAAACTATGCATTCAGATTTGAGAATGAGGTGTTTCATTCTAGTTTCAAACATTTTTAGATGATATGACACTCTAGGCAATTATATACATGGAACTCCCATTGAGAATGGTCTTACTGGATGGTTAGAAATGGTCCTGATACACGGAGGCTCCTAGAGGCCATTTAGTACCTAACCATAATACCAATCAGTACGCAATGCTGGCATTTAGTAGCAGGTCATATCAGACCTGTACTAAATGGCCCGAGTGGCATTGTGATCGATGTTGAACCGATAAATTAGCATTAGTGCCTAATTTAAAACATTCAGTACTAATTGAAGTTGGATGAATACCTATTTTTTTCTGATAAAAACCTATTTTTCAAGTAATGTTGGGACACTATCAGGCATAGCACTCGGACCGTCTGGTAGAGCAGGCACGAAACCCATCACCTCGTTTGCAGATTAATTAATTGTAGTGAGACAACGCGCATATATTAAATTGAATCAACATCATCAGTCACACCACCATCAAAATTGCACTGAAAGTAAAACAAATAAAATATTAAACGCGCGTGGCAACCCTAGGTGAGCCCAAGATGCACAATAATCTTAGCTCTCATTGAGACGCGAAATCAGCCCAAATACACTTGCAGGCCGTAGCCCCAAACACCTTCCTCACCCTCCACACTCGAATACATGACCGAGTTCGTCCGCTCGTCGAAACAAACATTGATGGCGTCAGGTGCATGTCTATGTGTGTTTGATTGGGCTTCTACCTATGGCTTTTGCCCTAACAAACAAAAGGGCTAACCAAAAGGCTGAAAAACACCCACTGCTTTAGGCAAACACTGTTTTTACTCTAGTACAAAACTGAAAACACCTTCCCCTGCTTTGAGCTGTTTTGGGGCTTAAAAATTACCCACCTTCCATTAGTTACGACGATACCGGTTTGCATTGTGTTTTTGTCACTTCTCTCTACTCCATCTTGCGACTCCTCTGTCTCTCTACAAGTGGCCATCGCGACTGCCCCTCTCCCTGGTGCCCCCTCCTCACCGGCACCCAGGCTCCTCTGCCACACTCGCAAGCATTCGCCACCAGGCCCCGAGGTCCCACCGCAGGATTCCCTGCCGCCGCGCGAGCACACCCTCCTCGCTGGCACCCCCGAGACTCAGTCGCGCCCGCAAGCCTTCACCGCCGCGCCTTGAGCCTCCTCCTCCACCGAGATAGTCTCAACGTCGCGCCTCAAGGTCGCCCCACCACTGTGATGTGAGCTCCCTGTCGCGGGATTCCCCGCCACCGCAAGCTCCCTGAGGGCGGCACAGCCAACCCCGGCCGAGAATGAGATTGGCAAGAGAGGTGCGGGAGAGAAGAAGATGATGACGAGGTGAGAGAGTGAGGAAGGAAGAATGAATTTGTCTCTATGACAGGTGGGGTCCACTAATAAGTAAGAGAAGGTTTACCAAAAGTCACAACTGTTGAAGCTAAGGTTTTTTTTTCCCAAAAATCAAAACTCATATATTCCACGTCAGCTTTTCTAAGAACATCCCACAATAGTTTTTTTAGAAGTCACTGCCCAACCAAACACACCCTAAATTGCCGTCTCTATTCATGCAGCCTCCCTCGAGAAATGCATTGCATCATGGCTGAATCAAGTAGCGAGTCTCATATATAATATCACTTGTATCAGTTTATACGATCGATCAAATAGATTCACGAGGTTCACTTATGTTTTCATGTCTGTTGTATCTACTAAGTCGGCTTCCTCTCGTCCAGGATATATATGATACAGATCTATGAAACCTCATGCCAGCAACCAAGTACACCCTAATTATTTTATCCCTCCCCCCTCAAGCATTTTCGAAGCGGGAGAGGGACAACCAGCAATAACGGCAATGCTGCGGAGCAAACACTATGCGCAGTTCGGTTGAGGGCATCCAGTCAAGATATACGCCATGGAGGTCGTCACTCCATCGATGACGCCATGAGGGGCAGGGCGGCGAGATCGAGAGCCGTGCTAGCGGGCGGGCGTGGTAGAGGTGAGCACCCTAGCTCGCTCGCCAATAATAGAGGGCACACCACCAGAGAATAGGAGAATTCGTATGATTTTTGACATTTTGAGAAAAATATAATCTAGATTTTTGTGGAATTCCAGTTATAGATTTGGTCTCATTGGGGGAAACTATGTACAGACGCAGGAACAAGCTTTTATTTTTGTTAAGAAAAAACTTCGTATACGAACTTCATATATATGCTAAGAGTGGGTGTGCATTTGGAGCAATCCAATGCCATTGTTTTGTTTGAAGAAAGACCATCCAGTCCAACGTTCCTATCGTAATGATAGTACAAACAAAGGAGCAACGGGAGATACAATACTCCCTCCGTCCCAAATTGTAAGTTATTCCAAGATTTTTGGAGAGTCAAACTCTTTTTATGTTTGACCAAAATTATAGAGTAAACCACAAAAATTTATAGAACCAAATAGATATAATCTAAAAGTATACTTAGTGAAGAAGCTAATGGTACTTATTTGGTATCATGAATATTCATACTTTGTTATGTAAACTTGGTCAAATTTGAGATAGTTTGACTCTCAAGAATCTTGGAATGACTTACAATTTGGAACGGAGGGAGTACATAATTTAGACAATATAGAACGGTGGTGGAGATTACGAAAGCGGGAGGGCATTATCTTACCGTTTCAGGAGCAGACGAGTCCAAAACCGATTGGCGCATATTGTCATGGCAATGGGTTTGGTGCAATCGAAAGCGCTCTGTTGCCTTTTGGCAGTTACAGGACGAGCAGCTTTGCAGGGCACCAATCGACATCCCCATGCTGCCGCCTTCCTTGCACGTACGGCCTTTGAATTCTCCGAAGCACAACGACGCGGCCGGTATATATGCTAGTATATCACTGCGTGATCTGTACGTTAAGGGAGTAGTATAGTATAGTACTACTATTTATTAGCCGCAGTTTCGGACATCAACGAGAGCTACACATTCATTAGCCACATCTTTGCTATATTACTCCGTTATTTTCTGTCGTGATGAAGACAGGCAAGAACAAGTGGTGGCGGTGGCGGCGGCGACAGCAGCAGCAGCAGCAGATCAGCGCGAGGCCAGTACTTCTGACGTTCTACGTGATTATTCAGCCGAGAAGGGTCGCCGATGGCGGCACCAGGGCGACTGCATCGTCGCATCAACACCAGCGGGAGCATCACCATCGCCACTTAAATGCCGTCGTCGGAAGTGATGACGAGCGGCGACGATGGAACGGTGGCAAGTCCCAAAGCAACCGGCGAGAAGAGCTGCTGGAATACTCGCGGCAGATGAGGGCGCTGGCACAGCAGGCAACGGTAACCAGCACAGCTGCAGCAGCTCCAACGCCGCCGCGGTCTCGTCGACAGCGTCAGAACACCAAAAATACGGTGGGTTACAGACTTACTCCGTACAGTTACCAGGATCCATTTTTTTTTTGTTTTTCAGTGTGTACAAATTTCTTAATTAACTTGCTTAATTGGTTCATATTCGGGCCTTCAGGCTGCTGCAGTTGGTGGTGATGAGGGGCGGCCGGCAGACGTTAACCGGCAGGATCTGGAGCGCGCAATGAGTCAGCAGCAGATTAGGCAGAGGTGCTTTGGCAGTGACGGATGGAGCTGGAAGAAGGTGCTCGTACACATCAGCAGTAAAACTTGGCTGGCCCTCGTCGGCCGTTGACGGCGCGCGTGGAAAGGGCTGGAAATGAGCCAAGCTCGAGTGAGCTCGTCGCCTCAGATCTTGGACTTGGTTAAAGCGTCAAGTCGAGCTTGATCTGAGAATGCAAATATATGCTTTGGTTTGTTTGTAATTAAGCCGATTTCGAGTGTAAATGTGGCTAAATACGAGTAGTTCACGAGTCTTACAATTTTTTTTTATAGACTAGTTGATCAGAACCATTGTCGCTGGGCTCACGAATAACTTAAGATCAAGTTCAAGCTTGGATCGTTTGGAATTTGAGCCTACTTTAAAAGAGTAAAAAGCATTAGGGAATTCGAGCCTATTTTGAACGAGTAAAATGCACTAGTTCACTAATGAAGCGTCAGTTAGAATTAGAACTTATTAGGACCATCAACTCTAAAAGTATTTTTTTCAATAATTTTGTAAGTAGTTCACCACTCCTGCCGACTAGGCAGAGATGACATGACATGCTGACTTGGTAAATTCAAGGCTCTGCTTGCCTTAGTGTAAGGAAAATGGCCATTGTTTGTGATTTTGATGGTTGATTGACAACATTACCTTGGAACTAACGTATTTGTCGAGATAATATTTGTAGATATTTCTAAGTCCCATGGATACTTTAAAAGCCATATAAATGCTTAACAATATCTAAATTATCAACATCTAAATGATGGTTGTCTAAGTTGAAGCCATCCAACTATAGTGAAAAGGGCAAAGAAGATGGATAAAAAAGACCCACGAAGAAACAAGAAGAATATTGTAAAGACCACAGAGGCACCGACTAATTCGTTCCTCCGTGCTAAGACCCATCAAATCAGTCGGTGGTATTCAAAAAGGCGGGAAGAAAACCCCTGTGGAAAGGACCACCGATTTATTCGGTGGTGTCATCAAGAGGGGACCGATTATGCCCGGAAATACTAGTTTAGTATTGTCTAAATTTGCAGGGCACCAAATTCATTCGGTGGGGACAAGAAAAGGGGCACTCAATTAGTCGGTGCCCATGAAGACCGGAGCTGAAGATCGACTCAGAGACCACCGATTCATTCGGTGATGAAGGAAGAGCAAACACCGAATCAGTCGGTGATTGAAAGAGGCCGCCCACCTATCAGTGGCACAAGCCCATTCAACAGCTAGCTGATATGGATATTTCCTGTCCGACCGACCGACCGAAGGCCTTCAGGCCTTAAATGGTACAGTCCGTATCCGGAACCGAAAAATCAATATCCGACCGTATCCGTATCCGCATAACAAAAGTTGAATGTCTATTGTAGATATGTAATATATATCAATATCTGATGCATATCTGACATATTTTGTACTGTCCGTATCCGAATCCAATCCGGCAAAAAAAAATACCCGTATTCGTATTCGGACATATCCGTCCGTATCCGATCTGTTTTCATCCCAGCACCAACGAGTGATTCGGTGGTATCCTCTCATGCACCCACCGAATCAGTCGATGGTACGCAGAAAGGTTGCACTGACTTGCAACGGCTAGTTTCTTTGGTTGGGGCTATAAATATGGGATACCTCGACCATTTCAAGTTAGCTCGAGCTCAGGGAAGGTATTGCTAAGTGTCCACACACTCTTAGGTGCTCAATCCATCAAAGTGCTAATTAGAAGATCTAAGCAATTAGCAAAGTGTGTAGTGCTAATCTGGGACGCTTAGCGCATCTCTTAAGTGTTTAGCCTAGAGTTTAGCGAGGTTTTGCATACCTCTTGCTCTATTAGGTGCTTATGCGTACCAAAAATTGTTGTAGTCTTGCGAGACCCCCCAACCAAGTTTGTGGAGTGGATGCCAGTGTTGTGAGAGGGAGAAGAGGCCCTTGGCTAGTTGGTTGAAGCTCTACCAAGTGAACACACAAGGAGTATCCTGGGAGGGGCGAGCGCAGTTGCGCGTGGGAAAGTCCCGTTGCCACCCAGAGAGTAACTTGACCGGGAAGTTTATACCCTTGCGTGGTTATTCCCTGGAGACGGGCAACAACGCGGACTAGTGGAAAGTTTGCGAGCTTTTCAATATATCGGTAAAAATCGTCGTGACGACAGTTTCCTCTTCTCTACCCCGCATTTCATACTTGCACTACTTTTCGTATTGAGCTTTTCTAGACTTGCCATGCTAATATAGGATTGGACCTACACTACCCCAGATTAGCCATCGCAGCTGGTTTTGGGAAGTGTTTGTTTTATAGCGGCTGCATTGGTCCGGTCAACACAGCCGGTTCCCAACCGGCTGTGATAGGCCCTCATCACAGCCGGCTCGTGGCTGGAACCGGCTGTGATGAGGGTGCCCAGGCCAGACAGTGTCAAGAGCCAAAAAAAAGTAGCAAAATTTTTTTTTATGTGGGAGGGGGACCCCATCGGCCAGCCAATCGCAAGTCACGCAACCTTTCGCGCGCTATGCGGTCAGCAGTATTCGAACCGGTGATCTCACACTCGCGCGTACCCCCTCTACCACTACACCACAGCCTCACATGTGCTCATGTCCTTATATTCATTCCCCACATATTATACGAAAATGGTGTAAATTGCTTGTTTGAGGACCTAAACGAGTTCAAATAAAAACTTTTATCAACTACAAAGTTTCATAACTTTTCGAGATATACAACTTTTATTTTGGTCGTTTTTCCATTCGAGATCGTTTACAAAATTTGAATTTCAAATTCTCTCAAACTTGGTTTTCCTTGAACAGATGAATTCAAATACAAAAGTTTTGAACTATAAAGTTTTATAACTTTCCAAAATCTACGGCTTTCGTATTGGTCATTTCCTCATAAGATATAGCGATAATAAATTTGTTCACAAATCGTACATCTCTCTTCTAGTTTGGTCCTCATGGAACTAATATAAGAGATGTAGGATTTGTGAACACTTTTATTACCATTTTGTCATATGGATAAATGACCAAAATAAAAGTTATACATCTTGAAAAGTTATGAAACTTTGTAGTTCACAACTTTTTTATTTGAACATGTTTAGGGCTTCGAATTGTACTTTGAAATTGTATTTACCGAATGTCCATTGTTATAGAATCGGCTGTGTTGATCATCACAGTCGGTTGGAGGCTTGAACCGGCTGTGATGAGGATCAACACAGCCGGTTCGTTTCTCTAACCGGCTGTGATGATGAGGCACTCATCACAGCCGGTTCGTGGCTCCAACCGGCTGCGATGAGGATTAACACAGGCGGTTCGTGTCTCCAACCGGCTGCGATGATCGACGCACTCATCACAGCCAGTTGGTAATACAAACCGGCTGCGATGAGAGCATCACAACTGGTTCCATTTTCAACCGGCTGTGATAACCCTTTATAGCTGGTTTTGAACAAACCGGTTGTGAAGGGAGTGTTTGATTAGTCCGAATCTGTAGTAGTGCTAGGGTGTAAAACTTTAAAGCGGTAGAGGTAGCAACACATAGAAAACCTAGAGTGGTTTCAGATAGAAATTGAAATATGTTTTTATATGTACAATTTAAGACTTAGTTTTAAGAACACCTAATTCACCATCCCCGCTCTTGGGGTGTCACAATCTCTTCACTTAGGTCGGGTGGGCTCGGTTGTGTCATTGGGGAAGGGTGTGGTGCTCGCGGTGGCAGTGGAGACGTCAGCCGGTGCAGATAATAGGTGGCTGGTGGCGAATGAGATCGCCTGCTAGGTTACCGTTGGAGGAGCTCCTTGAGAGATCGAGAGGGAGAGAAGAAAGATGAGATAGAACACGCATAGTGAATATGCCATGGCATTTCTATGTGCACACATAGTAGCATATTTTTTAGACAATGGATTGAACTCCGGCCTCTATGTCCACAACTGGATGCATACAGCCAAAAAGTTATGAGTTCTTAGACTTGAGTCTCAATTAAGAACACGAAAAAGAAAACTAGAAAGACTAAGCTTCAAGATTCTTCCGTGTCTTTACTTCAATCTTTCTATCTTGCATTTTCCATATACAACAACAACTCAAAGGATCACTCGCTTACTTATAAACTATCAACGCTAAAAACATCCTGCCAGATTATGGTAACAACAATGCACGTGAAATAGGAGACCTCAACCATGGCCAAGCATGAAAGCCTTGATCTTGAAGCAACGCCTCCAACAAGGATGTGACATTGAACCTTGATCTTGAAGTATTGAGCCTTAGATCTTCATACAGAAACTCCAATAGAGGTGGTGTATAATAGCTTTGACAATGCCTTAAAAAACGCCATCTACGGACGTTGTCATTGCCCTAGGTTAAAGAACTAAGTAGGGATGAAATAACGGATCGAATACAGACGGATATGCACGGATACGAATACAAATATTTTTTATCATATTTAGATACAAACAATATAAAATATGTCAGATGTGTATAGGATATTGATATAAATCATATATTACATTAAAAAAGATATACATCACATTTCTACGATATATATTCAACGTTGTTTATGCGGATACGGATATAGACGGATACTGATTGTGCAGATTCAGATACAGATTGTACCATTTAAGACTTAAAGGCATCCGGTCAAACGGTTGGACGGATAATATCCATACCACTTTCATCCCTAGAACCAAGACTAGCTTTCAACGGCAACTTCTGTTCCCCATTTGGTGCCGCTATCTATGCCGCAATGCAAGGCTCCCACTACCGAGCATAATTGTTGGCCCTCAACTCCGTCAAGTTTTTTTTTTTTTGAGAAGACTCTACTACGTTAAGTGGAACTCACTGACAGCAAACACATCCCATGGTCCGCGTAGCTCACCACGTCAGTCGCATATAGTGGCATGTGGCCAACTGAGGCAGCCACATGGCGGACATCGACCCTATTTGGTTGGATGGTTGCAAGCTGGGTTGGAGTTGATTGGGCTGATTCCAGCAGCAATTCTAGCCCAGCGCCCCAGCCACCCCAGCCTACCGAACATGCTGATCGTCTGGCGGCATCTGCAAAGGGAGGATCAGACCTAGCTCGGGTGAAGCAATACCCTGCAGAAGGCAATCTGGTCATCATAGGGGACTCGTCCCCTGGGCCACATATGCGTAGATCTGGGCCTAGGCTGCTATCACCGTACCGCAGGCTATCGTAGTTGTCGTCTCCACTGTCGCTGCATGGATCTCGGCAAAAGGCTGCGCCGGGCACCCAGCCAGCAGCATCCGCCCTTCATGTTCCACCATGAGCCGAGTGTGGCCCACTCGGAGCCGCCAGAGGCGATTCTGGGTGAAGCCAAAAGGCGGCTTCGCCAGGCTAACATCGAGCATTGTTTGTGAGGAAGAAGACAACCCGGCCAGTGGCGACTCACATTCCTGCCACTGCAAGGAGAACAAAGAGGTCCCCGCCACCACCTTCATCACGTGCAGAGTGGGCTTCCGACGACATGTTTGGACGGCAGCGAGGGCACAGGAGTGGAAGAGGGATGAACCGGCCGGTAGCGGACTAGAGGTAGGGTTCTAAGTGGTAACGCATGGATATATGGTGAACGCCTTAGAGAGTTTATGTAAAAAAAATGTATTACCTAAGCGACACTTTCCTGTAAATTTAATTATTTTAAGACAATCCTAGAGATGGTACGAACACGGAGCATCTGAAGCCGCACCTTTTGACAACCCTGCCAGTTGCATGGACTAGACCTCGGCAATGGAGACACTGAGTCGCGTGACGAATATACGGAGACTGAAACTGTGCCACGGACCACGGGCCGGGCGGGCGAAGACTGAAGAAAAGGGCCTGTCTCCCTCTCCACGCTAGCGCAGCCTCGGGTCACGAAGGAAACGAGGGAATCGCATGCGTCATCCTCTGCTCTTCCAATCGAAGCTGGGTCGTAGCGTCGCTGTCCGTGCGCCAGACAAGCGACAGGGGAGATGGAAAAGAGGCGGCGGCGGCGGTGTGAATATGCCGGGGCGGATGGATGGGTCCGGCCTCCCCAGGATACTTCGCCCCCCGTTCCACCGGGAACCTCACGCCCTTCCACCTCTGTTCCGCCGCTCCAGGGTCGGGGAGGAGAAAAGTAGTAGCTCCGCCCCTGCCGGTCCTACCCTCCTAACTCCTAAGGTACCCAATTCTTGACTCGCTCTCTAGTCTCTCCAATCGCGCTGTGATGTTGATGAGAGTACTTACTACTACGTTTCTTCAACCATTCTTCGCCTCTCAGTTGCAGTGCGTGTGCGTTTCTTGCCATGAGTGACCACGGCACCGTTCCTGACTTCTAGCCCCCGGCCCCGAGCAGCCAAGGTACTTCTTGCTTCTTTCTGTCTTTGCCAGCCTTCTTAAACTCGTTTCAAGGTTGGTCCAGATTTGTATATCTGTTCGTGCCTGATTCTCAGTGTTCGTTTCGTCTGTAGTTGGGGATGCAGTAGCTGAATTCTACAATCATTGGATGCTCATCATACGTGCCAAGAACACGAGGATTACTCCCCTCGAAGGAGCAGTGAAAGAAGATCAGGAGAGGGGGAGGCATAGTAAATGGAAGCCGGGTTTCTGTGGAAAGAGAACGGTGACCAAGCCGGTGCGGTGAGAATGTCCGGGGGGCACAAGGACAAGAGCCTCGACTGGGATCTGAACGACTGGAGGTGGGACGCAAACCTGTTCCTTGCCACGCCGGCGGCCGCCGCGCCCTCTGGGTCAAGCAGCAGGGAGCTGAGCCGAGCGCAGGGAGAGATCGATTTCGGCGTAGTTGTAGACAAGAGGCGGCGGCTCTCGCCGGAGGAGGACGGCAGTGCCGGATGCAGCAATAATTCTGCAGTAGTAGCAAATGGAGACAACAGTCATGTGGTTTCTGTCCAGAGAAGTCCGAGTAGCGAGGAGGAGAGGCCGAGGAAAGGTGCCAGTTCGAGCAACCCTCCATCTTGCCAGGTTGACGGCTGCCATGCCGATCTCAGTGGCGCCAGGGACTACCATAAGAGGCACAAGGTGTGCGAGGCGCATACCAGGACGAGCATGGTCCGCATCAAGAATGTAGAGCATCGGTTCTGTCAGCAGTGCAGCAGGTTAGTCAGGAATTTCTTTGTGAGGTTTACAGTTGCTGATAATGTAACCTTGAAGAATGCTGAACTTAGTAGTTTTATGTGTCTTACAGAATCCCACTTAATGTTCTCATGTATCTTGAAAAATGCCAAACTTAGTGCTTTTGGGATAACTCTAGTTGATGCCGATCAAGTATTCTTTTAAGCCCGTTACAGAATACTAGATGGTATAATCTAAAAGTGCTTTTGCCTAGATCTGTGCTATGTTTTGTTATGGAAAAAAATATTTCAAATGAAATAAATTATGAATAATTTAAGTTGCTTGAATGGCACTATCTGCATTCATTTTATCTGTTGTTTCAGCATGTGAAAAGTGTTCCTTTTTGTTTGTCACTGTCAGATTTTTTTAAAAAAGAGGGACTTAGCTAGATGAACCTAGTTCATTTAGTGTTTCCGGTTCGTTGCATATGTCTTTGTTTCTTTGTTCATTGCCCACCATGGCTAATTCAGGAGACAATATTTTATTAATATCAAAGTAGGGGTAAAACGCAATAGCCCCTTTTATTAATATCTGTGCATAAATCTAAAATGACTAAAAAAAGGGATAAGTTGGACCGATGGTTTCAATTAGCTGGTATTTGGGGGAAGCAATATACAGCTAAAGGTTCACTGGATGACGAGGTATAACAATTTCTTACCTCTGCATCAGAAACAAGAACACATAGATAATTTGATGAATTGGCTGGGGCCATCTATAGAATGGTATTAACTTGTTTGATTAATGAAAAGGCAATATGCTGCAGAAATTGATTATAATCCTACTGTAAGTTGCAACACTATGAGTGCAAGTTGAAGTTTGATTCTAAATTCAATATGCAAAAGAATATTGTTCACAGATTTAATATGCTGAACAATATTGTTCCCTATCTTTTCATTTATGCATGAGCTGAAGAAAAGGAATTGTTTTGTATGCCTTGTTAGGTTTCACCTTATTCAAGAATTCGATGAAGGGAAGAAGAGCTGCCGCTCACGTCTGGCAAAACATAATGGAAGGAGGCGAAAAGGTCAACCACAGGGTGCTGCGGATGGGAATTCCACTAATGAAAATCAGTCTCTAAATAGCACTTTATTCCTTTTGTTAAAACAACTTTCTGGGCTAGAGTGTAAGTTCTACTTTTTAAAATTCAAATAATATTTAATCCATATGTTATCCATCCATGGTAACTCTAACTGCGCTCTTCTGTTGTCAGCTGGTAGCTCTTCTGAGCAAATCAACCATCCTAATTATTTGGTTAACCTTTTGAAGAATCTTGCTGCTATTGCCAGCACACAGGCATATCAAGATATTCTAAAGAATGCAAATTTGAATCCAACATCTAATGCTGGTAATAATGCCACAAATGGCCCTACTATGCATGAACTAACTAAACAGTCAATTCCTGCTGGCCATGAATCTTTAGCTGGTAAAACACTTTATTTGTTACTTGCTACTGTTTTGCATGAAAATACCAAATCTTAAAGGAAATAATGTGTGAATAACTTATGTTGACAGGAGGGCCTCCATCGAAAAAGCGAGTACAGGATTTTGATTTGAATGGTGCTTGTACTGAAGAAGTTGAGGTGAACCTTTTAGATTGGTTCCGCTAGACATTTTCGTGATGTTTAATTTCTACTTAGTTCAGTACCTCTAATGCGCAAAATGTTTGCAGAGTCGAACAGATAAAATTGTGTTCAAGCTTTTTGGAAAAGAGCCAAGAGATTTTCCTGTAGATCTTCGGGAACAGGTGCTTTATCATCTTACAAAATGGAATCTTGTTTCTCTAATAAGTTTATCAGTGTGAAGATATTAGGTTGCTAATGGAAAATCTTTCATTAAATGGTTTCAATTTGCAGATCCTAAACTGGTTGTCACATTGCCCAACTGATATGGAAAGCTATATTAGGCCTGGATGTGTTATTCTAACTGTTTACCTTTGCCTCCCTAATTGGATGTGGGATGAGGTAGTGTTTTACTTTATTACCAATGCTTTAGATATGTGTATGTTTCCTATATGACAGTATATGATGCAAAATATTTATCTAAACTGGAACCTTGGATAAGAAATAAATTGCTTACTTTTTCTTTTTTTTTTTCCTTCAAAGCTTAATGATGATCCAGCTCCTTGGATAGAAAAGCTTATTAGCATGTCCAATGATGGCTTCTGGAGAACAGGATGGGTGTATGCTAGGGTACAGGAATGTCTGACATTGAGTTGCAATGGTCTGTTCACTTTAATTGGAGTAACTATTTTGTTTCGTTTTCTTCATATGTTAAAGGATCAACTTCATTTCTGTTGCTTTCCTTTTTTTTTTTTTTGCTTCATCTTCATACATTCAACAAAAAAATTCATTATGTTGCTTTCCTTGTTTTTGCAGGTACTCTTATGTTAGCATCTCCCTGGCAACCAGTAATGGGCGATAAGCTTCAGAGGCTCTGTGTAACCCCTATTGCAGTTGCTTGTTCTTCAACTGCAAAATTCTGTGTACAAGGTTTCAATATAGTTCAGCCAACAACAAAGTATGTATATTTTTTACACATCTAGACTCTCTACTGATCCAACTTGTATTAACTGGTAACAATGATGTCCATTTCAGATTACTTTGTGTGTTTGGTGAGAAATATTTGATACAAGAAGAAACACAAATGCTACTTGAAGATACAACCATGCAGGAAGGCCCTCAGTGCCTGACATTCTCATGTTCCTTTCCTAGCACAAGTGGAAGAGGATTTATAGAGGTGTGTGCTCCGTATTGTTATTTATGTCTGTTCTCATTTTCTGTTTTACATTAGATAATTTCTCTACTACTTTTTCAGGTTGAAGATTATGATCAAAGCAGCCTTTCTGTTCCCTTTGTTGTCACCGACAAAGATGTATGTTCTGAGATTCGAATGCTGGAGCATGAATTGAATTTAAGTTCATTTGATGAAACCACAGAAAGAATTCATGATCTAATGGCTTCTCGTAGTCGGGCCTTACATTTTTTACAAGAAATCGGGTGGTTTCTTCAAAGGAGCCACGTCCAAGCTACGTCTGAGCAGCGACAATATTGTATAGAGGGTTTCTCTGTTGCGAGATTTAGATGGTTACTATCCTTTGCCATTGATCAGCAATGGTGTGCTGTTGTAAAGAAGCTTCTAAACACCATGTTCCGGGATGATATTGATCTTGATATCCCCTCACCAATTGAATTTTCCTTAGGAGAAGGTTTACTGCTTACTGCTGTCAAAAAACAATCAAAACCTTTGGTCCAATTTCTATTGAGATACACAACAAAAAATTATGCTCTGGACAGTGGAACCAGCGATCCAGTTCAGTTCTTGTTTACCCCTGATATGCCTGGTCCATCAAATATCACACCTCTTCATATTGCAGCCGCAATCAGCGATGGTATTGGTGTCTTAGATGCTTTAACTGATGATCCTCAGCAGGTACCTACTCTATACCTTTATGTGTGGGCAAAGTAGCTTAAATCTTTTATTCCAAGTGTGCCTCTTTTGGAAGGAGTACTAAGACCACCATTTAGTGTAATGAACTAAGTCTGAACATGAAACGTTTTCATTTGAAATTCATTTTTTATGTTCCATGAATAAAACTAAAAAGAAGTATTGCCAAAACATGGCTTCTATGATTGATCAATTGTTGGGTAGATACTTTAGGGTATATAATATCATTTATAGGATTGGTTACAGAGCTAAAACTATAATCTATTTTGTTTGGCTTTTATCTGCTTAAATGTCACAGCTTGGTATCAAAGCGTGGAAGAATGCTCGTGATGATACAGGCCTTACTCCAGAGGATTATGCTCAAAAGAGAGGCCACATATCCTACATGCAAATGGTTCAGGACAAAATTGATCAAAGACTACCTAAAGCTCAGGTCTCTGTTGCCATCCCCAGCAGGCCATCCGCTACTGATACCGTTGGGAAGCATGCTAGTCAAATGAAATCCACCGCTCAAACTAGGTTTGATGTGGAGAGCCAGAGAAGCATCAGTCAACTATTGAGCTGCGGACAGTGTGTCCGTCAGGTCCAACTCACGTACGGTCCCCGGACAAATAAGTTTTTATCAACTAGGCCTGCGATGCTTTCCTTGGTTGCCATTGCTGCCGTGTGTGTTTGTGTGGGATTGATTATGAAGAGCCCGCCACAAGTTGGTTCCATGAAGCCTTTCCTCTGGGATAAAATCCGTTGGGGCCCAAATTGATGGACTGCAGAAGCTATTACTGAGTCAATTCAGTTGTATCGGTGTATTACAAAGATACTGGTGCTGCCAGCGAAGCTAGATTCTTGTATCATGCATACCCTTTTAGGCTAAATTGCAGTTTCGGTTTTGTTGTAAAATCCACGAAATGCTCAATCTGCCTAGTTTAGAACTCTATTGCATACGCATCCTGTTTGAGATCTAGCTTTTACTTGTTCTTATTGAGAGGAAGAAAAGGTCAATGCATTGCTGTTGGGATTATGCATGAGTAAAAGAAGGTTTCTAAATACAGGACCTAGAGGAAAATGGTATTGTTACTGTTAGTACTGCCCAGTTGTATAGTACATGAACTTCGGAGCTATAGCTCAGAGATGTACTAGTTCTAGTTGTGCAGCTAATAGATTGGTTCTCCCTTGATTTGTCTAAGCCCTCTCGTGTTGTGCTGCTGCCGGCCATGAGCCCGCAAGCGCACCTGTAGTCATTGATCATGCAAGGCAAGGATACCTCGGTTTGTTCCTGATTTTATAAACCATAATCCTAGGACTCCTTGGCTACATGTGTACCTGTGTTTCACACCATAATCAATCTGCTATTCACACGAGTTAATCTCACTTACAGCTTACAGTATGCCACGAATTGGTACGATTTAGGTTGAAAAGCATGGTAATGGTAGGTAACCAAACTCTCACCTTCCAATTTATTTTTTTCAATGTCTTATTCGAAGGAAAAACAACAAGCTGGTTGATGGCATTGGTTTGACAGTGCCAGTGTACCGCATAAAGGGCACTAGAACTTCTAAATTCTATAATGGTTACAGATTGATGACCAGAAAGCTGATCAGGACACACTGGCCACAGTAGTTTACTACCCAAACCACCTTAAGGCTGAAAAAGTACAGATAAGCCCACAGATCGGGGGATGTTGCAATCGGAGTTCAGTAGTGCTCCCAAACCACCTTAAGGCTGAAAACGTATAGATAAGCCCACATATCGGGGGTGTTGCAATCGGAGTTCAGTAGTGCTCGCAGGTCAAGATTGCATAGTTGCATGAGTGATATCAGAAGAAAAATCACAACTTTTCTTGGCAACAGACAAACGACGTAGGACGTTTCATTTCTTAGGTAGTTTCCACCTTTGGCTCGACATTACATGTGATAGGAGAAATAAAAGGCGTTGCAAACCTTCAATACAAGCTCCTTAAAGTGACACTATGCGTAAAATCTCTCACACACATGATACTAGAGCAATGAGTGGAGAAATAAAAGAGAACTTGGTAGTGATGGGTGTAGTATCAGGCTATCAGCCGTAGTATCAAGTTGATAGATAGAAGGTCCTGAAATGGAGTTGGCTGCAAGTCTTTGATTAGGCTGAAGGCTCCTCCCACTTCAGAGGCTTCACCACCTCCCAGGTGAAGTCCTGATCATCTCTGCCAAAATGTCCGTAGGCTGCCGTCTTTAGGTACCGTCCGTTTCCACCTCTCTTCAGATCAAGGTCAATGATGATCATCCCTGGTCTGAAGTCAAAGTTCTCCAGCACAATCTTCAGGATCTCCTTGTCAGGGATCTTGCCTGTGCCGTATGTGTCTACAAACACTGAGAGTGGTTCAGGCACGCCAATGGCATATGACACCTGGACAATGCACCGGCGGGCAAGGCCGCTAGCCACAATGCTCTTGGCCGCCTGTCGTGCAATATAGGCCCCACTGCGGTCGACCTTGGTTGGGTCCTTGCCAGAGAAAGCACCACCACCGTGGGCACCCCAGCCACCATAAGTGTCGATAATGATTTTCCTTCCAGTGAGACCAGCGTCTCCATGAGGTCCACCAATGACAAAACGACCAGATGGGTTGAGATGGAAAATGGTCTTCTCATCAAGGTATTGTTCAGGAATGACAGGCTTAATGACGTGCTCCTTCAGATCAGCAGCAATTTCATCATTGGTGACAGTTTCATCATGTTGAGTGGAGATGAGCACAGTGTGGACACGAATAGGGACCATGGCACCATTGTCATTGTGGTACTCAACAGTGACCTGGGTCTTCCCATCAGGCCTCAGCCAAGGGCAAGTCCCATTCTTGCGGACCTCGGTGAGGCGAGCACCAAGCTTGGTTGCAAGAACATGGCTGAGGGGCATCATTTCAGGGGTCTCATCAGTAGCATATCCGAACATGTGCCCCTGGTCACCAGCACCAATCTCCTCAGGACGCTTGGTGAAGTGGCCATGGACACCCTGTGCAATGTCAGGTGACTGCTGCTCAATGTTGACAAGCACCTTGCAGTGATCAGCATCAAGCCCTACATCATTGGACACAAAACCGATACCACGGCAAGTATCCCTGACAATCTTCTCATAGTCAACATTGGCTTTGGTAGTGATCTCACCAAAGACCATGACCATGTTGGTCTTAGTGCAGGTCTCACAAGCAACCTTGCTGTCAGGGTCTTCAGCGAGGCATGCGTCAAGCACTGCGTCAGATATCTGGTCACAGAGCTTATCAGGGTGTCCCTCATTGACGGACTCAGATGTGAAAAGGAACGTGTCAAGTTCAGCCATCTTCTTGGACCTTCATAACAGAATAACATGCACAACTCAGAAACAAGAAATAGCATGGGCACCAAGAAATGATCCAGGCTTCATGAGGGTTCAGAGATTTTGAATGGACATATTCGATTTGACATACGTCCAAAATATTTTCCAATAAAACTGATTGAAATTAATAAAAGATAAGAGAGCCATTGAATACACCAGCAGATGAGCCTTTCTGAAGATATGACAAAGATCACAAGAGATTACCCACCACCACTACGCTAGCTATACAAGCGTGTGGCCAGTAATTTCTTGATAAACATGTAATTATCCTATCCAATTGAAGCAATTAAGTTGGGGACGATACTTATACAGCAAGCACACATGATAAAAAAGTACTAAGACACATGTCATTAGGGTAAATCAATGGAGCTAAGCACAACTGGTAGTGAACAAGTAAAAGAAATCTCCAGTTGGATTATTTATAGTTCGAAACAAGACCCAAACTTCACCTTGTTACCACAAAATGTCTTGCGACGCCAACTTACAAGAATTACCCAAAAAGGCAAACATCCATAATTTGATGATTCGTTGAAACATATCATTTACTATCATAGTTCAAATTTGAAAACGTTGTCAATGCTGCTCATAGTTGTCACTATTCCACTTCCGCAGTGGAAATATAAGGAATTTGCCAAATACTACTTGAATCTGCTGGAACGGCAAAACTAAATTTATCCAAGTAGCACAAGATTTCACGAACAAAAGAATAGCCCATGAGTAACCGAATCCCGCATAAAGTGTCCTAGTCACCATGCACTAGCTTTGTTCTCGAAAGGGCAAGATCCTAAATCCTAATTCCTCACACCAACAGAATCCCCTTTATTCATGGCATTAAGTTGCCCAGTAGCACCGTCAACTTCTCCCAGTTCGATGCACATTGCACACTCAATGCACGGCGAATGAGCACCACCTCCCAAAGGTGTGCAGAAGAATCAAAGTTGCAAACTCTCAGGGGCGCAAGCGCAACAGTAAGATTCCTAGACCTAAAGAAGCGCGCACTCGGCATTACTCAGTGCTAAAAGAAGAAAAGAAATGGCTTCACACCCGCCGCAAGAAAAACAAACCCGGATCTGGACCTCCAATCAGCGAGGAAGTGGATGTAACATACCCGCTAGTAATCTAATCTTAATCCCCAACACCACAAGGCGAGGAGGCAACTGATTCGTCGAGAGAAATAGCCGCTAATCTAGCGCCAAAAAGCGAGAGCAAAGCGGACGTTTCTTGTTTGCTTCTGCATCAGTCAACGAGACAAAACCCCAGGAGACATGGAAAGGAACAATGAACAATCAAAACCCGGACTGAAACAATGACCAATCAACCTAATCTAATCTCTCGCGGAGTACAATAGTAGCCGAACTAGATCAAGCGAGCACAGCACCGGTAGCGGAACTAGGAAGAAGGGAGACGGGGCAGAACGGCGCCTCACCTTAGCCGGTGGTGGACTGGCGGCGGCGGCGGCGATGCGTTGGGGTCTTGGGGAGAAGCCGAAACGGAACGGCGCTGCTGCTACCCAAGCAAACGGCGT
This sequence comes from Digitaria exilis, assembly GCA_015342445.1. Classification (NCBI taxonomy): domain Eukaryota; kingdom Viridiplantae; phylum Streptophyta; class Magnoliopsida; order Poales; family Poaceae; genus Digitaria; species Digitaria exilis. The sequence continues at coordinate 3,402,337 of JACEFO010001663.1, forward strand.
GGAAGATGGCCGTGCTCGCTGACGGTATTTATAAGTCTTTCCACCGGGCTCGGGGCGTGGGCGACGTGGACGCGGTGGCGGGAGGCGCGCGGATGGCCGCCGGATGGGATCGGACGGCGGTGGGGGTTGGCCGGTTGGGTGGCTGACGGCGACAGCGACACGTATCGACCAGGTCGTGGGCGAGGCGAGGGGGGAGGTCGTTCCCGTCGCACTCGGGTGGGTCGGGCCGTGCAACTGCGTGCGTGGAGTTTGGTCACCAACCGCCCACGGGCCCATTCTGTGCGAGCCCAAGCCGATTTGGGCCTTGTTCCGTTAGGATTCGTGATTCGAGACAACATCCGTTCCGTTAAGTTTATCTAAAAAAATCCGTTCCGCCAAGTCCAAACTGTTTTGATATCTGGCTTATTCTGATCTTTGTCACCGAATTTAGACTTGGAATCAATCCATGAGTCTAGAGGTGTGGAATCAATCATGATCTCTTGCTGTACCAAACTTGGGGTAATTGGTTCAGCTCTTAGATTTGATCCATGGTCTACAAATTTTTTCAACATTTAGTTAAAGAAACCATCACTTAATTTATGCCTAGAATTATTACTGGTCCGAAATTATGCAACCGAATAAAGCTTGATGATTTCACTCGCACAGAAAAGTCCTATTTGCGTCTTCTATAGATCCAGTAATGTTTGTAAAACGTGATTATTTTTTTTCACAATTAGTGGATTTAACAACGTTGTTGTGCCTTAATGTGCCAGCCATTTTTAAATGGACTTCATAAAAATAATTTCTGAATATTTTTTAAAACTAAAGAATAAGTTATTATTTACCATCCAATTATGGTGAGTTCGGTTTTGGCCATGCAACTCTTAACCATACAAGTATCAAAACTATTCACATTTTGCCATCCAGTGGTTTTATTGGGCAATTTCAGTAAAAGTGGCTGACATATGGCAATGGAACCCACACGTCAGCTTAATTTTTATCTTCTCCTATTTCTCTCTTTCTTTCACTCTCTCTCCTCTCTCTTGCCCCGCAGAATGGCATCCCTGTGTGGTATCCCCGCCTCGACCTGCTCTCTCTGGCTATCTCTGAGAGGATCTTGTAGATGCCTAGAGGGGGGTGAATAGGCGTACCTAATAAAACCTGAAAATTCTTTCTTCACAAATTGTCAGTGAAACCGGATCTTCCGAGTACCTCTAGGAAGATCCGATATCCGGATCTTCCGAGGCTTACCCGGATGTTCCGATGTGAAAATAACATTTGCTCGAAATTCAAAATCTAACAAATTATTCGCAATTCCACTTGAATAGAAAGTTCACAGAGGTACTCTAAGAGCTATATATTATGATCAAATACAGCGGAAACCTCTATAGAGATAGATCGGGCAATATATAACAAAAATGAGAATATATGAACCAAAGTAAAGTAAGCAACACAAAGAGACACGAGATTTGTTCCCGGAGTTCACTCCCAAGGGAGCTACGTCTCCGTTGAGGCACCCACAAAGGGTAGAGTCTCTTTCAACTCGTTTCCTCCCTCAGTCGACCACAAAGATCAAGATTGAGTCACTTACTAGATGGTTCCACACAAGGAACGGGTGATACAATCCTCCAAGGCGCTCCCACAAGCTAGGTGCTGCACTTGGTGACCTCTAACTGTCTAGGAGCAAGCTCCAAGAGTAACAAACATGAATCACAAGCCAAGGATGCTTCAAGTGTTTCTTGAGATGAACAAGTGCTTCCCTCACTCAAAGTCAACACCCAATCCTCAAATCTCTTCTCTCAACCAATCCGCAAGTGAATCTTGGCTAGGGCAAGGTTTAGAGGGGAGAGGAATGAAGGGAGAGAGCTCAAGATGTGTTTTCTGTTCTGTTGGGCGAGAGAGGAGTGAAGGGGTAAGAGAGTGGGTATTTATACCCATCCCCAAAATCTAACCGTATGTTCTGAATCGGGCAAACCGGAACTTCCGAGTACCACTCGGATCTTCCGGATAGGCTTAAGTTTAGCTGTTAAAAAACTAAGTGTACTGCAAAACCAGAACTTCCGATTCACAAAACCGGAACTTCTGATTTTGCCAAATTTTACTTAGTACCGAACCGGATCTTCCGATGAACAAAATCGGATCTTCCGGTTTTACGCAGAACCGAACCGGATGTTCCGAAGAACAAAACCGGATCTTCCGGAATTCTCTGAGAAAGTGAGTTTCGCCCATTTTGCCTCTCAAAGTTAGTTTTCATCTCAATATAGCACTTTAGCAACCTTGATTCATCAGACACGTCCCCCTTGATAGTACGTTGTTTCCTATACTCAATTTTAAAGAATAAATTCAATTTAAATCCTTCATATGAGCTTCACACCATATAATTCGAATTGGGGACCTCCTTTGTATATAATCTTTTTTTTATCTTATTTAGCACCTGCACATATCTTAATAAAAGTATGAAACCTCCAAATTGTGGTTGTTATCACCACCAAAAGCACTAGGGGGCCAAATGCACTTTCAATCTCCCCCTTTTTGGTGATTGATGACAACACAATTTGGGTAAATGATAATAGATAGATAGTTTCATTTCATTTCCGGAATTCATGTGATAAATCTCCCCCTAAATATGTGCATCACCATAAAGCAGCCTCAAATGCCTTTGCACATATTTTTGTAAGAACTTTCTCATATCAATTTGAAGCATAAATACATGTGCATAGTGTGAGATGTAAATCCGTGATGCATATGACAATATAATCACACAACAAAGTGAGAAATAACATTACAACATACATAGCATCACACATAACAAATATGATAATCAAACCACACATCTAATAAGTCTCACAAATCGAGCATAATAAAGTTTTACAAACCAAATAGTTCAAATGTCTCAAGCAACACACCACATCACAAACCATCACAAATTTCTTACATGTCCACACATAGAACGGGAAATGAAAAGATGGAAAGATAGATTGAGGGGTCTCCAAGCACTAAATTCACTCCCCCTTTGGCATCAAGCACCACAAAGGGGAGCTACTCACTGTCGTCCTCCGTGGCCTCATCATCCTCGTCGTCTTGTGCACCATGAGCTCCACTGGTGCCAGCTCCCATCTCACAGCCGCCCAAGTCTTCCTCGATCTCATCATCATCATCATCATCGTCTTGAGCACCGGAGTGGAAAGTGTAGCGCTGAGTGTCAGGAGTATATGAATATCCCTGTGGAGGAGTCCACTCATAGCACCATGGATTCTCAAAAGTAGGAGGAGGAGGAGGAGCAACCCTTTCTTCAGGTGGAGGAGAAGGTGTGCGCTGGATGTTATAGCGATCAAGGAGCTTCTGTTGCCTCCGCTCAATCCGGTTAAGCTGAAGCTGCTGCCTATGCATAGTGTCGGAGTTGTGCTTAGCAACTTTGAAACATGCAAAAAGACCATGAGCGATGAAGCCAAGAGTGCTCTTCTTCTTCTTTGGCATGACTGACTGAGAGGGAATTTCAAAATGAGAAGATGGTCCTTGAGAAGATGAGGCACCTGGATTACCTCTAGGAGTTTCCCTAAGGCTGTGAGAACCAATCTTCAGAAGTTGCTCAAGTTTGCCCTTTGGTGGCTTGTATGGCAAGTGAGTCTTGTCAGCCATGATATTTAGGTCAGTCAAATGCTTGATCACATGGAATATGTAGGGTGAATAGTGACGGCCGCTCTTGGAGCCATGGGAGCAGTTGGCTATCTCATTCCATAGGAAATCTGTTACCGAGAAGCCATGTCAGTGGGTATCCATCTGAAAGAGAATATTCCTAGCATAGTTGGAGATATTGTGCATCTCCAACTCTAGGGGTCAAGGTGAATCTGAACAGCTGATTAAGGAGCTTGTAGAACGGTATGAGACCCTTGACTTGACCGTACACACACTTGGGGCCATAAGCTGCATCATACATGAAGGCCAAGCGACTGCTCTCTATGACGCCAGCAGTGTGCAGTCGAAGTGTGTCCTCTTTGTCAGATCTGTCCAAACCAAGCAGCTCACCAAACTGCTCATACTGGAGCACGAACTTTTTCCCATCAATGGTGAAATGCATCTCAGACTCCTCATCATCAATATACAATGTGGCATAGAATTGTGCCACTATCTCCTCATTCCAGTCACACCGAAAAGCCATGAGTCTGTCCAGCTTCTTCCTTCGACATGCTGCATAAACTTGATCCACCACTTCTTTGATAGGTAGATCCAAGGATCTCCAGTAAGCCCAGTCAATGTACTTCATATCTGTGGTAGCATGGGCTTTGCTCATGATAACTCTTTCATACCAGTCAGCCTGGAATGGAAGCCAGAACTGTGGATCTCCCCAAAAACCTCTGGCAACTGTGCTGGGATTTGTGCCATACCGAACTGTGCACATGTCCAACTCGGTACTACCCTTCCTGTAATCCACCAAGCGAGGATCACGGGACTGTCTCTGTGGTATGGTCAGCTTTGCCAGAATGGGTTCAAGGTAGCTGAGATCAATGTCCTCATTGGTTCCCCTGCCTCCACCTCTGCCACTACCACTCCCCCTGCCACTGCCACGGCCACCACCTCTGCCACCAGTGGACGCAGTGGGCTTTGACCGAGGAGGAGCAACTTGCTCCTTGGTCCGCTTGCCCTTCCCTTTGCCCTGAGGATCTGCGTCGACCTGAAACTCCTCTTCAGACGATTCCTCTGGCTCATCACTGGAATCAGGCGGAGCAAGAGGGAAAGATTCCTTTGAAGCACACCTCTTGGTACGACCCATCTGAGAAAAGAGAGTGACAAAGGGTTTAGAGAAAGAAACAACAGTTAAAGGCTTGAACCGGTGCAAACCGGATGATCCGGGTGGGAGCCGGATCATCCGAGGATCGGATCATCCGGGTCGGACCCGGAACTTCCGGTTTTCATGGGTTCAAACCGAAAATCATTGAATCTCGAGTTTCAGCCCACCAAAGTTTATGAGATCATAGATATGAGTTTTAGGACATAGCAGGAACCTAAATCCAAGAGTATATCAACATGCATCCACTACATTGAGAGATCGGGTCTATGGATTTTGAATATGAACCCTAGGTTTGAATTCATGAAATATGTGATATCCAATCCATTCAAAGGCTAGGCATTGATTCTAGAGATGTCATAGACCTAATATCTTCCGTAGAATCCATCCAAAACTTGCATATATGAAACTTGGGATGACGGGAGATTTTGAATGAATTACCGTTGGATTTCCCGCGCGTTTTTGAAGAACCGGAGGATGGATTCGGATTATCCGAAGAGAGGAGCACCAAATCCACGGATTGGATTTGATTTTTGGTGGTGGAACTTGAAAATCGCCGCCGGAGGGGGGGGAGAGAGAGAGGGGGCGCCGGCGGTGGAGAAGAAAGGACTGGAGTTAGGGTTCTTGAGGGGGAAGAACTGAGTATATATTGCTCAGCCCGACAAAACCGGAACTTCCGGGTGGGAGCCGGAAGATCTGATTTCTACCAGAGCCGAACCGGATCTTCCGGACCCCAAACCGGAAGTTCCGGATCCACAGAGGAAAGCCCAAAAAGATTTTTCAAGGAATTTGATTTTGAAATAAAAGATGGTCTAAGATATGGACATGTAAGATTCTTGACTTATAAAGATCAGTGACAAACAACAATACATAGATATGATCTTTGTGAGCCAAGATATGATCCAACGATCACAAAATCCAACATTTTGAGAAATTCACTCAAATAAAACATTTTATTCCTATCTAGGCAACATATCAAGAGTGTGTGCTAGACATCAATCCAAGTTACGAGAATCCAAGATATTTAACTCATTCCTTAAATAACAAAACCTTCGCTCATCAAGTGGCTTGGTAAATATATCCGCTAGGTTTCTCTTTGTGCTCACATGGCGCATGTGTATATCTCCCCTAAGTTCATGGTCTCTCAAGAAGTGATGTCTTATGTCTATGTGTTTGGTTCTTGAGTGGTTGATGGGGTTCTTGGCTAGGTTGATAGAGCTCTCATTGTCACATAGGAGTGGAATTTCGGTAAAGTTGCATCCATAGTCACTCAAGGTTTGCCTCATCCATAATAATTGTGCACAACAAGCACCCGCCGCCACGTATTCCGCTTCCGCGGTGGATAAAGCAACCGAATTTTGTTTCTTGGAACTCCACGACGCTAAGGACCGCCCAAGGAATTGGCATGTCCCCATCATACTTTTCCTATCCACTTTGCAACCGGCATAATCCGAATCAGAATAGCCAAGTAGACGGAAATTGGAGCCTTTGGGATACCACAAGCCAAGGTTAGGGGTATGAACTAAATATCTAAAAATTCTCTTAACGGCCATCAAATGACACTCCTTGGGATTGGCTTGCAATCTAGCACACATGCACACACTAAGCATAATATCGGGCCTAGATGCACAAAGATAAAGCAATGAACCGATCATAGAGCGATATACCTTTTGATCAATGGATTTACCTTTGGAATCAAGATCAAGATGTCCATTAAATGCCATTAGAGTCTTGATGGGCTTTGCATTTGCCATGTCAAACTTCTTGAGCATATCACTTGTGTACTTTGTTTGACTGAGAAAAGTTCCTTCCTTCAATTGTTTGATTTGAAAGCCAAGGAAGAACTTCAATTCACCCATCATGGACATCTCAAATCTCTTGGTCATGATCCTACTAAACTCATCACAAAATTTCTTATCGGTTGACCCAAAGATAATGTCATCAATATAAATTTGACAAACGAATATAGCATGATCAACTTTTCTTGTGAAGTGAGTAGAATCGGCTTTGCCTATTTCAAAGCCATTCTTGAGAAGAAAATCTTTAAGGCATTCATACCATGCTCTAGGAGCTTGCTTAAGCCCATAAAGCGCCTTATTGAGCTTGTACACATGGTTGGGAAATTTGGGATCTTCAAAACCCGGTGGTTGTTCCACATACACCAACTCGGAAAGGGAGCCATTCAAAAATGCACTCTTCACGTCCATTTGATAAAGCTTGAAATCATGGTGAGAAGCATAGGCTAATAATATTCGAATTGACTCAAGCCTAGCTAGCGGTGCATAGGTTTCACCAAAATCCAAACCTTCAATTTGGGTGAAACCTTGTGCCATTAACCTTGCCTTGTTTCTTGTTACTATACCATATTCATCTTGCTTGTTGCGGAAGACCCACTTGGTGCCAATCACATTTTGCTTCGGTCTTTCCACTAACTCCCATACTTCATTTCTTGTGAAGTTGTTCAATTCATCTTGCATGGCTAGAACCCAATCCGGATCTCCAAGTGCTTGTTCTACCTTAAGAGGTTCCAAAGAAGAGACAAAGGAGTAAAATCCACAAAAATTTTGCAAGCATGAGCGAGTGGTTACCCCCTTTCTTATGCTACCAAGAATATTCTTGACGGAGTGATATCTTTGAACTCTTCGGTGAACTCTTGGATGAGCAACTTTTGATTGTCTTTGAATGCGTTGCTCATCTTCATCATCATCTTCATTTTGATTTACATTTACTTGATCACCACCTTCTTTATGAGTTTCTTGACTTAGGCTTTGAGCTTGGTCATCAACTTGAACTTGCTCTTGACCTTCATGAGTGCTAGGTGGTTCAACTCTTGTAGAAGAAGATGATTCCTTTTCTTGGACTTGAGCTTCCTTCTCTCTTGGTCTAACTTCGCCAATGGCCATTCTCATGATAGCTTCACTTGGAGGTTCTTCTTCATCTACAAAACTTGGATTAACTTGCTCTACTTGAGAGCCATTGGTTTCATCAAATTTCACATCCACCGAGATTTCAACACAACCGGTGTTTTTGTTGAAAACACGATAAGCATGCTCGTTAGTACCATAACCAAGAAGAAAACCTTCATCTACCTTTGGTGCAAACTTTGAGCTTTTGGGTTTCTTGTTAAGTATAAAACACTTGCACCCAAAAACTCTAAAGTAGTGCACCTTAGGTTTGTTACCGGTTAGGAGTTCATATGCCGTCTTGCCAAGAATTTTGTGGAGATAGAGTCGGTTGATGGCATGACAAGCGGTGTTGATTGCCTCCGCCCAAAATTGATCCGAAGTCTTGTATTCATCAAGCATGGTCCTAGCGGCTTCAATAAGAGTTCTATTCTTCCTTTCCACTATACCATTTTGTTGAGGGGGTATAGGGAGCGGAGAACTCATGCTTGATTCCCTCTTCATCAAGAAATTCTTCAATATTTGTATTCTTGAACTCGGTGCCATTGTCACTTCTAATGTTCTTGACCTTCACTTCAAATTCATTTTGAGCTCTCTTGATGAATTTCTTCACAACACCTTGCACTTCACTTTTATCTTGCAAAAAGAATACCCAAGTGAAGCGAGAATAATCATCAACAATGACAAGACCATATTTGTTACCACCAATACTAATGTATGCAAAGGGACCAAATAAGTCCATATGTAGGAGCTTGAAAGGTCTTGTTGTAGTCATCACGTTCTTGACGGGGTGTGGAGCTCCAACTTGCTTTCCGACTTGACATGCACTACATAACCTATCTTTCTCAAACACAACATCGGTTAGTCCTAAGATATGCCCACCTTTTTGAAGTTTGGCCAAGTTCCTCATCCCAGCATGAGCTAGACGGCGGTGCCATAGCCAACCCATGTTAGATTTTGCCACTAAACAAGTCTCGGGCGTCACTTTATCAATTGTCAAATCAACTACATAAAGTTTATCCTTCAAGCGACCCGTAAATGCAATAGAGGAATCCTCCCTTCTAAAGACGGTCACACCCTCATGAGTAAAGAGACAATTGTAGCCCTTTTCACAAAGTTGAGAAACGGACAACAAATTGTATCCCAAAGATTCAACTAGAAAAACATTGGTAATCGAATGATCATTTGAGATGGCAGTCTTACCAAGACCAAGTACCTCCCCCTTACTATTATCACCAAACACAATCTTCTCCGTGGGTTCAATACTTGGCTCAAATGATGTGAACATGTCTTTCTCCCCGGTCATATGATTTGTGCATCCACTATCAAGCACCCATCCTGTGCCGCCGGAGGAGTAGACCTACAAAACAAGTTTAAGCTCGAGATTTAGGTACCCAAAAGATTTGGGTCCTTCAAGGTTAGCCGAATACATTCTAGGTACCCACACATTTCTCAAAATGGATTTCTTTGTGTAGGCGCCAACATATTTAACCACAAATTTACCATTCTTGTCCATGGTTACCATATAGTCACTCGTATATGATGGAGAGGGCTCATGTGTCTTACTCTTCACCTTCTCTTTACCTTTCTTTTCACCCTTAATCTTGTTTGAGTGATTCTTACCAACATCACTCTTTGGAACACCATGAGCAATGTTCATCAAATCACCAAGTTTAGTCCCTTTGATGAACATGGGACCTTCATAGCCATTTGTCACTTGCTTACCATTGGTCTTACCACCTCTCTTGAGTCCAATACCATCCTTGATGCTATGATGCCTACCATCATCATATTTTACCTTGGACTTACCTTTGTCCTTTCCGTCTAACCCTTCTCTCACTAGCATGTTCAATCTCTTGATCTCATTGTCTTTTGTTTTCACTAGCTCCTCTAGCTTGGCAACGTTAGTGAGATAAGCATTCACATCAATTTTATAACAATTTGAACAACTTTCACTAGTAAAAGCATTAGAATCAAGGTTAGCCTTAGATGAAGAAGAGGCGCTCTCTCAAAGAACACTATAGTTCACTTCAAGATCTTTGTATTTGATCTCTAAGCATGATAAGCTTTCTTGAAGTTCACCATTTTTGCTCTTTTGGATATCAAGAGATTCATTTGCCAAAGTGAGATCCTTTGACATCTTCTCTTTAGAGTCATTAGCCATAGACAAGTCTACTTCTAATTTCTCTACCTTTCCTTTTTCCTTAGCAAGAGCTTCTTCTAAAAGACGGTTTTTCTCCTTCTCAAGGATGAACAAGTCTTCTTGTTTTACAAGGAGCTCATCCCTTTTATCTAGCTTCTTAACTAGCTTTTTAATTTCTTTGTAGTCTTTCTTCCCAAAACGTTTTATCATGTTTTGCTTAACCATTTCATTATCATCACTACACTCATTTTCTATGTCATCACAAGGAGGAGTAGAGAAAATAGATTTAGATGTCACCTTAGTGCCCTTAGCCATAAGGCAAAGAGGGGCATGATCTTCGTCATCACTATCGGACAAGTTGGTGAAGAGACGGCTTGATGAAGAGCTTGATTTATGGATAGCAAGTGTTGCTACGTTCTCATCTTCCGACTCTTCATCACTTGATAGCCATTCCATACCAAGATGAGCTTGTCTTGAATATTTCTTCTTATGATCATAGCTCTTCTTGTTGTCATACCTTCTCTTGTTTTCTTCTCTCTTGTCCTCCTTCTTGTGCTTGTCATCTTCCTTCTTGTTGGGACACTCGGCAATGAAGTGTCCATATTCACCACATTGGTAACATGGTCTCTTCTTGCTTCTTCTAGTGTCCTTGCTCCCATTTCCTTTCTTGAAATTTCTCTTCTTGAGGAAGCCTCTAAATTTCTTGATAAGCAATGCAATTTCTTCATCGGTGCTCTCATCTTTATCACTTGTATCTTCCTTCTTGGCTTTGGATGACTTCCCTTTTTCTTCACCTTCTTCTTTTGCCTTCAATGCAATATCTTTCTTGTTCTTCTTACTTAGGGCCGCTTTTGCTTCCTTCTCGGCAAGTTCATGTTGAAGCAACTCGCTAAGAAGGTGAACCGGCGTCATCTTCTTGAACTTCTCATCTCTTCTAATTATTTAGGCAAGATAGAAGTCTCTTGGAGTGAATGCCCTCAATAATCTTTTTGTGGCCCGATAGTCACTCCACTCTTCACTTCCAAGTGCTCTAATGGTGTTGATCATCCCCATGAGTCTATCAAACATTTGTTGAGTAGTCTCATTATCAAGCATGACAAAATCTTCAAGTTGAGCATCTAACAAATCAATTTTGCCCTCCTTGATCATGAATGTCCCTTCGTGTGACTCTCTAAGAATATCCCAAATATCCTTTGCCACCTCCACATGTTGAATCTTGTTGAATTCTTGAGGGGACAAGGAGTTGGTGATGATTCTTGTGGCTTGAGCGTTGCGGTAGTAGTCTTGTGCAAGCTCCGGAGTCATCTTTCCTTTCTTCGGCTTCTTCACACCTACACACACAATCTCCCAAAGAGAGGGGTGAAGCCCGAAGAGATGCAATTTCATGTCATAGGCCCATTTTAAGTAGTTTGTTCCATCAAAATATGGTGCCTTGCCAAGATTAATAGATTGAAAATGAGATGCATTGAAATTAGATATATCATTGTAGTCAAGTGGAACACGAGTTAACTCCCTTGACTTGTGTTTCTTCTTCTTGTCTTTCTTCTCATCCTCCTCTAGCTTCTTTAGTTTCTTTCTCAACTTTTCTATCTCCTTAGCCTTGGAGTCGTCATCCAAACTCTCATTCGAGCTAGAGTCCGAACTTGAGCTTGAGCTTCCACTTGGTGTGGGTGATGGATCCTTCTTTGATCTTTTGCTTCTAGTTGACTTGAAAAAAGCTTTATCTTCATTATCTTGAGGAGGTGGATCGATGGGTGGAGCTTGAGAATTGATGATCTCCACGTTTAATTCACCTTCAATCCCCGACATCTTGATTCTTTTGAGCGGTTAAGCCTTGACAAGAGCCTCGGCTCTTATACCAATTGAGAGGATCTTGTAGATGCCTAGAGTGGGGGTGAATAGGATAATAAAACCTGAAAATTCTTTCTTCACAAATTATCAGTGAAACCGGATCTTCCGAGTACCTCTAGGAAGATCCGATATCCGGATCTTCCGAGGCTTACCCGGATGTTCCGATGTGAAAATAACCTTTGCTCGAAATTCAAAATCTAACAAATTATTCGCAATTCCACTTGAATAGAAAGTTCACAGAGGTACTCTAAGAGCTATATATTATGATCAAATACAGCGGAAACCTCTATAGAGATAGATCGGGCAATATATAACAAAAATGAGAATATATGAACCAAAGTAAAGTAAGCAACACAAAGAGACACGAGATTTGTTCCCGGAGTTCACTCCCAAGGGAGCTACGTCTCCGTTGAGGCACCCACAAAGGGTAGAGTCTCTTTCAACTCGTTTCCTCCCTCAGTCGACCACAAAGATCAAGATTGAGTCACTTACTAGATGGTTCCACACAAGGAACGGGTGATACAATCCTCCAAGGCGCTCCCACAAGCTAGGTGCTGCACTTGGTGACCTCTAACTGTCTAGGAGCAAGCTCCAAGAGTAACAAACATGAATCACAAGCCAAGGATGCTTCAAGTGTTTCTTGAGATGAACAAGTGCTTCCCTCACTAAAAGTCAACACCCAATCCTCAAATCTCTTCTCTCAACCAATCCCCAAGTGAATCTTGACTAGGGCAAGGTTTGGAGGGGAGAGGAGTGAAGGGGAAGGGCTCAAGATATGTTTTCTGTTCTGTTGGGCGAGAGATGAGTGAAGGGGTAAGAGGAGAGAGCTCAAGAGGAGCTCAAGATGTATTTATACCCATTCCCAAAATCTAACCGTTATGTTCTGAATCGGGCAAACCGGAACTTCTGAGTACCACTCGGATCTTCCGGATAGGCTTAAGTTTAGTTTTTAAAAGCCCAAGTGTACTGTCAAACCGGAACTTCCGATTCACAAAACCGGAACTTCCAATTTTGCCAAATTTTACTCAGTACCAAACTATATCTTCCGATGAACAAAATCGGATCTTCCGGTTTTACGCAGAACCGAACCGGATGTTCCGAGGAACAAAACCGGATCTTCCGGAATTCTCTGAGAAAGTGAGTTTCGCCCATTTTGCCTCTCAAAGTTAGTTTTCATCTCAATATAGCACTTTAGCAACCTTGATTCATCAGACACGTCCCCCTTGATAGTATGGTGTTTCCTATTCTCAAATTCAAAGAATAAATTCAATTTAAATCCTCCATATGAGCTTCACACCATATAATTCGAATTGGGGACCTCCTTTGTATATATTCTTTTTCTTATCTCATTTAGCACTGCACATATCTTAATAAAAGTATGAAACCTCGAAATTGTGGTTGTTATCACCACCAAAACCACTAGGGGGCCAAATGCACTTTCAGTCTCTCCGCACCGCCTCGCCCGCTCCTACCGGCCGCGCACGCCACAGCGTCCCGGCCTCCCTCGTTGTCATCGCCGGCTGATCGTCGCTGCGCCACGCCCCAACCCTCCTCCTCATGTTGCCAACAGCTCTGGGGTCGCTCATCTCGTAGTCGTCACCGGCTTGTCGATGATGCTAGTGTCCTTCCTCCCATGCCGGTGGATGGAAGGGTGGCTGGCTGAGGTGGGACGAGGAGGCAAACTCGTGGCCATGTTGGAGAGGCAAGCCCGTCATCATAGATGAGGAGGTGTCTGAACGAGCCTCGTCGTCAGCTGGAGCTGTGGGTGGTCCGGCGCCACCTTCCCCGCGGTAACGAGGTTTCTGGCGAGGCAGGTTGAGACTCGAAATGCTGTGAAATACAAGAGAGAGGAGAGAGAGGGAAGAAAGAAAAAATAAGAGAGATGATAAAAAAAAGAATCAAGCTGACAAATCTGAAGGTTTTGGTACTTCGATGGTCAAGAATACCCGATTTTGGAGTTGCATGTCCAAAATCGAAACTCCGGTGATAGTTGATGAATGGCTAAAAATGAAAATCTTGTTTAACAAAAAACAAGTTTAGATAAATTGACTTTTTGACTAGTTTCATAGTCTTTAAAGGAAAAAGGTTTGGTTTAACCCTTCAACTATAAGAAAAACTAATTTTCAACACACAAGTACAAAACCGAACACAAAAAACCATCCAACTACGAAAATCAAACAAATTTAAACCTTCAAGGGGTTTCAATGGTGGTTTTATATTTTTTTCAAAAAGTACTAAAAATAATTTAACCTTAAAAATCATAACTAATTCATTTTAATTTGAATTTAAACACAGCTAGTTTGTTTTCTATAAATACAAACTGTATTGAAACACCATTTGATGTTGTTCACATCTTATTTATTTCTATTCCTAATATTTTTAGAAAAAACAATAAAACACTAGCAACCTGAAAAAATAATATCCAAATAACTTTAATAGTGTACCTAAACAAATAATATCCAAAGAAGCATTGAATCCTTGAGCACAGTGGTTTGCACCCAGCTAGCAAAACTTTTCTTAACTTTGTGGGAGGGTTTTTCGAATTTAAACAATGTTTTGCTAGCCGTTCTTGCATCGTAATAAAGCTGAATATGAATTGCAAACTTGTATAGGTAGCTTTGTTAGGGGTCATTGGCTTGATGAGGCATCGCTAGCAGTTCATGGATGCCTTGAGCTTATTGCAGATGCAACATACCATATATGAGTACTGAAAGATCTCCTATCCAAAAAAGAAGAGCAAAAGTGCAAAACCCTTTTGAGGGGGAAGGCTGAGGAACTGTTCTTGTTTATCATCCTTGACCTTATTTTATTCCATGCATAAGATTTCCTAGTTTTAGTCAAGGTAAAAGGTTTCTTCATGTAACATTCCTTTTGTATGTGTATTTTCCTTAACAATGAAGATCATCAAGTGATTATGGTTTGTCAATTAATAGGCCACCAAATGTAAAGGTTAGATGTGTTTTTCTTATGAAACATAGCATACACAACCACTCATCATATACACATATACACTTACATCTATGACTACGTACATATGAGCACATCTGAGAGTATGTGCTAACACATCTGACAGTCTGCTAACACATCTTAACAATAATGAGGACATGATAGACGTCTCACTATCGACTTTTAGTATACTAAAATGCATTTAGGATTAACATGTTTGCCTGCCATGCATTCACATTAATATTGTTTGTTCCCTGCCAGAGGATGACATGGATGGGTACCACATTAGATCCAAATTCCAAAAGCATATGTATCATTCACATTGGCCTGATTAATTGGCATGCATTTTAGTGATTTAATAGTAATATATAATTATGTTCTATTCTCCAACTAACTTTCACTCTCTACTCCCTGCTCTTAATGCTTTCCTCCATGCCTCTGCAAAAGGCCACAAAATAAGTCAAAGGAATTTCTTTCAAAAAAAAATTGAAGTGATGAGCTGAAGTTTGTTATACTGTTTATTCTGCATTCTACCATCCTAAGCTGAATCCAGTGACCATGTTCAACTAACTTGTAGAGTAAGGAAGGTAATAAGATAGTCATGAACCTTTAGGAGAAAATCAATTTAAACAATTGTTTGTTGTTGCAACACCAGTCTACAATATATCGGATGGAAAATTATTAAACTTACAACTGACCAAAGAACCACCTAACAGTACGTTGCATGCTCCAGAACTACATATACCGGTGTACTCATAGAAATCAACCGCTTGATCAACAATAATTCATCCATTAATAGACCAGTAATACACATAAATATATTAACCTCACACAAACTGTGCCTATTATTATTCATTTCGTCCAATCAAACCAAAACAACACAATATTTAAAAACAACCAACATTTCTCTAAATTAATGTCCTTTGCTGGATCAAGCAGTTTAAAATTAAAGCAGAGGTAGAACTAGTCATGCATCCAAGAAACACTATAGGTAGCTATTGGTAAGGTAGAAGCTACACTGTAGCTAGCATGCGTATGCTCTATAGATCGATAGTATAGCCTAGTACTCGTCCACCACTTCCATCAGCCTATTGGCCACTGCACTGGCAAACACCGGAGAGCTCGGGTGAATCTGCATCCAAATCAACAACGAGAACAAGTATTATAACATTTAAAGTGGAAATTATATTTTGAGCATGTATGCAACATATGTAAGGACCTTTGATGGAAAGATCATGCATATGGAAATTGGAAACATTAGTATGTCGTATATATAGATCGTTAATTTACCTTGGTGTTGAACATGTAGATGTGGCAGTCGCCGATCTTGCCGCCGGAGAGGTGGACGAGGTCAAGGCGTAGATCGTCGAGCGCGACACACGCTTCCGCGAGGCACCCATCCCGGCGGCGCTTGGTGAGCTTGATGTTCACGTCGTCCTCCACGATCCGCACGTCCACGGTCGTGTCCTTGCTCCGCCGCTGGATGTACGTGCTCCGGATCGGCTGCTGCCGCTGCACGGCCACCACCACCGGCGCCGGCGGTGCAGCCACCTCGCCCTCCGAGCTCTCCGCTGCCTCACCGTCGGTCACCAACGCCCCCGCCACCGCCGGCACCACCGCGTCCACCACATCCCCCTGCAGCTCCATCCGCCGCCGCTTCTTCTCCACCAGCAGCGTCAGCTCCTCCACTGTTCTCCCCAGCTCCTGGATGTACTCAATCGCGTCCGAGATCACCGTCGCCCTATCATCCTGTCCCCAAAAAGAAAAGATATTAACTTTAGATCAGATGAACAAATACTTTAGATAAAATTAACAGGAGATGGGTCAAGAAATTTTTTTCGGAGAGCTATCACTTACTACCTTTGTACGGTTGGGGATGAGGAGCATAAGGGCGGTGTACTTCTCGGTGAGACGCTGGCGGCGCTGCTTCTCCTTCTTCTCGACACCGTTGGGTGGCCCACCATGGAAGCCGCCGCCGAGCAGCGCGGCCCTGCTCCGCTTCCTGCCGCCGCCGGTAGCGCGAGGCGGCGGGGAGGTCTCGAAGGGCCCGGCGGGTATGTAGGCTGCAGCCGACTCGTCGTCGGTGGCGGCGCCGAAGACGAGGGCGCCGCCGCCAGTCCTTGCCCCGCGGAGGTACGGCTCTGCGGCGGTGGTGGTGTAGTGGGCGCCGCCGTTGCAGTAGTCGCGCAGCATGTTCATGGTGTGATGGTGGCCGGAGGCCAGAGGATCGTAATGCACGGCGGATGGATGGTGGTGAGGATCGGCGGCGCCGCCGCCGGAGAAGAAGTAGTCGATGGTGGGCTGCGGCGTGACGGCGGCGGCGTCGAGGGAGTGGAAGAGCTGGAAGCTGAGCTCGGTCGGGATGGTCGTCGTGATGCCGGCGGCGGAGGCGGTGAGGTGTGGCTGGCCGGCGTCCAGGTCCCGGGTCTCGTGCGCCATCAGGAGCTCGCACTGCGGGTGATACATCTTGCTGCTTAATTTGCAGGCTGCTACTAGCTGAAACACACAAACAAATGAGAGATCAGTGTACATATCAACAAGCAGAGACAAATCCAAGAGGATGAGGATCTATGCAAATGGAAAGCGCAAATTAAGCATGCTCGATGCATGCATCTCAGATTTATTTCTCTGATAAAATAAACAAGCATATGTCCAACTACATACATGGTCCTATTATTCCTAAAAGTTTAGAAACATTGCAAATTTGTAACGGCAAGAACTTGACTAGCAACGTCCTGGCTCACAAATCAAGTGAAGGAGAACAGCTCAAATCATACTATACTAATAATTAGTTCGATTGACTGAACACATCGCCAGCAACACTTCACGCACGCATGATTCTGAAAAATAAAATAAAAGGTGCACTGCGAGTAAAATAAGGCAAGGATGCAGTAGCCTAAAGAACAAAATCAAAGATCCAATTGAACAAATTCATGCAGTTGCAACTTGCAACCTTAAAAAAGTGTCAGTGGTTCTAGAAATGAAGAGAGACTAAACCGATCAAAATAAGTAATAGTTATTCGGTACATGACCAAAACAAAAGGGAACTGCAGGGATTCTATGAGAAAATTAAAATAGATGAGTAGGGGTTGGGTTGGGATATTTACATCATGAGTTCAGTACATGCATGTGATTGCAGCTTTGCCCTAGAAAAGTTCTTGCACATATACATACACATAAAGGAAAGCATAGGGGCTGATAGGAGGAAGAACAACCTAGATCATAAGTGTATCTGATAGAGTCATATAGAGATCAACTTAGATTTGAGGGAAAAGAATTAAGGAGAGTTGGCAAACTAGAAGAAAGAAACAAGTGCAGCAGCTATATATCCCAACCAAAGAACAATAAACAGGCAAGCCATTAATTAACAAGAGTACCAAACCTTTTTCTTCAGTGATCGAAGCAGCAAGCACTAATGCAGAGCGCGAGACTAAACAAGCTAGCGAGGTTGGTTACGCTCCTGCTGAAATGAAGTGGAAGGGATAGATGAAAGAGAGATAGGGCCGGGGGTGGTTTATAGAAGGGGCAACCATGACATTGGGTAGGAGAAAGCTGTTGGTTCCTTGTGGACCGGAAGGGCGACAGCGACGTACTCCACCGCCGGGGCGGCTACCTTTCAGAAGAGTGGTTTGTTACTGAGGTTCCTTTCCGTAGGGCCCCACCAACCGAACAAAAAATCTGCCATACACCGCACACACTGACAATTCTGGTGGTACACCCTCATGCAGGATTCAGAAAGGCAACCTTGCATTGGCCATGAATGCACCCACAGAGACATGCAACGATTTGTTTGGTTCCTTGCATATATGCACACCACTGCCCTAGCTGCCTACCAAGGGAGACAGAGGAGCGAGTAGCTAGCTGCAAATTTAACTACGCAAATAGTAGGAATATCTGGCTGAGTTGGAGCAGTGTATTGTATTCTTAGTCCCTAAGAATTGGTTGATGTTTAGGTGCAGGTGTTAGCACTGTCTTTGATTGAAAGATGTTGAGTTGCATAATGTTTCATTTTTGTTCAGATACCAACAAATGCACCTTGTTATTTACAAAGAAAAGGTAGTACAGTACACAATGAAGATAGTTTACTACTATGTGCAAGTGATTTTTAAGTCAAGGCCAGCTATGCTAGTAACAACTTTGCCTTGCTTTCAAAGTCTGTTTAGGAAAATACATTACATGCATGTATTATATTTTTTTTAAAAAATATTATGTTTGTCTTCAATTGAAGCCTGATACATGCACTGTCCTAACTGACATTACGTCCAAGGATCCCTCTGTCCTATAACCTGATACAAGTAATCATCATCTGTTGTGAGCAGCGAGAGAAGGGAAGAGAGAGAGGAATCTGTAAACCGTAAGAGCATCATGCGATGTTAACCGGACGGGCGGGCTGTTAGACCGGCGCCCTTGGAGGTTGGCTCACGCCTTTTTCCATCACCTTCTCGCCTCATCGCCCGTACGAGCTTCATTGAACAGATATAACAGACATCAGATTTACAGTACACTGGTGCAAATCAACGCTAAAACATTGTGGAATAATGAGGCAAACGCAGAAATTGGAACATCTCACTATTGATGTACAGCGGCCCACCATTGCATCACCAAATATTCCCGGTAGTGCAACTCTGGGCCCTTTGCTGTTTTGACCAGTTCATCGATCTCCAAGCATGGATGATCGATCCTCACCAGGCTTTTGCATCGTCCTCAACGTACCGTGCAAGAAAAACAAGACGATGAGAGAGAGAGAGAGAGAGAGACTACAACTGCCCACTGTCACCGGCCGCCTCGTCGACCCCATATATTGCCCTCCTATTCTGGATAGACAGGATCATTTGTCTTGAGTCTTGACCCCTTTGCCCTTTGCTGCATAATGGTATTAGTTGGCTTGTTGTTGGGTTAGAGAATTAGAACTAGCATTCTAGCTAGCAAGGTTCATCTGAATGCTCTTTCACATCAGGCCTGCAAATAAATTAAAGTCGAATCGTACAAATTTTAATTGTGTGTTAACAATAGTAGAGAAACGGTATTTTTTCCTTGTGAAATAGTCCCGGTTATTTTTGACCTGGAACTAAAGAGGCTTTACTCTAAATTTCACTACTACATAAACGACATTACAACCGGTTTTGAAACCCCCTTTACAGCCGGTTTGGGGGAGGCGTTTGAAATATAGTGGCTCTAATTAATGCGTGGAGTTTTACATCTGGTTTGAGCCACGAACCGACTGTATGGTTATTTCGAAACAGCATGAAAAATATTAAACTGGCCAAAAAAAATGTTTCTATACGGCAATCACCACATAAATCGGCTTTTGAACCATCCAACGAAAACATTTTTTCACAAAGAACCACAAATTGTGCATGACTGGGATTCAAACTCACGACCTCCATGGCTAACGGGAAGCCTCCTTACCACTGCACCACTCACTCAGTTGTGCTTGAGAGATGGATATTATTCTTTTATACTAATTTTTATGCATCTTATATGCATTCTTGTGATGGCTACATAATTTTAAATGAAAAACTTGTGAACTAAAAGTTTTAGTCGTGTTGAGTACTACAATTTTGGTGTGCATTGTAATTTTATTTGAAGTCATTTGATAGATATCATATAGTATTTTAAAATATTTTTCTACCTAACTAATTTCAAATGAAAAGGTTGTAAGCTACAACATTTTAGATCTGATCGAGCTCTATGATTTTGATATAAACTTTGCCTTCGACTACATATAAAAGGTTATAATATTTTTTATACAAATTAATCATGGTCTCTTAGAGCAAAACTTTTGCCTTGTCTAAGAGATGGCTAAAGTTTTGCTCTTAGGGTTGTTTGGATCCGATGGCAAAAGCCCATTTAAACCAAATTTCTCTCTCTCGTCTCGCCCCTTCCCGCGCTTTTCCCAAGAAGTTTTTGCCACCATTTAGTGGCAAGAGTTTTTGCCCTCCCATCTTCTATTTGCCCTTTTGCCAACTATATGTAGTTTTTGTCGAATTCTTTCCATATCTATTTATCAAATAGTGACAATGATATGGGCAATGCAGTTGTTATGTGCTCCAAAACTTTAGCTTTTTCTCACACAAAATACATTAGATGTTACAGCTATTTACGTTGTAGCCAGCACGGGTCAATGGTGAGACCGAGGTGATATGCAATTTAAGAGGACGGGGACCTAAGTGACATAGTCAGATAAATTGGAGGACCAGTCATAAACCTTTTTTTTTGTTTTTGAAGCGAAAGCTTATGCTTTATTGGTCATGAACTGTACTCTCTCTATTTTTACAGGAGGCCTCTAAAATCTAGCTTGCTTCAAGAATAACTACATCCACTGGCACACTCAACATATTAATTAGAACTATGCAGTTCGCAGATCCACAACACAATGTTTTGAGATTTATAGCGTCAAAGGTTACATGTCATACTGCCGGACATACCTAGTTTATATGGATAGATGGAAGAATAGAAACAATTTTTTTCTAGGTGCATATGCACCCACTCACCACCGGTCCAAATGGCATAAAAAGGGGCAAAATGGATGTCATTTGTCATTAGCTCTTGGAACCAAACATGACCTTATTACAAAGGTTCGTTTTAGGAACTGGCTGTAAAAGTCATCTTTTACAAACGGTTTGGTATAGTATTAGGAACCGGTTGTAAAAGTCAGTTTCGCTTTTACAACCGGTTTATATTAGAAACTGACTGTGATATATATTTTGTAGCCGGTTCCAATTCAAACCGGCTGTAAAAGTGTTTCACATATTGTTCATTTTAAACCAGATGTGATGGGGTGTTGGGGAAGACGACTTCTGTAGTAGCGGCAGGACCTTTAGTCCTGGTTCCCCATGTTGAATCAAGACTAATATTTTGAGTCTTAGACCCTTTAGTCCCAGGTGTGGGATCGTTTTGTCTTGCACGGATTCTTTACGAGTAATTTTTGTCTTACACACCCTTTAGTCCCAGGTGTGTGAACCAGGACTAGTACTTCGCCAGGACTAATTTCAGGTCTAGGACCCTTTCATCTCGGGTGTGGAAACCTGGACTAAGAATTTGGGTCTTTAGTCTCAATTTCATAACAAGGATTAAAAGGGGCTGAGAACCGAGACTTTTATATTATATAGGGCAGTTTCCAACTCATAGTGTCAACAAGACATTTGTTTTAGAAACTACCCTCCCAACACGTGATTTCTTAGCGTGGGCCGTAATATTTATCACTGCACAACCACGATATCTCTCCTCTCTCTCCGTTCTCGGTCCTGTCGGTTGCTCTCCTATCTTCTCTTCAGTCTTCCATGGAGGACAAATTGCCTTGTTTGTTCTTGCAAATTGTTTAATCGACGAAGATTTCAGGAATTTTGGTTCTTGGGTAGTCTATCTCTGAGGTTGAGCAGCGGTGTTGGTGGCCTGGCTGGGCATGCGGGGGTGACTCTGCGCATGGGGGCAAAGGCTTTGTGCATGCGGGCCACAGCTGCCGCGACTAGCGGCGAAAGTGAGGCGTGCTCGTGCGGCGTAGCCGCGTAGGTTGTAGTTGCCGGCGAGGTGCCTGGCGAGGCGAGAAGGGGGGCTTGCGGCGCTGCCGTACGGTGACGTGGCTTGCTATATTAATGTCATAGAAACTAACTGAGTTGGAGGGTTAAAATTGCTCTTAGAGCAAGATTAATACAGCGCCAAGATGTTTATTGCCCATCTCCTAACCCATCCATATAGTGATTCAATCTTCACAATAAATACATGGCCACATATCTCTCTTATATTTTTTTTGAGTAAAATGCATCAAAGGTCCATCAACTTGTAAGAGCGTGTCACTTAGGTCCATAAACTCCTAAAATACATTTTTGGGTCCATAAACTTGTCCAGTCGTTCACCGCAGGTCCATAATCGCCCACCTATGCTTGTAGCGCTGACATGGCATGTTGGCTTGGCTCCTCAAAGCATCTCCTGGTTGACACATTTCATTGAGCAGGTTATGAGAGGCAGACGAGCTCTGGTGAGCATGAGGCGAACTCTAGTGAGCGGCGAGGTGAGCTCTGGTGATCAGTGAGATCGAGGTGCTGACGGGGTCAATGAGCTCGCCTCGCCTCTCGTAACCTACTTATGAAATGCGTCAACTATGAGGTGCTTTGCGGAGCCAAGTCAACATGACATGTCATCATTAGAAGCACATGTGGACCATTATAGACCTATGGTGAACGACTTAACAAGTTCATTGACCCAAAAATGCGCTTTGGGAGTCCATGGACCTAAGTGACACCCCATACAAGTTGATGGACCTCCAATGCATTTTACTCTTTCTTTTTTCTTATGTCCAAGCGGGCTGCAAGCTTACAGTCCACATCTCCCCTCTCTCTCCTCTACATCAGCATTTAACCTTCTCACAGCTCACCTCTTAACCGATTATGTACTGGTGTAATGACATTTTCTTACCGCACGTCTATCCACCACAAAGACATTTTCTTACTGCACTTCTATCCACCACAACAATCATTACAGGTGCGTTGAAAATATCATATTCTTAAGTGGGATGGTGAATTAGGCTTACAAAAACCAATTCCACTTAAAAAATCCTAGAGAAGCGTTAATACACCCAATGTGCATAGATCATTTCAAAGTGTGTCCATCAGTCTAATACAAAATTGTGCACTATAGTTTCAACCCTAAACTATCATAATAAGTCTAGTAATTTAAATGTGGTAAATAAACTTGCAAACTATAAAGAGAAGGTTAGGTCACTGATTTTTTGTGTCAAGGTTTCGAAGCATCTTTTTTACTTAGTTCTCGTTGGAGCACCTATACAAGTAAGGCTGGTGCTGAGTCAGCTCTCTAGCTTGTTAGGACAATGAACCAGCTCGACTCGACTCATTAACAAAATGAGCAAAAAGTATGGCTTGGCACGTTAAGTTCGCGAGCCAACTCGTTAGGCCCATAAGCCAAATGTAAATTTGATCGTGTCAGCTTAGCATATAGAAACATATAGAAATATATATGTATTATCTTCATATATATCTAAAAAAAGAGACTGAGGTTCTTTGTATTTAGTTTTCTAGCTTGTTTAGCTCGCGAACTAGCTCGTTAACAAAACGAGCAGAAAATGTAGTTTGGCTGATTAAATTTTCAGCCTGAGTCAAGCCGAGTTACAAACATGCCGAGCCAGCTCTCAGTTTTGAGGTCATGGTACAACCCTACGTCACAAGGGTATCGGTTCCCTTGATCCTTACAAGGATCAAGTATTCAAGTGTTGTCTATTGGATGTTTTCTTTAACAATGGATCGGTGGATTCAATACCAAGAATAACTTCTTAGGCTTTTCACAATAACTTCTCCAGAGCTCACTAAGATCACCACCATCAAGCGGTTTAACGGATACCGATCACTAATAAGCTAAGACTCTCACTTGACCTACACAAGCCAAAGAGAAAGATAGATGCACACTTGCTATTTTCTAAACACTAATAATGTCTTTTATCTTTAAAAATATGCAAACCATTTCTAGTGCCTCTCTTGCCTTTCGCCTCAACCAAGCATGAGAATTCTGGGTGTGGCAAGAGAGCTCAATCTAGGAGAACACCACATATATACTCCTCCAAGGCTACAACAAAACTAATTGTTACTGCATACACAGATCTTAAAGGGACTGGGACATCATATAAAAATACATCATAAATATTTTATCATTATTTTGACAGGGTATGATATTTAATGATAATGCTTAGGATACAAATATACAAAAATGATAATGAAAAATTCATATTATATTCTTGACATACATTATGATGTCTCTTACCATTATGCAAAATTTTGAATTGAAATTCAACTTATGTATCGAGATATAAAAAGGATAAATTGTATTAAGGGATAAAAATGAACCAAATCCTATAGATTAGGGGGTAAACTAAACAAAAAAAAATATAGTTATGTTGTTATCCAAACTTTTTGCATAAGTATCTAAGCTCTGGATTAATTTAACCTCAAGTTCACCAAAAGCAAAGAACATGCAAATTTCTACAGGAAGTTTAACAGCAACTTCAGCATGCAAGCATAGCTGTGTTACCTCTGCTCATGAGGAAAAGAGGAGCAAAGCTGGAAGGAGAGTAGGGGAGAGTACTGGTAGGTCTTGCGATATGATTTAGAGCTCTGTGGTTGTCCATGCAAAATTGCAGCACTGAATTGTCAATTTAGCCTGTTGTAACACGTTTGCGATCCATTGCATGAGAGACTGAGGAGCAGTCTCAAACCAGGTCTATCACTACATAACTAACCACTTCAGCACTGCTAAATCCTGCGGCTTGTGCGCCATTCAGCAATTCACTGAACCAAGGTTTTGATCAAATTGTCCGTATAAAATTTATTCTTAACCACCATCAGAAATCCCTTGTTCCATCAATCAGTTCCACATTGTAGACAGATTTCCAGGCCTCCCGATTTTGAGGTTGATTTCTTAACCTCTCACCGCTGTCCAAGCTGGACAGAAGACAACACCATCACCTGTCAATCAGAAGCCAACTCAGCTTGGGAGTCACCAAACTAAGAGCAGAATATATTAATTCAAAAATATGAAATATATGCTCAAATGACCACTGCCGCATGCCCACATCTAGAAATCAAGGGTGCTTAATCAAGTATTAGGCCCCAACTTAGTTATTGAGCGTAATGGCTCACCCAATAGTGCAGCCAGATCTGCACTATCAGATGTTAATTCCTACTTACTCAGATGACGATTGATGACACAAAAAATGACAATAGAAAGATAGCGAACTTAATTTCTGGCGTGGAGAAGGAAAGTTCAAGAATAAACTCTTATGAAGTATTGATGTAAAAATATAATTCTACGTCAATGTGATGTAATTTTATTGAGCAAGGAACAAATTTGAGCCTAGTTGGACTCATTGAACTGCAAAACAAGAAAAAATAGTGTAACGCTACACAAAGTGCTTGTATCAGAAGAGACAGACAAACAAGACGCTACTTGATAAATGAGTTATGAACAATAATGGATGCTGATATATCAAAAGTAATGGATAAAAAATGCAATAGGCTTAGATGCCCATCCTGAAGCCAGTTAAAATAACATATAGCCTAGTCAAAATATAAGTTGTAATTTGCAAACTGCAAGTGTTTTAAATAGAAAAGCAGCAGAAGAAACATATTATCTTTTTGTTTGACTAATAGATAGAAGACATGATTTTTGCTTCTGGCTTTATTTTAAACTTGGTGACAACAATAAAAATGTCAAAAAATACTTCATTAAAATTTATGGTTTATCAAACAAACTGGTTTTCTTTACATATAATTTTATCAAAGAAACTATACAATACTACTAAACAGAGCTGCACTAGCAATTGTAGCCAATGCAGTTATCTAGTGCTAGGTCTTATTTTCATTATCTAGGAATTGCCAGAGTTATTCTACTCATTTTCAACTTATATTAGTTTAATTTATTTCAGCAAGATTAAAGAAAAATGTAATATGAGTAGAACTGAACAACTATCCTACATGAACAACCATTACCATCATATCCATGAATATAATAGAGTGAGTCCAGAAGACTACACAAACAATGTAAAGATCCAGCAGAGTGGCACATATCCCTCATTTACCTAAATGGCTAAATGTTTGAGACACTGGCAGAGCTACGTCATGGCCATAGATGCCTACCCCCCCCCCCACACACACACACCGACATGAATATTACCTGCACGTCTGGTAAATTTCCCTGGACGCATGCATGTCCACTCAGAATAAAGAGGCACACCGGTCTCTCTTCCATTGGATCAAGCATCACTCTACTTTCTTCCATGGAATTAACACCACACTAAGGCAATGATGCAACTACAAAGGACTTATGCTCCCATAATCATATTTCTTGTGTCACCTACTGCAGATCCTTCCTCGTTTTTTTTTACCTTTTCTTTTCTTCCTTTTTTTTATGAATCATTTATGCTGATGCGAATGTAATTGAGCTACTCGGATAGTAAACAAAGGCTCGACCAAGCACTAATACATGGAATAACATGTCAACAACTCGATTCTGTAGTGAAACCAGGTTTTGCAATGAACTAGCATCTAGTCAGATTTACTTCGGTCAGACTATTTGTCAGATCAGGAACAATTCAAGCTCCATTTGAAATCTTGACAAGCCTTGGACTCAGGATGGGCCAATGTATGAAGCTAAAGTGGGGAGAAAAACTTACAGTTGGATTTTGGATGACCCTGTACTGCAAACAACATAAAATTCAGAAAGCATAAAATCTCTTAGGTCAAAGGTACACTTCAAGCAAACTAATTTTCAATCAATGAACTGTTCTAAGTTGATTCCAAATACTTTGCAAACAAAATCCTTTTTCGTATAGCCCCACTCCCAGGTATAACATAATCCTATTTCACTCAACTCAGTCTATTCTCAAAGTTGATTCTAAGTGGTCCGAAAGGATCAAACTTTTTACATAGCCTCAGTCTCAGGTGGAACCATTGAGGGTGGCAGCCATGAGTCTTCAACTTTCCAGGTGATTAATGTTGTTCATTGACTGGCCCAACTGAAAACCCTTTCAAGAATGTTCCTACTTTGCAGTATGATAGTTCATTCCTGGTCTCCTGGAAGTGTTACTTTTTGGCTAAACACCACTTGCTATTATGGGCAACTGTGAGGGGTGAAACTGGAAAGAGGCATATAGCTCACAAAATAAGCATCTGGATTTTGGAAAGAAATGTGGCACAGCTGAAAAATTGAGCTGGTTATTATAAAGGAAACATTGCAATTCAATGTGTTTTTGATGGATTTGGTATAGTACAGAAATATTTTGCATTTATTAAATGGATTACTTCAGGTTTTATACTTTTATATGTGGTATCTGTGGCAATGATGTTATAGGGCACAAGAGCATGATGACGCAACACATTTTCAGAAAATTGCATAAAAAGAATGGGCTTGCACTGATCAGCTTAAAATAACTATTGGATCTGAATAGATGCAAAGGTCTCAACATTAATAACACCAACACCCCGGCCGAGTGAGATAAGTACCAACAAAGGTTTTCATGAATATTACTGACAAGAAAATGTTTCCAGTGACAGGTCAAAAGGGATCTCACCAGTCATTAACAGTACGTCAAATTTCAATAGCCAGCAGATGAAATAAAGAACTTGGACAAATCAACAAATTTCCTTAGCCAGTTCTCCAGGCAATCCTGACCAGGGACAAATGGAATTGCAAGCGCCAATCATCCTCCATGGCCTCCTAGAGCCAATCTCCTTCTGAAAACTCAAATCTCTACAGGTGATTTTTAACCATCTCGACCTGCAACCTCCCTCTCTTTCTGCAGTGCCTCCCTCTTCCTCTTCAAGTCATCTAAATACTTCTTATGCCCCTCTTCCATGATTGCCACAAATCTCTCCTTTAACTCAAGCATCGGGTCTATATCTACAAGCTCCCCTTTCTCATCATAAGCTTCCCTTAATACTGCTGTCTTGATTCCTCCCTTGAGCGATACATAGAAGATCCCTGGGTGCCTCGTGAACGCATTGGCAAATGCATTCGGCAGCCTGTACTCCTCACAAAATTTCCCAATAATTGGCACTGCCATCCTTCGCTCTACTGTCAGAGACAGCACCTCATGTAAAACACCAATTGTTCGCTTCTCAGCCTCAGGGGACGCCGGATGCAGAGTCGATGCATCCGCATACGGTGAGACGTATGGCAGCTCAAGCCAATCCCTCACCCACTCCCTCATTTCCTTCTTGAGGTGGAACCCCCTGGGAAATTTCACAGTAAAATTTGGCCTCGGACGGATTCCGACGACATCCGCCTCCTTGTCAGCCTTCAATTCAATCACCGACTTCGCCAGCTTGTCGTCCCAAGTAACCAATTCTAGGAACGCGTTCCCAGACGCGTCGGGTCCGGGGTCGCCGACGAGGCGGAAGAGGTCGGGGTATTTTGGGACCAAAGAGGACAAGAAGTCGTCGGGGAGGCCGAAGTCGCGCTTGGCGGCGGCGATCTTTGTGACGGGCAGAGCGCGGGTGGAGGAGATCATGAGGAGCTTGGCCAGCCTGGAGGCGAGGAGCGGGGCGTGGTGTTCGTAGAGCTGGGAGGCGAAGTCGAGGAAGTCGAGGAGCTGCGGGGAGGGCGAGGCGATCGGCTCGGGGGGAGGGGAGACGGAGAGGAGGGTGGGGTAGCGGCTGAGGAATGTGGGGACGCGGACGGGGAGCTTGATGCGCTCGCGGCGCTTGGTGAGGTAGCGGTAGCGGAGGCGGTGGTCCGGCGAGAGGAGCACCTCGCGGACGAGGCGGTAAGCTTGGCGGAAGCGGCGGTCGCGGGTAATGGAGGCGTCAAGGAAGGGGTCGCGCTTCCACGGGACTTTTAGGGAGGATATGCGCCGACTAGGGGCGAGCTGCGCGAGGCGGCTGGCGGCGCGAGCGGCGGCGGCGGTGGCGGCGACCGGAAGAGGAAGCATTGTGGGCGGGGACAACTGAAGAGTGAGGGAGGGCACTGCTAGTCTGCTAATGCAAGGCACTGAATACGCCTTCAAACAGGATTCACGTATTTCTGGAAGACACCTTTGGGGCTGTTCGGCTGCTCATTTCAGCCGGCTGGCTGCGGCAGCAGCGGGCATTAGACGAGTTAGCTATGTGTGGGCGCAGCAGCCGAAACAGCCGTAACGGCTCCGAGCACCAGCCCAGCGAACACCGCCTTTGATATCAAGCTGTAAACAAATTTAGAACAAGGTACTCGTCTTGTTTAGTTCGCAAAGTTTGTAAAAAAAAATTAAAATAGTGCATTGATAAGTGTGCTTCCTCTCTCATGCAGGGTTTTTCTT
Organism: Digitaria exilis; assembly: GCA_015342445.1. Taxonomy (NCBI): domain Eukaryota; kingdom Viridiplantae; phylum Streptophyta; class Magnoliopsida; order Poales; family Poaceae; genus Digitaria; species Digitaria exilis. Next base: position 3,431,742 of record JACEFO010001663.1, read on the forward strand.
ACCGTGGGAACCGGTCCGGTTCCCGCTAAAACCAGCCCGGACCGGTAGGAAAAAAATCCCGGTTACCGTCCCCTAACCGAACCTAGTAAACCGACCCATTCTGCTTACCGGTCGGTAGGACCGGTTTACCGGTCCGGTTTTTTGTTTAAAAAAATCGGTACTGTAGTGGTAAAAAAACCCTACTCATGACACGCTTCTCATTGCACTATTTTGCAAAAGGTTTTTACAAACTTTGTGAACTAGGCATCCTGTTAACTACCCATGTAAGACTAACCATTTTTTTTAATCCACCCACTCTTTAGTCGGACTGCTCTATCATACATCAGGGTCTTCTTTACGTCATGTATCTTTTAATTCTTTTGATTAGACAGTTCTCAATTGGAGTTTCATTCTCATTAAACATGATGCTTATGTTCACATTTGTGATGATGTGATAGAGAGTAATGAAGAAAGATATGAAATAAGTTTAATGGGATAAAACCATGTATATATTGTTTCAAGAAATCTTAGATGTAGCCTAGGCTAGGAAACAACAAAGAATGAAACCATGCATTATATGAAACTATTTCTACTCTAATAAAATGTTCTGATATTTATGTTGCATTTCGATAATATCAATATGAAATTTCTCTATCGAGAATGACCTCAAAAAATAAATGGGTATAGCTCAATTATTCCAACATAAATAAGAATTTGTGGACTCCCTATCATATATGCCTCCATCCCAATATATATAAGATGTAACTACTTTTTTTATAGTTCTTTGATACAAGGCAGTTACTCCTTGGCTCTCATTGACATATGAGTGCTACATTTCGGGTGGTTATTGTGTCTTTAATCTTCCAAGAATTAGAACTAAATAAGTTTGTTAGTGTGCTAAAGGAGTCACATATATATTTGTATAAGGGGGGTCTATGTGGCAGTGTTCCTCCTGATTTTGATTCAGGATAAGAAGTGATTCTCTTATAGTAGTGATTGTGCCTGAAAGTAATTCTCCATAATTCTCTAACAGAGCCACAAATAATAAGGTTAAATTGTTTTTTTAGCTTCTAGTCCTTTATCTATAAGAGAATTGATTTCATGGGAATTAGTCTTGAACCACTTCTCAGCAAAAATCTGTTTAGTAGAGCTACTCCATCGGATCAGCCAAGAGTTAGTTCTTCCTCTCTTTTTTTTACTTTTTTATTCTCTTTAATTCTTGTGAGGTTGTGCCATATCATGTCCTTGTACATAGCAGGATAATAAATTTCATAAACAATATCTATCCTGAAAGGTTGACACTGCCTTTAGACTTGGAAGTTTCATGGAGAGTTTTATGGACATTAATTTTTATGCCACATCACAGGTTTTTGCTTACTAGGCAAGGTATTTATGAGGACAAAAAGGGAGAAGTTTCATCATATATGAGAAGGGTTTCATCACATGAAACTTCTGTGGCACTGAGATTCTTAGGCTAGTCTCTATTAGCCCTGTACATGGTCCGGCTTCAACCCGCAAACCAAGTCGAACCAGCCCATAACAAGCCGTTTATATAGGCAGCATACAGGTCTAACCCGGTGTCAAATGTCGTGGGCCCAGCTAGCACATCACGGCACGCACAGGATTGGAGAGGGTGCCGCCAGTCGCAAAAAAAGAAAGGATGCCGACATGATGGCATCTGGCTTGTGATAGAACCCACTGAAACCCGTCAAACCGTGGGTGTCAGGCTGTTGAACATGATTTCTCACGGGCTGGGTGGTTTGGTTCAAAAAAACCGGGAACCCGGACCATGTAGGGCTAGTCTCTATGGCAGTTTCATCGACACCATTACCAATACATCCACATCAGATTTTTAGTGGGATGAAACTATCATTCTCGGTCGAAGGACGCCGCCGCGGAGACCATCAGGGAGCGTGTCTCTTTCGGAGCGCTTCTTCTCTGAATGGACCGTGATAGCCTAAGAGGGGGTAAATTATGTGTTCTAAAAAACTAAGGTTTCAATTGTAAATATATAAAAACCTATTTCCATTTCTATCTGAATGTGCTCTAGGTTTTCTATGTGTTGCTATCTCCACCGCCTCAAAGTTTTGCACCATAGGTCCAATTGTACACTACCATGTCAAATCTAGGAAAGGCAAATGCATAATATAGTGCAATATAAAATGCTGAAGGTAAAGGGATAGAGAATGCAAGCTCCCGGCACAACGATTTTTTTCGATGTATCGAAAAGCTCGCAAGGTTTCCGTTAGTTCTCGTTGTTGGAGCCCCTCTCAAGGGAATGCCTACGCAAGGACGAAGCTCCTCGATCGAGTAACTCTGTGGATGGCCACAAGACTTCCTCACATGCAAGTGGGTCTCCGCTTGTCCCTCCTAGATGCTCCCCACCTTGCAAGTCGGTCAACCAGCCAGGGGTATCTCCTCCCTCTCACAAGTATCGACTTCCATTATTTGGATGTTGATAACCATTTGGATATTCTAAAATATTCTTGGAACCTAAAACATCTACAAAGACACATCTAGACAATCATTTAGTCTCAATGGCTTTGTTGTCAATTGATAACCAAAATCACAAATAATGACCTAGGGTCATTTCCTTTAAAATCCCCAATGTGTGCCACACTAGATCTCTACCGCTGCATCGGGATGAAATGAATCCCCTCAGTGCGGTGTCATGGGATCTTCGATATCTTGCTAATCGAAGCCAAGTCATTTCATCACCATGAACCGATTGTTTCCTCTTTCTTCATTAATGTAGTGTCATGTCATCAGATTTGCCTATGTGACGCATCATTTATAGCACATGAAACCCCTTCAGGCTATTTCTAGTGGAGGGCTTCATTGCATTGTTTCCAATATAGCCACATCATCTAGAATACAATGAAATCATGGATGAAATAACGCGTACAATGCATGATTCTAGATTTGATGTTTCTTATGTGCTTATTACATTTAATTGTAAGACACAATGTGACTAGGAAACAATGTAGACATGCTGGTTTCATGAAACTCCTTTCATCTCTGTAATCTTTAAAATTGTGTGATGTGTCATCTCATAATTTGCTTATGTGGCGCCATATTAAATGTGCATGAACCCTTATGAAACTCCCACATAATAACCTTAGGAATTAATTTGGCTCTGATTTCATTGGCTTCCTATGTGCTCATTGCATCAACGGATGGTAGGGAGCAAAGCTTGTTTGTAGGGGCCAGTGTGTGTGCGTGTTTGTAAGCGTCTGCGTTTGTACTGTATGATTCAAAAAGAAAAAAAAAGAAAAAAAACTTGCCATCGTTTGGTGCCAACGTGACTGTATTTAGTGGAATTAACGCTCGTTCCCGCGACACTAAGGAGTACATCAAAGCTTATACAGTCGTAGCTAGTGAGGCATTTATGGACCTGCATGAAGCCTCAACGTCTTTTTCGCGAATGCGTTCAAGAAGTTACATTTTTTATATTATTTAATGTCTCTTTGAATGCTTGGGGTAAACATTTTTTTTTCAAAAAAAATATAGTTAGACAGGCCTATATATATTCAGGTGCCTCCTCGAATCCCTTTGGTCACGTCCTCGCCCTGTACATGTTGCTCAGGTCCAACCTTCTCTTTTTGATTGAGGCATTTTCTATGTTGTAGCGATCCAACATGACGACAAGCATTGGCGGTGTTGCGTTCTTCTATGTCGTGCTTTTCGGCTGCCTAGCATTTTCTCGTAAGTATCTTCTTCCTGGGAACCAAATTGGTATACGTCCTCTCCCAAGTTCTTTTTTCTTCAAATGCAATGCCAATACATTAATGCTGCATTTCGGGGGGAGACGAGAGACGGAGGGGTGTATAAATTAGCATATGCCACAAAGTTGCATAATATACTAGTCACGGAGGGGTGTTTTCCCATCATTTCTGTTCCAATAGGCTCGTCTCATATGGTGCTCAAGGTTGGAGGTACAACAACCTTGAGCAAGAGTCTTGCCAACACAAGTACGAATGCTGTTATGATGATCAACAATACATCTGTAGGCGAGAGCAAGGTCAATCTGAAATTTTGTAACGCGTATTCATGCAATGGCACCCCTTGCTTCTGCTGCATGACAGAAAAGCCAGAGCCTTATTGTTACCCGACAAGGGAGAAATGCTTAGAAATCTGGCCCGCGTGCAACCCGCAGTGCCCGCCGCAGACATAGCCACAAGATAACAACTAAGGTTGTCAGTATCCCGATACGTATCTGGTATCTTACGATACTACGATCATACCGGACCAAAACGATACCTATACTAGCTAGTATCTTAATTCATAGTATCCCGATATTACATTGAGGCTCTACACGATCCTACCTAGAATTCCGTAGTATCCCGATACTACGATCCTACGATACTACATAATTAGTAGTTTCAATAAATATTTTTAATGATCTATTAGCTATCAGTACTATTTAAATTAAGTTGCATTAAAAATAATGTTAATAAGACCAATAAAATATGCAAAAGGATAATTAAATTGACGAAACTCAATATTTTAGACTTCAAAATATACAATATATTACAAATCTTATATAAAATATTAATTTTATGGAATCTGATAGAATCCCGATACTACGATACGATCCTACACCCGATACTGTCAGGCGAAAAACGATACTACCTAGTATCCCGATACTAACAACCTTGGTAACAACAAAATTAAGAAGTCTGGCCTATAAATTCAGTGTCATATTAAAGACATGTGAAATATCAATGTATCGGCATAACGTTATATACATATATATATGCGTATAATTTATATAATTCCTGATCAAAAATTAAATTGTTTGTTTACAATATTTACAATCTAAATATTTTTTTAGAAAGTTAGAATATGAACAAATGAGACAGAACAAGATAACCAGAATTTTAATTAGTGTGCCTTAAATTTATTCATAAGATTTTAACACTTATCTTCAAATCAAATTTATTCATAAGACTTTAACACTTTTCTTCAAATCATTAGCCCGTGCAAGAGCATGGGCCAATGGGCTACTGAATCAAAATTTGCTGTTTACAAATCTGGGCAATATAAGTATATTTCAGATTAAAATCTGTCTTGAAATATTTATTCATAAACATACATAGTACAACTTAATATTACTACCGATCGGAACCTAATATGTGTGTAATATTTAAAAGAAAGGGGCACAGTCTGTCAACTTTGCTTATACTACTGATTGGAAACTTCCACAACATAGCAAACAAACTCTTCGTCCGTGAGGCTTCCAAAAACAAACTCTTTCTCAAGAATGGGTTTTCAACCAATCAATTTTAATCAGGATCGCTTCCCGAGAAGATCGAGCGCATAAACTAGACAAGAAATCTAGGTAATCGCATCGGACCACGTTGTTGCATGAATTCTATTGGAACGTTGGGTGCTCGGCTCTCCACGCGTGAGATCGGACATGAACAAACAATCCTGGTGGTCAGAGTGAGAGAGTCCACGAACGAACAAGAGATCGACCCGACACAAATGACAGAGACCGTCGATCGGTGTGAAATAATGAAAACATCGGGACATGTTCATCTGCATGGAAACGATGCCAGACAAGAACGTTGCGAAATCGGCCGTTGAAACGTTGGTTCCTGCTCACATAGTCACGTGCACTTCCTACCACTTTTCTTATTACTTCCGTATTCTCTATGCATAATTGCTCTGCTCCTTGGTAAGCCAAATCCTGTCCTAAATGTCAACCAAAACGTAGACAGAGGGAGTACATATATTTTACCAATTTAACTATATTCAGAGGATGGTTGTGAAGAATACTACAAGTAAATCACAATGAATCCAAATGCAACGTATTTGCTTTTCAATGCTAAGTAATTAATAAGCTTATACATTTGTCTTGCACTGTTACAAAACCAACCAGTCCACCACAATTAAAATTGATTTATTTTCAGGAACTAATGCAAATATACAACAATTCTTTCTGAACTCCACAAGAAAAAAAATGGAAAATGAACTGCAATTGACCGTCAGGGGGCTGACTTCTAACTTCTCGCCAACTCAATCTGTCGGGCAGCCAACCAACAAATTAAAGCTAACTAGCTAAGATCCATGCCTGCAGCGTTAACTAGCTAGTTAATTTACTCTGTTGCAAAACTTCCTGATCTCCCCTTGGCCACCGGTGATCACGTCGAGGTGTCCCATCTTCACCATGGCCGCCGCGAACCTCGCCGCCCACAGCGTCCGGTTGCGCGCGTAGAGGTCGACGAGCGCCGCCGTGTCGTTCTGGCTGAGCAGCGTCACGTCCGACGTGAAGAGCACCTCCCCGGTCTGCACGTTCCGGTAGTACTGGTTGTCCAGCACGAGCTCTGTCCTCGGGTCCAGGTCCACCACCCTGTCCCGTCTTCCCCCCGTCGCCGCCGGGCACCGCGTCCTCAGGTACTTCCCGTACGTGACGTTCAGATCGCCGGCGAGCTGCGGGTAGAGCCGGAACGAGAAGGCGGAGCAGTGTGACCGGCCGAACGAGTGCGCGCCGGAGAGCGTGACCATCTCGCCGGCGGTGAGGTTCTTGGCGGCGAAGGTGGCGACGAGGCCGGAGACGTTGACGAAGGGTCCGGGGAGGTTGTTGAGCACCTCGGACTTGTTCGAGACGCGCCCGTCGCGGCGCCCCGCGGGCACGGCGAAGTCGACGCCTCCCATGATGCGGCACGCGTCGCGCGCCGCGAAGGCGACGATGTCGGCGCACGAGACCGTAAGCCGGCACCGCCGCTCCAGCACGCGCTTCGCGCGGTTGATGACGCCGAACCCGCGTAGGCTCGGGTTGTTCGCCTGCGACGCCTTCTCCACCGACGTCGCGTTGCTCCCCGGCGCCGTGTCCAGCAGCACCGACGCGTCACACCCCTGAAACGTTTAGTTGCTTAAACTACAATTAGCTTCACTCGCATAGTCGCGTGCATGCTTCAACCTGTGGATGATGCACGAGGCGAACAGAGGGCTAGCGAGCTTACCCTGACGAAGCAGTCGTGGAAGAAGAGGCGAACGAGGCCGGGGCCATTGCCGGGGTCTCGGCGGATGGCGGCGTGGACGATGTTGCGGATGAGATCCTCGGCTCGCGGGCAAGTGCGGTTGTAGTAGCCGACTTGTAGGCGCGCCTCCGCTGACGCGACGGAGGAGACGGCGACGTTCCACGACAGCAGAACGGAGAGAGCAGCCAGCAGCAGAGCGACGCCGGCGCCGCCTCTCTTCATCATCTTCGGTGCTTTGTGATACGGTCAATGTGTCCCTAAATGGAGGGTAAAGAAGGTGATGGTGGTAAGGTAATTTATACACGTCAAACGATGCAGAGATTGACGGACTGACAGTGTAGCAGGCTACTCTGTTTTACAACGGACAGTGTCAGGCAACTGAACAAGAGTTGACCTGGCCATATGGAACAGCTGGCCTTGGGGACTTTGGGTGTCTATCTATCCGTTGCTGCGGGCTCGACAGTGTGGAACCCGTTGCTGCGCCCTGCGGACACCGGAGTATTACATTAAGTAGGAGCATATAAAACCATGATCACAATATGGAATAGGAATACTGACATTTTACACGAATCATGGAAGGATTATGTTGTTTCCGGTCAAATTATTGTAGAGTTTTTCAAGCAAGACCTACGAGGCTATAGGTATCTCAAATCATTATTCCTATTTGTTTTTTCTTCTAAAAATCAAATATGTTTGTACTTTCTCTTTTTTTAAAAAAAAAAGAAAACAAAAGAGGCATTACCCATGTCAACATGTACTGTCCACTTGTAGTGACCAAAGCTCTTCTTGTAACGCCACGCCCAAAGGTCACTCTCTCCATGGAGTCAAACTTTGCACTTCCAATTTTGCTCCTTTCATTTGTTTTTCTTTTGTCGGGACACGTATGAGGTACGGTTATGTTTAGATCAATCAACTTTTCACTGTAAATATTAGAATTCACTGTATATGACAGTATGGAAGCGTGTTTTCAGAGGAAAATGAATAATAAAAAATTGACGAATAGTAGAAAGTTGTTGATGAATAATAGAAAGTTGACGAGTCTAATTTAAATGCACCTTTGTGCAAGTGATATGAAAACAAAGACAGGACGATTATTCACCAGTTGAACTAATTTGCACAATATTTCTGTATCAAATGTCACTTGCTTAAATGGATCGACAAAGGTAGGCAGTGATTATGCATGGAATCTATCATGAGTCCAAGTTTGCTTAGAAATTACCATACACTACTACAAACTGATTTTCATGTCTGATTCTAAAAACCCTTTCCACCGCCGGTTTTGTCCTTCGTGGGAGAAAAGGCAGTTTTACCGCCGTGTTAGGCCTGATAAAAATCTAACCTGCGGTGAAAATAAAGCGGTGGTGAAAACATTTTAAAAGTGCGGGAAAAAATGTTGAACCAGCAAGAAAATAATGCTCCAAAAGAGAACTACGAGCTGCCGGCTGCGTGTGGTTGGATTCGAGACTCGGCCCAAATGTTCCGACTCCACTGCTCCAGCACCAAGCAGCGGGCCAGGCGTACGGGCGCGCGCTTTGCCAGGTGCGCCAAGGGCATCTTTAGGGGAAAAAAAAATCCGTGCAGGACTGCTGCAGAATGCCGCCTTTGCAGCCCTATGGCCGATGCCCGACATCTGGATGTACAGAGGATGCAACGGCAGATCCAACACGACGTAGGACTCGGCTCGGCTCCTTTCTATTCCCCTGCTCGCCGTCGCCGCCGCAAGCACCTCTGTCATCCGCGACGGTGATTGGCGAACGAAGATGTGTGTTTGCCGCCCGTGTCGGTGCCCTTCGCTCCACTGGTACCTTGTAGTGCTTGCATCCCTGCTCATGCTCGATGGAATGCCCGAGTAGTTTGATGGATGTATCTCCAGTAATCTCTTTGACAGTTGATTGTTTGGGCATAGTCGAAAGCATTCACCACAGAAAAATCACGCATCATATTTTTTACCTTATGTTCCTTTATGATGATGCCCCCGTCCCTAGCTCCCTGACTCTTTTCGGAGACGGAGGGGATTGATGAGGCAACTGTGCTGTAGCTGAAGCCATGAAGGGGACAAGAGCGGACCATGGAGACAGCGTTGGCGGCGGCGGAGGATGAAGGCGCTGCGATGTCAAAAGGAGTGACTCGCCTGGAAGAGCCGAGCGGGCGAGCCGCATATTGAGCCGAGCACGCTGCTCCCGGAGACGAGTAGCGTAGATACGTATGTCCGTATCCGCTGTCCGCCCTTGGATACGCAACGCGTCGCTAATCTAGGATGGGGCTGCACCGGACGCGGTTTGCAGCCCTCCTGCACCAAATTTTTGGTGGCGTTGCAGAACCTCCTGACCTCCCCCTGCCTGCGCCCCCGTGATCACTCAGTCCGATGGCGGCCATCTTCACCATCCACGCCCCTGAACTGCGCCATCCACGACCACGACGTCGAGTCTGCCAACGCGCTCGTGTTCACCCTCGCCGCCGTGTCGCTCGCTCCTCGTCAGCAGCGCCGCGTCCGACGTGAGGATGCAGCACCCGGCGTTCCGGTAGTACTGGTTGCTCAGCGTGTTGGGCGCCACCGGACTATTGTTCACCGCCTGGTAGCTCGGGGGGCACGTGGCGTTCAGCTGCGCCGCGTAGGCCGGGTCCAGGGACGGGTCCGCGGCCGGGCGGAGCCTATTGGTGAACGCGGAGGAGCGCGCGGTGCCGATGGAGCTAGTGCGCGCCGGACCCCACCAGGTCGTCCACGGTGAGTGAGGTTCTTGGCGGCGAAAGCTGTCGACCAGCTGCTGCTGCGCGCCGGATGCCGGAGGAGAAGACGGAGAACGCCGAGCCGCCGAGGGCACGTGAAGCCGGCCGACTTGGAGACAGAGTCGCGCGCGGCGAAGGCAAAGGATATCATGTCGGCGTGCACGACACCTTTCCTGGACTGACGGCCTCCACGGCCGCCTTGATCTTGTTCTTCACAGCGTCGTAGCCTTCTCCGGCTGACCGTTGGCCGCGGTGGGGTCCAGAAGGATGGAAGCATCACGACCCTGATGAAATGGAACCAGCAGGCAAATTAACAATGCAAAAACATAGCCTTCAATTTCAACAAATTTTCGAACAAAAAATAATGAAAATATCACGGGAGAAATGATAAACTAGGTATTATTGAAGAGAATATATAAGGGACATACTTGCTTTGCGTACCATGACAAAGCAACACATGGAAGAGCAAGCGGATGAAGGCCGCGGGCATATGGTCGGGTCGGCGTCGATCATGCCATTGACAACATTCCTGACGGTCTCCTCGGCATTTTTGGCACAACCTGCAGATGTCATGGTGAAATGTGTGGACTGGATGTCTACCATGAGCAGCTTCTGGCAAGCCAGCTTCATCCTTGTCTATCTTGAGGGTTCTTTTGGGACGAAGAAAAAGAACAACAACAAAGGAAAACGGAAGTGTGTAAGAATTTTTTTTCCCCAAAAAACTTATGTCTCTGCCTCTCCTGTGATGAGATTTGTAAGCTATTTCTCTTTATTTATATGCATGTCACAGTGGATCGATTAATGTACCTCATGGTTGTATTTGAAGAAGTAGATGCAATAAGAGATATTAGGAATATTTGGAGTGCTATTATACTAATATATATGTGCCAGTCTGTCGTCAAATAACATGGGGGGGGGGGGGGACAACACAGGTGCACAGCTGCTTGATTGCAGAGTGTGTAGGCCTTGCGTTGACATCGATCGTCACCTAGAGTAGTGCCTGTGGATTTGTATATCTGGATAGGAATTTATGGAAGTGCTAATGAAGTACACATAGATAAAGACAAATCATCAGAAACTATGCATACTTGCCTTATTGCTTTGCAGAGTATCATTAGTATTTGATAAGTACACACTTTGTATGGGTTTTACTCCTTTTGGAGTATGAAACGCTAATCAAATTTGGGCCGGCGGGCTATGAAAGGAACTATGCATGGTCACATGAATTTTACTGAAACCAAAACCGCATGCAAAACAAAAGAACAAAAACACTACTACTTAGTGTCGCCTCCTGACCTGACGGTAAACTGGGGTACAGACGTACAGTGGGTAGCTGCCGATGAGTAGGGTGAGAAGACTTATTGGAGTCAATTTTGACCTCATCATTGACAAGGAATCATCGACACATTTCAGTGTACATGTACCATCAAAGCTTGAAGGCAAACTTGTCTTCTTGTTGATCTGTTGGGCGGTATTCTAACACTAATTGGAGCCGAATAAATGATTAGCATGACCTTAAGTGCAGCATGCCAGCATGTGAGGTAACATCCCATGTTTCCACGCATTATAGGATGACTTCCATCACACTAATAGCTTCTTTTTTAAAAAAAATGGCTATGACACCAATTTAACAAACTAATATATATTTTTTCTAAAAAATATAGAGAAGAAACAAAAACCTATGTACAGATTTTATATTGACCGCTACTCATCAGCATAAAGGAAATGTTGAACTGACATGTGTTTGAAACAAACTCCATTTTGAGTGTATAATTCGTATGCAAGGTTCCATAAAAACATGTGCAATAAATGATAAAACATATTGTATTTTATTTCGTGATGAAGAAAAAGAAAAAAAGCTCCCTCATTCTAGTCATTGAGAACTTTGGGCCCATATAAGACTACTAGGAAGAACTTACACATACTGAACGATGTGGGCTTTGCTTTCACTGCAACGCAACGCATCTGCATTCCAAACGTTGGAACTGTGAGGACCTGAGAATCGAGGGCAGACAACTCTACATGGTCTGTCGGAACCGATCAGGGTAGATGGACAGCTGGAGTTTGTTTCACAAGTTCTAAATTTCAAATGCATTTATATCTGAATTGAGTAAATGCTCACTTTACTTTTTGTTTGAACCATTATTTTAGTTACAACTAATTTTATCCATATTGGATATATATTGTTTTTTATGTTTTTATGAAAACCTTTGACAATTCACATTTGCATATATTTTTTTCTCTAAAAGATATATCACTGACATGTTTATGCAGAATGGGGGTGAAACCATCGTATGCCTTTAAAAAACATTGTGTAAATCATAAGTTCAGAACAAAAGTAAACATGATTGCCTCCTTATGTTGTGAATTAATAAAGTGCATAATAGTTATATATTTATAATTTTGAAGGAAGGAAAGTTATCTTACATACAAATAAATTAGGCTTTGTTGTTTACTCTCACGATACGAGTGAAATTTTACAAGAGCCACAGTAGTCGCAACGGTTACTATAAAGGTCAAAAGAAGGTGGATGTTTTAATGTAATGTGACTGTACGTAACAAAAAAATACACTATCTGTATGACAGACGGAGGGAGGGAGCGAGTATTACACACACTTGTGTGTGACTGGAGTACTGGACACCGGAGAGCAACAGACTCTAAACAGTGCAGTAGGTACTAGCCAGCTAGCCTTATGTACGTGACAACTAATGCGCTCAGTCGTCAGCCGCTGTTGGTGACGTTGCAGAACCTCCTAATCTCCCCTTCGTCGCCGGTGAGCACTTCCAGCTCGCCCATCTTGCGCATGGCGTCGATGAACTTCGCCGCCCACTGCGCCTGGTCCGCAGCATTCTCCTCCACCATCTGCCTCGTCGCATTGTCACTAACCAGCGCCCAGTCCGAGTTGAAGAGCACCTTCCCGGCGAGCACGTTCCGGTAGTACACGTTGTCGAGGTCCACCGGCGTTCCCTGGTCCTGGTCCACCGCCACGCCATCCCCATCGTCCCCACACTGCTGCTGCAGCCGTGCGCCGTAGTCCGCGTCCATGGTGTCGCTGACGTTGGGGCGTATCCGCTCCGAGAACGCCCCGCAGTGGGCCCGGCCGACGGAGTGCGCGCCGGAGAGCGTCACGAGCTCGTCCTGCGAGAAACCCTTGGCGGCGAAGAGCTCCGTGAGGCGGGCGAGCTGAGCGAACGGTGGCGGGAGGCTCTGGGTGGCGTCCGACGCGGCGGAGGTGAGCCCGTCGCGGCGGCCGGAGGGGACGCCGTAGTTGATCGCCCCGGCGCTCAGGATGTTGGACGCGTCCCGCGCGGCGAAGGCGAGGATGTCGGCGCAGGAGACGGTCCCCGGGCACGTGCTCTCGAGCTGTTGCTTGGCTTCGTGGATGGTCTCGAGGCCACGGAGCCCGCCGTTCGACGGCGAGCCCTTCTCCGGGTCCGGGTTGATTGGGCTCGGATCGATGAGAACCGAGCCGTCGCAGCCCTGGTACATGTTTTTTTATGGAACATTACGAACAGAGATTGAGTTGCTGTGCTCATTGTAAAATGATTCGATTCGACTTGATGTTAAACTATTTGCACGGACTAATTAACTTGGGTGCGTAGTGCGTACCTTGACGAAGCAGTCGTGGAAGTGGAGGCGGATGAGCCCTGCGCCGACGCCGCGGTCAGCGGAGATGTACCGCTGGACGACGCTCGCCACGGTGGCCTCGACGTCGACGGTGCAGTTGGTGTTGCTCTTGTAGAAGCCCTCCTGCAGAGCGGCATCGGTGATTGCCGGCAGAAGCGCATAGACAGCCACGACCAAGATCAGCGTCGCGTCGACGCAGCGCGCCATGTACGCACGCGCAGTCGTCGGTATCGAGAGGCAAAAATATGTTGTGTTGCGACCTGATGTGATCAACACGGGATCGGAGAATACGACTGCGACGGCTGCAAGATCTGGGGAAGCGAGAGAGCTAGCAAGTGGTGCAGATGGAGTGGTGAGTTTGGTGGCTGATGCGAGGTTCGTGGTAGAACTGCAGCTCGCGACGTGCGTGAGCATATATAGTAGCAGCTCCCTGCTCTGACTGTGAACAGAAGAAGCTTCGGACATGGCGCCGACACATGGGGCATTTGACTTTGCTTTGGCAAGCCACCTGGGGATTCTCATTCCCCTGCACAACGTTCAGGTGGCATGGAGGGATGGACAGACAGGACTCGATCGCAAGAAGATGGGGAAGGATCATGCAGCAGCCTGCAGCCCGTTTGATCGGAGCAGCAGGATTTCCGCTGTTAATTCCATCTGGGATCAAAGATTGAAGGACCACCCACACGGGACATGTTGCAGCAAAGTTTAATGTCGTCCAGGTAGGCATGGTACCATTCGCCGTCAACCATATCAATGCATGCATAGGTAGCACACTACACAAGGACAGATCTATCTCGATGTGATCATGCCATGCCGACAGCAATGACACGCACGGGAGGTTTTTCTTTTTTTTCTTTTACGGGCCAGCAACCGGTTTAATTACCAACCAGAAAAACTGCTTCCTCTGTACTTGATTCAACAATTTGTGCTACTGTGTGGTGGTTGATATGTCCTTTGTCCACCGAACCTAGCTAGCTACTAATTTCTATCCATAATTTGCCGCTGAATCTAACAAAAAATGTTGTTGTAAGGATCAAGGAAATGACAAAACGTAAGACAATCCGGAGTATGGATAATTTTGATTCCATAGTGCTTTGAGCGTACAAAAGGGAAAGTGTTAAGCTTCAAATAAATGGTTAAATGTACAAATACGGTGCTCATATAGATTATCAGTAAACATGGATGGATGCATTGTCTTCTTAGATTATTAGTAGTATTCTACTAATTAATATTATATATTCCTCTGTTCATTCCTCGTGTTCCATTATATTGTTAGTAGTTTTCTGTTTTTTTTTAAAAAAAAAACTAATATGATATGAGCTTGTGGGTAGAATTTCCCTGTCCCGTTAAAAAAGAAAGAAAGACAAAAAAATAGATTGAAATGAAAAAGGTTCAAGAAAGGGGGAATTTTCATCAAAAGAAAAAAAAACTTTGGGCCCACAAATATAATCATTTCAAGCATTCAGAAGTTATCTATAAATGTAATTATTATTGCAATAAACCAAAACCCCAACACTAATTAGCTTATTTGTGCACGATATTTGTCTGTTTTTTCTTTATTAGCGGCCGCCATTATGACATCGGTTTGCTGAAGCTAACAAAAAAAGAGAAGGCTGAACAATCGTAACTGTTGTCGTCACCAAAGAAGGCTCGTACCTGTTGCTCAGTGGGTCGTGGGTGCATCCTCACCAGTCAGCAACCACCAAAAAGACTCTGGGCAACCAAAGAAAATAGGAGGAAAAAGCTCCAGCAAGGCACCAACGATCATTGTCAAAATTCTCTTATGATGAAGAGCTCCTGATTCCGGAAGCAAAGGTGGCTAGGGGAAGGATGCAGCGTACAACTGAATAGTACAGCCTAGATTTTTAGGCTGATCAATATAAATCACAAAGCAACCTAGAATCATCCATATTTGGCTGAAAACATCAGCACAGTAACTGGCCAGTGTTTTAAGGATAGATTTCTTCAGCCGAAGTCTAGCAAGCGGCTTACTGAAAAACAGGCCTGTCTAGCCTCCATTTTCAGGGGAAAAAGTCTGAGTGGCCCAAGAAGAAACAAGCAGGAAAATAGATATAGTGGGCTTCAACAAGGTGTCGGACCTGTGTGCGATGGGCTGATGGGCGCCTTTTAACGCACTCGGCGGCAGCCCAACAACTGATACGTTCCTATCTCTAGCCGGTTTGAGAGCCTACCAAAGGGGCCTAATTCTTTGAGGAAGCTGAACGGTGAACGCTTTTGCATTCAACTATCACACTTTTAACCAACATCTAGCAAAAGTGACTTGTGGTTAACAATAATGTAAACAATCCACAGATACTGAAATCAAAATTCTACATTCGAACAGAGATTAAATGCTTAACTAGAGTGTGGTGTATGGAGTACTGGAACTAGGTTCTTGGTTCCCAATCAACTAATCAGGTTGGCTAATAAATATTTTTTTCCTTCGAGAATGCTCTGACTCAACTACTTGTAAAAATTAAGTAAAACAAATAATCAACATTAGCATAAGAGGTACTCTAAGTGAGGAACCATTGGTGGTTGATCAAAATAAATCTTTTTTAAAAAAAATCAAGATATGTATATACAAATTACAAAACACACGCTACCAGTGACATGCAAAAATGACTGGACCAAAAATAAATTATGCAACACACTGGATGCAAATAAATTACACAACTAGCACTCACAGAAGATTCAAGAAATAAGCATTGTGGGTTTTGTCACCAATTAATTCGAATCTTAATTTCTTTTCTTGCCACCCGCAATGTCGCGCGTAGCCACGAAGGTAGTGCGATCAGTAGTTAGTGGCACGGCACGTCTTCCTGATCTCCCCGGTGCTCCCGGGCGGCATGCTCAGCTTGCTCAGCTTGACGAGCGCGGCGGCGAAGTCGAGGTTCCACAGCGTCCCGTTGTCGGCGTACTCCCGGACATGTCGCAGCGTCGCGTTGCTGCCGACGAGCTCCCAGTCTGAGCGGAACAGCACCAGGTTGTTGAGGTTGTTGACGTAGTAGCTGTTGTCCAGGTACGCACCACCTCTCGCCGGCACGGCGTAGCTCGCCAGGCTCCCCAGCGACGCCGCGTTCATGTCGCGGATGTTGTTCTCCACCGTCGGGTCGCCTCCGGCGCCGCAGTCCTTGGCGAGGACGTCGTCACGGAAGTCAGGGTTGATCTGGCTCGACGGTGCCAAGAGCCGGTCGTGGAACGAGGAGCAGTGAGCTTCGCCGATGGAGTGCGCACCGGAGAGGATGACGAGCTCCTCCGGTGTGAAGCCCTTCCCGGCGAACTTGGCGATGAGCTCGGCGACGTTGAAGGTGGAGCCCGGGAGGCTGTTCGCGGCGTCCGTGGCCGACGAGACGACGCCGTCGAGGCGCCCTGATGGGACGGCGTAGTCGACGCCGCCTTTGCTGAGGTATCTTGAAGCGTCGCGCGCCGCGAACGCGAGGATATCGGCGCAGGAGACGGTGTTCGGGCAGCAGGCGCTCTCGAGCTTGGCTTTGATTGCGTCGATCACGTCGAAGCCTCGGAGGCCGATGTTGGCGCCAGATGTCTTCTCGGGATTAGGATTTGCGTATGTTGGATCCAGAAGGACTGAACCGTCACAGCCCTACACGTGTACAAAAGTTTAGTCTATCTATTACGAAATGAACAAACTCAAGTGCTAATTTACATATGAAGATGGAATTGGATCTTTGAACATTCACTCAATTGACATTTTGTTTAATTTTTACCATAGGTCCATATATAGTACTGGTACATGATGTCATACATATTGTTGTAGATAAATAAATAGCCTCTAAGTGACCTTGAAAATTCCAAATAATTAAACAGAAATGTTCATGTGTGTGCATGATTTAGTTTGCTTTAATTGCTTACCCTGACGAAGCAGTCATGGAAGAACAGCCGGACGAGTGCAGCGCCCTTTGTAATGTCGGCGTCGAGGGCGGCCTTGACGGTATCATTGACGATACCCTCCACGCTGCAGTTACATTTTCCGTTGTAGTAGCCGACCGTCGGAGCGCCCGGCGCCGTCGCTGGCACGACGACGGCTGCTGCGGCCTGGAAAGCCACCACCAGCGCCAGAGCAAATGCAGAAACCTTCATTTCTTCCACACGCTGAAACGGAGCTATACGAACTTGGCTTTGCTAGCAGCAGGTGATATTCTATTGATCCAGCTATCTCAGATCGACCGAGGTAGTGTCTGTGCTGTGTGTGAGGTCTCCAAGGAAACTAGGCCGCTATATATACTGCCTAGCAACGAGAGAAGGTCATTAGCAACTGTCAACCGCAATTAGCAAGGTAAACGACTTAATTTCTTGATGCCGCTTTGACTAGAATCAGCATGTTCTGTCGGAGGTTCATGCACGAGCGACGGTCATTATTGACATCCTGAATTTTCCGGTGACACAGAAACAGGCTAACCAGCAGCTAGCTTAGCAAACGTGGCTGGCAATCATGTCTTCCACTTCAACGGGGCGAGCACTTAGTTGCTCTTGCCGTCGACTT
This sequence comes from Digitaria exilis, assembly GCA_015342445.1. Classification (NCBI taxonomy): domain Eukaryota; kingdom Viridiplantae; phylum Streptophyta; class Magnoliopsida; order Poales; family Poaceae; genus Digitaria; species Digitaria exilis. The sequence goes on from JACEFO010001663.1 coordinate 3,449,566, forward strand.
TCCTTTTTAAAACAGATTTTTAGGCTGTTTTGTTTCTTTAGTAATTTGCAAACTAAGGTTTGTCTAGTTCAGATCATATATACCAAACTCTTCGAACGTACCATACATGCATAACTCACATGGATGTATGAGTAGCTAGCATCATTGAGGCCGGCCGTCTACCGCTGGCTATGTATATCATTTCTACCGACAAATTGTATGTTTAAATATTGTCTAGTAAAATTCAACCAGTCTAGTTGAATTACAATTATGATGCAAATACGCGCGCGCACAAGCCACACATACACCTGCAAGTAAATCACTAAAAGTACTCGCATATGTAAAAGTTCTCTTTGGCTGCATTTTAATTATGATCAGACCCTACTCACTTGTTTATTTTTCCCCCAAAATACAGGTATATCCTTATATAGGTCATTAACTACAATATCATATATTCCCTGGACATTACGTACAGGTCATTTTGAAGTTTTTCCTCTGCCCATATCTGAGCAATTTCTTATCTTTCTCTTTGCTTGCTTGTATGGATTAAATAAAGTGGAACTCTAAATTAATTTACTATAAAATATGTTGGAATATAAAAAAAACACAACAAATTAATGTGCAGGTTGTTGTACCTTGATGAATATAGGCTAACTTGTTGAATGGGAGCAGGCGGGAGAGATTGTACCCATAAGAAACAAACTTGATGCTAAGAATACAAATTTGCAAGAGTTTAACCTCAAATAGCCATAGAGGTCGAATGTTGGTCGAATTGGCAAAAAGAGGTGAAGTTGAGACACCTTGCAAGTTGCAATGCATGTTCTGTCAGAGTTGGACTGTAGGCGTATATGCGTACACAGCTAGCTTAAGTTTGGTCAAACCATTTATTATCCAACAAAGAGTACGCAATCATTAGCGTGTACAACTCATCAGCCACTGCACCAGAACATCTTTGTCCGTGGCAAGTTATTCTCGTCTTCTCCCGAACCAGCTTTTAATTTTATTTTCATCGGACAAGCACGGAACATCCTATGCTAGTTGAACGACATTTTGTACAGAGCGATTTCACCATGTCAATAATTTATTTTTTAATATGAGTCCTTCCATATCTCAATTGTTACTCCCCCAAGATTGGTACAGCAAGTCATTTAGGACATTGGCACGGTCTTCAAAACATAGCTTTGACTTATTTTTAATATAATATATATTTAAAAGATGTTTTTATCAAACTATATTCCAATATTAATCTACTCATATCATGTTCATATTTATAAACATAACATAACACATAAAAATATATTTATAGTCAAAGTTTAAAAAGTTTGACTTAGTACAATGTCAAAACGACTTATTTCGAAACATAACTTTGACTAATATTTTTATTATAATATATATTTAAAAGGTATTTTTATCAAACTATATTCCAATATTAATCTACTCATATCATTTTCATATTTATAAACATAACACATAAAAAATATATTTATAGTCAAAGTTTAAAAAGTTTGACTTGGTTAATGTCAAAACGACTTATTTTACCAACGTGGAAGGAGTACCATTTAACCCCCATCATTGATTTTTTCAGGCTTGTTCATTGGGAAGACCATTACTATTACTAATTGGAGACTCTAGTCGAAGTATATGAAGCCACTATAATCCTAGATAGACATTTTTTTTAAAAATAAAGATGTTTTAGAAATTCTCACAAAAATTAAAAAAAGCACGTGGCCTTAAATCTAAAAACTTTAATTATAACAATCGTTGGATCCGTTAACTATTCTAATAAATTACCCACCTTATTTTGAAAGGCAACATATCCTATGAGAACTCAATCTATACTATAAAGGATTGAACAAATTGAGGACACTTCTCACCCACAAACACACCCATTTACCCCTCACAGTGGACCCACCTATCAGGGCTGAACGGTGGACCTAGGACAACCAAAGGGAGAGGGGAGATTGATTTGGTCGTCCTCACCCAGTTAAAAAACTCTCCTCCCACCTCCCCACCCCCAAATTTTTTTCACCAACAAATACACCCAACAACGGAAGTAAAATAGGAAACATTCCCCCGCTCTCACTACATCTCATCCCAATGGCACGAAAAATGGAAAGCCCCTTATATCAATAAGAGAAATAAAGGAAATAAAAGGAGGTGCTTTAAAAGGAAATAAAATATGTGCTATTAAAAGGAAATAAAAGGTGTGGTGTTAAAAGAAAATAAAAGGTGCGCTATTAAAAGGAAATAAAAGATGTGTAATTTAAAGGAAATAAAATGCACCTTTCCATGACCACTGTTTGCTTTCTCTGCATTCCAATGGCAAGAAAAATAGAAAGCCCCTAATCTTCTCTCTAACACAAGAATAAATCTCTCCATGGCCAAAATAAAAGGAATCCATGACTGTAATATTCCATAAATTTTAGGAAACACAAAAGTTTTTATAAGCTAAAGTTAAAAAAAATTTACTTTTTGACCATTCTTCAGATGGGCGATCGGAGGCCATAAGTGCGTAGATCTCGTCAAAGCGATTCCGTTTTGCTACTGACATGCCATATTTGGATAACGTGTGAGTCCACAATAAGCCGTTCAATCTGGGCCACTGATTCTATCTATACTATAAATCTATCTATCCTATAAAGAGCGAGCAAATTGAGGACACTTCTTACCCGTAACTCTACCCCCTTACCCCTCACAAAAGGCCTTATATATCAGGGCTGAATGGTGGGCCTAGGACGACCAAAGAGGAGGGAGATTGATTTGGTCGTCCTCACCCCGTCAAAAATTGCCCCCAGCAGCCTCCCCCTCCCATTTTTTTCTCACCTTCAAATGTACACACAATAGCGTCAAGAACTTGGAAAGCAACCCACATAAATAGAAATAAAAGACCCTCCCATGATCCCTCAGCATCTCCCCGTGACCAAATAAAAGGAAAGAACATTATTTGAGGAAATATAAGGAAATTTGAGAAAATAGAAGGAAGGACTCCCCACTCTCTCAACGAAAGGAAAATATCTCTTATTTAGAGCTGCTCCGTGGAAAATTTCTAGCTTTCCATCCATATACATGAGACATATGATAGTCAAGTTTGTTTCCATAAAAAAACAATTTTCTTCCATGCAAAGCCAATCACGGATGCATTGTTCTTGCTCATGATCATTGTCGTGGGGATAAATTTGGTAGGCAATGAAAAAGTTGGAATACTATAAGCCACATCCTTGCCTACCAAATTTATTCACCAAGGCACCTATATATATGTATATCTCATAGCCTCTCCCTCAGTACCATCATGCCTCTCGCCTACTAGCTCTCGCCACGCCTACTAGCACTAGCACAAGCCTCTCCTACAATTCTCTTCCACGATCACAGGTACGATGGCTTATTCCGCATTTTGTGACTCACACAGAGGGTCTTTCAATGGTGCATGGATCCGAGGTTGACTTGTTCACCGTCGTGGCGAGTGTTGGCCCGGTGACTCACCAATGTGCATTGGATCCATATACCACCAGAGAAATCTGTTTGAAGGACAGTAGGTTGGTGTGTATATCATTGCTCTTGTTTTTTACTTTACTTTATTTTAATTAGCTACATAATTTAATAGATCTTCATTCATGTAGCCGCATATCCTTCCTGTGCATTGTCACTGATTATAGCCAGCTTGCTGAATGTGTTCATGAGAGTTCGTGTAAAACGTGATACAGGTACGTGGCAAAATCTAAATATGTTTATGATTATAGTATTCCAACTTTTTGAACTTTAAAATTTTGCAGGATGCTTTGAGGAGACCGAAAACACTAATCACCTTGATTGAGAGGTGTGTATCCTAGAATTCCAGATCTGGAAGGTGTCATATATATGTGTTTATTCGTCTATGTATTAATTAATTTGTTTATTCTCATGCAGCGGGGGGGGGGGGGGGGGAAGAGCTTCGTACCGACGTGATGGCTCGTGATGGGATCAAAGCTGCTGTCGCCGAGCGTGATCGTACAATGGCGATTGCAAGAGATGAAAGCTGTGCAATAAGACCATCGGTTGAGCGTACCCTGCGATATGTCTATGAGTACATGATCAATAGCGGCCGCAGCGATTATATTATTTGATTATCTTTATGCACGATTGAGTTGAGGAGCGAACATTTATTTGTGAACAATTCTTTTGAATAACATTTTGAGATCAATGTGGCCAATTTTGGCTATCTGGATTTTCATTTGGAGAGATCATCACCCACCTATATTGTGATCTAAGTAGTTTAACTGCACGAGCTAAAAGTTTGAATAGTTTCAGATTTAATCTCAACTCTCAACATCAATAAACAGAAGGCAGAGAGTGTGATTTTTTTATTCCAATCAATGTGATTTCTTCCTTGTAGCAAATTGAATACATGTGGACCGTTTTTGCTTCTTCAATCAAATAAAAAGAAATAATCTTGTTGTTTTAACTTGCAGTTCCATAAAAAATAATGCATGCCTTAAAAAAAAGAAAGATCCCCTCCTCAATATCCTCCACGGCTTGGAAAAAAATGAAAGACCCTCCTCATTGATACATTGCAAAAAAAAAAATCAAAAGACCTTCCTCAATATCCCCCACGGATTGGGAAAAAAAGGAAGGTCCCTCCTCATTGATACCTTGCATCCCTGGTCAATGGAAATAATCTTAATGTCCCCCACAGCTTGAAAAAAAGAAAGCCCCTCATTAATCTCTCAACATTGATTGGGTGCATGCATGGCCAAAAAAAGGAAAAAACCAAATGAAAGACCCTCCTCATTGATACGTTGTGCAAAAAAAGAAAGATCCTCCTCAATATCCCCCACGGCTTGGAAAAAAAGGAAAGACCCTCATCAAAGGAAATAATCTCAATGTCACACACGGCTTGAAAAAAAATATTACCCCTGCATTGATTCTGTCCCATCTATACTAATTTTCAGCTTAATTATTTGCATCTATACTAATTTTGAGATTGTGCAGCCACGTATTTTCAACTTGGATATTTCATACTTATCACATTGCCTATTTTGCACCAGGCCCACATAATCCATCCTTCTTTATTTGCAAGAGCCACAATCACGGGTCCCTTCCACTCTCTTCAGTTCCTTTTTATCATACTGCCTAAGTTGCACTAGCACTATTTAATCTAGCCGACCAACAAGCAGCAAGCAAAATAGATCACGCTTGGTGTCGTGTGAGCTACCTAGCGGCGAGGTTATTGGATCAATCCGCACCTACATATCAAGTTGTTGCATTAAATTAAGCATTTTACAAGTTAGTGAACCTATTCGCATGCACCTAACAAGTTGTTGTATGGTGGGTGCAATTAATTCTTATAAGTACTAACTTCCGGAGTCATGAAAGTATGTCTTTGTGACAGAAGGTTAGTTCTATTCACTATTCTGCATGAAATAATCCTATCATTGTCCTACAATACTAACTCCCACTTGTTCCAGTGACTTAGCTTACCTCCATCTTGTCTACGGTAATGACGAAGACACACGTCGAAGATTAGTTGAGGCAAATGTCGATAACCAAATGGTCATAGTACAAAATGTTATAGTGGACAAAACTAATTGTGAGTACTCTTCTCCATGAAGGCATTAAACTTGACGCTGCAATGCAAATAGAGTATCTTAAATGCATATCCGTTAAACCACTGCCAGAATTCAAAAACATTCCAAGTCTTCCAAAACTATAAATATGAAAAAAAGTTTATTTAAGAACAAGTTTTATATATTTTTATATGATTTTTTATATTAAATAAAAATTTAGCTCTATATTTTTAAATTTAATGTAATGGTTCTAAATTTATTTCTTTTTTATGCTATTTCTATTAATAGCACGTGCGTGCCGCACGTGCCAAGACACTAGTTCCCATAAGAACTCAAATCTGGGTCACATGATCTTCATCCAAGGGTGATCCAAGGAGAAGGTGGGAGGGGGGATTTACAAAGGTTAATCATACTTTTGCAAATCCCCCTCCCACCTCTCACTACGCACTCCCCTTGGATCAAGATCATGTGGCTCAGATTTGAGTTCTCATAGTTCTCATAGAAATTGAGTTCTCATAAGATGCGTTGCCATTTTGAAAATAGCCTAAAGTGTCAGACTACTATCCTCATGGATAAACTAGCCGGACAGGCTATCCCTATATAGGTATGGGTCGGCCCACCTACATGACATGAAAGCCAGGGCATATCATGTTGATGGGTGCATATTAAAAAGAGTTCTAATGCATTAGGAAAGTAGAGATATACTTGAAAAGAGTTCTTTTCTAGTTTTCTTATTTGGTTTCCTTTGCAACCCTGCCTAAGAGGAGGCAGGAACCTCTCCAAAACATAACAATCCAACGCAAGCTACATTGCATACACGACATAGGGTATACCGCACCTTGCGACCCAAACCTGTCTAAATCGTTCTTCTCACATTTGAGTTCTTGGTTCTAGGTGATACTCCTACCATCCAATCTACTACTTGGGATATCCCTTAAGTAGGTTGCGGGGATGAAACACCGACATAAATAACCCCTAAACATGTATCTAACTTACTCACCTCCAGTATTATAAAATAATATAAAAGAACTCTATATTTTTTATGTAACTTACCCACATATGCCATTATAAAAATATATCAAATAACCATTTACATATAAAATATCTAATTATGGGATTGTTAAAAGTTAAAATAACCCCTAAATCTGAATCAACGTTATAAATTATAAAAAAAATCTGTAAGTGGGCCAGTAAAAAATTCTTAATCTCTATTTCTTTCATTATTAATATACTATTTATACTATTAACAATACCAAATATAAATAAGTTCCATAAATTTAAAATAGGGGTTATATGGTCCGGAGCTTGACTTTTTGCTCTGAAACTTCGATCAAATGATCTCTTCTTCTTGCTGGACACTCTCGAACTCATGCACCAAGATGTTACCTTCAGCTTACGATCTGATTACATGATACATATGCATGAGACGCGACAATAAAAAAGAGAAGTAACAATTCCCATAAGGTTGCAAGCCAACAAAGCCCAAGCTACAACCATGCAGTAACTCACTAATAAACTCATGGAGTCATGGGCAATCGCTGACTGAGTGGACCACAATCATTTCTAACATCATTAGGTTGCGTGCATGCATGCCAAAAATTCAGTTAGCAATTTTACATCATTATGAAGTAGAGATCATTTAAGTACCTTGACAACATCAACGGACAAGCTTAGCCTTTCCACTCAATTCAGCTTCTGTATCATTAGCCTGAACATAACATCATGTTATGAAGAAAAAGATTAGTGCAATAGTTATTAGAAAGCAGAGCAATGGTGACCTGCTGTCCAGGACAGTCGACGATGCTCTTCCGTGGCATAAAGTTCTCCACCGCAGCTGACAGCTTGGAACCAACCCACACATCCTCTGGAATCGACACTTCTTTATCAGCCAGCATCACTCGAGGGGCAGTAGGCTCAAATGCTGAGATAGCTATATGAGCTGGTCGTCTATCTGATGTGCAATTCTGTCCCTCAACATGAGCCTGCCCAAACTCCGGTGCTGATTGAGACACTTTGACTAGGGTGACAGACACCACATGTGGCCCATTGACATCACCTAAGCTCTGTTTATTCAGCTGGTGTATTGGCACAACCTCATCTTCCTCCATAATTACTTTATTGGCCATTTCCTCAAAATGTTGACCAGTCACTAGGTCCACAGTTCCTTCAGCCATTGCTCTATACTTTCCTAGAGATGTTGCATCTACCTGCTGTGGTTGATCATTTGAATTGCTCGTGGTGTCCATATTTATTGCTTCCTTGTTTGTATTGCCATCGGAAGGTTGCTGACCACTCTTTGGTCTCTTATTGATACCACTATCATTTTCTCTGAATGCATCACTGTCACCAGAGTTTCCTTCCCTCTCATCCTCATCAAGGTCATCGGATGTCTCCACATATGATTCAACACCTGGAATGATGGATTCGACCTTTAGTGGAAAGTCATACCAACGGTCACCAATAACAACACATATTTTTTGTGGGAAGGCTTTGGAATCTAAAATCGACACAAGAACCCTGCCATAAGAACTTTCGTTGGTTGTCACCATATCGACCATCTGAGGCACTCCGACCATCCATCCAATTGCCCACAAGACTGGTAGCTCTCTCAATTTCTTTGGGATTTTGAAGATGTTAACCCAAGCCTTAGACATTAAAAGCCCTTCCTCCTCTTCAACCCAGACCTCAAAATTCAAATGTATTTTCTTGTCTTTTAGAGTCATACCGCCGAAAGAATAGCTCGCTGCAAATCTTCCTTAGTTGGAAGTGTCACAATGAAAGCATTCTCCTCCTCCCGAATATCCCAATCCCAATTACTTTGACATGGAATGCGGCTCCGAAGCTCTAACGTAAGTTGAGCTGCACTTAAATGACCACCCTCCAAAGTTATTCGAGCTGTTTTGTTATCAGCGACGCTCTTGATCGGTGCATGTGGAATATGAAAAAAACCGTTACCATCCAGAGCCTGGCCAACCCATTGTAGAATGTTCTTTGGAGCTTTCTTAATCGGGCACTGTTGTTTCACATGTTCTTCACTTTCACAAATTTCACAGTACACTAAAGCTTGACACGCTGTATTAGCATGGCCTTGAGTAAAGCAACGGAAGCAAAACTTTGATTTACTGTGTTTATTGTCCACTGTGTTGTGTGCATGACGCTTACTGCCTACCTTTGTGAACTCTGGCTGTGTCAATTGCTGTACACTGTCCATGATGTTGGGAACTGGCAATCTGTGATCACGATGCTCTCCAATTCTCAGATTTTGTCCCCCTTTCTTTCGTTTCTTTTTTCCAGCAAGATTTGGGTGTTCACCACGAGCTCCTGTTGGCGAACCTTGAGGTTGTGCACCAAACAAGAAGTTTGCATTGCCAGAACAACCCCCTATTGTCTTGCTTGATGGACCAAAGCTACTACCAAAACCATGGCTCTGAGCAGACCCAAGCCGAACTCCCTCTGAATGAAAGCTCTCAGCCTGTACCTGTGCCCCTCTGGTTGGAAAATGCTTGATGCCAAAGGAGATATTTACGTGTTCTCCATCAGAACCTTGTCCCATAGCACTCGGCAGCAACTTCTCCGTCGCACTGTTAGCCTCAGTGAAGCTGGAGTAGACCCTGACGAAAGGAAATGATGGAGCAGTGCTTGAGGCCGGAGGCGCATCTGAAACTCCTCTGCCGGTGTGATGCGGCAGATGCTGATTCATCGGCCCCTTTTTTTCCATGGTTGCTCCGGCTCGTAGGACGTTCACGTACGACCGAGATCCTGGCGGCCAAGATGATGACTTGGAGATTTTCTGTAGAGGATTGGTCTAACAGAAAAATAAGATACCTTGTCTAGCTTATCTCATTGACCCTGCCACCCGAGAGCGACTCAGCAGTTTCAAGAAGCTTTGTTCCAGGACAATTTGTGTTTGTCACTTCTTCGTCCTCCTTTTCAGCTCAATAGAGCCACTCTCCACTCAAAAAAATAGTAGGCCTAGTTTAGTTGGCACTAACACCAGCTATATCTTTATCTTGGCATTTTTACCTCCATGCGGTCTTCCTTGTGGAGCTGTTTCAAGGGAGACAATCAGATTCAAAACCAGAAAGGCAAAGCTGGACTCATGCATACTCAAGCCACAGAAAAGCACACCGTCATTACCAATATCCCCAATTAGAAAAGAACTTAGCATCCACATGTGAACCATGTAAGATACAGATGCATAGCTCTAAAGACAGTGACAAACTATTATGAACAGAATGCCTGAATTTACTCGTGCAAAACAAAAGGCCCTTAAATTGAAGGTAAGCTACTGATACAGGGACAAAAAGCAGAAGAATCAAACTGAAACCAAGAAAGGGCATCATTTTTTTTCTGAAACTAATGAGGCACATTTTGTATCTAAAATGTTTTTATTTCCATTCTCGCAGGCGTCACTCCTAAGGCAGATCACAGCACCTAACAAACAAATCATCAAACACGTTGTGAGCCCTCCGACACAAGCCCACCACACGCATCACGAACAGAATACTAGCAGCAAGGTTGACGATAAAGAACGGGACAACGGCGGGCAACAAAATTCTGACGCGGAGATGAATCTCGTGACTCGCGCCACTCCCCAGCCAAAGCTAAAATATGAGAATCTACGACGGCATAGTAGTTGACAGGATGGGTGGATGGAGTAGGAACTCACGGAAGCAGCCGGCGGCGCGATTGTTGCCGCGGGCCTCACGGGGTGGGAGACGCGGCCACGGTGCGGCTCCGGCGGTCGGCGCGGCCACAATCCAACTACCAGGCGACCAGCTAGGGCGCGGTCTAGGCGGGCGTCGGCGCGACCCCGGTCTCCTTTGAACGGAGACAGCTTTCGTGTTGGGGAGGCGGAGGCGAAGGCGACGAAAGAAAATTTCAGCCCAACCAGCCCAGCATTGTTCCCACCGTTTACTGAGCCCATATTCCCCAGTTGCATCCAAGAGCAGCCCATATACAGGGTCCACTGGACACCTACGATGAGGGCTGAGGCCACATGCGTGCTGGAGCGAAGACCATTTTGATCATTGAACCACTTGATAGAAACTCGCCTTGTTGCACACTTAATTTCTTTAAAAAAAAAATAGAACTTGTGCGCAGACAACTGTATGCATGTGATTGTAGTACATCATTGTTGGGTTGTTGGGTTTAGGTGTCGCCTCACCTGTACTGCCCAAAACATGCATTACATACATGTGACTTTAGCCTGGAATCGATATGGTTGTAGCCTGATAAACAAAGATCCAACGACGACGGGTTAGCTACTGCTCAAAGCCATCTAGTTGTTGGATAATTATCTGCAATAGGCCATATTTTAATTCCAAAAGTTGTAATTAAGTTCACGAATATTTGCATGACTATAATGAGTGAAACGATCCATGTGCACGTGTTCAAGTTTAACACAGATTTAAAGAAGAACACGAATAAGATGAAGGATAGCAGTTCGGATATCGAAAAGTACCCTGGGGCGGGACCTCTGCCAGAGGCATCGGTTGCGCCATTACCAGCTGGAGGAATATCATCCGTACTCATGATATTCCTCGACTGGCCTTGCCCGAAGTAGTTGTGCAAATTCGATGCAGGAAGATCTGTTGACGCAGTGCAGTCCGTGCGCCGGAGTCGTGCAGGAAGAAGACGCGGCGCAGTGTAGTCGTTAGACGGCGGCGGAGTCTCCAGAACGGTGAACCGTACGCCGGTGAAGACGTAGCAGTTCTGGGCGAGCAGTCGCGTAGAGACGCTCCCCAGAAACCTGATTGCCCCGGTATCCCGAGCAAGATCTCAAGGAGGCAATGGTGTCGGAGGCACCTGCTCTCGCCGGTGGTGTGCGCGCAGCGCCGGCGATGGGGAGGCTGATTTGCAGCAGAGGTAGGAGGAGAAGTAATGGACTCGAAAACTCTGTCTCAAAGGAGAAGATGGCTTTCTATTCATAGCCCTCGGGTGAGACGAGAGGATGAACCTGGACGGGAGAGAATCGGGAAGGCTGAGTTATGGAAAGCTGAATTATGGAAGGCTGAATCATGGTATCAGTGATTGCCATAATCAGCCCTTCCAATTACCACGTCTTCAGTTTCCATAGCCAGCAAAAGAGAGATCCCTCCCGCACACAAGTCAGGCTCAGGCTCAGGCTCACGCCAGGGTTCTTTGAGAACCGCCAGAGTTCTTTGAGAACCTCCAGGGTTGTCTGAGACCCACAGGGTTCTCTGCAGAATCAACCCTGTGACTCGTACGAAGCGTTGCCAGGGTTCTTTTCCAGTCCGAGCAGAGTTCTTTTCCATTACCAGTATGGTGTTGACCATAATAACTATAACATAAAAAGTAGGCTATAATCCTTTAGAATAAATAGAATAATGGGCCATACCCAAATATTCTAACAATCCCCACCAAGGATTCTAAGCCGTACTTGAAATGTTCTCAGATCCTCTTTGATATACCAGTATTTGATGGAGACTGTTAAGTTGAACTTCCATCTAGAGCTAGGGCTACATTCGTTCACAACTGAACAATGGACTATGCCTTGAATTGCCAGTTTTGTGCGAACAAATTTCACCAGAGCTCTACACTGATACTAGGCTGCAGTAGCATCCCCGCTGTTTTGGAGCTTATGGGTCATACTTCATACCTTTCATGAGTTTCTAGAGATCACCCAAACCTCATAGACCATGACCAGTGGTCAGGCTCATATAGGTGTGTTCCTTAAAGATGTTCTGTAGGACAACATCTCTGTTTCAATGAAACAACTGCCTTGTTCCATGAAACCACTTGGAGCACATTAAGGTATAAACCATCCTACCTTACAGGGCTGAAGAGAAATGCATCTTCTCATGGAATGAGCCTTCATTAAAGGTTCTCTTCTCTCAGTTACACTATAGCTTGTTGCTCCATCCTGCTTCACGGGATCTCCGATCACACAGAATGGGTTTCAACCATAGAGCAACTCAAGTGGGTCTCAAGCCCAATTCCAAAGATGCATAGTCTATCACATTGCGTGAAAGACCCTTTGTGAATTGATCTGCCAGGTTTTTAGCCGTCTGAATATAATCCAAGGCTATAACTCCGGAGTTTCTCAGTTTCCTGACAGACTTTAACCGCCTTTTCACATGTCTGGATGACTCCATGTTGTCCTTAGAACTGTTCACCTTGATAATCACAGTTTGATTATCACAGTTCATCAGAATTGCCGGTATCGGTTTTTCAACTATCGGCAGGTCAGTAAGGAGTTCACGAAGCCATTCGGCCTCAACTGTGGCGGTATCCAGTGCTGTGAGTTCTGCTTCCATTGTTGACCTCGTTAAGATGGTCTGCTTGCAAGACTTCCAGGAAACAGCGCCACCTCCGAGTGTGAACACATAACCACTCGTGGCCTTGAGCTCATCAGCATCTGATATCCAGTTCGAATCACTATACCCTTCTAGAACCTTAGGGTCCCCGGTATAATGAATTCCATAGTCCATTGTTCCTACTAGATAGCGCATTACTCTTTCAATAGCTCTCCAGTGATCATCGCCCGGGTTTGAAACAAACCGACTCAATTTGCTCACAGCATATGCGATGTCAGGCCTCGTAGCGCTGGCTAGATACATCAATGAACCAATTATTTGAGAGTATCTCAATTGATCTCTCGTTATCCTTTTATTCTTCTTCAATATCAGACTGGCATCATAAGGGGTTGAGACAGACTTGTAGTCGCTGTAACCAAAACGACTCAACATCTTCTCCACATAGTGGACCTGCGACAGAGTCACCCCACCATTTCCGTCCTTTACCAGCTTGATATTGAGGATAACATCGGCCTCTCCCAGATCTTTCATCTCAAAGCTCTGAGAGAGAAAATCCTTGACTTCCTTAATCACACTAAGGTTAGTCCCGAAGATCAGTATGTCATCCACATACAGACACAGAATCACTCCATCACCTCTACCAAAGCGATAGTACACACATTTGTCGGATTCGTTTGAAACAAAACCAACAGAGGTTAGAGTTCTGTCAAACTTCTCATGCCACTGCTTAGGTGCTTGCTTGAGGCCATACAGAGACTTCAACAGTTTGCACACCTTTTTCTCTTGACCATTTGCTACAAACCCGTCAGGCTGATCCATATAGATCTCCTCTTCCAACTCCCCATTTAGGAAAGCTGTCTTCACGTCCATTTGATGAACGAGAAGCCCATAGGAGGCTGCCAGTGAGAGTAGCACTCGAATAGTGGTCAGACGAGCAACAGGTGAGTAAGTGTCAAAATAGTCCTCTCCTTCTTTCTGGGTATAACCCTTGGCCACAAGTCTAGCCTTGTACTTTTCGATAGTACCATCAGGCCTAAGCTTTTTCTTGAACACCCATTTGCATCCCACAGGCTTGCATCCATAAGGGCGATCAACAACCTCCCAGGTACTATTAGTCATGATAGAGTCCATTTCATTTCTGACAGCTTCCTTCCAATAGTCAGCGTCAGGAGTTGAATATGCCTCTTTAATGGTCCTAGGTGTGTCATCCACGAGGTATACAATGAAGTCATCACTAAAAGACTTTGTAGTCTTCTGTCTCTTACTCCTTCTAGGAGCTTCATTGATATCCTCCTCAGGATGTCTCACATGAGAAAATTCATCGTGTACAATCGGTTCGGCAGAGATATCATCCTCGATAGTCTCTTGCCTAGATAAACTTGTTCCATTTTTCATTGAAAACATGTTCTCAAAGAACGTAGCATCTCTGGTCTCAAAAATTGTACCGACCACCATGTCAGGTACTCCAGAGTTCACTACCAAGAATCTATATCCAACGCTGTGAATAGCATAACCAAGAAAAATACAATCTACAGTTTTAGGTCCAAGTTTGCGCTTCTTATTGATGGGCACACATGCTTTGGCCAAACAACCCCAAGTACGCAAGTAGGAAAGCGTTAGCCTTTTCTTTTCCCATTCCTCGAATGGTGTCTTCTCTTTATTCTTTGGAGGTACACGGTTTAGGACATGACATGCTATCAATATAGCCTCACCCCACCATTCCCTAGAAAGTCCCGAGGTATCCAACATGGCGGTAACCAAGTCAGTCAAGGTTCGGTTCTTTCTTTCGGCAACCCCGTTTGATTGGGGAGAGTAGGGAGGCGTCCTCTCATGAATAATACTGTGTTCTTCGCAGAATAAGTCAAACGACTTTGAAAAGTACTCGCCACCGCGATCTGACCTAATTCTTTTGATTTTCTTCTCAAGTTGGTTTTCTACTACAGCTTTATAGATTTTAAAGTAGTGAAGAGCTTCATCTTTAGTTTCCAACAGGTAAATATAACAATATCTAGTGCTATCATCTATAAGAGTCATGAAATATTTCTTTCCACCTTTTGTCAATAGTCCATTCATCTCACAGAGATCAGAATGAATTAATTCTAGAGGTGCCAAGTTTCTCGCCTCAGCAACCACGTGTGGCTTGCGAGTTTGTTTTGAACCAACACAGGCAAGGCACTTAGAATTCTTGGCAAAGGTAAACTTTGGAATTAAACTCAGATTTGCAAGTCGTGACATACAACCAAAATTAACGTGACAAAGCCTCGAATGCCAAACATTAGATTCATCAACGTTAACAACATTGTTCACTACTTTATTACATCCATCATCAAGTGAAAAACGGAACAAACCTCCGCTATCATAACCTTTACCAACAAAGGTTCCAAACTTTGACAAAATACATTTATTTGACTCGAAGACTAATTTAAAGCCATCTCTACAGAGTAGAGAGCCGCTGACTAGATTCTTCTTGATGGTGGGGACATGCTGCACGTTCTTCAGCTGCACGATCTTTCCCGAAGTAAACTTCAGATTGACCGTACCAACACCAAGTACACGCGCATGAGCTCCGTTCCCCATCAGCAAGGAGGTAGTCCCCCGGACCTGGTATGAAGAAAACAAGGAAATGTCAGCACATACATGAATGTTAGCGCCAGTGTCCACCCACCACTCGGGTGTACACATAACTGAAAGAACTGTAGGTAAATAATTACCGTACCCCGATGTGCCTGCAGGCTCGCTAATAACCATGTTGGCAGACTTGCCTTCTTTGCGTTGAGGACACTTTCCAGCAAAGTGATCCTCACTCCCGCACACATAGCAGGCTCCCTTCTTCTTCTTGTACCCGGTGGTTTGTTTAGCCTTCCCAGGGTTCTGTGGCTGAGGCGGTTTCTTGCCTTTGCCCTTGTTGTTGGTGCGAGCATTAATGTTCTTTTGAACAAAGTTCGCGCTTGCACCGACAAGTGTCCCCTTATTGCGTACATCCTTTGCTCTCGCCTTTTCCTCCACATCAAGAGAGCCAATGAGTCCATCAATTGTGAACTCCTGCCTCCTGTGTTTCAGAGAAGTAGCAAAGTCCCTCCAAGAAGGTGGCAGCTTGGAGATGATACCTCCGGCCACAAACTTGTCGGGCAGCACGCAAGGGTTCTCTTTGTTGCAACAGCCGAGGTCTTTAGCCAGCACATGCAACTCATTGGCTTGTTCCACCACAGGACGGTCTTCCACCATCCTGTAGTCTAGGAACTGCTCCATGAGATACAGCTCACTGCCAGCATCAGACACCCCGTACTGGGCATCAAGGGCGTCCCACATCTCTTTCCCAGACTTCTTCTTAAGAAGGGGATTAATCAGATGTGGGGCAATCACACCAAGGATGCATCCGCGGAAGAGATTATCTTTAACCTCGAACGCACTTCCCTGCTCGGAGGTGCATTGTTCAGGCTACCCTTCCGCCACATCCATGATGCCCATGGTGGTTAACCACAGTACCATTCGTTCACGCCAACTCACAAAATTTGTACCGTCAAAAGTGTTTGGCTTAATGGATGAAGCAAATTGAGCAACCGAAAACCTATTAACATAATTATCACTAAAATCAGGTTTCTGGATTGTTGGATAATTATCTGCAATAGGCCATATTTTAATTCCAAAAGTTGTAATTAAGTTCACGAATATTTGCATGACTATAATGAGTGAAACGATCCATGTGCACGTGTTCAAGTTTAACACAGATTTAAAGAAGAACACGAATAAGATGAAGGATAGCAGTTCGGATATCGAAAAGTACCCTGGGGCGGGACCTCTGCCAGAGGCATCGGTTGCGCCATTACCAGCTGGAGGAATATCATCCGTACTCATGATATTCCTCGACTGGCCTTGCCCGAAGTAGTTGTGCAAATTCGATGCAGGAAGATCTGTTGACGCAGTGCAGTCCGTGCGCCGGAGTCGTGCAGGAAGAAGACGCGGCGCAGTGTAGTCGTTAGACGGCGGCGGAGTCTCCAGAACGGTGAACCGTACGCCGGTGAAGACGTAGCAGTTCTGGGCGAGCAGTCGCGTAGAGACGCTCCCCAGAAACCTGATTGCCCCGGTATCCCGAGCAGGATCTCAAGGAGGCAATGGTGTCGGAGGCACCTGCTCTCGCCGGTGGTGTGCGCGCAGCGCCGGCGATGGGGAGGCTGATTTGCAGCAGAGGTAGGAGGAGAAGTAATGGACTCGAAAACTCTGTCTCAAAGGAGAAGATGGCTTTCTATTCATAGCCCTCGGGTGAGACGAGAGGATGAACCTGGACGGGAGAGAATCGGGAAGGCTGAGTTATGGAAAGCTGAATTATGGAAGGCTGAATCATGGTATCAGTGATTGCCATAATCAGCCCTTCCAATTACCACGTCTTCAGTTTCCATAGCCAGCAAAAGAGAGATCCCTCCCGCACACAAGTCAGGCTCAGGCTCAGGCTCACGCCAGGGTTCTTTGAGAACCGCCAGAGTTCTTTGAGAACCTCCAGGGTTGTCTGAGACCCACAGGGTTCTCTGCAGAATCAACCCTGTGACTCGTACGAAGCGTTGCCAGGGTTCTTTTCCAGTCCGAGCAGAGTTCTTTTCCATTACCAGTATGGTGTTGACCATAATAACTATAACATAAAAAGTAGGCTATAATCCTTTAGAATAAATAGAATAAGGGCCATACCCAAATATTCTAACACTAGTTGCATTGTGCTTGCAGGTAGGGCATCCAATCAAGCTACGAGTATGCTTGTAAACAAAAAAAAACATAATGTCATTATATTTTTGCATCCGACTCGCTCTAAATTAAATTGTTGCGTGATAGTATATACCATATATCAACAAATTACAAACTACTAGCTTATTTAGGGGGAATGTGTCTATATCATACTCGAGTGTTGAAAGGTCACACACTCAGATTTTTTAACCACACTTGATTTAAAATGGATAGCTCAGATCTACCCTAACTCTCCACCGAACCCTAACCTCGCCGGATTTGGGAAAGAAGGGGATTTAGGAGCTGAGAAAAATTCAAGAGCGGGGAGGTCTTCCCGTGTGATTTAGCAATTCTATAGCGGTAACAAGAGGCTATTGGAAGAAGTCTTCAATTGTAGTGGCAAGACATATCCATCACTTGACATTGGTCGGACCAAACGGTTAGGAGGAAGTTGTTGTTATTGAAAGTTTTTAATCTGGAGGGCTGTGTCAACCTTTAGTACCGCACGCGTTTAACCAGGTCAGGCCGACCTGGTCGGCAGCATCGTCACCGCGCCATTTAGGTAGGCCTAAAATTATAGAGAAATAATGCCGATTAGGTTCATAATTCAGCTATCCAAAGTCGACCACGTTCCCTTCCCTAGCTTGTTGTGCTCTCACCATCGGTGGCCAATTCAATCATTTAACCGTTAAACTATGGCCGAAATCGGCTATATATATCCCAGCGCCCGAGCCCCCAAAGTACAACCCAGAGTACAACGACATCAAATCTTAGAGCAGCAGCCACTGATCTCAAGACCAGCAGCTAGCTTGCATCCTAGCTGATCATCAAGCTAGCTTGAGAAACATGAAGCTCTGTGGGGCTTTGCTCTTCGCCCTGGTGGCCGTCCAGGCGGCGGTGCTCCTCTCCGCCGTGCCATCAGCGCAGGCCAGCGAGCTGCAGGTCGGGTACTACAGCAAGAAATGCAAGGGCCTCGAGAACGTCGTCAAGTGGCACGTCGTCAAGGCGCTCAAGGCCCACCGCCGCACCGGCGCCGCGCTCGTCCGCCTCCTCTTCCACGACTGCTTCGTCAGGGTAAGCAAGCACACACGTTTCTTGCACTGGCAATTCACCTACCCAACAAGCTTAATTATGTCTACTGGATGGTAATTCAAATGAGCATATGGAAGTTAATTAACGAGTTGTTGCATCCTGCAGGGTTGCGATGGTTCAGTCCTCCTGGACAAGTCCTACGACAACCCTCACCCTGAGAAGGAGGCTCCGGTGAACATCGGGCTCGCTGCCTTCGACCTCCTGGAGGAGATCAAGGCCGACCTCGAGCACAGGTGCCCCGGCGTCGTCTCCTGCTCCGACATCCTCATCTACGCCGCCCGTGACGCGGCCAGCTTCCTCAGCAACGGCCACGTCCACTTCGACGTCCCCGCCGGCCGCCTCGACGGATTCGTGTCCAAGGCCGAGGAGGCTCAGGCTGAGCTCCCTGACTCCACCGACGACGTCGAGAAGCTCATCGCCAACTTCGCCAGGAAGAACTTCACCGTCGAGGAGCTCGTCATCCTCTCCGGCGCGCACTCCATCGGCCAGGGCCACTGCTCGTCCTTCACCGGCCGCCTCTCCGAGCCAGCTGACCAGATCACCCCGGCCTACCGTGAGCTCCTCAAGTACAAGTGCTCGTCTGGCTCAAACCCACCTGTGGTCAACAACGTCCGTGACGAGGATTACAACACCGTGGGGAGGTTCATGCCAGGGTTCGTCAGCCGGCTGCGTAAGGTCCCCGACTTCCTAGACAACTCGTACTACCACAACAACCTCGCCAAGATCGTCACCTTTCATTCCGACTGGACGCTGCTCACGCAAAAGGAGGCGCTCGGCCATGTCCACGAGTACGCCGACAATGGCACCCTCTGGGACGAGGACTTCTCTGACTCGCTTGTCAAGCTCAGCAAGCTGCCCATGCCGGCTGGGAGCAAGGGCGAGATCAGGAAGAAGTGCAGCGTCATCAATCACCGCCTATACTAATCTTGCAGCCAAAATCTTCATATCACAATGCCTAGATCAAGTTGAGCCATAGGCTTGTGCTTTTCTTCGTTCTATTCAATTTTTTTGGTTGACATTGTTTGTTCTGTAATTGTCCTGTATTTTGAATATGTGTTAAACCGTTTTGTATATGTTTCAATGCAATAAATTTGGCGAATACCCCGTTTTGGAAAGGTTTGGAGTAGTAGAACACATGGTATTTACATTGTCATCTTACATGATGGAGATTCGTATTATGGCCACAACAACACCTAGTTCGGCCCCTACCAAAATTTTATTTTCAAAATTTACCAACAACTTTATTGAAATAATAATAACACCCCAAAGTAGTCCAAAAATTCAATAAATTGACATGGAATCATTTTATGGGTGCATAAGCTTGGCATAAAAAATTTAAAAGATTTTAAAATATTAGAGCACACATTGTTCACAATGGATACACATATGTTACTACGTGTCATCAAACTCAAGGTCAACTTTGCAGTTTAAGCACTCCAAAAACTTTCTGTCTCGTATACACTTCAAACTTGGACAGAGTCTCACATTTACTTTGTTTAATAACATTGTGATTTTACATGGCCACTTGTTATCGAAAAAGTTGTTTTTTCTATTTTTAGTAACTATTTTTTCTCGAATATGCGGGATAGTTGCGTATCTTTGTATTAAGAAGAGAGAAAAAATAGTCCCTTACAAGCACTGCCATCTCACTCTGACCCGAGCTGGAAACACCTAGGTGTTGAATAGACACTTTCTTCAACACGGGGTGAGACCTGAACCTAAGAAAACTAGCTTAACTAGCTTGGCGTTCCCGCTAGACCTAAAGCATGCAGCAAACAGGCACCAGCTAGGTACCAGAATTGCTTTTTATTATTGAATTGCCTCATGAGCCCTTGGATGGAAGGCCAGCCATCTTCAAACAAACACGAGTTTTTGTGTTTTCATAGCGTCCAATCGTCCATGCACCCAAAATGATCAGGGAGTTAAGGCCTTTGCACTTTGTTTGGGCCTTTGGGAGAGGAGGATTGAGCCAGTTTAGCCCAATAGGCTAGGACACATTGGAGAGCCTGTTTTTTAGTGATATTTCTTATTTTTTAACACATACACATGTCAAACACTATATATATGATGTTTTCTCGTAAAAAATAATAGGTATTCAGCTGAATACCCATGAATCCATATGGGCCCACCCCTGGGTAGGATGTTCCGAAGCAATGAGGGCCTCAAATCTCGTCTACATTTCATCGTCAAGGAAGCTCGTGAAGCTGGCAAGTAAAGCCTGCCAGAATGGTCCATGGTCCATACAAGGAAGTAGCAAAATGGAACGGCATACCAACTTGCTCATTTGACAAAGAGAACAAAATTAAACAAACCGTTGTATGGCGTATGCGTTGTCCGGAGTCCGAACGTCCGGTGTGTGCCGAGCAATTAATTTCTCAGGAATGTAACTCTATTTTGTCTTAATAAATAAAAAGCGTTCTCTCTTCTCCACAAAAAAAAAATGCGCACCTATGGTAAATTTTCCAGCTCGCCCAGCTATTCCAGAGTCGAATAATTTCGCTCTACTGCTATTCCAGCAGATTTCAAGAAAAGCTTGTCTTCCAAACTTTTATTCATGGCGGAGGCAATTGAATTTTAAGACCCATCAATGCTCAAAACTCTAAGAACAAAAATCTAAGAAGCTTCCAAATCAACTCAATAGCATGTAGTTGCACATCTTTGGTGTCCTGTTAGTGTTGGGTAGGTTTTTGTTTCACGTGTATTTCCAATATATTATAGGTATAACCTTACCTTTTTCCAGCTTTATTCAACTTTTTATTACTTCTGAAGGGACATGCTAACTGCTCATTGTGAACGTCCATGCGTGCTTATATAAGTCTATCACTTTAGGACATTGCATAAATATTTTAGTGCTGTGCTCACATGCAGACAGTGCATCCAGTTAACATTGTATCCAGAAAATGAAGATCGTTTGTCTCAAAAAAAAGAAAAAAAAAAGAAAATGAAGATCGTGGGCTCAACCACATCCGGCTCCCTCAAAATTATCTTAAGTTGTTAGGTACTTATGTTCAATCGAGTACATTTTCTGATACTGCAATAATGAATGGTTAAGTCATGCTTAAATTTTCTATTGCCTAAAAACGAAATAAATTGAAAGTTAAACTTTTAAATGTTATTAATTACTTCCACTCTCACTTTGAGCACTGGCCTAGTTGAAAACTTTTATGTGTTTGCTCAACACTTCAACAGTTTAATTTCAAAGGGGCCTACCGTGATAAGAATACAACATTATCATACAGCAATATCCATATTTCTAAATAATAATACATATATATAGCTCGTAAATTCAAAAAGATGATCAAACACTTTGTAGTACGAACATGGCATTTTTCGAACAAATAAACCGTAGGCTTTTTTTTGTTTGAGACTTCTTTTCATAACCTGTACGTAAGACGTGTCAGGGAATTAGACAGGAACATACATGATTTTATTTCCTTGAGAACCTGTGTATAGTATGTAACAGATTGGCAGAGATGAAAAATGCACAACATAGTGTATTACAAGTTTACAACCAATTCGAATCAAAAGAATGGATGGAAACAACAACAAAAAAACCAAGCTTATGGTACAACTTGATATCTATGAACGTGTGTCGTCGTTGCTGGGCACGCACAGCCTCTTCTTTGACCTCCATTTCTGCAAATGCAGCGAGAGCCTCTGCTTAGTATAGGCGGTGGTTGCTGATGCTGCACTTCTTCCTGATCTCGCCCTTGCTTCCCGCCGGCATGGGCAGCTTGCTGAGCTTCACCAGCGAGTCGGAGAAGTCCTCGTCCCAGAGGGTGCCATTGTCGGCGTACTCGTGGACATGGCCGAGCGCCTCCTTTTGCGTGAGCAGCGTCCAGTCGGAATGAAAGGTGACGATCTTGGCGAGGTTGTTGTGGTAGTACGAGTTGTCTAGGAAGTCGGGGACCTTACGCAGCCGGCTGACGAACCCTGGCATGAACCTCCCCACGGTGTTGTAATCCTCGTCACGGACGTTGTTGACCACAGGTGGGTTTGAGCCAGACGAGCACTTGTACTTGAGGAGCTCACGGTAGGCCGGGGTGATCTGGTCAGCTGGCTCGGAGAGGCGGCCGGTGAAGGACGAGCAGTGGCCCTGGCCGATGGAGTGCGCGCCGGAGAGGATGACGAGCTCCTCGACGGTGAAGTTCTTCCTGGCGAAGTTGGCGATGAGCTTCTCGACGTCGTCGGTGGAGTCAGGGAGCTCAGCCTGAGCCTCCTCGGCTTTGGACACGAAGCCGTCGAGGCGGCCGGCGGGGACGTCGAAGTGGACGTGGCCGTTGCTGAGGGCGCTGGCCGCGTCACGGGCGGCGAAGATGAGGATGTCGGAGCAGGAGACGACGCCGGGGCACCTGTCCTCGACGGCGGCCTTGATCTCCTCCAGGAGGTCGAAGGCGGCGAGCCCGATGTTCACCGGAGCATTCTTCTCTGGGTTGGGGTTGTCGTAGGACTTGTCCAGGAGGACTGAACCATCGCATCCCTGCACGATGCAACAACTCATTAATTAACTTCCATGCCCATTTGAATTACCATCTAGTAGGCACATAATTAAGCTTGGTTAGGTGAATTGCCAGTGCAAGTAACGTGTGTGCTTGCTTACCCTGACGAAGCAGTCATGGAAGAGGAGGCGGACGAGCGCGGCGCCGGTGCGGCGGTTGGCCTTGAGCGCCTTGACGACGTGCCACTTGACGACGTTCTCGAGGCCCTTGCATTTCTTGCTGTAGTACCCGACCTGCAGCTCGCTGGCCTGAGCCGATGGCACGGCGGAGAGGAGCACCGCCGCCTGGACGGCCACCAGGGCGAAGACCAAAGCCCCAGAGAGCTTCATGTTTTTCAAGCTTTACCAGGTAAGCTGCGAGCTACCTTATGATCTATCCTGTAGCTGCTGCTCAGGGGCTGGTGCTCTGGGAATGTGATGAGCGATGTTGTTGTGTGCTCTGGGAGCTGGGCCTGCAGGGGTATATATCGCCGGGTTTTTCCAGTAGTTTTACCGTTGATGATTGGGTCCGCCTTCGATGATGAGAGCACAACGAACCAGGGAACGTGGCCGCCTTGCGACTTTTGCTGTGATAGTGGCTCCATAATCTACTTAGCTTCCATATTATAGTGCTCACCTAAAAGGTGCTGCGTCTGCTGACCTGGTTAAACGTGGCATTATAGACTGATGATGATACAGCCAAACAGGGCTGTTCCATCACAACGGCTGCTTCCTCTCCGGCTTAACGGCTATAATAACACGTGCACGTACCCTTTCCAACAAGACTATATGTGGCACAGTATATAGGCATCTTGTCGACTGCAGTAACGATGATAGTAGATAACATGAACATTGGATTGTATTTCACAATCAGACGGTTAATATGGAGATGTGAGAAGGTACTCATGCATGTACATACAGTAATGTCGTGCTATATACTCAGGGTTTAATTTTGAGAGCTTAAGCCACATTAATCTCTCGGATAGAGACTCACACACACATGGATGGAGACGTAGCTTAATCAGTGATACCAGCAAAGGGTATTGGTGTATGTGGTCGCATGTACCGGTGGGGTTTCGATTACGGTGGGTCCCTGGATCGGAGCGCCCATCATGTGTGTGCACATCCGAAGGCACCTAACGTTCAACAACCCCCCACGTCACAGTACATGTACTTGCAAGTATTCAATTCCTGAACCGGAGAAACAAGACAAAGGGACGGACACGCACCGTGTGTTGGTGAGGCGTTGCTAGCAAATGAAATCATATACATAACGATCGTTCGAGCGAGCCCGCAGCGTCACATCCCAGTTTGTTAGATGGGTTCGGTTGGTCTATGGATCCGTGATGCTTGGACAACTGGTCTCCCGGCCATCAGCACGGCCTCTCGTCACCCGTTATGTGCATATGATGGCGGTTCGGGTCGAAAAGCCCGGGGAGTATTGCTTGTTTGGACACGGTCGTTGCAACAACTAGCTGCTTGGGGGAACTTGTCGGATGTATGGGTTAAAAATGCCTGCAGCAAGTTGCAGAAACATACGTCGTCCCGAAGACTTACTGGATGATGATACTATTATTACTATAAGATAGTCGCGTGCTTAGTTGACGATCGAAACTGAACCAGTCTTAACGAATTAACTTTCCATTTAATTATTACAATGTATAGAAGTTTCGTTCCTGACCTCACTATCTTCTTCTTTTTTTACCAAGTCGTCGGCTCGCTGATTTTTGCAAGTTAAGAAACATCCTCCGTCCCATGATAATTGCAGATCCTAGTTTTTTTAAGACAGATTTGTGTTGTTACCAAGATCAAATATACCATAAAAAGGAGCAGAATTTGTTGTTTGCCAACAGTCCTGGCGATCAGCTACATATATACATACTGAAAAATCAAAGCTCTTCTATAGATCTTTAAGGATGATGAACTTTTTAGTCATCTTGTCCAACGTCAGACTGTTGCATAATCTCCATAATTATACTAATTATTAATTTTCCTATTAATATGTTCCTTTCCGTCAAAAAAAGGGCCAAGTGTGCACGCCGTGTCTGGGGCTTTGTCAACTTTCCTGCAGTAAGTTTGTACCGACAAATTATCTAGTTTTTTAAGAGCCGGAGAGCAGTCGCTGTTCTGCACTCACAAACAAGTTGTCTGATTTTTTCCCCTTCTTAATCGTGTTCATGACGTGACGAGTTGAGGCAACGCTTTATTTGAAAAGGTCTGTGATCTTCTCTTAGACGATTGGATAATAACTTTTATCTACAATCCCCGGCTTCCTTTGATAAAGTACACGCATTGACCGAAAACCTTTTGTAACTCAGCTTCTGAACATGTTTTCTTATGTAAGGACCCAGCTGGCCGGAGCCACGCGCATCGTTTTGTGATGTGTTTGTTCTGACAATTTTTGACGGGTGACAAATAAAGAAAAGGTCTAAGTAAAATCAAGTTGTTTCTTGAAAACACGAAACCATACCTCTGCATTTGAACAATTCCATGTTTAAATTACATAATCTAAACCTGAAACGCATATATTAGTTTCTTGTGCTGACGAATTTCAACGAAAATATATTCAGAAGTAGTAGTACTTCCCAGCTAGCATATGAGCCTAAAAAAAATTTCTGCAGTGCGTAAAAAACTTCAAATGTTTCAAGACGACCTCTTATTTTTTTTATGAGTTTTTTTTTATACTTTTTTATGAGTTTGATTGTGACAAAGGAACACGGGTGCGTCGATCACCCCTTTCACAAAGCTTCCAAAGAAACGTTCCCTCGAGGTCGATAACCATAAACTACAATTCACAAATGGCGCCGACAGTTTACCAGAACCTTCACGAGCAATTTATCTCTACAGATATATATAGCCCAACAACCGTAAGCTGATGATGCATCCTATCCCTAGTTTACCTGTCTTCGCCAGTAGCGTATATCTGCTTTATTCCCCAACTTGTGCACAATAAACAAACTGCTATTGGTCTGTTTTTTATTGTTCAACTTCTTATCCATGAAATGACATTGCATTGAGCCAGCTACAGCTTACCTCTGCACATGCTCCAGGCGGCTGTGGTCCCAAGGGTACACACAGGCATGTGCTGACTACACTTGTGTTTGGTTTTCTCTCATTTTAATACGAAAAAGCTTAGTTGTTTGAGCCGGGGATCATGGACATGGTTCCGTGGACAAGTCATGCGCATGAGCGCTCAACAGCTAGAGGACCGGTTTGGTTGTTCAAAATTGGTGAACTGGCTGATTACGGAACTGGCTCCAATTATAGGTGTACTGCGTATGATTTGCAAGATCGGCGTGTGATGAACTGTGTCGCACATGAACGATCGTATGTATGCAGCTAGTAGTTGATCATAGGTGCTTCGAATCATGACGTTTTCGAACTAATGAGGGAGTATATACCGTACGCATACGACACATTCCACACGGTTGTTGATACCGATCGAATTGAAAGAAACTCTCAACAAAATGTATTCCCAAAGTGGAAAATCATCATTGTAATAATAGAAATGGAGCACGGAATTCACGTTGACTGGAACAACGGAACAGAGTATCCAAAAAAAACAAACAAACATAAGTAACAGGGATGTACGTAACAAAACGAAACAAACTTCCTAGAGTTGTTGCGTACGGAGTAAATTACGCGCCAGCAGCTAGCTGTAACACATTCACGATCGCAGAAGAAAAGAAGACCGACCATTAACCTGCAGTTGCGTGTGGAATTGATCATCACGTACGCAGCTAACTGCACACGAGAGCTAGCTAGTGGTTTAATTTCTCCACGAACAGCTCACTAGCATTTCAGACTGTTTCCTTGACGAGTTTAAAGAATCGACGGATAAATATATAACCATATATATCATGACCCCTTCTCTGGTCAATGCCTTGTGCTCTCGCACAAGGCACGTATCCCTACCTGACGATGAAATAACACCGCGTTCTTGTCACCGGAATTGAAATCAAATCGGCAGAAAGAAACGATGGCACGAACCCGGTCAATGGTTCTTGGCCACTAAACCTGAACATACGGTTGGTGCACGGCCCTATTCATTCCATCAGTCGATGGGCTCTCGATTGATCCATCACTGGCATCGAAGCTTTTTATTTCCTCCTCGTGTGTCATCTCTCGTCTGCACGAAAAAGTCCCCTCGCTTGAGCTGCAAGCACACGGGATCACATAGTCGATCGTCAACAAGAAGGAAATTTAACTAACTGCCGATCGATCCGCATGTTCTTTTTGAAATGTGATTTAGTTTTGGAAGAAGAAATTTTCTATGAAGTCGCTGTCATCATCTTTGGATCTTGGTCCCAGTTGAGTTTGGAGTGCTGTGGCCTCACCGACAGTCTTGTGGTTACTTTTGGTTTTTCTTTTTTTTCGTGCATGAATCCGACGTTCTAACAGCCACGCTCGTTGAGGCCAAATGAGAAATGCATGTACTTCTGACTTCTGAGCATACACCATGTATATACTCCGTATAGTTTATCTAATCTGTTTCCTTTTTCTTTTTCTTTTTCATTTCATCTGAAAAGTTTAAAATTTGAGTTCTGCTGCTGATTAACTACTCGCCAATCGGCATCGATATGTTTATTTCTTTCGATTTGACATAATTATTTTAAAAATGAAATACGACCAAATTAGGCATATGTCATATGTCATCTGTTTACCGCAGAAGGAAGAATTGTCCGTTCGGGAGGGTCCATACGACCATACATTATGCTTCACTTTATGCTACCTGACTAACGGGAAATGAAAGCCTAGTTTGTCAGTTCTTTTTAAAACGGGCCCATTGAAACTGCTGGCCGAGTTCACGCCCATCAACCATGTGAATATGTGATAGATCCAGCTTGGCCCATCCTTACACCATTTTCTGATTAGGAATTTTCTGTTAATTAAGCATTCTGATAAAAGAGCTACTCTTGTCTTCTGATGGTGTGGTTTGTGTATCCAAGTATAAGCGACGGCAGAGGGATATAGAGGTTCCAGTTGTTCATATAGAGGTTCCAGTTGTTCAAAGATATCAATTAAACTACTCTCACGAGTTTGAAAGGATAGCTTCCCTTGTGTCTGTCTGTTTGGCACATTCCAGCTCTGCTCCACGTCTACACAAGGGCCTGTTTAGTTTGTGAACATAGATTTACATACTTTAAGGGCCTGTTTAGTTTGTGAACATAGATTGACATACTAGCTAGCTAGAGGTGTCAGGACATGCATATGCAACTTGCATAAGCAACAACGTAGACCGTAGTGACAATTTACCCTCACGATAAGTCAGCCAGTAAACCAGCAGCAGCAAGTAGCACGGAAAATAAAGCGATGCCAATACGAGACACTGTCGTCCCCGGGGCGATTCTAAGGGGGTGCAGGGGGATTAAACCCCTCCATGGCCCTACCCCTCACAACCAATGGATACTCCCCTTAGGCCCTCCTCCAATTGAGAAGAAAAAATAAAGAAGGGGAGAGTGAGAAGAAAGAAGAAGAGAAGTGAGAAGAAAGAAGAGCCTCCTGAACTAAAAACATGCCTTCACCAGATCATACCTGCATGCAAAATTCAGATTATGGCAACAGCCAAACTGAAATGGCAACTTGTCAAAAAAGAAAAAGCAAATTATATTTGAAGAAGCTTATTTACTGGATACATCACATTCCACGTTGGCCGACGGTGCCCAGGACTATCTAAGGCCTTGTTCGTTTTGGCGTTCCACGTTGGCCGACGGTGCCCAGGACTATCTAAGGCCTTGTTCGTTTTGGCGTGGAATGATATAGAATAGGCTCTAAACCACATGGAATATCTCGGCATAGAATCAATCTCAATCCACCCAAAATGTTTGTTCGGTTAGGCCTTGAAGGGTTTGAAACCCAACATGGTTTGACTCCGTTCCATGCTAAAAAGACCTAGTTTTGTTCCATGAGTCTGACCTTATGGAATCAAACCGCATGGTTTGAGTGACATGCATGGAACCACTCAAACCATGCATGGAACTGATCCAACTCAGGAATCAAACACGAGCAACCGAACCAGGCCTAAGGGTGGCTAGGGGTGTTCTAGCCCCCTACATCCTATTCATCCTATTCCTATAACGTGCATATGTGCACAGAGATGGGGCGAAACCCACGGGGGGCATCATGTACAGTTATGTTTAGAGACCGTTGGATCGGAAGGGTTACGGAGAAAGTGAGAAGTGGAGCTACGACTAACGACGAGCGAGTGGATCGATCGATCTCCATGACGTTGCAAAGACAAGTACGAATCTCGGTCTCTCGAAATGACTAGGATCCTGTTTAGATGGCTTTTATTTTTGTAAAGTTTGCAAAGGGTTTTTACATAGAGAAATGTGTTCCTTCCCAATGCAAAAATGTTTTGCAAACTCTCAAATCTAAACAGGCCTTGGTATGCAATGCAAGGTCTTTTTTTTTAATAACAGTACAATCGAAGACGCTCACACAAACGCACACACACTCACCCCTATGAATACATGTACGCATCCCTACCCCTATGAGCACCTCCAAGAGACTGAGCCGTAATCTTAATACTGACGAAGTCACCACAGGCGCCTCACAGTCGACGGAGACGTCGCCTACCACTGAAAGAACAATGCCGATTAATCCTGAAATAAATCCAGAAAAATATGACACTCGTGCCGAGTCGAGAACTTGAACCCGGGTGGACAGATTCCACCACAAGAACCCTTGCCAACTGAGCTAGGCTCAGTTCACTGTGCAATGCAAGGTCGAGGGAGGGTGTGTGCAACCCATCAGGCCATCACAGATTCACAGCTGCAGCATGGAAGTCAACAGAGCGGGCCGCCTCGTGGGCTTGTGACCGAGCGGAACGAGAGCCCTGTTCTAGAAGCCACAAAGGCCCACTACTGATAGGAACTGCTGGCAGCCCAGGTGCCGATACGCGCGTGGGCCCATTCTGCTGCTGGGCCAAGCCAGGTTGCGGTCGCCAATAATGATGGAAATTTTGGCTACCATCATTATTCACGAGAGAGGTTAGAACTACCATGGAAATTTTGGCTACCATCTTTTCGTGAATTCGCCTGCTAATTTATCTAGATAACGCTGGAGACACACCGCATGCTACGGAGCGGGTCGTAAAACAATAGGGAACCTCAAAACAATCTTGAAAACCATAGATACTAATCGAATACCTTTTTAAGAATGCTACGGCAGGCAAAAAAAAAAAAAAAGGAGCCGGCCATTGTATTATGTGAAGTTGTGTATATAGGAATTTTCAGAATTTAGGAGAAAAAGGAATGGGGATTCAAAGACTAAATTTTGCAATCGTGTTGTGAAATATCTGTGCAGCTTCGGCAGCAGTGGCGTCGGGTAATCTTGATCCAAAAGCATGATATCTTCGATCAGGTAATCGAATATAGAAAGATATTCTTTTATATCACGGTTGGATTTTATGCCTTATAATCAACTAGGGTTAAAAATGAAACCCTGGCCCACGAACTATATAGGGGGCCATAAGACTACACCTGACCTTTTGTGATTTATCTCCTGTGAAGGACTGCGGTATACAACACTGATTTTGAAGTCCTACGTAGGGGCTCACGTGTGATTGTTAGAAAGAAGTCGATGGCAACAATCAAGCACATCTGTCTTACAGCTTCAGGTGACGCATTCTCGCCGTTGTCACATCTGTTTTACTACATAAAAAAAAGTCACATTCTCGCTGTTGTCATTGGATCAATCCGTTTTACAATTTTTCTGATCCATCTTCCTGAGTCCCGACTGCATCTGCGCAGCCAAAACGCATCTTTACGCTGCATGCTTCTCCCGACTGAACTAACCTGCGGGCTGCGGCGTGCGTCACCCTCAACATGAAGCAAGCTCGTTGCAGGAATCTGCTAGGGGTTCCACGGCACACGGTCTAGCATCTAACGCTGCCTGCCTCTGTTTAACACAAGGGTCGGCTAGATTACGGCTGTGAATCCAAAAATACCCTCATATACTAATACATATGTCTTTTTTTTTTGCGTATTTTGTCCCTACTCATGCGCATTTAGAAAGGACGTCCCGATCGGTCACCCATTCTTTCGAGATGAGCTCCTAGAAAATAAGTTGCAACTTGTTAATTGAGCATTTTTATCAATCCTATTAAGCATTGAACCAGATGTTACTATCTCTGTTTAACACATGGGCCTGACAGTGAACAGGTCATGAGGGCGATGGGCCGATGATCACGTAGCCTACGTGAGAAATTCAGCTATAATTATCTAATCTCTCTCCGTTTTGAACACCGAGGGACCTGCTCAAGTCGGTCAAGGCCGTGCGTGGGTCTCTTTGCGCGGCTACCGCCGAGACCGAGGATCTGACCGACCTCTCGTTCCCTCTTTGGTTTTGTTCTCCCCCTTTTATTCTGGTCAAACAACGCGGCCGCCCCTGATTTCTTCCTTTTCGCTGATGCCAACCGCATGCGAACGCACTAAGCCGATGCAACTTGTTCCTCTGGATCTTATCTCGGCGGCTCCATCCTGCCCTACAGTGAGAGCAATTGCATCTGCTGGCAGATACTTTTCGACAGAGCATGTACGACCGGCTCTCAAGTACTGGCCCCTGAAAACAGGAAATCCTGCATAACGATGAAGGCTCTCACCTTGCTCAGACATGCGAGCATCGCATGACAGCCGATTGCAAAGAATAACGCCATGCTAGTAACTCCACCCCAGCAGGCAACGGGGCTGCAAACTAGTACCAGAATAAATCCTGGCGAGCCGAACAACAGCAGTGACAAACAATGGTATGTACATCCAACAAAATGGTGTAAACAAAAGAAGCGGCGGCAGCAGGAGCCGCGAGGAACTTCAGCTACAAAATTGCTGGCCGTGTAAGCACAGCCGCACTAGACGGACGAAATCTGCACCGATATTTACACAGCCACAGCACAGAACAGAGGACGCCTCTACAGCAGCATCACCTAGTTGTCGGGGTTCAGCCATCGCCTCAGCTTGCAGAGTGCCTCCGGAGACAGGCTCTTGCAGCATCTTAATCTACTATTTGCATTTGTTGCCGGCTCTAGGGGCGCCGAACCCCCATTGAGCTCAGACACGAAGCAGACCACGATCACTGTTAGGTTGTCAAAGCTCTTAAGCCTCTTTGCCTCCATGGCGAGCTCCCGGGCGCACCGCTCAGGGTCATCATGCCGCCGCAGCCCCTTGCGGACTGTGCTCACTGCATCCTCGCTGGACATCACGTCCCATATTCCGTCGCACCCAATGACGAGGAACTCGTCATCCTCTGTGAGGGTGGTCCACCGGATCTCAGGTTCCGCGATGAGAGGTGACGGTGAGCCTTGAGGCAGTTTCATGTCCCAGTCACCTAGAGCCCGGGTAACAGAAAGCACTCCATTGAGGTAGCCGTCTTCTATGTATCCACCAGACTCAATAACTCTTTGACGCTCTGCATCGTAGGTTGGCCTGTGATCCTTTGACATCTCCACTGCTTCGCCCTTCCTACACAGGACTGCACGGCAATCCCCAGCATTTGCAACCAAAAGTCGCCTGCAAGATATAGGAGGAACGGAAGACCATGAGTACTGCTGCAATGGAGCAATCATCAATTATGCAATGAGGCTTTTTTTCATATCCAACTAACCTCCCAAGGATCAATGCTGTCAGTGCTGTGGTTCCAGAAGAACGGTTGATGACTGAATCATCAGCCAGAGCAAGGTCAGCCCGCAAGAAAGCCTTGCGGACTGAATCCTCAACACATTCAGCAAACATTTCATCTTCCTGTGATGCTTGCGGAAATTCAGCATCCTCAAAGAACAATCTCATTGCATGCTTTTTCATGTAGGCAGCTGCATCAGAACCCCCATGTCCATCAAAGACCTAAAGGAAAAACCACAAACATTTAAATTGGGTTCAAAAGTTTACGAGAAGATCATAATTAACTGAACCACACTTTCGCAGCACATACCCCATAGAAGGCGCTAGGCACAGAGAACATCAACAGTGAACCAAGATGAGCGGAAAGATCATCAATTCGAATATGTTCATCTTCCATGTCCCGCCTCGGTCCAATATCAGCAAAGCTACCAGATCGAATGCTTGGGACAAACTGCAGCGGTTCCGCAGATACACTACTCCCAGCAATTGAAGATCTCTTCAACTCCTGCAGCAAGAAAAATACTTCTTGAGTCATATAAAACGTGAACAACCTAAAATTTGCTTCTCTAATATGTTTAATTTAAAAAAGCAGCCTCTAAAGTTCTTTTTTTTTTCCTGAATGTTAAGAGATCCCACCTATGATGTACTGAATTGACCTCACAACTATTCTTTCTGTTCTAGGCAAAAACAATCTATTGACTAAGCCAACAGTACGTAACAGAATAGCAAAGTTCAGATAACTTCAGCGATAAATTGAGGAGAGTCTACACATTTCACATACACAATGATCAATATCTCCTAGACAAATAAGTCCATTCTACTACAACGAACCACAATTAGATAGCAAAAAATAAATAAAAGAAAGCAAGCTCCTGTCCTTTCTCTGAATATTTACATGCACAATTCCAGAAATTTACATATATCATACTAGAGAGTTTTGAAAACAGAGTTAATACTACCAAGAAATATTACCCCTTATATGATCCAAGAAAAATTGAATACATCACAGGAAAAATTATTATGCAATGAATTCAGGCTATATAAATTTCTTATCAAAACAAGAATAAACAGAACAAGAAAGACGAATTTTTTGCTCAGAAAAAATCGTTCCCTCACCAGATCGGACACCTCGACGGCGACCTCCACCACCGCCTTCGGCGACGCCGCCAGCTGCACCGGCGCGGGCGCCACCGCTACCACCTCCTCGATGACCTCGACGCTCTTGACGACGCACCGGTGGAACGGCGCCTCCAGCAGCGGCACGACCTGATGCATGACCTCAGCTCCTGCTCCCATCTCCGCCTCCAATCCGCTCAACGACCAATTTTTCCCCACCACGTGTGGCAACAGGAACTCCTCCCAACTCCCTCGCCTTTCCGCACCTCCCGACGCCCAAGAACTCCCGATCCGATTCCGACCTCTTCTTGGCCTCAAAATTTCCCCCAACCCCAAACGGCTCGATCCGAAGCCCGGTCGACTAATCTCGACGAGAACCACGCGGAAATCTCCGAAAGGAGCGGCCTTTCCACAATCCGAGAGACGGGCGACGCGGAAGAAAACTTCCTTCTTTTTCTTTAGACAAAACAAAACACGGAGCACTGACCCGATCCGAACAGGAATTCAGGAAAGAAATGGCGGAGAAGCAGAGAGGTGTTCGCTATTTATTCGCGCGTGGCAAAAGACGCGAGAGGAGGACGGCGGGTGAGTGACCGGCAGGTGGCTGTGACGGGGCCGGTTGCCTTTGGTATCGTGCCGGGGCGGGAGTACAGGGCTACCGGCACGCGTACGCGACGCGAAAGCAATGGGGGCTGGTCGCCGAGACGCCGAGACGCGAAAGCGATGAGCCGATGATGCGTGTGCTCGTTTCACACCTTTTGCGTGTGGGAATCGGAGACGGGGAGCACTCGTTTTTAACTTTTTTTACTCTTAACCTGGAATATTCGGAAAGAAACTTAGCTTAATAACTTTTACACCACAATCGATTACCTAAATAAGATTTGCGAAGATTAAATTCCACTAATATACCATACACTAATTAAATTAACTCTGACAAACTTTAAAAAAATGTTTCTACATAAGTAATAAGAAAAAAATCTTGGAAAGATTTCGGCGACAGATAAAGTACTTACCTACATGAAATCTAAAATATTTTAATAACTAAATTTGTAATAATGAAAAGTATAGTTTTAATTTTTTTCTTATCCTTATAAAGGATTTCATCGTTGTAGAATCCTAAAATAAAGTAATTACTTTATTTTTATTTTAGTACTTTCTAATCTAGTTATCTACCTACTACATATCTTTTCTTTTCTCGTAATTGCACTTAGGCTAGCTAAGAAGACCAACCCATAATCTATATTAGAGCAAACTCTCTGTTTTTTTATTCAGTAGTTTAGGGTTTAGAATTTATTCAATGTGGACATCCATATGCTATTATAATTCTGACCACATCTCTCTTCTTTTCTAAATAGTGAGTAGAAATATCACAATTACAATACGTACAAACATTATAACGTATGTACATGGATGAACACAGCGGAAACTGTAGGAGTAATATATACTTTCCCGGCGATATATAAAGGAGATAATCATAATAATTAACTTATAATGTAACAAGATGTAAAATATACTCCCTTGGTCCACCAATATATAAGATGTTTTTTGGTTGAACAAAATCTAAGTGGATTCGACCATGTTTATAATATATTGTCTGAGTTCTACAAATAATATTGCAATATTTCGAAACCACTCTGAATATATTTCTATTGTAAAACTTAGTACCCTAAACATACACATGCTTTTGACTAATTGGTAATCAAAATTTTGTGCAGTTTGATTTTTTTTTCTTTCAAAATACATTCATGTGGAGCATGAGTTTACGATTTGACATGGTATTACCATAAGGTCATCGTAGCATCAAAATGTTTGGCTTCCTATCCGTTCCCTTTCCACCATTAGCAATACAAGTAACTTAAAACAAGTTTGGACAATGCAAAACATCTACAAAAAAATATCACCATGCGCGAATGGGCATTGCATGCCATACTTTGCACTTCTTTGTAAAAATTAACACATAGTTAGATATAGTGAAAGTGGATAAAGCAAATGATCAATTCATTTGGCGATTCCCCGGGGGGGGGGGGGGTTGTTAACATGGCATTCATTCGACATTTGCTGTCCATTAATCTTTACTATCACACATAGCTCTATAAAGAAGCCCACGTTTTGCATGATTTAAACAGGACAAAAATGGGCTTTAGTTCATGTGTTAACACCTAAATATATACTTTCGTTTTGACATCTTCCAATAAACTGCCACTTATTGTGCTCTTACCTTAAAAAAAAACGTATGGATGATTATATTCTCTGTGCACTCCCTCTATTTTTCTATAAAAATGCAATATATAGCAGAATACAGAACTTGTAAAAAAGATATATGATTGTGACATGTAGACTTTGGTGGGCTGGTCTCATTTACGTAACGATTGATTCAACTAATCGTCTGCTATTACACTAAATTTTGTAACAACACGCATACAATTTTAACGAAAAGGTCCAATTTACATATAATTCAACAATAGCGAATGTCTGGTTTTTAACCCTTAGCTACAAAATTGAACATTGAGAGCCATCGAAGTGTTGAAATTGGGTTAAGATGAAAGACGTCCCCGGTACGGTTAAGATGCAGGCACACTCCCTCTGTAGAAAAAAAATACAACTCTCACTATTTGAGGAGTCGAAACAATTTCAAGTTTAGCTAAACTTATATCAGAATAACAGTGATAGTTATGATACAAAATGAGTATTAACCATGCAATATATTCTTATATTAAATATATTTAAATACATACAATAAATATTTATAGTTGACAAATTTGATTGAATTTAAATTTATTTGACTCCTCTAAACCAAGAGTTTTCATTTTCTGGGACAGAAGAAGTGGAATGCCGGGAATTGACTCCTCTGAACCAAGAATTGATCCCAACTGATTCCGTAAAGTGGCTCGCTCAACGCGATCCTAACGGTTCACCAGCGATCCTCTGAACCGGTTTTTTTTTTAAAAAAAGCGCCGCTCAGCGCTGACCCGAAACAGAGAAGTCCCCCGGTGTGGCTAGAGGAGCGGCAGGGGACGGCGCGTGGCCTCCACGCCACCCCAACCCTCGACGCCGCCGCCTTTTCCCTTTTCACGAGTAAAAAAGGCGAGTCAACGCGGGGCTTCAAGCGTGTGCCCATTTCCCGAGCGGGGCCACCCCACCGGAAGGCGAATGAATCCCCGCGTCGCCGCACAGGTGCCGTCGTGCCGTGCCGTGGGGCGCGGGTCGTTCGTTTCTCGTTGGCAACCGCGTGCGTGCGCGAGCCGTGACGGCTCGCCTGCTCCCTCCGGCGTCTCGCTCGCGTCTGAGTGCCCACCGGAAAAAAGAATGCATTTCGAGGTGCGATGCGATCGGACGCCGATGGATCCGTGATCCCGTGGGCAGATCGTTTTACAGAGAGACTTTTTCAGAATACGTTCACGTTCAGAAAAAAGTACTTTTCGAACAAGTTCTCTTATTCATCACTCACAGAACAGCTTCCCAGTATACTATTTATATATGTAGATAAAATACTTTTTCTTTCCAATCTAAACACAGCCCACGTGCGCTCATGCGTTGCCACCGGTCAGCTCGGCGACGACTCCAGGATGGGAGCAGACCAGTAGTATGGCCGATAAATGCGATGGCGAAAGAGGTGGTGGCCGCAGGCTTGCACTGGGCGACGCGTGCTCAGCGACGTGTATCGATCTGTCGATACACGTGGCCGGCTGGCTTTTAGCTTAGCTCGCTGGCGATGCCGCTTGCCAGCCCGCGTCGCGTGGCCCGGGACACGCGTACTACCAACTGTACCTGTACGTGTTCGCGCGCCGCATCGACGGATGATGAGGTCGCTGAGAGACCATCACATTCGCTTCCAAGTGACCGAGAATTAGGCAAACCGATCCACACCTTGCAACTGGGGCTCGCTCTCGCACCGCGTCTATTCGCACGGGGCAAGCCCTGAGGCGCATGAGTGCTAACAGCTGTAGCTGCAGCTAGTGCAGCCGAACAGGGCCTTGTTGATGTTCGCTTTGTGTGGCACTAACCATCCATTCCGATCAACACCGCGCTGAGCACAGGAGCGTAATTTTGCTTCCCCTGATCACTTTCGCCTGACGACCTCCCCTTTTCTGCTTTTCTGAAGGAGGGAGGGAACACCTGTTGCTCTCTGCGCGACGGCAGGCACAGGACACGTAACGGGAGAGGCAGTGCCACACGGCAGTTCACGGACATCACAAACAGGTATCGATACACGTATACAGACATACTACTCCTAACCGGAATCCAGACTCGGGTAGTTACACTGTAACTTTACCTGCGTGGTACCTTTTGGAAGATTTTTTTTTCGAATCACACCGTACAGACGCAGACACTTATATACACGCACGCACACTTGCCCCCTACAAACATACGCACGCAACCCTATCCCTATGAGCACCTCCGAAAGACAACGATGTTGTTTGTTTTTTTCTCATTTATTATAGGAAAAAGTCTATTTTTCACTCTCCAGACTATTACGAATCTGATTTTCAACCCACAACTACAAAACCAGACATTGAAGACCCTCCAACTATCCAAACCGTGCAAAAGTAGCCCTTTGGGTGGTTTTGAAGGTGGTTTTGTATTTTCCAAAAAAATAAAAAAATAATTTTGTATTAAAAAATTCAGAGAAATATGAACCTGGTGTAAGTTTTTTCTAAAAATGTGACCTACATGTTGGTGCACCATTAGAAGTTATTTGCATATTATTTATTTTTATTCTAATTATTTACAGAAAAACAATAAGACACTAGTAATATAAATATATAAAACCCAAATATCATTAAATAGTGTGCCAATAGGTTGGTTACATTTTAAGAGAACTTTTGACACTGATTTCATATTTTGAGGCCCAAAATAAATTAGTTATGTTTTTTCAAATTTAAATAATATTTTTGCTATTTCTAGCAAATCCAAAACTGTCCTCAAACCACCCAAAGGTCCAATTTTACAAGGTTTAAATAGTTAGAGGGTCTTTAGTATCCGGTTTTTTAGTTTGAGGTTGAAAATCAAACTTTTGTGACAGTTGAATGGTGCAAAACAGACTTTTCCCTTTATTATATCCCTGACAAAATGGTTAAATACTACCTGCCCTACCCACAAATATCTTGTTCAAGGCATATCGTGTCAACATTTCCGGTCCTCACTTCAGCCTCCTTTTGCGAAAGGCCATCAAGCATCTAATTATTATTATTGTTATAAAGCTCAGTATATATACACGCATATATATCCCATGATCTGTAGCAGCAACTCGGCAAGCCCATCTCCAAGAAAGATTGGACCCAGATAACGTTAAAACTAGTGACTATTCTTTTTTCTCAATTTTAATTTTTTTATTTTGCCCGAACGAATCGGAATTCGGAAGCAACTTGCTCTAACAATTATCGCTGCCAGGACCGGAGAAACAAAAGCTCTACTGCTTTTCAGCTCCTGGAATCGAATTGGCACGCAATAGCATCCAGTTGTTCTTGCAGCACCATCATGCTCCTTTTCACTTTCGATGCAAAAGAGAACGGAATCAATGTCACGCTCCAGACGCCTTGGCAAAGAGAATTGGCCATCTCGTGTTCTTTATTTTTGCCATCACGACCTCATCGCTGCCAACAATTATCCTCTAGTATATATATAACTTGACGTCTGAAATGGCGCACTGATCCAGGGAACAAACAAACGAGCACAAAGGCAAGCCAAGCGTAACTCGAGTGGCGCTCAAAGCTTTGGGAGGGAATTAGGCATATTTCGACAAGAAAAAGCAATTTCGACTTTCTCAGAATCCTTTTCCTGGTCAAAAAGAAAAATCCACGACTAACGAGCGGTTGAGGCAATGAGCCTTGGATAGAGATGAACCAAAGGAAATAATTTTTTTGAGCTTTTTTCTTCTTATAATACTTGTTTACCAAAACCCCGCCACGCATTAGGCAGCCAGTGTTTGAGACGCAACGTGAACCTACTCGTGTCAGTAGACACTACTCTAGTCACTACCGCACTATACACGTCTACACACGAAACAAGCCGCGCGTCACTCAGGCCACCATCCAGCTCCCAGCACCAGCAGGCGTCAGCCTCTTCGATGACCTGAGCTCAACGTCTGGAGGCGAGAAATTTTGTTTGACGAACTGAACGCCACGGAGAAGCGCTAGCCATGACATGCAAATGCAACCGCAGCAGCCAATTGGCAATAGCTTCACTTCAGCTTGGCGAGTTACAAACTTTTGTTTTCTTCTTCGAACATGAGAGAAACGCTTACCTGGTAAACACCCACTCAATTCTCAGATAGATGTCCAGAAATACACGCCGGCGATCTATTACTTCGGTTGCCAGATACACAAATGAATGCCTGAAGCAACCTTAGTGGTATCCCAAAGAAACTAAGTGCATCCACCATACATAAAGTTGTCTTATTGTTTCATTTTGGTCCAACAAGTTGTAAACGCTACATACACATGTATGAAGTTGCATCGTTGTATCATTTTGGTTCAACAAGTAGTAAACGTTGCAAACACATACATTAAATTGCATCTTTGTATCATTTTGGTCCAACAAATTGCAAATATTGCACCCACCATACACCAATGTACATTAAAAATCCGTATTTCGTAGGTGTGACATGCTAATGAAGATTCAGAAGGGTATAACCGCATGATGTAAAAACATAAGGGTCTAAAACATAAAATTAACATAAATCATGCTTACATCGTATTGCGTACCAAAATAGCCTATAAAAATTTTATTCAATTGTCATGATACTAAAGTAGCTGTATGAATCAATGCTTAGTATTTACAGTATTTGCAACTTGTTGGAACAAAATGTTACAATGATGCAACTTCATGCATGTGTGCAGCGTTTACAACTTGTTGGACCAAAATGATACAATGATTCAACTTCATACATGTATATACAATGTTTACAACTTGTTGGATCAAAATAAAACAATGAGACAACTTCGTATATGGTGGATGCATCTGCTCCTGATGATACGTTCAGACGAAAGGACTAAAGGAAGCCTTATGGGAGAACAAATGCCGTAATAAACATGCTTATATTGTTTATGAGCTGGAGCAGTGTATAGACTATGATGTGAGTTTAGATTCACCAAATTTTCCAAAAAAAACAATGTTCATTCAACTTTTTTTCTATTCATCCATCTCGCAGAACATGTTTTCCAGCGCGACATACAGTGTATTTTTTGGTGCTAAAGTGCTTTTTGCCCTATCTAAACAGGGCCTAAATAACCGGTTCAGCTTCTTAGCAGCATGTTACTGCAATTCAGTGAATTCAAGTTAGTGGTTAGCTATAAAGATTGTGAACCCAAAACTGAAAACTGGAAGATGATGGGGAAGTCGACCAGACAATGCAGCTGAGACCAATGATTGGCTCTGACTGAGCTACTTCTGAAGAGAGCCCTGTATCATTGACGTTAGTGACGGATGGACCCGAGCTGTCTTCAATGATCGTGCAACGCTTCTTCCTTCTGAATATTCCTCGCCAAGAGGCCATCTTGGCCGCAGCTCATACTGTACCACACAAGAACTGATCAGGCGAAGAAAATAGGGAAGTAGCTCATGAAACTTTTTTGCAGCAGCAGTTTCAGATTCTCCACTGCTAACTCTAAAGGCACCTTTCACAACAAGGAATAGGCCTGATTCAAAAGGCAAAACTGCCATTTTAATTAAAGAAAATCGATGTTATTCAGTTAATGTTTGATTTCTGACACGGCTGATCTACATGATACTAGATTATCAAATCTCAACCGTATTCTACTCTCAAATGCAGTTATTCGGGATCAAATAATCCAATGTGGGACGATTCAAATTTTCAAAACAACTTCAAGAACTATATCCCACTTGGATGAAAATTGAATTGCTGTTTGTTTGTCATTTGTTTTTCCCCTTAAAGTTGAAAAAAGGCCCAATTATACTAGATGATGGAAATACGCATCCCCTTGCTTCGTGTTAAGAGGGGAGTACTAATTCATTTAGGGAGATACATGAGCTCCGAGCACTACTGTGGTTAGCCTCTCAACTAGACCTGTACTGAGCTATGGTTCAGTTTGCAAAAGGCCCAATTACACAAAGTAAAATTTCAAAGAAGCTAAAGGTGACATGAAAGGAAAAGGTGGTGCGACATCGCTGCAACTTATTACTTTGGTGGAGAAAAAAAATGATGCAACAATGTTGGTTAAACCACCCTGAGCGGGATACTGAGCAAATAAACATTTTTTTTTAAAAAAAAAGCATAAGAAAAAACAAAAGGAGCTGCTCAAGCCAGGCAGTATAAATGGTAAAGAAAACGAAGCAAGATAGGTAAAACAATGAGGACAAAAACTATGCATGAATTAAATGCAAACCAAGCAGCAGACCTGCATATCATCAGGCTCATCAGCAGCAGGTGGGTCCTCAAATCTTCCCGCGACAAAGTGCTCAATCCCAGTCCAAGCAATCATGACACCTATGCAAATGCAGCAACATAGTATAACTAGTTATTGCTCAGGAGTATCGAAAGAATTTAGAATAAAGTTGTAACGAAAGCTACAATAATTTGGACACGTACTTCAATATAATCTATAAAAATGAGAAAAGTGCAGTCTAGGGTCTATACTCTATAGTGAAAAACAAAGACATGCAATGAGTTGTCTGG
This sequence comes from Digitaria exilis, assembly GCA_015342445.1. Classification (NCBI taxonomy): domain Eukaryota; kingdom Viridiplantae; phylum Streptophyta; class Magnoliopsida; order Poales; family Poaceae; genus Digitaria; species Digitaria exilis. The sequence goes on from JACEFO010001663.1 coordinate 3,492,015, forward strand.
TAATTGATTTTGAATACAAACGCTATTATCGACGGTACAATTACTAAGTTACTAAGATTTTTCAATCAACTCATACCATTGTCAGTACAAAGGCTTGGAGGAGGAGATACAAGTTCTAGGCCATTTTTTTCAGCAACTTGATGCAGGCGAGTCCTAACATACTTGTTTGATGCAACACCTCCTGAAACAACCTTTAATAATTGGATCAGTCCACGTACTGGATGAGTTAAATGAACTTAACCATCATCAAGATATCTGGATTACAAAGTATTTGATGGAAGGCTCCATCTTCAATGCCCATTCAACTGCTCGCTGGCATTTTTCTTCCAAATGTAACACAGCAACTCGCTGCATCAATCAAAATGATCAGGAAAAAACATCAAAATTCACAGTAAAAAATTGAATACGTTGTCCATCATGTAGAACCTGAAAAGAGGCAGCAATGTTCGCCCTTGATTGTCTGTCTTCCCCTGATGCAGAGGAAATGGGAATATCACCAGTACATCTAACACAGTATGAAAATGAAAGACCAGTCAACGAAATTAGATATTACCATTTAAATCCCATGCAAGAAAAATGTTTTTTAAAAATGATAAGAATATACCATATTCTAAGACCAAGGGAGCGTTTGGTTGGCTACCTACGCTCGCCACGCCGCGCCACAACATCTACGACTAAGCTTAGGCATATGTTTGGTTTGCTGCCGCAAGTGCGGCACGCCACAACACAATCAGCAGCTGCTAGTTTAATTTGCTCGCCACAAGCTGCCTAAGGTGTGGCGTACGAATCGTTCGCCATACCTTCGGTGCGGCCGCAACAGCGGCGCGGCAAGCTGACGGCATGTACCAAACACACCCGAAGTCACTAAACTTCGTAAATGAATGCACAGGTTTTGAGACAAGTCCTACTTGAAACAAATATTTTCTAAGTATAAAAGAGAATTTACATGCAAGCTTAAAATGAAGTAGATATATATTAGTTTAGAACTTTGAAGCTGAGGCATAAGAAAATATCAAATACCACTATCTCAAGAATACAAGGTGGATGATTCTACCAGAAACACCAGAAAGTCTGTTCATATTATGAAAAAAAAAAGAGGACACAGACTAAGAGAAAATGGGATGGTATATGCTTACAAATTCTTAGATTCAATGGCCAATCGGACTTGAGTCTTCAGACCAGCATAGGAAAAGTTGCAATCTTTATGTTGTCGCATGGGAACCTGAAAGTACACAAAGAAAACGGTAAGCAAGTACATCATGTAGCCTAAGGATAATATGGATAAGAATTTAGCTACATCTCAGTTAAGTTAAAATTACATCAGCAGACTTACTCTGAAGTTTACAGCGTTTGGATCACCATCTAGAGCAAGCTCTTCAAGAGCAGGACCCCCACCTTTCCTCATATCAAGTCCCAACCATCTTGCTGATTTGTCATATGCCTCACCAATCGCATCATCTATAGTAGTCCCTAGTTGAACGTATTGCCCAAGGCTATGAGCAAGAACAATAAGATTGTGTCCTCCTGAGAAGATTAACTTGTTAGATACCTTAAAGCCATAAGAGAGAATTCAGGAAACAAGGGCATTTCTTCTGTTCTGATAAGCTGATTACTACACTAGCTTTTATGCCAAAATTACCATATATGCTTAAGGGACTTATGTTGAGCTAATTCTGAATTGAGTTACATTCCCTTTGTCAATAGGCACAAAATTCATTTTATAATTAACCAAAATCATATGTCACATATATTTCATTTAGTAATTTTAACAGGTACAGGAGTGTAGTGCATAACAAGTAATCAGCTTACGGATTGGAATAAGGAGACATTTCAAAAAAAAAAATTCAGCTGAATCCTGGCTCAAAACCCTTGGAAAAACTAATCCCAATTCCAAATTCGTTGAGAATTTTATCAAGACGTACTGATCCATGGAAAATTAAGAAAATAGTAGCTTATAAGGCTCAGACATAGTACTGTAATTAGCATATACCTGAAATTAGAAGGGCCAAAAATGGGAAATCAAGGTCCTTGTTCACTAGCCTGACAAGGATCAAACAACATTAACTGCGAATACAGTGCATTCATACAGTTAGAAATATGGTGAAAAGATTACACAATCTTGTGTTTTTGTTTGTAAAGGTTTTCTTTAGCATAAACATGTTTCATGTTCTAAGTAATTTAGTTTTGAGTTTCATTTCTTTCATCCACTACAACACATGGATTAGCCAATAGGTGGACGATGTGGCATCAATAATTAGGTAGTTTATAGGTACACGTCCGCTCCTACATTAAAAAAAATGAATGTTTTCACAGGCTGAAAATTAGTTCAACTTTGAATATTTTAATTAGAAAGACTGTTCACTGCTCATGCTACTATACCAGCTTAGTCTTATTAATATCTGCATAAGCCAGTATGACACTGTGGAAGCATGACGGGAGGTAGCAATGTCTAAAGTCTCAACAGATGTGCAATTTTGATGCCAAACCAGATTCAAATGTCAACAACGCAAGCAATTTATAACTATTACAAAAAATGGTTTTGAAACAAAAATCGCAATCCTTTATTCTTGAAAACAAAACCCACTAAACCTAATTGATGATGAATTGACAAAATAAATTGCATAACATATAAAAGGAAGGTAAAAGCCCAACAAATTTAAGAACAAGGCTAACTGAACAGAGAAGGGCCCTATGAGTAAAATACCTGGAAACTAATGCATGTGCCTCCATATGATGAACTCCAACAATAGGCAAGCCAAATGATTTAGCTACTTGTCTAGCTTTCTGAACACCAACTGCAGTTTAGACATGTAATTGCACTAATATTAGAGAAGGCAAGGGATGTGATCTGGAAACAGCAAGAAGAAACTAGACTCCCTAAACCTGATACACTAGCACTTATCCAAATGTCTGGTACATTGCACATCATATAACATCAAGGAAATTCCAACCGTGCTAAAAGTTCTCCAGGAAGGCAGAACAAATGCAAAGGTTTAATTGAACAGTTTCTATTCTAATCAGTAATCAGGCACAACTCATTTGGATCATGTAAAAAAAATTAAAACTACGAAATGGTATCAAGAGAACAGACATTTCAGCAGCTCAATGAACAAATAGGAGGTACATCCATACCTCTAAGGCATAGACTGAGCCCTGGTCCAACTGTAACTGCGACAGCAGAAAGATCACTTCCTGACAATTTTGCATCATCGAGGGCCTTTTGAACAACCTGGGCAAAAAAAAAAGGATATGCAATTAACATAAATGCCAGAGCCTCAAAAGGCTGTAGAATCTCTGTGGACCTAAGAGGCCACACCTGGTCAATTACAAGAGCATGAGCTTCCTCAGCCATCTTAGGAGCAACACCCCCATACCTCGCAAGCAAATCCGCCTTCCAAATGTTGGCCAACGAAAAGCCACAGAAAAGCAGACATGGTCAGCAATGCACAAAGATTTCCCTTCCTATAAAAGCTTGACAGCCGAAATGAAAAGGGCATAACATATCATGGAAATAAAATTACACAGGAAATTGGCTTACTTGGGAAGACACCACTTGGCTAAGGATCTCTCCGTCGCCTCTAACCTGCAACCAGCCAGACAAACAGCATCGAAGCAGCTGAGCACAAAATCCTAACAGGGACCGCAGGTAAAACCGACAGGAGAATCGAGGAAGAAAGCACTAGTACCACAGCGGCCGCAGTGTCGTCGCAGCTGGTCTCTATGCCGAGCATTAGGAGGTCGCGACGGGCCGGGGTGGCGCGAGCGGCGGTGCAGGAGGACGCCACGGTCGAGAGGGGGCGGAGGGCAGTGGGAGGGGTTGCTGGATAGGGCGAGGAGGCGGAGGCGGAGGCGAGAAAGCGGCGGGGATTTGGGGGAGGGCGAAGGGAGGAGAAGGCCTTCGCCGGGGCTCGTCGGAGGAGGACGAAGGCGGCGGCGGCGCGGGAAACGGGTGGCGATAAGGTCGGGAGAAGAGTGACCGCCATTCCCTTCGGGCTCCGAGTTCCGCTCCGGTGGCTGCTGCCTCCCCCCATCAATCAGGCGTGTAAACGTAAGGGCAAGTATACACCGCTGTTTTGTCTTTCCACGGACAACTAAATAGACAATACTCCTCCGTCCCTAAAAAGATGACACTATGGGATGCGTGCACGTGTTACTTTTTCAACTTTGACTCAATCTGTAAAAAACATATGTAATATTTATATCTCTAATAAATTTGTTAAAAAACTAGATTCAAATATCTATCTAATGGTACAAATGATGTACTATAAATACTAATATTATTTTATATATAATTGACTAATGCTCAAAGATGTTGTTTTTATTGGGAAGCGAGAATGACATCTATTTTGGGACGGAGTGAGTAGGATCTTCACAATCGAATCTTTGTGGCAATTTTATTGCTAATATAGGAGAACACATGATATATTCAAATAGTTTATGAGTTTTTTAGTGAAGTATATATATATATATTATATATATATATATATAATTTGTGCTTCTCCGTTTGTGGCTTTGATATAGTTTTTACAAAAGCTGTCAAATCCGGATATATGTGAGATCCCAATATACTACTATTTTGTTGCTTCTTTGATACACATGAGATCGAACATAAATAAAATAAACATAAAACAAATTTCTTTCAAACCATCAATATGTTAATCGGGTCTAGCTTGTTATTCCCTCGGTCAAAAAAAAAGAATGCAACTATAGAAATCACGCTAGTCAAAGTATCTCATATTTGACCAACTTTATATTAAATAATATTAGTTTTGTGTTTCTAAATAAGTTAATTATGAAAATATATTCTATAACTAATCATAAATATTATTATATTTTTGTCTAAATTCAGTTAAAGTTCACATTATTTGACTTCTCTAGGAGCGAGAATTATATTTTTTTTAACGGATGGAGTACTGATCGTACAAAGCAATCATCATGACCAGAACAAAAGGCTGGCTCTGCCTGAGTGTGTTTAGTTGTCAAAAGTACTTTTTACTTCCTATTCATCTCAGGCCCCGTTTAGTTTCCCAAATATTCCCAAAAATCCACTGTTCATCCAACTTTTCCCTATTCATCTCACCTCTTCTACTCACATATCACTATTCATCTATAGTGTTTTGTTGGTGAACAGTGTATTTTCGGGGAATCTTTCCCCAATCTAAACACACCCTCACTCACAGAACACACATCCCTCACATAACACGCATCCCAGAGAAAAAATATTTTTTATACCCCTCAACTAAACACAACACTACGGGGGGCATGCCTGATGCCGTCGCAGGCGATCAGAGAGTCTGGTCATTTGTGGCAAACTGGGCCCATGATGCAGCGGAGCACTACGGCACCCGCTTTATTCTCTCTCCGTATTAACTATGGTAGATGTAAGATAGATATGCTTATGTGGCACTATAATAAAGATATGGGATGTATGTGGGTTGTACATGCCCTAGAACCCTGAACCATATAAACACTCCTGATCGGACACGTAACACATTAAACACCACAAGCCCATAATCTGATTGGACCACAAGCTAGAACGCCTGTAGATAGCAGACTGACCTGTTAGGCTATCTAAATACGTAGTTTCATTGCGCAGTTTGATAGATAGGCTAACATTTAATTCTTCTACAGTATTGTGATCAAATGTGTCTAGGATGAAACAAAATAGCTCCCAATGCAAGTTTCAAGTCTGGGTAGTTGCACATGCATGGTGAGTGTCATGGAGATGACACTCTATTCTTCTATTTCTTCATAATTACCCCACCATATAAGCAATTTTACTAATGTGTCATGCAATTTAATGCCCATAAAACCCCACTGAAAGCATGTACAACAGTTTAGATAGCTGCTGTCTTTTTATCACACATAGACAGCTAAATAGACATCTTGTACAACATTTAGACAATTGCTATTTATTTGGTTGTCTGCAGAAATATTAATTCATCATTTGACATGTAAATAATGGTGATCTAGTAATTTGATCTATTCTTTTATCTACTAATCATCGAGACCAGCAAAAAGAAATACCCTATATTTCATACCTTTGTCTTGCGCAAATCCATTTTGCTTGAGTCTTTCTTGATGCTCATATGCACAGAATATCTATCACCTTCATTTCTTCAAGGCACTCATTGTCCATCAACATATAAAATTCATTCTTTGAATTTCACCAATATGCTTGATGTTTGTCAACCCATTATTTTCTTCTGCTCACTTGATGACACTCATCATCAATATAAAGTATATCATTTGATTTGACTCCATATATTCCATTATTTTTTATAAATTGACATGGATCATCCGTAGCTTCATGCATACGGCCTCGCATGGTCCATCGGCTGAAGCCTTTACTCGCCTTTCACCATTGCCTTGGTCAATCGACACCCAGCCATTTTCTTTCCCTTCACCCTTGCATGGTCTATCGTAGCCGAGCCTTGCTTACCCTTCACCATATTTTCATACAAAACCATTTTGTATCATGCATTATCAATATTAATCATATTGTGGTCACTATAGTTGTTGATCACCAACTCAGCAGATTCTTCCTCCATGGCTGTTAATCCCCAATTCATCATGTTCTTCCTTTTGATCTTCATTGTCAACTCAAGATGTTCATTTCATTCACATCCTCAAATTATTGATCCTCAGAAAATGAAGTACCAACCTTTTCATCTTGATGCCTGAACTCAACGTACCACACAATCTCATGAAAACAGTTAGTCCTACACATCTGGTTGTCATTAATCACCAAAACTCACCATAGCATGATACTAGGGGCCTAGATCCTTCAACGCATTCACATATCTTAGGGCCAACGTCAGCATATATACCTAGGCATCTAGGCTCGGGAGACCAGGCTGGTGGCATTCTTGCTAGGAGGTTTACTAGTAGTGGGCCGCGTCTCGACTGGATCGCTGCTAGTCGCAGCCCTAGTTGGGTACAGGCGTACAAACTCTGTAGAGTATTTTGATCTATACATATAGTCGTGGTTTCGGCCATGGAGAGCACAATGTTCTATGGTGTGACCGGTCCATTGTTTTATTTGGGAACTGCTTTTCTCCCCCCTATAGTGAGAGTGTGAGGGTGCATGCACAGTCGAGGAGAGGAAGGTTGTGCTCTGTTTCCCTTGTGATCCGGCTGTACTTGTTGAGGTGTGTGTTGTGTTGGTGGATGATGCCGGAACCTGTCATGTGATGGGACTAGCCCATAGTGGTATTAGTCGGAATTGGTGAGACGAAGTTACTCTATTGTATTATGCCGCTTTGCATAGGAGACCTTCAACCTTTCCTTGCTATTATTGAATCCCTTTAGATGTTAGGTTACTTAAAGCTTGCATACAGTTGGTGGCGTGAACCTGTCCTATTCTGGACAGATCTTAAGCATGTAGGTATGTGATCAAAGTCGTGTTCGATTACAGAGAACATAGGGTTGCAAGCTTCGCTCAAGGACACCTGGGGGTGAAGATTGAAGATGAGGACTTGAAGCCATAGCTACTGCTACAAAGGATTTCTCTTTGTTTAGCCAAGGGGGTTGTACTAGAGTTGTGTACAGAGATAATTTGGATGTTGTTGACGACCAAAAATGGCAAGAATGCCGATATGGCTCGACAGCCGGTCTAACCGCCTGTAACAAGCGGTCTGACCGGCTGTACCCTGTAGCCGGTCTGGCAATGGGCCAGGCGGTCTGACCGCCTATACAGCCAGTCTAGACCACCTGTAGGAAAGTGCTCAAAATATGATTTTGACTCCACCATTGCGTAGGGCTCGTCGATAAGATCAAAATGCATATGTGGATCGCTTGATTTGGACTCCGGATGAGGGTGTTATGGCTCTGACAAGGGTCAACCCCGGGCCCAGACGGTTAGACCGCCTGTACAGGAGGTCAGACCGCCTGTAGCAGTTCTAATCCAAATTAGAGTTGTATTTTGATGGGACTTCATTATGGAATTGACTCCCCACGGGACAAGACCTCCCTACCCTATATTATGAAGGGCCGTGACCGATTGAGAACCTCTACCCAATCGTACAATTAATTTATCTTTACTCTTTTATCTCAAACTCTAACTTTTCCAACCTCCTCTTCTTCCTTCTTCGTCTCCATGGCGTTTTAGGACGTTCTAGGTGGCCTTGCCGACCTTAGAACAACCCTAGGTTCACTGCCTCCGACGGGGTCCCTCCCGAGGCGACGATCGTAGGCTTTCGCGGCGCCTCTGCCTACAGGCGGTCTGACCCCCTGTGACGGGCGGTCTGACCTTCTGTGACAGGCGGTCTAACCCCTGTACAGGCGGTCTGACTCCCTGTTCAGAAGTTCCGACGAGGAGATTCCGGCTACCACGCGATCTAGCACTTATCGTGTGTTGACCCGAAAAGGCGTCAACACATTTTGGCGACTCCGCTGGGGAAGAAGATCTGGTTTTTATAACCGTTCTACTCAACCCTAGCCCAATGGGATCCAAGATTGATCAAGATGATATCCCCTCTAACATAGAAGATCTTGATGAGAAAGGACGCTAGAAGTATTTGATGGCTTTAGCGCATCTCCAGGGCGAGTTCTTGAAGGGTTTCAAGAAGGATCAAGACACCGTGACATGCGTTCAGGAGTTTGTGATGCCATCCTTCAAGATGAGCGATGATAAGATTGAGGTAATTGACACTATAAGTTCATCTTCACAATCGTCTTCTCCTATTGATACGGTTAGCCCGATTGTTGTTAATAGTATGCCAAGTCTTGATGAACTCTCTGCACGTTTAGATCGACTAGAGATACTTAAAAAGGGGAAATCGGTTCATAATAGTGATGTGCCTGTCATACCATGGTTTAATATTGACAATACGTTCTATGGTATGTTACCTAATTCTTGTGATGGTCAGACTCCGCCGCTGATCCAGTTGCCCAGACCGAACACGGTCATTGCAATTGGATCAATGCTTACAGGCGGTCAGACCGCCGGCACAGTCGGTCAGACCGCCTGTACGGCCGGTCACATCCTCTCAACGGTTGGTCAGACCAATCTTTCTAGTACTGTGACAGTTGTTCCGGAGTGGCTTACACCGCTAGCCGTTATGCCAAATTCGGCTGCTGATAGCCGTGATGGTATGCTGGATGTAGTCAATGCTACGTACGAAATAATGTTGCAGGATTTAGCATCGGTTAAACAAGGTCAAGATGAAATCGTCTCTCAATATTTTAGAAGATTTAAAGAGATGAAAAACTATTGCTTTAATTTATCAATTTCTGAGGTTAATCTTGCTCGATTATGCTTTAGTGGATTAAAATCCTCTGTTAGAGAGAAAATTGATAATTGTGATTATCATTCGGTTGCTCAAGTTCACATTAGAGCTGAAGTGGCTCAAGACCGAATGAATAAAGAAAAGGAGGGTCTTAAATCATGTCGGTCTAATATGCATGCTATTGATGGTAAATCCGTTGTTTCGACCGATAATGATAATAATATTAATGCTGCAGAATTTACATGACCTTCTAAAGTTGAAGCTTATTCTTGTTCATCTCTTAAGCCGGCTCATAAGAGTCGGCGAGAAGAATTGAAATTTACATATGATGTATATAAATGTGATCTCATGTCATACGTGCATTGGAAGAATTGAAAAGGCATGCATATTGTAAATTTCATAATTCTTATTCGCATGCTATCAATGATTGCAATGTTTTCCGTCGGCAAGTTCAATCGGCTATAAATGAAGGCCGTTTGAGATTTCATAACATGCAGGTGGATAAAACTTATTTCCTGGTCAGTACTTTGGATTTGCAGCAACCTAAGGTTTTGATTCGGCCGCATCAAGTCGAATCTACCAAAGGGAAGAATGTGGTGGTGGGAGACGAAAGACCCACTTTGACGGGGAAGGAGTTGATCCGTGAAGTGACATCTGAGAAATCTTCTGATGGAAAAGAGACATTCAAAGTTACATTGAGAGCCTTTGGACATGGGGGGCAAAGGTCGGTCGTTTCACCTGGACCGCAGCCGTCTGGGCCTGCTCTACTACAGGCGGTCAGACCGGCTGCAGCAGGCGGTCAGACCGGCCTACACCATGGTCGTCCAAATGCGCTGAAAACGGAGCGTTCAGAGACTGGAGCTTCAAAAGTGGGCTTGGCTAAAGACAGAGGATCTGGTATAAAGCCAAAGGTCACGTTCGATATGCTTCTCGACAAGTACTCCAAGCAGAAGGCCGTTCCAAGCGATCGACCATTAAAAAAAGAAGTGAGGTCACCTAAAGGTGGATCTTTCAAGCCAGTGCAACGTCATCATGTGTCTTGGAAGTTAAGTCCGATATGGGATGACAATGGTGTGATGTGGGTGCCGTATCAGTCGGTGTCACAACATTCTTTGCATTCTGGATGGAGGGATCTAAGAAGACATGTTCTGGACAGGATTGCACTACCTGTTCGTAACCATTTGGCTGTTTGTCAATCTAGTCAAGGGCATTGGGCCCAGGCGGTCAGACCGCCTGTTACCAGCAGTCTAGACCGGCAGTCCAAGAAGAAGAAGACACCTCCTCTAAAGCAGGTGTATTGGCCTAAGAAGATGGAGGAGAAAGTTCAGGAGAAGAATATGCACTCAGTGAAGGCTACTACACTTCATGGAGACAAAAGACCGATTATTTTAGACAATCTGGTTAAGAAGTCTATGTCAGAGACTCCCACTGCTAGTGGTCATGAGGTTAGCCGCAATGAGTTTAACTTTCTTCCTAAATGGTGTCCTCTAGGTTTGACTCGTATGCAGAGAAGGAAACTTCAAAGGTTGCGTCTTCAGGAGAGAAAGAAATAAGAGCCAGAGAAACAAGAGCCAGAGAAGTGAGAGCCAAAAAAGCAAGAGCTTTTCAACAAGTATAGACCTATGCTTCCTCAGAAGAAGGAGTGGAGAGTCAAAAATAACGATCAGCCGAAGCCAGCAGTATAGGCGGTCCAACCGGTTGTACAGGCAGTCCAGACCGCCAGTTCTACAAAGTCAACCGAGCAAGCGCTCAGATCGCCTGCACAGCCGGTCAGACCGGTTGAGGCAGAGATACTGCCGGATGATGTTTCTTCTGCTCGCATGGTTTGTGATGACAAGTTGACATCGGTTCCCAGTGTTGAGGACGATGAACCACTTGTTGATTACAGTTCGTCACCAGAGCATATAGATATGGATGCTAATGTCCCATACTTGGGTGATTATATTCTTATGGAGGAAGATCCTGATCATCCTGATTTTGATCCTGAGGAAACTATGCAGGTGTTCTTACTCCTTACTTCGGTCGAAGGATGATGCTGAATTTACTCGGGGGGGGGGGGGCAAAACAGCAAGGGGCCTTTGAGGTAAAATCTTATTTATCTTCGTCTCCAGTTCTTCGGGCACCTAGGAGAAGGGTTTCTTTGGAACTATATATTATGGCCGAAGAAAGTGTTGTTGGAGCTGTTTTTGATTCAAAAGACCGAAGGTACGGATTTTATTATTGCATATGCAAGTAGAAGATTATTGGACGCCGAAATGAGGTATGCTTTTAGTTGTATACATCATGCTTATACCAGGTTAAGGCATTATTTACTATGAAATACTTGCATAATTACTTGTTAAGCCGACATAATTGAATACATGTTGCATAGACCAAATATCGAGTGATAGAATTGGCAAATGGCTTATGCTTTAATTGAATATGATTTAGTCTTTGATTCATTGAAATTTATAAAGACATATCGTTGCCGATTTTATTGTTTAATATTGATTAGCAACTTAATTTAGATGTCGGCTATATTACTTTTACTCCATGCAATTTGCAATTTGATGGATCGGTTTACAAAGGTGATTGTGGTGTTGGTGTTATTATTATATCACCAAACGATATTGTTTCTGAAGCTTTTAACCGATTGGATCATATATGCATAATTATTCAGACCGAGTATTAGTTTTATTATTTGGTTTGGAGATCTTACATTACATGGGAGTAAAACATGTAGAAGCTTGTGGTGCTTCTTTTCTATTGGTACGGCAAGTATTCAAAGCATGTCAATGTTTAGATGAATTTTTAAATGTTTATCTTGATAAATGATTAGACATTATAATTTGCTTTGATGAATTTGTGATTTATCATATACCAAGAGAAGAGAATCTTAGAGCTAATGTGTTGGCACAACAAGCATCAGGCTATAATATTCAGAAAAGAAATTTTCGAGAAAAAAAGCCGATGTTTTATGAAGCCAACATGCTTTCTTTAGGACAGGCGGTCCAACCGCCTGGTGTAGCCGGTCTAACCGGCCTGGCCGGTCTAACCGCCATGGCAAGCGGTCTGACCGCCTGTGCCTATGAAAGACCGATTCGGCTGTGGATGCCTCTCAATCTGTTGAGGCCGATGTTGGTATTTGGAGGAAGCCTCTAGTGGTATTTGCAGGATACTAGCAGGTCAATGGATTGAAAAGTCCGTTCAAGTTTGCTTTGGTTGATAATAAACTATATCGTTGGACCGCGGATAGTTTGCTCTTAAAATGTTTATATCCTGATCAAGCTAGGTTGGTTATGGTAGAGGTTCATGAAGAAATTTGTGGTGCGCAACAATCGGCTCGCATGATGAAGTGGCTCCTTAAGCGGGTTTATTATTATTGGTTACAATAATTGCTGATTGTTTTTGTTACTCTGAAAGAGGTGATTGAGTTTATTATCGAGCATGTTATACATGGATTTGGGATTCGTTTGCCAAAGAACATAATTCATATCTAAGGAGGTACGTGACTTCGTTGAATCCAATGGTATTAAATTGCTCAATTCATCTCTATATTATGCTCAAGCTAATGGTGAAGTTGAGTTTAGCACTAAGACATGTTTCTAGACATGGTTCTGCCAAAGTTACTCCGTATAAGTTTGTCTATGATCAAGAAGTCCTTTGAGTGACCGGCAAGCGTTTGGAGGCTTTGGAGCAGGTCTAAAAAGAAGATAGCTCGAGTATGTAATAAGAAGGCAAAGATAACATCCTTTCAAGTTGATGATTGCATGAATTTCAGTTGTCAAGGACATTTGAAGGTGTTATCCAAGTGTTGGCAAAGTGTTTGAAAGGATTTGGCTGATATGTTGATATTGCTCTTAGAACAAAATGGCCGACAATAGAGAGTCGCCCTTAGACTAAATTAATGTTTCTTGATACGCAAGCTTTACCAAGAAACAGGGGGGCATATGTTAACGATCAAAAACGGCAAGGATGCCAATCTGGCTCGACAGCCGGTCTAACCGCCTGTAACAAACGGTCTGACCGGCTGTACCCTATAGCCGGTCTGGCAATGGGCCAGGCGGTCTGACCGCCTGTACAGCCGGTCTAGACCTCCTGTAGGAAAGTGCTCAAAATATGATTTTGACTCCACCATTGCGTAGGGCTCGTCGAGAAGGTCAGAATGCATATGTGGATCGCCTGATTTGGACTCCAGATAAGGGTGTTATGGCTCTGACAAGGGTCAACCCCGGGCCCAAGCGGTTAGACCGCCTGTACGGAAGGTCAGACCGCCGGTAGCAGTTGTAATCCGAATTAGAGTTGTATTTTGATGGGACTTAATTATGGAATTGACTCCCCACGGGGCAAGACCTCCCCACCCTATATTATGAAGGGCCATGGCCGATTGAGGACCTCTACCCAATCGTACAATCAATTTATCTTTACTCGTTTATCTCAAACCCTAACTTTTCCAACCCCCACTTCTTCATTCTTCGTCTCCATGGAGTTTTAGGACGTTCTAAGTGGCCTTGCCGACCTTAGAACAACCCTAGGTTCACTGCCTCCGACGGGGTCCCTCCCGAGGCGACGATCGTAGGCTTTCGCGGCGCCTCTGCCTACAGGCGGTCTGACCCCTGTGACGGGCGGTCTGACCTCCTGTGACAGGCGGTCTAACCCCGTGTACAGGCGGTCTGACTCCCTGTTCAGAAGTTCCGACGAGGAGATTCCGGCTACCGAGCGATTTAGTGCTTATCGTGTGTTGACCCGAAAAGGCATCAACAGATGTATTTATTAATATTGTTTCTTGTAATCGTTGTCAAGAACTGATGATATTATATTGAGATGAGTTCTTTACATGATAGCTACTCATTCAAGAACTATCACAAGGGTATAGCGAGTCGGATTTTCATAATTGAAAATCCGGTTTGTTTCCATCAACTTTGTGCTCAAACTATTAAAAAGTCTAATTTAATCCTCCAATTTAGCATTTGCGAGTTAGTTTCGGCCCTCATCCGAGGTGGATTGCCACATCACCATGCCATATCACCAGCCAAGTGTGAAATGACATCTTTGCCCCTCATCAAAGGCATGCATCGGACGCCTGATCTGATGATGGTGAGCTCGTCGTCATGGCTACGACGTGTGTGCTGCTTACTGCTCGCAACCAGCTACCTCCGACGATCCTGTTTGCTGATGTTTGCGTGTAGGCCTGGTGGTGGGTGTCGTAGAAGGAATCCTACTGCTGCATGTGCGTGGTCAGAGAGTTATCTTTGGGTGGAGTCCAACTCCAACCAACGAGAGGATGAACATACAATTACTACCGCATGTTGTAGCCGTCGTCTGGCAATATGGTAAATACTATGTTAACATATATATAAACAACATACAAAATGATAAATACTTTGCTAGCCCAAGGAATAGAAAGGAGGCTATGCATGCCTTTCAGATATGTGAAGAGGTCATTTCACACTTGGCTGCTGACATGGCACACTGATGTGGCAGTCCATCTCGGATGAGGGATGAAACTAACTTGCAAATGCTAAATTAGAGGATTAAATTAGATCTTTTGATAGTTAGAGGACAAAGTTGACCCTTGACCTATAGTTCGAAGACCAACTTGGCTATTTTGCTCAGTAGATTCAACTTGCAATGTATACTCCATCTATATAATTAATCTATTTTAATACTTCTGATTAATGTTCACACTTCAGAGGATAAATCTACAACTTCCTTAACCAAACTAAGGCGTCATGCCCCGATTTTTCTTCCTTCGACGGTATGACCTGCTTTCTCTCCCCTGCTGTCCTCTCTGAAAAAATTATATATTTGAGACTCTAATCGTTGGGCTTCACAATTTTTCCATTTTAAACATTGACTTCGTAAAAAATAAGACTTGAAACATGTGGCACTTGATGTACATGCCATTAGGTATATTTTCTCTCTTTTCTAATTTTTCTTGAATGGACAGTGCTGCCCTTTTGTTTTTTTTTTCAACCTGCGTGGACGGGATCCTCTCCTCCTATTCCCCTGACGTTTCGCCTCAGCTCGTGTTGTTTCACGTCGCTGCCGCCGTTTGATCTTCCGCTGCTGGCTCTCCGTGGATGGGCCGCCTGACGATGGAGCCGCTGGCCACCTTGCCCCAGCTGCGCCGGCAAGCAACCAGCAGCCTGCCCAGGCGGCAGCGGCCAACCAGGTAATTTGTTGCGGTCAGCAGACAGCCGGACAGCCTGCCGGGCAGCGACCAGTCAGCATGTCCAGCCTCCAGGTTGGAAAAGAACGGAAGGGCTATATGGACTATTCAATTACCAAATACAATGACAAAAAAAATACAAAATAGGTGAAATAATCTAATGGCATGAAAATCAAGTGCCACATGTTTGAAGTCCCATTTTTGCAAATTCAATGTTTGAAATGATAAAATGTGAAGCGCAACGATTGAAGTCCCAAATATACAATTTTATCGCTCTTAGCCGTGTTAGTGCCGCAACCTTGGCACGCCGACACTACACGGCACGGTTAATCATCGTGCGACGTCGTGCCATGTTTGTGCTTAGTGACGTGTCGGGCCGGCACGGCCTGTTTGGGCGTTTGGCCATCTCTAGATAAAGCCAAGGACGTCGGGGTGCTCCACGGCTGTAACGACCCGGTCGTTACTAACTTGTTAAGCACTGCATTATGATTATCATTATGTGCTAATAGAAAATTTTTGAACTTTGTTTGAATGCATTTGCATCTTTATACGAATTTTTTTAACTAAAGGGAAAATACATGCTTGAGAAGAAATTTTATTTATTTCTATAGAACTTATGCTTGGAGATGACTTGATAAAATATTAGTTTTGGAAACAAGAATTTACATGATTTTTCTGTAATTTTTAGAAATCATCTTGAACCTCAACCGCTCAGCCAAAAAGCTCAAAAATAACCTTCCTAGAAGAATTTTCCTGGGCGTTGCTTGAGGCGCATACCGGGGAATACCGGGATTATTTTGCTTAAGCCGGGTCGGTCAATGGAAGATACTACCGGTTTAGGCAAGATAATTTGGGCGGCTCCTTACAACGTGGTATCAGAGCCAGGTCATGGAGAGAACTCTCGATAGCTTAGTTAGCGCGGTAAATAAAAGAGAAAAACTTACACTTAATGCCCTACTATCACCTTAAAGAATATATATCGTTTCTAAGCATGTGTTTCTCTTTTTATTCTTACCTTTCCTAGAGCTAATCTCTCCTCGTGCTCAATCAATTTAATGTGGCAATTTGTTCTTAACTTACCTTATCTCATGGTTATGGGTGCGTAAGGAATGTCTCTTCCCATTGCTAGTACTCCAAGTTTAGGTTCTTATCTAAACCTTGATAGAAATCCATCTTATATCTCACGTTATCTTGTTCTTTCCCTCCTAAATTCTTCTTCTTCCTTATCTTAAGATGGATTATACATAGTGTAGTTTGTGTTTTTCACATTAAGAATTTTGGCCTATAGGTGAGAATAACCCATGGCAAACCAAGATAGCCCGTAGATGCTTTAGGTTTGGACCAGGCCAAAAGAGTCAAGGTTTAGGTGCTTCATAAGGTTTAAATGTAATAAAATGACTAGACGTGAGTGAGCATGAGAGTATGCACTTCTAGCCCTATGTTAGCTTGTTGAATTTTTTAGATAAAAGACGAATGTGAGAACAACGTTTAGTTAGGATTGCGGTACTCTTCCACCTTCCGTATCCCCACCAGGAAGTGCATGCATGTAGGGAATCTTTTTTGATTTGGACAAAAAAATACGATATCTCCTGAACCGTAGCTTCAATTCTAGTTCCGTTTGCGTCAGGTTGTTGATAAAAATGTGCTTAATAAAACAAGATCCATGAAGACTATATTTAATGAATATTTTTTCCGAAGTATATAATTGCAACATCACAAGACTATGAGTTGCAGTCACTGCTACAATACGATTGCAACATCACTGGGCTAATATAGTTGCAACAATTGGTGCGTTCTGTACAAGTGTACAGACCCTTACAACAACGACGACACCACACCAATTGCAACTCGACAGACCAGTTGCAACTCGAACAAATTGCAACCAGACCTAGCCCAGTTGGAATGCGATGAGCTAGCTGTGGCTACGAACCACAAACCAGTTGCAACAACGGGGCTGGACCAATTACAACTATGACAACACACCAATTGCAACAAGACAGAACTATTGCAAACGGATCTGATATCGTTGCAACCGGATACGAAACAATTGCAACTAGACCCAACACAGTTGCAACCTGACACGAACCAATCGCAACAGAATCAACCTAGTTGCAACTACACAATTAATTCTGTTGCAACCACAGGGTGGGTGCATTCTCTATACATAATGCACCCAGGTGCAATAAAAAATTTATGTGTGTGTGTGTATATATATATATGATAGATCTTTTCTACACAAGTGTGTAGCTACACCACTGTCTGAAAAACCACCTTCGGGATGTGTACATACTCATTTATTATTTTGAGTATGTACACATACTTAGAATAAGATTTTTCAAAGTGCTAACCATAAAAAAATTTGAGTGGAACTCATACTAACAGGCAGCCCACGAAATTGCAGCTAATTTTTTATTCCCCGCAGAAACCACGGTAATCCCATCCAAAATTGTACGTTTTGTCCATCACCGGCGTCCTCGACACGGCGGCGGCGCCGGTGCCTATTTCCCATCGGTGCTATTCCTGTGTTTAGGTGAGCCTCCGTAATAGCGACCCAGCGACGGCTGATTCCCTTTCGCGGCACTGCTGCAGTAGCGCAGTCACGATTCGACGAGGTCACGGCCGACGATGGCAGGAAACTCTTTTCAAACCCAATCTCTGCCGATACAGACAGAATTTTGACGTTAGCTGCCGCACAAATCCCTGACCCTCCCATAGTTCTTGGCCATCGCCATCCACCTATCCCCCATTCAGCCCAACGGCGACCGACTCCATCGAGCAGCCGAAAAAAGAATCCGCCTTCCATGTTTTTTGAACGAACAAAAATCACAAAGCAATAAATACTCACCACGGGTTCGTTCAAAAAAACATACTTACCACGACAAACTTTGAGAGTTGCTCTAAACCGAATACCACACATTTCCTCATTATTGTATTGCAGTTTCATACTACTCAAGTGCTAGACTCGAAGCTAGAACAGAGTTACCAGGAACTTTAATTATAGTCAAGGGCATCTGAAAATAGACAACATTCACCATATTCACATGCAAGTACGTCCTCTCCTGATCAGGCGTTACCATGGTCCCCGGTGACACAGCTTGGAGAGGAGTGTCACCGCGTCCAGCCGTCCAGGATTGACTGCCGGCGTTGGGGACACATAAATTCAGGGCTGCCCAGCGGCAATTCATACCTTACCATTCTCGTTTCCCTCTTTCTTAGGTTCTATAGAGAATTTAATTTAACTCCCCTTGTTATATTAACTACCATCCATCTAATTTGTCAGTCCAATAAATTCCTTTAACCATCTTGGAATCTCGGGACGAGATTCACTTTAAGGGGGGAGAATTGTAACAACCTGGTCGTTACTAACTTGTTAAGCATTGCATTATGATTATCATTATGTGCTAATAGAAAATTTTTGAACTTTGTTTGAATGCATTTGCATCTTTATACGAATTTTTTTAACTAAAGGGAAAATACATGCTTGAGAAGAAATTTTATTTATTTCTATAGAACTTATGCTTTAAGATGACTTGATAAAATATTAGTTTTGGAAACAAGAATTTACATGATTTTTCTGTGATTTTTAGAAATCATCTTGAACCTCAACCGCTCAGCCAAAAAGCTCAAAAATAACCTTCCTAGAATAATTTTCCTTTCCAACCTACAAAAGCTTTTCATCTCAGTCCAAGCAAAATGGGTCGCTTTCGATTTATAGTATCAACACAAAAATTCGTAGAATTTTTGGAGGTATGGAAGTTCACTTTTGGAATTTGAAGTAATGGAAGGAGTTTTTGTACACAACCAACATGTTACGTAATTTCTATGGCGGACTGTCCGCCCCTCCCTCGCGGACGGTCCACGAGTCGCGCCTGTGTACGTGTCGCCCACGCCGAGTCACTGCGCCACGTGCCCGAGCAGGCCCCGCCCGACCCCCACCTCAACCCCAACGCCCCCTCCTCCCTTCCTGCCTCCTGTACAGTGAAGCTCTCCCTTTTCCTCTTCTTCTTCCCCAACCAAGACATGGAGGATAAAGCTCAAATCCCCTACCAAATCAACCTTCCCTCGCTGGAGTTGGCCGGAGGATCACCGGAGGATGACGTCGGCGAGCTTCCCCACCACTTGGACCACCTCTTCTTCGCTAGAGACCTTAGGGAAGGCCATCCCCAAGCCTTTTCTTCCTCTTCCCCAAGCACCACAAGGATGAGCTCGGCCCGATCTACTCCACACCGCTCTACACCAACCTGTAGCCCTCACGGAGTCCCACTCGTCGTCAGTGAGCCATTCCCCTTCCCAATCCATTCCCCATTGCCCTAGGATTCGAGTTCTTGAATCACATAGAGCCCATCCATGGTGTTTTCACCATTGAGGACCTAGAGCTCGAAACACCCAATGCGTGTCAGATCCCTCACTTGGAATGAGTTCCTGACATCCTTAGGAACCCATAGGAACAAAGTGCACTCAAATCAATGGTCGGAGCAGCCGCCGCCGACCTCGCCGGTGAGTCTCCGCCGTCCGGCGGATTGTCCGCTCGCCACGGGTGGACTGTCCGCGGGTCGGGGGTCAAAACACAGAGCCTCTGCATAAAAACGTGACTTCGGGATTTTGTACGCCGGACGGTCCACCCTTTTTTACCAGACAGTCCGCAGTTCATCTCCCGACCCCCACACAGAACCGGTGCATTTTTGGAACCCTTCTCGAACTTTGCCGGTGGACTGTCCGCCATCTTTTGGCGGACCGTCCGCAGGTATAATTGGGTCAGCCGTGAGCATTTTCCTTTTTGTGCATAAACATGTCTCAACTTGTAAAATTCATATAAAATTCAATATAGCTCAGAAAATTGTGAAACAAATTTTGTTGGTTTCATAATCACTTCAAGAATCTGTTAAAATTATGTTTTACCCAAAAATAATTATTATATTTTCCATATTAATTAACAGTGTGTTTAGCTTGTTAATTGCATAATTAATTCTCTATTCGTCCAAAAATTATGAAACCAATTTTATTAGCTTCCTTGTGTTATGTGTTAACCATTAGACATATTTGTTTGCATATATCATGGCTAGATTGGTACAGTTTACCATATGACCTTGAACCTTGAACCATGCTAGCCCTTTTTCTCTCACTAGCCATTGCATCTTATATTCATATTCATTCATATGCATCATTTCTAATCCATGCATCTCTACATTTCCATAGAGCATGACATTACGGAATGTTGCGATCGTGGAGCACCGGATATCAGGCACCCCTTTCTAACTATTTCATAATGTTAATTTTCTTAATTGAGTGTGCATGAACCCTCCTAATGTAGCTAATGTGTAATGAGTAAAATAGAACCTAATTGACATAAGCCTTAGAGTTAGACCAAGTACTAGCAAAGTATGATGGTTGAATTATACAAACTTAATTACTTAGTCATGCTTAGCCGGTAGAAGTCGAGAGGTGACAAAGGCATCACCACTCTCGAGACATAGGAGTTTGTCTAATCATACTTGGATAGTTGGAAAGTGTTAAAAATGGTCAACCATGAATATGAGTAATTCCTTCTATACCCAAAAAATTTACACCTATCGCTTCTATACCCAAAAAAATTACAAAATCCCTTCTACACCCAAATCGTAATTTCTCATCCCCTCTATACCCAAAACCGTTAGTTTGGGGTTAAGTATAGGGCTGAAAAGACCATTTTGCCCCTGCATGTGACTAACCATTTTTATGATACTGTTTTAATAGAAAATTCACTATTACTTTGTTAATGGTATGCTTGTCAAAATAAAGTTGCGACAAAAATACATATGAACCATTAACTAAGTACTAATAGTGTTTTTCTGTTAAAACATTATAATAAAAATGGTTAGTTGCATGTAGGGGCAAAATGGTCTTTTCAGCCCACACTTAACCCCAAACTAACGGTTTTGGGTGTAGAGGGGATGAGAAATTAGGATTTGGGTATAGAAGGGATTTTGTAATTTTTTAGGGTATAGAAGGGATAGGTGTAAATTTTTTGGGTATGGAAGGAATTTTCTCGTCAAGATTTGAGCAAGTAATGTAGGACCATTGAGATGGAGCTCAATTGGTTAGGCTTGCTTGAATTGATTAAGGACCGTGCGTCATCGCTTTGATACTTGAGCACATACCGTACAAACCACATACTTGGTATGGGATGGGCAAGCCAAGTACCATAAGCCGGACCTTGCTATGGGACGGTATGACACGGGTTGTGCTAAGTGTTAAATTTTCTAGTTAAGAATATAACTAGGTTGTATCGTATTTTTTGCTATATGGAAAATAACCAATGATGAATGATTAATATAGTTTATTTAGCTAATAAGCGGTGTGAGTTTACTCTTAGGATATGATGTAAAGATATGTAATGCTTGAAATGCGAAGACATAGTGGTTCTTTGGCTTTTACGATGATGCTCTGATGTATAGACAAAGAGGCTCTTTGGACAATTTTATTGTTTCCTAAATTATTGTTTCCAAGTAAAATGTGAGTTAGGTATGATGAACCCCAAATTTTTAGTACGCTGCTCCATCTAGATCGTCTATCACATTGGCCATTCGGCACCTTTTTTATGTTTTGTGCCAAGATTTATGGTGATGTTGCTCACTCCACCGAATATGATTTTGGACATCAAGAAATTCAAAGATACTATAGAAGAGATCTCAGAGTACCAAGGGGAAAAAAGGAAAAAGAAAGTATGCCTTGACTGCTGCGGAATCGGCAAAGTTGACATTAATATATGTGCTGACACAGTAGTTTTCGTTAATATATGTATGATTCTAAGCAAGATTAGGGGCCGAACACCAGGAATTCGAATAACAATGTATGCGGATGATGCTGCGTTGTTCCTAGCACCGGCAAAAAAGGAGGTGAATGCTCACGCTAAGCGGCTTACTATGTTTGGAGAGGCAACTGTACTGAGGACAAATTTTCAAAAACCAATAGTTGTACAAATCTATTGCTCGGGCATTGACATAAACAACATCATGACAAACCTGCCGGCAAAGAGGGCTCACTTCCCAATTAGAGCAAGTCTAATGACCACGCTAGCTAGCCGGCGTCTCGCACCATGACATGTCATGTGGTGGTTATGGGGCCCGCCAGTATTTAATGAAAAGAAGGAGGCTCAGCCAACCACAGCTTCTCAATCCGTCGTCACCAGCTTCATGCGAGCGAGCCGCGAGACGCCAGGCATTTTCTCTCTCTTCGTTTCTCTCTCCTTCCCATTGGATGACGTCTACTTCTCGCTCACCATTAAACCTGCTCTTAAGTATTTGTTTCGTCAGCTCATGACGGTCCGCCTCCGAAGGATTGACTTCCAACCGTTAGTGAACAAGGTTGTTGCAAAATTCAATGGATGGAATGGCCGCAATCTAAACCGCACCGGACGGCTAACCTTGGTCAAGTCGGTCCTCACATCCCAAGTTGTTTACTTCCTAACACCATTAAAGACCCCAAAGGCGACCTTGAAGGTCATCGTGAAAGTGCACTCGCCCCCCTAAGTGGGTTTTGGTGTTGATGACATAAACAATTAAGGAGCTAATGAGATTATTTCAGATGTTGTAAGATTTAAAGCTATAAGAAATACATTTTAGAGAAAGGAAGTCCCTCTCTTAAAAAAAAGGTGGAATGTGGCAATGCTTTGTTGAAGATCTTTTATCATTTTCCATTTTGAAATTGATATAGGAAAATCCGTACTATTAAGAGGGATGTGAAGAATTACTTGTAGATGCTTAGAAGTGCTTAGTAGAGATTTTAACAACCTATGAGAGACATAAAGGCTAACACACTTGCACTTATCTTGAAAATCGGCTGTCTGGCGGAAGTTCCGAGTAACATCGGAGGTTCCGACAGGCACCATCGGAAGTATGAAGATACTTCCGCCAGGGTCGCTCAACCCTTTTCCAACTTGAATTAAATTTATTCTTCGGAAGTTCCTAAGCTCATCGGAAGTTCCGACAGACACTTAGACAGCACATAACGACTAGTTTTTGGAGGGCCGGGTATAAATACCCCCTCACCCTCCTTCACTTGCTGCCGACCCCATTCAAGCTGAACACTTTCTCAAGCTCTCTCCCTTGCTACCAAACCCTCTCTTGAGCCATTCCTTCACTCTCTTTGAGCTAGGGCTTGGGTGAGATCTAGATTGACATTGAGAGCCTTGAGATTTGAGTTGGTGGAAGCAAACCTTTGGTCTCTTGAGCACTTGAAGCATCTTCGGTGATTGATTCGCGTTTGTTACTCTTGGAGCTTGCTCCTAGATGGTTTGGCGTCGCCCTTGGAGTGCTCAACGGATTGTGAGCTCCCCGGGAAGTTTGTATTACTCATTCCTTCGTGTGGAAAATCTAGTAAGTGACTCAAACTTCCTTTGTGGTTGATTTGAGGGAGAAAAGGTTAGTTGACAACCTTGCTCTTAGTGAGCTCCTCAACGGAGACATAGCTTCCTTTGTGGGGGTGAACTTCAAGAAAAAATACTTGTCTCTTGTGCATTTACTTATTTGTTCTTGTTGTTCACACTTGTTGATATAGACCTAGAACTTTATTTGACCCGATCTATCTCTACAAGTAGTTCCTCTCAAAAAGTTGATATTGTATCATCTACTGACATCATTGCGCAACTTTTGATTCATACAGAATTTCTGTTTTCGTTTTAAATTTTGAATTTCATGAAGAACATCTCTTGTATCGGAAGTTCCACTCCTTCGGAACTTCCTAAGAGCTTCGGAAGTTCCGTTGAACTTTACTGCTGCGAAGTGTTTTTTAGGAAATTTAAAGAAACGCCTATTCACCCCCCCCTCTAGGCATCATAATGATCCTTTCACATCGACGCAAAACACAAGCAATTCTTATGGGCCGGCACGGAAAGAATCACAGGTGCAAAATGCAAAGTAAATTGGACAAGAGCTGCGAGATTGAAAAAGAATGGTGGGCTAGGCATCCTGCATCTTGGAAAATTCTCTAGAGCTCTCTGCCTACGTTGGTTATGGCGAGAATAGAGCCCTGAAGACAAGCCTTGGATAGGAACATAGATCCCTTGCAACAACACTGACCGTCTCTTATTTGCCGCGGCAATCAGTCGCCATTGGAGATGCAGGTTAATTATCATTTTGGAATAGCTCATGGATGCAAGGCCAAAGGCCAAAGGATGTGGCTCCCTCAGTATATAAAATCTCAAGAAAAAAAATAGATCGTTGTGTGAGGCCCAGAACGGTAATACATGGACTAGAGAAATTGACTTACTGCACCCATCCTTCTCAGCTCGTCACTTTGTTGAATGTGTACAGCTATGGAGAGCAGTACGACAGGTGCAGCTACAGCCACATGTTCAAGATGAAATTGCTTGGAAACTCAACGACTCAAACCAGCATCGCGCTCGGCATATCAGGCACAATTCATCGGGGATGCACACAGAACTTCAATGAGATTATATGGTCAGTTTGGACATCTCCAAAATGCAAATTCTTTGCTTGGTTAGCGGTCCAGGACAGGATTTGAACGGCGGAGAGTGGCCACATAATTCAGTTTGTGCGCTTCGCAGAAGGCCTGAGACAGGGAACCACCTCTTCTTCTTCCTCTCGCCGTCGCTGCCGATTTGTCTTTTGCTCTTTGCTCGCCGTCGACTCTTGTAAGGAAAATGGCCCAAAGCCATTGTTTGTCATTTTGGTGATAGAGTGACAACATAGTCATTGAACTAACATGTGTGTTCAAGATGTATTTTTGTAGATTTTTGAGGATGTGTTTTAAACCATGCAAATGGTTAGAAATGTGCTCCTATCTATTACAAAAGTGTAAAGAAAACAGGATGAGAATCGGAGAAGAAACATAGTAAAAACGATTAAAACCGTGCTCTCAACAATGCTGCGGACAATGCAGTGTTTGAATGCCTCTCTTTGTGTGGCCACCGACTATTTCGGTGGCAACATATATGGGCATCGAAATAGTCGGTAGTACCCAGAAAGTTTGCAACGACTATGCATAATGACTTGCTCCTGGGTATTTGGACAAAGAGTTAGAGAAATTAGAAGAGCTGATTGCCCCTTGGGAGCAGGCAGTTCTCCACCGTACCATTGTCCCTTGGGAGTGATGATTGCGCCATGCAGCTTTGCCAGGCTCACAAGCAAACTGTCGCATCCCAAAATTTGTATTTTGGGTCGTGAATAGATAACACTAAATAAAATAATTGATTTTAATATTTCCTAAAAATTCCGAGCCTTAATTTTGTAAATTTAGATGGAGAAAATAAATATTGTATATTTTCAATTAATTTGTTCCGGCTCGTGGCATTCATGCTACCTTGCATAATATTATTTTAATTGAACATTGATTTTAAATCGTTTGAAAATATGATTAGACCTTTGATCATTTAAATTAGTTTGCTATCTCAATCAATTCCTTTCAACTAAAAAAAAATCTCAATCAATTCCTTAAACCTTTGTTCATTTCGATTAAATTTCCAAACAGTTCCCAAAATTTCTAAGCATAACATGAAGCATTCATAAGCAAAACATCCCATGAGAATTCTTGATCAAGCCGAAAGAAAAACAAGAAACAAGATCACCATATTTGCCAAAGTGCAATGGAGTCGCCATTCTGAGCGAGAGGCAACTTGGGAACTAGAGGACCAACTTTGGCAACTATTATCCTTTGGTCATTCACGTGAGACATTCTCAAACAAGCAAGTGATCCGTTCACGCCAGCATGACTGCACCCAAACTTAATCAAACCCCTAGCCGGTGCACCGTGATCAATCCGTGCTTATAGCCGGTGCACCGTGGCCCAAAATAAACAACAATTCAAGCTCCTCTTCACCTTGTTCCTGCATGTCGACCCCTCATCTCTGTCTGTCGCTCGCCAGTGGAAGCCTAAGGCCAAGTGCACATGATGTATTGAAACATCGGCCACCACTACTGATCAAAATAGAATCAACTCTACGTCGTGCATAACTATCCACCATCTAACCATCAAATATGTGAACGTGGACTTATTAGTGGTGTTATGTTACCATGCTCCACCATTGCTAATCTGGGCCTTTCAGCTCCCTTTCCATCAACCATAAAAGGAACAGACGTACCTTGCCTTTTTCACCACGCATGTGCTGCTTTCTTCTGCTCCGGCAGTTTCTGGATTTCCATCGTCGCCTTCCTCCAACACGGAAAATTCGCTCACTGTTGTCGTCGGTACTTTGCCAGTGAGCAGAGATGAATTCGAAGCCGGTAAGAGCGGTTGGTCCAGGTGAAAGTGAGAGGACACAGGAGGAACGATATGCTGCTTGTGGTCTCTTGTTGGACTGTAGCTATGTAAAGCAGGTCGAAATAGATAGAAGAAAAAGGAGAGCCTCACTTTTCTTTTGCTGGGTATCTTTTTGGAGCCGCGTGTGGCCGTGTGCCGTGTGCCTGTGTGGCCATCGAGTGAAATTACCCGATCACAACTGTTTGATTAAAACTTATAATCTAATTATCATATTATTTTTCGAGGAATCTAATTATCCTATAGATAAATTAAACAACTGAATTAAAATACCAAAAGTTTTGGCGAATAATGCTTTGGTTAACAATCATCACAAACAAAAAGATCTTTCAGTATCCTTCTTATGTACGTTGTTCAATATTTGAGTTAGAAATGTTTCTAGACTAGTATTTGTGGATTCTATAGCGTACAAAGGTTCCAGATTATTCCCTTTATTATTATCTATCTATTTTTCATATCTGTGATTTTGTCTTGTTGAATTATACTTCCTCGTTAGAGCAAACTAATTAGTTTAAAAATGATATGTGGACGCATGGTTTTTGTTGACAACCAAAATTGGCACTGACCGGTTTGCTACTAGTCCAGGAAAAACGGTACCTCCGATTTGGCAAACACGGAACTTTCGGTCCTAATAAAGTTCTCCGAATACTGATTGGACTTAACCAATGCGTAGGCCTCATCGAGACGATCAAAACGCATATATTGAACGTCTGATTTGGACTTCGGACGATAGAGTTATGACCTCGGAAGTAATTGCACTCGGGTAAAACCGGAACTTCCGGATTAGGAAACCGGAACTTCCGGGATTTGCAGTCCATTCCGAATTAGGAGTTGTATTCAGACACGGGATTTGTATAATTTGTCGACTCCTGCTGCATCCAGACCTCCCCACCCTATAAATATAAAGGGTCATGGCCGATTGAGAGGAACCCAATCGAATCAAACATTATGCATCTACTTTTCATCTCTAAATTCTAAACTTTTCCAACCTCTCTTGCTGTCCATCATGATCTCCACGGCCATTGATGGCCTTCTAGGCTTGCTGGTCGACCTAGGGCACGTCCGGCGACGTCCACGCCCTGACGGGGTCCCTCCCGGGCGTGAGCATCGAGGACCTTTGCTAGTTTGCTCGTAAACTAATCGTTCTTCGCTACGTAAACGTGTTGGTTATCCTTTGCTGGTTTGCTCGTAAACCTAGCCGTCCTCCACCACGTAAGTGTGGTAGTTATCCTCTCAAACGATCGATTCCGACGGAACCCTACAAAACCGGAACATCCAACTTCACAAACCGAAGCATCCGGTTTCCGTAGGCTGACTGTGATCTGGTTCGTTTGCGACCCGCGTGATCTAGCGCTTGCTGTGTGTTGATCAGAAAAGGCATCAACACACTTTTGGTGACTCAACTGGAGAAGAAGATCTGGTTTTTATAACCGTTCTACTCAACCCTAACCAAATACCTCATTAATATATTTTGACTCGCCATAGATATTGCATCGGGTCTTTGAAGACCATTGCATCTATTCTTGTGTGCATCAGTTTGTTCAAACTGTTGCATCCTTCTTTGCTTACTACTGCAGATTGAAGATTAAAAGTGAAGCAAAGTATTGGTCATTGGTTGCTTGGATTATCAAGGATATCAGGATTTATTTGTTACAAGATCAGAAGCACTGAGACCTATCATGGCGGGCCATCAGAATACATCACAATAATATTACTACGTCACGCCTCAGGTACAACATGCAAATACATCACATGTTTCTAATTATTATTTTTGCTAGTACCATAAATCCTCATGTTGATGTTGCTAGATATGATACAAGTAGGCATATTACATCGGCTAGAAATTATTCAGATAGTTTTACTCATGCAAATTATAATTCTGAATATTATTTGCAAAAGCCATTGTCAAATAATATGCATGACTTAAATTTCAACGTTACTAGCAACATACCACATGCACCTATGTACCCTCAAACATCGGTTGCACAACAAGTTCAAAAGTCGGTGAGTGATTATCAAGGCTGAATTAACATGGCGAACTCGTGCAATTTTTATGAAGCATCACATGCTAGTAATTCTCATACTATTCAGCAAGGTGTTCCACATGTCTATTCACCGGCAGTAAATTCACAATATAAGATTGCTCCACAAAAAGTGCTGATGAATGAGAAGATTGACTGTGCTAATGCTAGTCATGTGGCCAGTTATTCTCAAACATCATGTGATTCTGATTTCTATAATATTCAACAAGGTGGAAATGAATCGGTTTATGCTTATAAAGGACGATTCAATGAAATAAAAAACCATTGCATTAATATGTCAATTTCTAATACGGATCTTGCTGATGTATTCCTAAAAGGTTTAAGCTCATCTATAAGAGATATAATAGATGACTCTGATTTTTATTCGGTTGCACAAATATATGTAAAGGCTTTACTACTGGAGTTCCGAATGAAGAAAGAAAAGGAGAATAATTCAGATTTGAACAACAATTCAGTTATTGCAACAAGGGAACAATTTGGATCCGTTCTACCAAAAGAAACTAGTTTGATTATACAAAATCATGACACGCACAAGAAAGGAGCTATGCTTTATTTTTCTGAAGTTAAAGGTGTCGTGCATTTGTCTAGTGATTATCACGTCGGTAATAGAAAACAACTTCTGGCTAAACAAGACTCTATCGGCAAGGAATATGTATGTAGCGGCCATCACAAGTCTGGAAGCGAGGGGAAGGCATTGCGTGATGTGGGCTGCTATCAATTGAATAAATATGACATCATTCACATCAAGGTTCCTCGCCTCTCCAATATATTTGACAAGGTATGCCACACAAGTAATTTATTTAATTCTCAATCTGATCATATGGTTTCAGCTAGTACATCTATTAGCAATATTATGATAAATAATTCTGAAAGATCGATTGAAGAAAATACTTTACTTGCTAACAAAACAATAATTTCAGATTATGTTAGCCAATGCATTGTGAAAATTAGAAAGGTTGATAATAGTAAGACTTTGGTATTTAAATTTTCTACATCATCATTGCCACAGTTTTTCTCTACTTGGTTTACTTGTGGTCATTCTGGAATTAAAAACAAGAAACAAAAAATAAAAGGTATTGTGAAGGCCGATGCTAATTTGGCAGTTAATTCAAAAGCATCGGCTAAGAAAAATGCAAAGAAAGGTATAGCCGAATGGGTCGATGGTAAATCTGAATCGTTCGTTGGCTCAGCCTTAAAGACTTCTCCACAAAAGCATCATTTAAAGAAAATGAAGTATACTTTTGATTTGACTTTGTGTGATCAATTATTTGATATCTTGCTAGAAAATAATTTTATTAGATCTATTGATTGCAAAGTCATACCGTCATCTCTTGACATAAAAGAGCAAGAATATTGTAAGTGGCATAATTCATTTGATCATGATACTCAAAGTTCCAATCTCTTTCGCCAAACTATACAATCGGCCATTAACTCCGGACGATTGAAATTTGCTCATCCGCAAGAGAATGACCAGTTGAGATCAATTAGTCTTGATGACACCAAGTTACAAAATTGGCCAACATTGGCCAGTTCATGTATTGATGAAAATATTGCTAAAGAGGAAAATTCCAAGCCCTTAAGTAATATTGAGGACATTGTCCAAATTGAGGATATTTTGGAAGATGATGAGCCTACTGAAGATTTGGAATACACTGGGGGCAAATGAATTCTTCTCAGTTAAAACCAAAGCTAGCCAGTCCTGCTGAACCATCGAAATAGGCTAGGCCGGTTTTGCAAACAGGTCAGGCCAATTTTGCTAAGCAGCCCAGATCGGTTTCTCCAACCGGTCAGATTGGTTTCGGTCTGAAACATCCAAAGATGGTTGATTCTGAACATTTTGGGATGCATAGAGGTAAAGGCCATGAGAAGCAAAAGGGTCAAAAGCCAAAGCTCAGTTTTGATAAACTTCTGGCTAAGTATCTAAAAGAGAATGAGGTCGAGCATGCTAATCGGCCAAATAATATTAAATCATCAAGGTTACCTCCTAAACATGAATCTAGGAAGAGGAATTGGCAAAGGAAAAGCTTTCATTCAGCAGCTTCATATTCTCCTTTTGGGACCTCAATGCCAATTCTATATGTTTCACATCCACCAATTGTCATCCTTATTCATCATGGGGGTGGAACAATTTAAGTGTATATACTCCTTCATATTTAAGGTCTTATCATGTTGAGTATGCAGCTCCAAGAGAACCACCATGTGCAAGACAGCCATATGTTGAAAATGACCGTTTTGAGCAAAAAGATCGGTCTAAAGTTCCAAACAAGAAAAAGGTTGTTAAGCAGGTTTATGTGGTGAAAAAGGATGGCCGCAAGGATTAGTGTTCAGACCTGAATTCAATCAGTGAGAAGCCAATTGATATGTCAAATACTTAGGCTACTAAAAGTAAAAGAGAGAGAAAAATTTTCATTGATCCTCCAAGTGTCAAATCTGAACAAAAAAGGGAGAAGAAGCCAAAGATCAAGAAAGAGGTGTTGCTGCCCAAAACTGAAATAAAATCAGGGCACTTACTTCATTTATCGAATTGGCAAAAGAAGAAGCTACAAAATGTTAGTGCTCAAGAATTGAGAAAGAAGGGCATGACATGGGTTCCTAAAAGACAAATTCATACTCAAGACAAGGATGATGGTCAAGCTAAAGGTGCAATACAATTAAAGGAGAAGAGGAGGTCCAAGAGACGGTATTCAAATACAAGGTTTGCACCAAATCATCAAAATTATTGGTCATTGCATCATCCATTCAATTTTCAAATGTCATATATGCTTATGTCATGGAATTCATCCTATGGTATGCATGGTTATCCCTCATGTTCTTATTTTGATCCTTGGTTGCGATATGGATCTTTACATTATGGAGGGTTTTCACCAAATTATTATGCATATTGATTAATTACAATAATTGTTGCTATTATTTACAAAAGCCGAAATGTTTAGTTCATAGAGAAGATTTTATCTATTAATCTCTTTCTACTCTTTATTTCGGTTGTGCATATGGATGAATTCACTATGGATGATATTTTATATCGTCCTTGGCAACATATATGGTCGATGCATACCTTTAGTCATCGTCCTAAAGTGATAAGCATCCCGATGAGATACTACTTATGTGCTTCCCATGCTCGGGGTGCAGGATATTAGCCAAGCTGATGATTTGCCTCATGAGTTTTTATTCAATAGATCGGCTCGCAGAGAGTGCTCAAGGTATCAGATATGTTTTCATTAAATTGTACTGTTTCAATACCTTTAGCCGATTGAAAGATTCAACATTACAATTAAGCCAAATAGGAGTTTCTCAATTCAGGCTAGAAGATTTATCACTGGTGGTGCAGGATCGTCACTCTGGAACAATGAACATCGGGTCATAATGTCCAAATAGACATTATCATGAGAAAGGACCGATGTTTGGCAACATCAAAGGGTGCATCCTAGAATGCCATTGAGGACGATCTGACAGATGCATTGAGGGACAAACCAAAAGCAAATAAGTGAGGTTAAAGAGTAATCTAGCCATCATTGGTTTTGAGGTAATTGTGCCATATTTACTTTTGGGGCTGATTACTTACCTTGCTTTATTTATGGTCAAAATGACTTGAGGATGCAATACTGAATGATCATATATTTCTTTGCTCTTGATCTGAGAAGTATTTGCAAAGACCAATTGATATTATGCTAATTTGGTTGCTTTATGTATTCACAGTATCTTACATGTGCGAGAATAATTTTGAAATTAATACTTCAAGGATTTACAACCAAGGAATTTTACACTCTGGCATATTTCTCACACAAAATATATCAGCAGCATGCAACAAGCTAAAATTAGAGTATTTGCCGACAGATGCTATCGTGCTTGAAGAGCAAGACATGATCGATGTACTAGTTTTAGTCATCGTTCTTATCTAGTTTTGGTTCATAAAGAATATTTCTGTGTACGCTAAGCTTTACCAAGAAACAGGGGGCATATGTTGACAACCAAGATTGGCACTGACCGGTTTTGCTTCCAGTCCAGGAAAACCGGTACCTCTGATTTGGCAAAACCGGAACTTCTGGTCCTAATAAAGTTCTCCAAATGCTTATTGGACTTAACCAATGCATAGGACTCACCGAGACGATCAAAACACATATATTGAATGTCTGATTTGGACTTCGGACGAGAGAGTTATGACCTCGAGAGTAACTGCACCCGGGTAAAACCAGATTTTCCGGATTAGGAAACCGGAACTTCCGGGATTTGCAGTCTACTCCGAATTAAGAGTTGTATTTAGACACGGGATTTGTATAATTATCGACTCCTGCTGGGTCCAGACCTCCCCACCCTATAAATATAAAGGGTCATGGCCAATTGAGAGGATCCCAATCGAATCAAACATTATGCATCTACTTTTTTGTAACATCTCTGGTGTTTAAATGCTAATTAAAAAATTAAGTGGCGGAAGGAAAGACAAAACAAAAGGTTTTATTCAAAGATTGTGGAAAAATTACTCAAATAAAACAAATTCAAACAAGCTGAAATGGTTTTCACTCTCAAAAACCTAAATGTTCAACAAAACTCAAAAATTGGTTAAAATGAAGTTTAATTAAAAATACTACCAAAAAAACTTGTTTTGTCAAAAAATGATGGGAACTTTGCCTAAAAACCCAAAACAGTTCTGAGAACATTAAAATTCAACCCAAATTTTCTCTGCTGTTTCTGAAGATCATCATTTTACTCTTGAATTCATAAAACAACTTGAAAATATCCAAAAATAGAAGTTGTCCCAAATTTTATAACAAACTTATGCCTCTTTGGAAGTTTTGGAAAATTTTGAACGGAAGATTCTCAATCACCCCTGTTTCTGTCCAGTTTCAACCCAGTAACAACACAAACTTCCCATCGCATCACAGCCCAAACCATCCAATGTTTCCTATGTCAAACCTTGCCATTTGGAAACTTTAGACTGCCTTATGCAACTTTTGTTTTTGTAGAAAGTTTGGTGCAGTTCAAATTTTCGGTGAAAACGACGTGTCAAGTGGGTGGCCACGCAACGTCCGACGTGCTCCGAAGCGCGGCGTTCGCGCTCTATTCCGTCGCGTCGTCGCCGGCGCCCAGCCACCACGTGGTAGACGGCATCCACCAACCCCTCGGCACCATGTCCGACCACGTCAGGAAGCCAGCCCGCGGATCCGTTCGCGATTTGTTGCCCCCTCACGCCGGCCGTCGCCTCGCCACGGTCGCTGCCGCGGCCGAGCGCTGGTCGACCGCCGTCAGGGTGAGAACGCCACGTGGCGCGCGAAACCTGGAGACCACCAAACCGCCTCACCAAACCATGGTCGTTGGCGCCTGGTTTTGACCCCGCGCCCGACCAAGACCACCCCTGCGCTGTATCCCTCTCTCTCCTCTCCATCGCGCCTCTTTCCTTGCCGCACGCGCCACCGCCAGCCGCACAGCCGCGCCAGCTCGCCGCCTGAGTAATGCGCATCCAACTCAACAAATGCAGTAGCTGCTAGACTGCTCAACCTCGCCTAGTCGTCCATTTCCCATTGAACCCCACCGCGGCGAGTCGCAGCGAGCTTGGCGGCCAGAATCCGCCGTGTTTCGGCGCCATGCGTCGTCGGAGCTCGCCCAGCCCCTGCAGCAAGCTTCCGAGCGTTCACACCATCCCCACAAACATCACATGCCTATATAAGCAGCCCTTCCCCTTCCTCGTGCACAGAATCGCTCGCCGGAGCTCTCACTGAGCGTCGCACATCGAGCCGCTTCTCCGCTCCACCGCTGCGTCAACCGACCGCTCGACCACCTTCCCCGCTCTCCGCTGGTGCTCGACGACTCCTCCGACCGTCGCCTTCACCACTCGAGCTCGCCGGAGACGGAGCCGAAGCAGAGCTCCGCCTTCGCCGCCGCCGTCGAGACCCCCTCCCCAAGCCGTTTCCGACCCTGAGACCTACCCCAATCGGTTCACGGTGAGCCCCAAGCCATTTCCCAACCCTTGGCCCGCGCGGGTTCGTGGCGTTTGGCCGGAATCGCCACCGCCGTCTCTGCCAGGGACCTTACTTCATCTTCCCCAAAAGTCCAGGGTTCCCTCTGAAAGAAACCGAGGGCCTGTTCGTGAAAGTTTAAAACTTCTAAGGGCCGCAACGAAAAACGTATCTTCAGATCTAGGTTTAAAACTAGAAAATTTGAAATTCAATTAAAAATCATAGAAACATCGTAAAAATGCAAACTAAATTTCTCTGGAATCCTGATGATGTCTACTTATTTCAACTTTCATCATGTGCACGCTTTTGATGCTTGTAGTAGCCTGTAGAAATTAAACTTTGAAAATGAACTTTTAGGCATAACTCCTAAACTGCAGCTCCTATGAATGGGATTTTTGGATATGTTGTTACCCTTGATATCATTGATTTACTGTATCAATCTTGCACTGAGTTATATTTTCTAGCTCCAGATATAAAATGTTTAGTTTATCTCTGCTGAAAATGTTCTAGAATTTTAGTAATTTGTTTGTGCTGCGGAAATTCTTGAATTTTGCACAGTCGCGTATCTATGTTACCAGTAATCTTAGAAAAATGCTAAATCCCATTTTTAGCTCTGTTAAGAGTCTTATTTAAATTGTGGTATAAAAACAAGGTAGCATTTGTTTAGCACATGAAATGTGGTTAAAAATGAGTACTCACTTGGTAGCTGAGCTGAACATGATTTCATTTTGGATCAGTAAGAAGTTCACATTATTTTGCTGTGTATTTATTTTTCCTAAGATTTAATTTGTTTTTCCTAGCGGCTGAAATTGCTTAAATATGAGAAATATAATTTCTGGTTAAATTAAATTATTTCTGCTGCCGATAAATAAGTAAAATAATCTGAGTGCAAGTATAAGTTTCACCATAAATTTCTGGTCATTGAAAACTAAGAAAGAAAAGGGAAAAACTATAAATAAAGAACCAAACAGAACTGAGTTACTAAAATGAAAAAATAAATTTGAGAATTTTATATATGTACATAATCACCATCGAAAGAAAAAGAAAGTTAAGCATATAACCCACCTTCATTTCATGAAAAGCTAGAATTTAAAAATCCTTGTCTAGGTGAATATGGCCACTCTTGCACCCTATGTTTTGTTGGGAGAAATGTTTAAGTTTAAATCATCATGTTGTTGCATCCCGTGTAGAAGAGCAAATCGCTGACGGAAACTACAAGTTGGTGCCGGACGTTGACGAGGATGTGCAGGGAAGAGAATTGAACACCATCGTTGTAGAGCAAGTGCCATCTCACGAGGCAGAGACTAGGGTTGAGCAAGAAGGCAGGCACCGGAGCATGACCTATATTATAAACTTCTCACAACTTTGATTACTCTATGTTTGTGCATTTACGTTTTTAGGAGTTGAATGAAAACCTAGATGCATGACTCTTATTACCTATGTTTTTAAATACTAGTATGATAGATTCGCTAGTTGCCATGCTTTAAGGACTCGTTACAAGTCGAGTGATTTCCTGTCACTCGCGAGACATAGGAGTTGAATGTCTTTCTTTATGTTGGAATCATAAGGATTCATGGGCGGGATGGTATGTGTAGATCTCCCGTCCGTGTATAATAATTGCTTAAGGTTGTAACGTGTGGTATCTGTGTGTCAAGTTTTTGAATGTACTACGCACATGCCGCTATATGGGACCCGGTAAGCCCGGTACCTGATTGATACAGCTAGGACTGATTGCCTTCTTTCCTTGGAAATTTATTTCCCTTGTGTACACATATGGTTACACGCGTGAGATCGGCCGACATGTGTCCGCGAGTATCCGATAACCTTTTATCCTAAGGGAGTTGGACCCGGCGTCGAATTGTGGACTGATGGGAAAGTTTGGGTAGTATTTGTGTCTTTTATAACAAATATTATCCGTGTGTGTTGGGTTTCCCTGGCCAGGTAGTGAAATTCGGTTCGAACTGTCCGCTGCTTGCGGTTAATGAGACTGCTTGACCGCTGTGCTGCATTGAGTAACAAGTGGAACTTGAGATTGATAAATATGATGGTTGTATCTAACTGTATTGCACTACTTGATTGCTTAGAAAGGATGCTCATCTAGAGTAATTAAATTACTAGAATTAGTTGCTAAAATATTGAAAATAAGGATCCATTCTTAGTGCTTTTGGCAAAACAAATCACTCAACCAAAAAGCTTTGCATGTCTAGAGGTTGGTGAAGTAGTTATCACCTGACGAGTAAGACTTGTTGAGTATTAGTATACTCAGCCTTGCTTGTGGCTAAATTTTTCAGGTAATGCTTTTGAGTAGTCCGTTTCTGGTGTTTGTTGGCCGACCCAGATTCCTCTTGGTTGGTCTGTCGTTTGGGAGCCATCCTCGGGTGAGGATCGTGAGGAGTAGCATCATGGCGGCTTTATCATGATGTTACTTGTATCGTCGTTTAAATCATCATTTACTTTCCGCTACTTTGAACTCCGAAACTTTATTTATATCTTTCGAACTTGGTTTGTAATAATTTGAATTCAGACTTATTTGAATTTGGACCATGGAATTTTGTAATCTCTAGGACTCGCCTTCGTGCGGGCGTGTTGTTTTGATTTGAAAGTACGTGGTTAAATCGAGCTAGACTCGATGGCGCTCCAGCTTAATCCTATTTAAGTGTACGGATGCCTCACGGTGGCCCCTGGTGCTATTAAGTTGGATTAATTTAGGGATGGTCCGCCATATTTTCATCTCTAAATCCTAAACTTTTCCAACCTCTCTTGCTGTCCATCGTGATCTCCACGGCCATTGATGGCGTTCGAGGCTTGCTGGTCGACCTAAGGCACGTCCGGCGACGTCCACGCCTTGATGGGGTCCCTCACGGGCGTGAGCATCGACGGCATATGCTAGTTTGCTTGTAAACTAGTCATTCTTCGCTACGTAGCGGGGGCACATGCCCCACTCAAGTTTACGAACGTAGTGTAATTTGATATTGTTCTACTGTATAAAATACTATAGCAAGACTATGGACCCTCGCTCAATTTTTGCGCTAGGTCACGTTCCGCAGCCTGTAAACGGCGAAGCAATGCGTTGAGGGTTTGGCTCGCCGCGAGATATCGATTGATGGGGAGTGCGGCTGCCTAAACGTAGGGCAAGCTAGCTGGTGCGTGGTTGGAGTTGGTGTCAGGCGATACTGCGATACGTCTGTGATCACCAAGCTCAATGCTCACGTCGTATCAAAACGATCAAGATCCCTCAGGCCTTGTTCGGTTGCAGGGGTTTGATTCCCGAGCTGGACCAGTTCCATGCATGGTTTGAGTGGTTCTATGTATGTCACTCAAACCATAGGGTTTGGTTCCATGAGGTCAGACTCAGGGAACAAAACTAGCCTTTTTGGCATGGAACGGGGTCAAACCATGCCGGGTTTCAAACCCTTCCAGGCCTAACCGAACAAATATTTTGATTGGATTGGGATTATTCCATGCCGAGATATTCCATGTGATTTGGAGCTCATTCCATGGCATTCCATGTCAAAACGAACAAGGCCTTATTTGGGGGGCTTCCGGCGCCCCCCCTCCCCGAGCCTGGTCACGTCGCCCAGAAATGGCATCCGTTCGATCGCGAGTGAATCAACGGTCCTAGGGCTGCTAGGGAGGCGCGTAATTTTGCAAAAAAAAAGCCCTTTAACTTTAGCGAAATCAATCCACGCTCCAAGGAAGGCCCTCCTAAACAGTAACCCCTCCTAAACAGTAACCGATTCTTGGTTTTTTTATTCCACGGACCCTGAGTTCAAGAATATTTTTACACGAAGAAGAGAAAATTCCGAATTCGTGGCATTTTTGCATCTACCCGCTAGCCGGATCTTTTGCAGACCCCCCCCTCCTCAGACCTTATCCTCTTCCTCCCTCCCTCTGCGCCGCCGTATCCTCTTCCTCTCCCTCTCTACGCCGGGATATTTAACTTTTTCCCATTAGTGTGGTTGCCAACTCCTGAGATAACATCTTTACCATTGGCACTACAATTTTAGCATAGGAGAGAGAAAAACGATACAGAAATACCACTCTTGCTCACGTGGCACGCCAACTCACTAGTCCAGCTCGGATCTGAGTCAGCACGTTGTGCTAAAATGACCATCGATGCCCTGCTCTCCATCTCATCCTCGGTCTCATGCCACTTACATGTTGGGCCCATATGTAAGTATCATCTTCAACATCTAACCATTCTTTTTTTTCCTCACGTTCTCCGCCTCCGGCAGCGTTAGCAGCGTGTCCGCTTGCGCACAGCGCCCACCTACGAGCACCGCGCGTCTTCCGTGACAGCGATGCCACCCTACACTCCACCTCGCGTCGATTCCGCTGTGGCACGGGAAGCAGAATTGCTAGCGTCCCTAGAGCTCTGGAACAGCAGGACGCCGGCGAGGGCGAGGAGTGCCGAGCCCCCTGTGCACACACGCGCAGACCATGAAAGAGGCAGATTGCAAATTGCAAAATAGCAAGAGCCAGAGCAGAGGCTGACAGGGTCACGGAACGCATCTTGACGGCATTATTGATTTCATGCAGGCACAAATCAAGTGCTCGGGCACAAATCAATTTCTTATTCCACCTTTGAATGGAGCACGGCGAGCTGTGAGCAGCTCGGTCTGTTTGTCGGCCTCGCCCTCAAGGCGGTCAACGCAGCCGCAGAGCACAACGACGTTGGCCTCCGCGAGACACGCGTGGAGCGAGGCGGCCTCGTCCTCGCGGCGGTGCGCGCGCAGTCTTCGGTGGAGAGCGAGCGTGCGGCGGTCATGCCCCAACCGCCGGCAACCATGGCTTGCTCATGCTTGAAAGTTTTCTGGCTGTGATTCATGGACAGGGACACAGGGTGCGACTATGTGAACGTAGGGGGGAGAGAGGTTGAAGATGACGCTTACAAGTGGGTCCCACGCGCCAATGAGATGGGAGAGGGGCATGAGATGGCTGGACAGGGGCAGCTCGGTTAGTTCGCGTCACGGATCCACGCTGTCATGGTGACTTTGGCGTGCCACGTGAGCAAAAGTGATATTTGTGTATCGTTTTTCTATCTCATATGCTAAAATTGTAGTGCCCGTGGTAAGGATGCTATCTCAGGAGTTGGCAACCACAATAGTGGTAAAAAGTTAAATATCCTGGGAAGACCCAAGAAATATCTAGAGCAGAGTCACCGCGGTAGGGAAAAAAAGAGAAGAAAATAGAGAGGGAGAAAAGAAAGGACAAAAAAGAAGGATAAAAAAGAAAAGAAAAAAAGAAGAAAAAGAAAGAAAGAAAATAATAATAGAAGATAGAAAAAATGAAAGGAAAATAAAATGTGAGGAGAGAGATGATATGGTAGTTAGGATGGTTGAATAAAATATGAGGTGATTGGAATAGAGGAGAGATATAAAGGAATGATGGGTGAAATAATCTCGATAACTGGGATGGAATATTCTATTTATAGTATATTGTTACTACATTGAAGCAAAATTACTCTACTAATCCTTCTATATTGTATAGTTAAACTTATGTATTTTATATAATTTAATGCAAAATTCACACAAACACAATTTTTGTTCTATCACTAAACGCACCTCCATGCTTAGCGATCCAGTGCTTGATCAATTATCAGTTAGTAGCATCTTCGTGTAATTAATCTATATATATTTGGCTTATACAACCTAACCGCTATTACATGGCAACACGGTAAGACCCATTTTATGGTTGAATATATAGTCTGATGCACTTATTTTTAGAATATTTTAGTTGTATTTGCTATACCTTGTTTATATATTTTTTTATGAAATCATTTTTTACATGGCGTCTTAGCCTTGCCATAATTGAATATTGCACATGGTTTGCTTCACAAGTGTTGCTTGATTAAAACATCACATTAATGCTTTTGAAATCTTGGTTTGCCTCGATACTTTATGTTGCATATATTTTTGTCACGAGATTTTTTACCCATAGCAACACACAAGCCTGGAAGCCTCTAACTATACCTGCAGTCTTCTTCGGTTTTCCCTCTGCCGGCCGCTGCCGTCTCTCCCTCCCCAGTGGCCAAACACTCTTTCCCACCCGGCCAAGCCACTCCAAGAAGCTGCTTCCTCCGGTCCTTCCCCGTTCCCACCCCTCTGTCTTCCTCCCCGCCGCCCGCCGGCCGCTTCTACTCCCATCCTGCCGGTCGCCGCCTCAGGCCTCACCTCACCAGATCCGCCGGCCGTCGTCGAGCAGCGTTAGGCGTCGACCGCCATGGAGTAGGTGCCAAAGCTTCCGGCCTCCGCTCCGAAGGTGCCTCCACGCGCGGCGACCGGCTCCATCTTCCACTTCCACGACGGCGACGGGCGACGGTGGCGCCGCCAGCCTGCCTCGAGCCCTCGACTCGCTTCCCCATCGCGTCCTGACTCCTGAGGAGCATCGACGAGCCGAGTTCGAGCTTCAATCGAGCCGAACTCGAGCCTCCCGCCTGACTCGAGGCTCGAGAGTCAAACCAGGCTCAGCTCGGCTCGAGTTGGTTTCGAGTTCGAGCCGTGCGCCTGAGCCGGCCCGTCCTCGGCTCGTCGACAGCCCTGCATCGGTTTCTATTATAACTGCGCTGCGCGTCTGCGCCGCCGCCCCTGCTTCCTCTTCTGCCCCTTCAAATCGGGCACCGCACTACGGAGCGGAGGGGGGAGCCCAACGGATTGGGGGCCGAATCTTATCCTCAATCCCTCCCTTTGGAGCAATCCCGCCCTTTGGAGATCCTCTGATCTGGTAAGTTGCAACAGCTGGCTTGCTGCTAATTTTTTTTGTGCCTTTCTCGAATTCGTCGTTGGGGTCGGGGGAATTCTGGTATATGCTTTGGCCGAGAGGGTGCCGAATTCGATCTGTATTATTTTATCGTAATAATAACTGAGGAGATCGTAGAGGCGTAGAGACGGGGCTCCCTTGGCGCACTTGCTGTCTCTGGTTCGTTGCTGTAAAGAGGAAGATTTGATCTTTGTAAGTGATTTGGGGCTCGAGCTTTGGATGCTTATTGATTTGTGCTGTGGGGACTTCTGTTGATCATGTGATTTTTGGCAAAAAGGTATGGAAACCCGGATTCTCGTTGCTGCTAGGTTAATTATGATGATGCATTGTTTCGCCAAAAAAAAAAAAAAAGAAAAGAAAGAAAGAGAGTTGATGATGCATTGATTAAAAGCTCCAATCTTGAATTGATATTCAATCATTGTGGTTGAAATTATGTTTTGTTATCTGCATGTTTGGAATTACCAATGCGCTCTTGACTCCCGTCTGGATCCTAGGACTAGCTCGGGTTCCCATCTTATTATTTAGGATGACACTGTACATCTCTTGGCAAATTTTTGGAACCAAAGCGATCATAAAATGTCTTTTTATCATCTGGATAAAAGCCATGGCTTAAGCAACTTTCATGCTTGTTTTTGTGAGAACATGATTACGAAGATACGATTCCTCGAAACTCAGAAATATATGAAATTGAACCTGTTATTGTGGAAGTTGATCTGGTCCGTATACTATCGAATCGAAATACATATTAAATTGGCACAAGTTGCAATGGGTGCAGTCAAACTATTTCAACTCTGACCAACAAAATCTTATAAATATCCAGATTGGTGGTGTGCAGGGACGCAAATATTCAAATCGAGTACTTCTGTAATGCTATAATTCTAATAGTATTATATGATAACACTGTAGACATGTACAAAAGAAAATATTTTGTGAGCTACCATGGTATGACCGAAACAATACTTGTGACAGAGAGCATTACAAATTATCTATTGAATTGAAAGGTGTAGATAACTTATAGTTGGTAAAAACTGACTGCATAGGCTGTGCTTCAGGATTGGCTAAAATAGTGCTCCTTGCAGGTGAACCGAATATATTGCTGGCAGTGCAAGAAGGCAACTTGGTCAACTAATTTTGCAACAAATTGGAACCAGGCAATATGACATCAGTAGGTCTACTAAATCCCTCATCAGGTTATGAAGCTAGTACTAGTGGAGGCACTGATCGATTGCCAGATCAGATGAACGGGATGAGTATAAGAGATGAAAAGGAAGTTGAATCTGTTGTTGTCAATGGCAATGGGATGGAGGTTGGTCATACAATCGTAACATCTGTTGGTGGAAGAAATTCGCAGCCGAGGCAGGTAATAAGATAAACCATGCAGAGCCATGTCTTAAATAGTGTACTGTAGAGCAACATACACTGCCAACATGGTAAATTATTGAAATTATGTGCCACAGCCTCTTTTTAGGGCCCTGTTCCAACTTTTCACTATTCATTCTAACTTTTCACTATTCCTCCTTCACAAAACACGTTTCCCAACGAATGCTACAGTGTTTTTCCTACAATCTAAACACAGCTTTACCATTTTGGACCCTCAAGAGGCACTCAATGTTAATAATACTGAATATTTTTATTAAATTGCAGACTATTAGTTATGTGGCAGAACGTATTGTGGGACAAGGTTCATTTGGAGTTGTCTTCCAGGTCAGATGTTGTACCCGAAACTTCTCTTTTGCTCGTTCTATAGGTTCACATGTTGTATTCCATAAGAATCGTTGTGTAAATGTTACTCGCATTCACTTTTTGTTCAATTACAATTAACAGGCAAGGTGTCTGGAAACTAGCGAGAGAGTAGCTATAAAGAAAGTTCTTCAAGATGTGAGGTACAAGAACCGTGAGCTGCAAACAATGCAAGTTCTTGATCACCCAAATGTCGTATGCTTGAAGCATTATTTTTGCTCAACAACTGATAAGGAAGAAATTTACCTCAATTTGGTGCTTGAGTATGTGCCAGAAACTGTTCACCGTGTTATTAAACATTACAATAAAATGAACCAACGGATGCCGTTGATTTATGTTAAACTCTATATGTACCAGGTAAAGGTTGCAACTTTGCAAGTGCCTTTCAACACAATGCTAGATTTGTTCATTTTCTTCAATAATTCTTTTTATCTGAACTGTGTATTATATTGAACTAAATTTTCAGATTTGTAGAGCTTTGGCCTACATGCATAACTGTGTAGGAGTATGCCACAGAGATATAAAGCCACAAAATATTCTGGTATGCGCGTGGTTGTATTTTCTAGTGTTTGCAGAAACATTGTCTTTGATTTTTGATGGTCTCTGGTGATTTCATAGATTAATTGTTATAACAGGTGAACCCACATACTCATCAACTGAAATTGTGTGATTTCGGCAGCGCAAAAGTCTTGGTATGGTTCATAACTTATGCACTAAATGACACCTGAAGCATCACATAATCTGTTATGCCA
Organism: Digitaria exilis; assembly: GCA_015342445.1. Classification (NCBI taxonomy): domain Eukaryota; kingdom Viridiplantae; phylum Streptophyta; class Magnoliopsida; order Poales; family Poaceae; genus Digitaria; species Digitaria exilis. The sequence goes on from JACEFO010001663.1 coordinate 3,535,893, forward strand.
TCTCAAATTGTGAATATTCTACACATGTTAATAGGTACAAGGGGAACCAAATATTTCATATATCTGTTCTAGATATTACAGAGCTCCAGAACTCATATTTGGTGCTACAGAGTACACAACAGCCATTGACGTGTGGTCTGCTGGTTGTGTTCTTGCTGAACTTCTTGTAGGGCAGGTAAGAGATCGACCAAGTTATCGTCACATATCAGCTAACTTCTTGAAGCAACTTTTTTATAAGATGTCTTTGGTTGGATAGCCTGTTTTTCCAGGGGACAGTGGCGTTGATCAGCTTGTTGAAATTATCAAGGTAACAACTTATTTCAATTCAAGATTTGTTTAGCTAGGTAGTAACCCATTCTGCTTGAGTCATAAAGGAGGTCATTTTTCTTTCAGGTTCTAGGTACCCCAACACGGGATGAAATTAAACGCATGAATCCAAATTATACTGAGTTTAAGTTCCCACAAATCAAGGCTCACCCATGGCACAAGGTAAAGTTTCACATCTGGAAACTTTCCTTTTCTATCAGGATTTCCTCTTCCTATTATCCACTATACATACCTTGATATCTGATTGTGCATACCTTTCACCAGATCTTCCACAAAAGAATGCCATCTGAAGCTGTAGATCTTGTTTCTCGGCTCCTGCAGTACTCACCAAACCTCCGGTGCACTGCAGTAAGTATTATACACTTAATATGGGTAATCTGTAGCCAAGAATCTAATAACATTTTGTATCTTGTCTCTCCAACAGTTGGAGGCATTGATTCATCCATTCTTTGATGAATTACGGGATCCAAATGCCCGCTTACTGAATGGCCGTTCTCTTCCCCATCTCTTCAATTTTAAGCCTAATGGTAAGTTCATCTTATTTTTACTTGTGCATCAACTGAAACCTCCTATCAGGATCCTGATCTGCTGCATGCCCAACTTGAACAGAGTTGAGAGGAGTACCAATGGAATTTATTTTAAAATTAATTCCTCAGCATGCTAAGAAGCAATGTGCCTTCTTAGGAATATGAGAAAGCAGTTCAGAGTGCTCACAAAAAAAAAAAGAAAGCAAGCAGCAGTTTGAAGGTTAATTGGGCATTACATCAATGTTATGTTGAAAACTGCAGAGTAGCATTTGCCTACAGTATTATTGGATGGGCAATGCATTCCGTTTTCTTTGTGATCTCGCATGTTTGTTCTACCATGGCAGTGCGCCTGTTCACAACATTCTGTAAAGCGGATGAAGACATAAAGCAACTGGTTATCCTTCTTGCCTGATCTGTATGTTGGTCTGCCCCGGACCTTCAGAACTCAATTCTTTGCATATTTCTTTTTTTCAGAGATGGGTTCTTTGCATATCTGTATCACCAAATGAAAAAAGAGAACATGATATGTATGTTTGATCTGGATTCTTTTCCCTGATCCTGATCGATTTTTGCCTACCATCGGAGTTAAAAGAGGACATGATGTGTATGTTTGATCTGGATTCTTTTCCCTGATCCTGATTGGTTTTCGGCTACCATCGGAGATAATGCCTTCAAATGGTTATGACCAAGGAAAGGTCATCTGCAGATGATGTCTTTTCCAGTCTAAGCTATTAATTGTGTTTCTGTTCTTTTATGTTCAACTTTGAGTCCTCTACTCCTCAGAAGCGATAAAAAAAACGATAATTCTGTGGACTTATTTTGTTGCATTTTTGGTTCTCAGTATTCTACGACTGAAAATGTTTGAACTTTGATTTTCACTAAAGGGCACCAGAAGGTTTGAACTTTGAGCTTTTGGGGCATGTGTTTGCCATGGTTAGTTCAGAACTGCAGGTACTAATTATTGCCGGATGGATTACCTAACTGATTTGCTTGAACGTTGGATCCCCGAACGTGTCTAACCATTATGACATGTAGGCATTCCTGAATGCTGATATGACCTTGATCTTACAATACTTTTGTGGCCCCCACTGGCAGTTCATTTCCCTGAACCACATATTTGACTCCCGAAAGGCCGTTCGTTTTAGGCTGGAATGGTTCGCTTGGACCTGTTCTAGCTGGAATGATAAGTTTATTTGTATTGATGTTGATGAGCTAGAATAAATCCTAGCTCAATCCAAGTCAAAACGAGGGAGCCCTAACTGTTGTCATACAGGTATAAACGAATGAGCCCTAAATGTTGTCAAAATTTTCATGGTTTTAGATACGTGGCCGGAATGATCCTAAAAAAGTATCAACTTAAAGAACATTGTTACGAAGCCAAAACCATTGTGCATTATAAATTCATTCACAATGAAATTGCAAGAAAATCCATTTGGACCGCGATCCGCGAGACCCAACTTTGGAGAAAGAACCCTAAACCCCCTGAGCTACGGCCCACCCCAACCGGCGAGGGAGGCAGCCCGCAAACACCACCAGCCATGTGGCGCCGCGCCTCCCACCTCCTCCTCCGCACCACCACCGCCGCCGCCACCCGGAGATGCCACCCGCAGCCGCTTCTTGCCCCACCGCCGCCGCTCCCCCTCGCGCCGCCCTGGCTCGCCTCCGCATCCTCCTCCTACGCCACCCAGGCAGCGGCGGCTGCGGCGGCGCCGGCGCCGGCGCGCGCGGTGAAGCCCCTGCGGACGGTGGGCTCTCTGCTGCGGCTCAACGACCTGCGGGACAACCCGGGAGCTACGAAGCAGAAGACGCGCAAGGGGCGCGGGATCGGCTCCGGCAAGGGTAAGACGGCCGGCCGCGGGCACAAGGGACAGAAGGCACGCGGCACCGCCAGGTTCGGCTTCGAGGGCGGCCAGACCCCGCTCCGCCGCCGCCTGCCACGACGCGGATTCAAGAACCGCTTCTCCCTCACATTCCAGGTCGGTTCTAGCAGCTTCTCTTGGTTAATTTCCCGCTTTCATTTCCCCTCCCTCTTCGCATCTATGCTGCTGGCGGCGTAGTATAGCGTGGTGCGCTTCAGGTGTTTGACAAATGTCGTCCCCGCTCCTCCTTGGCCATGTATGACATAGCAGCATTTCCATTCAATTGGTTTCATGTTCTATAATATCAGTCCGCAGTCTGTAAGAACATCATTGTTATATCTTGACATGACACTTGATTGAAAATTCTGCTTCTATGGAAAAAATTTGGAGCGCGCATAGCCGCATAAGACTGAGTCAACATGTTTCGCTTCTCTTATAACTTATGCCACCCTATAAGGTTTGGATTATCTTCCAAGTTGTTGCTCAACTCATCTAGAACTATTTTTGCATCACTTGTTGGGATGGTGATATCTGACCTACCATGAACCATTTTATGTTCCATAACCTGCCACAAATCAGAATGAGATTACATGGCCTAGGCCCTTCTATGACCTGCTGCGCAATCTTGTTGCATGACACTTTGCAGAGATGTGGTGGGAAAAAGACCAACAAAATCTAACAAAGCTGAAATAACTAAAATATGCTGTATTTTTTTTGCTGTTCTTCCTTCTCTAGCCAGCGGGCAGGAGGGAACGAAGCTCTTTCTAGATCTTGAGCTAGAATCCCCTGTCATGCACGAAAAGAGCAAGCTGGCGGACTGATTTCGCAGCTCCAGCTCCCGACTCCGCTTCTCCCTCCGATGCCCCCCACCGTGGTATGCGCCAATAAGACCACCAAAGGCCTTCTTACCCTAGACTATCCACTGCTTATCTTGACTATCAATACACCCTTTTTTGAAACTCTTCCAGTTCCGTTTCAAATACATTGGACAAATATACTTGAATAAGCTCATTGTTATAGGGCCTTCAAATTTCCCCCAATTGAATACTAGATTTTGTAGATATCCCTGTGGTGAGGAAAATGGGAAATGATGGAACAAGAAGCATGGTTACATCCCTATGCTTCTGCACAATGGAAACTTCTTGATGCATAACCTTCTTTACACGGTGGTCATAGATTGCAAAATGAGAAGGGATAAGTTAGTTGGGTTGGGAAAATATGATGGAACAAGAAGCATGAATAGGGACAAATCAATGGGGTTGCGAAAACATATAGACATTTTTAGCCTCATTCTATTGTTTGCATACATCTGGCTGAGGGTAGCGACTAAAACTACATTGGTGCCCTTCACCATAACTTGTCTTATAGGTGGATCCAATAGATGTTATCAATCTAGTTGTGCCGTTGTTTGGCACCTTTTGTTATGGAAGCATCAGTTTTCCATGTGGAAGCATCTAAGTACTGCTATGAGGGAAGTCTATATATGGAGGTGATGGAAAATAGTGAGAAGATATTTGAATTGTGAGGGTCAACAAAGATAATGGTAGTAAACTTCAGAGGTGATTATATAGGTTATGAAGTTAGCTCAATAAACCCTTTGACCAAATCTACAGTACAACAAAACCATTAATACAGACATTACACACTACTATCCTTAACACTCACATGCCCTTCAAGAAGTATATGCAATGGAAAGTAGTTTTAAAAGGATATCATTAAGGAAAGTCTGTAATCATGTAGCTGACAATTTTCTCCCACATTTATATTAGCCATCTACAAAATAGTACTGCCTTCTGAAACTGTTTCTACTGTCTTTGATATGACTTTATTGAGGAAATTGTGAAATATTACTGATCCATGCTCATGCATGACTTGAACCTTTATTGGCAATAGCTTGTATTTATGTGATTTTATTACTGTTCGTTTTGGTCAGCCCTGTGGACTGGGGAAAATTGCAAAGCTCATCAATGCTGGAAAAATTGATTCCTCTGAATTGATCTCAATGAAGACACTGAAGGTACTAAGGGTTATTTCTTTGAACATGGTATGCTTATGTGTTTTTTTGAATAGCATGAGCATCTGTATCCCACTTCGCCAGGAAACAGGTGCCATTGGGAAGCAAATAAAGGACGGTATCCGTTTAATGGGCCGTGGAGCAGAAGAAATCAAATGGCCCATTCACCTTGAGGTAATCTAAAAAAAATCAGGAGTGAAATTTACTCTTGTATTTCTCATTTCCTTTCAAGCGATCTTGTCAAGAATGCCATGCTTGGCTGCAAAACTCCAATGAATGCGCCTGGATTTTTACATAGAATTATTATGTCCTGCTTTGCTGCATGTGATGGCACAAGCTTGAAACATGGAATTGGACATCTGCTGAAGATGAATTTGTGTTAAATGGATACATCATATGGAGCTTATTTCTCCATATGTTCTACTAGACTACTAGCCTGCCCATAGCCTGCAATTGTGCTGAGTACAGATAATGGCTTTTTCCTGAAGGTGATAAAGGTGTCCACAACTTCCTTTCAACCCCATGGACGTCCAAAAGACATGCTCGCTTACTTGAAATCCTTGTCTGTTGCTGCATGGAATGACACAAACTTCAAGCATGAACATTTGTTCCCTTGCTTGCAACTTTGCTTGCCATTGAGGAGTGGTTTCTTGGTAGAGAACTAGATAGTTTCACCTTGTAAAATATGTTATCTTTTATCAGCAATTCCATCATTTGGTATAACCCAACTAATGCAAAATGGTCCCGGATGAGATTATGTAGGTGGCCAAAAAGCAACAAGATGTATCCGTAGGTTGTCTTCTGTATGATAGTATTTTTCTGTGATTACATTGGTCAAAATGGTCACTAGATTAAATCAGTTTGGCCTGGAATGTGGATGAGTTTGATGCTTCAGTGTCCTAATTCTGTTCTTCTGCGGCATATGGTGCTATTTTACATATTGGTTCCTGAATTCCAAAATCCGTTCATAAACATAGTTTACATGCTGAAAATTTCAGGTATCAAGGACGACTGCAAGGGCAAAAGCTGCTGTTGAGGCAGCTGGTGGAACAGTAAGACTTGTGTACTACAACAAGCTTGGATTCCGGGCGCTCCTTAAACCCGAGTGGTTTGAGAAGAAGGGTCGCCTTTTGCCAAAGGCGGCACGGCCTCCACCCAAACAGCGAGATAAGGTTGATAGCATTGGCCGCCTGCCTGCACCAACAAAGCCACTTCCATTCACGCCAGAGGAGTTGGAGTTCGCAGCGAAGCGGGACGCTGCACGTGTGACTGCATAAGGTGAGAGCACGTTGAGGCACTTCTTCTGTTCTGCACAAGGAAAACAGGCCCCACATTCACCTTTAGCAGGGCATGTATAAGAATGACCTCTATACCTTTCTCCTTTTTTTTCGGCAAGGGATGGACTGTTATAAATTGAAGATCCATTCCTTGTGGAATGAGCCCCCTTGCGTGTAGTCTCTGTCTGAACTTTAGATTGTCGTTTGGACTGATGAATGCCATCTTTCTGAATACACTCATGTCTGGTGTTAACACACACCTGAAATCCTGGCTTGTGCTAGGACGCATGTGAGGATGTGTCCTTCGTTGCACTTGAGCAAAGCCACGCGATAAAAAGGTGGTTTATTGTCTGTTCTTTATTTCACTCGCCCAGGCTGCGATGTCTGGTCGTACCACCACTGCGAGAAGCTCTTCTAGGCTTCTACTGCGTTCAGTAAAGCAAATAAAGACAACCGCAGTCATCAATACGTACCGTACATTGTTCTTCCCCAGCGGCCCAGCCTTGGGTACTTGATTCTTTGCGTATCTGCAATTTCTCATTCCTGAGAAACTTTTCACTAAAAATGGGAGTTCAAGCTTCTTAATCTGCAGGACTAACAGTCAGTGAGCAAGTGGATCCCCATAATTGGCTGCCTCAAGAACTTTAGTGCAGCGCCAGGCACCATTCGAGAAGTCTGTTGAGCCATGATTCCACGAATCACTTGGCACATGAATAAAAATCCGAGCGTTTTGCTTAAGCTCCATTCTGATTTCGTTTATTCATCATCTACTCGTAACGTGGTGTCGATCAAATGCTTGAGATCTGACCAGTGACCATTGTGCATCTGTTTCCCTAGGTGTGTTGTCTGAATTATGTATCTTAAAGGATCTTGATCTGGTCATCAGGCACGTGCGTAGCCGCGTTGCTCGCTGGTTTACCACCTCGAACTGACAGTGAGATGACCCGATCCGATGCTTCTACGTTGTATCTGAAAAAACAAGTTGGCTGCAACACGCGTAGTGCTGTTCGTGCTTAAAAGATAAGACGAATCTGATGGTTAGCATTTCAATCTTTATTCAAAATCACGCATGTCCTCCCAACAACTTGACCTGGTAATCTCGGCCCCGGCCTTTTTTGTTGGATGCAAGATCAACTGGCATTCTACTGCTCCAGCTTCGATCCAATCGTGGTGAGTCGGCAAGATCCAGCACCATCTGTATGCACAATTCAATAGTGCAGACAGAGTGGATGCAAGATAACTTGCAGTTGACTCGGATTCATGCTATCGCTCTGCAGCCTGAATCACATTCTACTATAAATATATACAACATTCTAGTTTAACCAATTGACATGGGAGGTAAGCTCATTGGCCCATTTATATTCATGATGAGCCCCATCGATTCATCATATGAGATCATGGGAACACAATAACAATCCCATCAGTATGTACTAGAGTGCCAGTAGTTTGCTGGGGCTTAACGTTGACCTGCTCTAGTTAACGCCCTTGTGCCCTAACTGAATGATACAAGCCTGTGAATTGTGATGACCTCATCGTGCCTGCAGAACCAGCCTCACAGTTTGAGCCTGTTGGCCGCTGCCTAGCTGTTTGGAAAACTGAACAATATCCTTAAAGCCACACCACATAATGTCTAATGGTGTATATTATCCACTGACCCATCCGCTGGCTCGTACCTGTTAATCGTCTTCTTCAATCGACCAAACCTACGACACTGACCTCCAGACGCTACCAAGCTTCGATTGCAGCCACTGGGGAGCTCCCCCTATGGGCGCATGCCCCTAAGATACTCTGGGTTTGGTTTAAGTCCGAACAAACCTGAAGACAATCTTATTGCAAAGGGAAGCCAAAGGCTATTGAAAAATGTCCTTTACTCCTATGCTTTACCGAGAGTTGACTATTGAGTGATCGTGGAGCTGGTAGCCAAGAGTGCATTCTGTAGACTGCAGTCACCAAACTAAAACATGCGGTGCCAAGCAATGTACGAGATGCGGACAAAAAGTTTGGACGCCAAAAACGATTTTTTTTTCGATTCGTCGTGTGCCACAGCGCAGCACACGGCAATAATACCTTTTTGCTGTGGGCCGTGTGGAATCACATGGCGAACGCTGGTTTCGTCGTGTGCCTAGCCCTGGCACACGGCGAATCTTTCCACGCCGTCACGGCATAGCAGTCGCCGTTAACGGGCTCTCAAGGCAAGTGAGGATGGGGTCTCCTTGTTGTTAGAAAATAAGCGTGCGGAAGCAGTTACCGATCTACCGAGATGATGATCACAGACGACACCGGAGGCACGATATTTGTTAACGAGGTTCAGCCGAAGCCTACATCCCCGGGGCATGACTACAGGCGCTCCTCCCCAATACGCAACACTGGTCACTCAGGGGTCCCGGCAATGCTCCGCCTCCCCCCTGTGAGCCTGACGCTATGTCGTCGTGGTTACAACAGCGGTCCTCCTCTCATATTTATGAGGAGCCCGGGTTACAAGAGTCCGACACGTACTCTACACCCTACCGCTAATACAACTCCAAGTCCAAACGTAACCAACTAGTACACAATATTCGACACAACTCTAACAAACTCCACCTTGACGAATATTCCACCATCTTGAAGCCGTTACGTGCGAACCTCCGTGTACACCGGACTTGAGTTGTTGACTTTGTAGCTCACAGCGAGCCACCCGACGACTCTGACCTGGCCTCAGACCCGCCGCCCTCAGAAGACCCTGCTATCTTTGCAACTCCATCTTCCATGACTCCACCTGCAACTGTACATCCTTGCAGCTTGTAGAGATGTGACGCCGTCCTCTCTCCTATCATCACAGTCTCATCACCCTTCATGATCTTCATGGTCTTCCCATCCGGCTCAGCCCGGAGTAACATCCCATCATCATGTAGAGCTCCAAGCGAAATTAGATTCATTCGTAGCCCTGGCACATGTCTAACACCTCGAAGCACCTGCTCATCTCCGTCCTGTGTCTTGATCTTGATGTCGCCTACTCCAATAGCACGGTAACCCATGTCATCTCCCAGATAAGCGAAGCCAAAATCACCAGACTTGTACGAAGTGAACCACTCCTTCTTGTGCGTTTCATGAAAAGAGCTTGCCGAATCTAACACCCACACTTCAGTTGACTGCACACTATTTGATACCGAGAGAACATCACCATCGCTATCCGAGTCACTCTTTTGAACTGCAATATTAGCACTTGCCCCCTTTTTCCTTTCTGGGCAGTCTCTTATCACATGTCCTAACTCCCCGCAATCATAGCACCGCACTTTCTTCTTTCTCTTCTCCATCTTCTCCATGCTACGATCACCTTTGACCAGCAATGCATCACCTTGTGGTTTCTCCGCTACACTGTTTTGTCTCCTTTGTTCCCGAGCCAATAACGCTGCAGTAATATCCACAGTCTTGATGCTTTCCTTGCCGTACGTCAAAGTCGTGACCACATGCTCATAAGATGATGGTAAAGAACACAGAAGAATAATTGTCTTGTCTTCATCATCAACCTTCACACCTAGCTGTTCTAGATCCGTGACCAGCTGACTGAAAACATTGATGTGCTCTGCGAGATTCGACCCCTCAAGCATCTTCAGCCCATATAACTTCTGCTTCAGATACAACTTGGTCGTCACAGTCTTCGACATGAATTGACCCTCCAGTTTGTCCCAGATTTCATTCGGTGTCTTCAGTCCTATCACATGGTGCATGACCTGGTCAGACAGACATAGCCGTATGGTTGCGGCCGCCACCGTCTGTTTCTCCTTCCAGTCGTCATCATCCATCTTCTCTGGCTTCTTCTCCTGCAGACCCACCAAGTTCCCATGTTGCGCCAACAAGTCTTGGACCCTCAGCCACAAGTCTCGGTAGATCGGTAACTGCTTCCGCGCGCTTATTTTCTAACACTTGTCAGGGGTTCGCCGTGCGCATGGTAATTTACACGCGGCGATGAGGTCGATTGCCGTGTGTAAATTCGTCGTTGTATCAGCTCACGGCGAAGGTCGTCTTTGCCATGGGCCCGATGTTTTGCTTACGGCGAAGGTTTTGACACACGGCAAACTTCCGGTTTCCGGTAGTGCTGCACGTACCAGGCTGTGTAGATCTTGTTATCGCGGTGCTGTAGACTGCACATACAGCTTATTGTCACGCCTGCTCTTAGGTCGGGTAAAATCACTGACGGTAAGAAATGTGTTCTTCCTTTCCGTAACCCATCTTTCATTTCTGGCATAAACAACACTGTAAAATCATCATGCACGGATCCGAATACAAGGTCAGATTCCAGTCAACCCAAAATATGTGTATGATTGTACTGCAGGTTAATTTAACTGTTGAATAGCAAACCGCCGACAGTGTTCTGCAGACAAGTATGGAGTAACAAGTAAAACAAATCAAAACATGGGCCGTGCCATTGCAGTTCAAGACATTTATGTTCTCACTCACCAGATCCATCCATCGGCCGCTCTGCTATCTCCTTTTGATAGTTCCGGAAATCCCCAAAGTGCGGCACAGACTTGGATCTATCATCTTTATTTATCAGTAGCACCAGCAGTTTCAGTTTGCATAAAAAAAATATGCCTAGCTATTTGCAGCAAAGAGAGCTCCTTTGTCAGACAGAAAAGGATCACTGCTAGCTACCTTAACAATCCTGAATGGTTGCTTTGCTTTGCTTGCAGCTAAGTGAACAACTTTGCTGTGCCTAATACTTCCAAAACTAGATGTCTGATTAGCTCAGTTGATTGTCCTTTGGCGAGCTCCATTGAGGCTTGTCTTGTCTGCTCAGCTTTCTGAATGACCATGACACCGTCACAGCTGAAGAATGCAATCTCCTTTTCCCAACCAAAAATGGCGTTGCTAAAAATTGCAGGCTTTGGCTACTTTTTTCGAGATCGAGAGTTGGAGTCGTTCAAAATCAGGGATTTAGTGTGGTAGGAAACTGCCGTACAAATAGTTGGCACTCAAAGTTTCCTGAGGGTGACACTGACATGTAACATCTGACGACGAGAATTTCTGTCTTGTTGTGTTATAGACGCATCCATCGAGTTCCTTGTTTCAGTAACATTTTTCCTATTTAGGTTGTACAGTGATTGTTGCTCGGTCAGGCTGGCACCATGAGATGGCTCGAGGTGCAGAACAGCATGGATGGTTCCTTTCCCCCAATCAGACAAACGAAACAACAGCGAAACTGACTGCTATCTGCGCAGCTCAAAACTGATCTGCAACCAACGCTTTCATGCTAAGCTAGTACGCTACGTACTAGCTACTCTACTTGTAGCAGTAGACTCTAGTAGTACTTCATCTTTTGGTAGGTACTAGAGACCAGATATGAGTACTCCTCTTCCTCTACTGCTGAATCACTGATCGGCTACCTCGATGCAACCTTGAGTGCTCCATGCAACACCACAGATATAAGATCTATCAATCTATCCGTGGCGACGAAGCACTACGTTCCTGCTAATGTTGCTAATGCACTTGTTTAGTCGCCAGATGGACCACTGGGGCACAATCAAATCGTGTGGCCGTCAAATTTTACCGCAATGAAAAACACAGGCGCACGAAGCCGATCACAATGCAAGCTCTCTGTCTCATCCATGGTGGCGGTCCATGGCCATTCGCCACCGCCCCCTAGCAGGATCGGGTTAATCCACTTCGTGCATATATAATATATATACATGTATACGCAAATCGACACCTAGTCGTCCTTGATAGCTTTACCGGCGGAGGCCTAGCTAGTGGTGGCGCTATCAGGATTGCTCGTATAACTCGTGCACTCGCGCGCTCACCTCAGCAACAGCAGCAGCAGCAATCTATGACCACGAGATCGCGAGCTAGCTACCGCGCGCACGCTTGGAGCTCGATCGGCCAATCACGACGCGGGGTACGGTCCATGTCTCTGGCTCCGTTCTGCTTGGCCGAATTCTTTCATCGGTATGATTCAGCAATAATGCAGTGCATGCCTGACCTACCGGAACAAAAGAATTTAGGAAGATTTGTGCTCCAACTTGTTCATCTCTATCCCCCCAATGCATGCATGCATGCATCCCCTCTCGAAAGCGATGGACACGAGCACGCGTAGGCGTAGCACGTAGGCATCTAGCTAGCTACACACACGGGACGGCACGTCGACGATCGATCAAGAAACGTGACGGAACGGCAACGCCGCAACGGCGACGGGCGGCGGCGTACAGTGGCGCACGCGCGGCGCGGGAGACGAACAGGCAGGCAGGCAGGCGCTAGTGCGAGCTGGGCGTCCACGATGTGTGGCTTGAATATTCCGTGGTGACCACTCCGGATGGGGCTCGTCGTGTCTCCGCGGCTTTTGGTTCTTGTTTTGGCAAGTCTTTCTCCGCTCGTTCCCCCCGTGGTCGCGCCCGTGCACCAGCGCGCGCACGCCCGGGCGCATTGCGCCGAAAAAGCTACCAGCGATCGAGCAAAGCTAACACAAGGGGGGTCCGGCCGGCCGTGGCCCGTGGCCACCGGTGGAGCTAGCGCGCGGTCGGTCGCCGCCATTAGAAAAACCGGGGCGGCCTTCGGCGCGGGTGGCCAAGAGCAGCCACATAACAAGCCTCTGATGAGGCCTCCACTACCACTACTCCCCTCCCACCACCACCACCGCCCTGCTCCTCCTCCTCCTGTTCTCCTCTGTTCCTGCGCACGGCGCGCCACCTATAAATCCGAGCGCTCCCGCTCTCCACCGCTCTCCAAGCCAACAACAACAACCGCCGCTCAGTCCCAAGCGTTAACTGCCTCGCCTCGCCTCCAGCAGCCTAGCTAGCACGCCACCTAGCCAGCTATAGGAGCTAGCGAGCTAGTCGATCGATCCCCGTGACAGCGACAGCGCACAGCCTGCGCGCGTGTATATAAGCGCGCCCGGTGATCCAAGGTTCACCACCATTCCCGCTCTCACCGCGCAGTAATCCCACACCTCCACAAATTAGCAGCAGGGGTGGTGAGGTCCAGACCCAAGTAATAAGCAATTAGCTAGTTCCAGCCAGCTAGGTGCGCCAATGGAGGTGGCCGCAAAGAGGACCGCCATTGCTCTGCTCCTCGCGTTCGCCGTCGCCTCCGGCAACCTCTGCGGCGGCGCCGATGGCCGCCACCACCACCACACCCCCAAGCACACCAAGCACAACTCCGCCGCGCACCCTCCTTCCCAAGCCCCAGGCCCAGCGAGCTCCAGGCACCACGCGTCTCCTCAGGCCCCTGGCCCGGCGAGCTCCAGGCGCCACGCGTCTCCGCCGCACGCGCAGCCCGTGTCTCCCCCTGCCCCGCCGCCGTCGTCGGGGAGCTACCCGGCGCCCGGCGGCGATGGGCCGGCACCGGCGCCGGAGGCGGGCGTGTACGACGTCGTGAAGGACTTTGGCGCCGTCGGGGACGGCGTGACGGACGACACGGACGCCATCAAGACGGCGTGGGACACGGCGTGCCAGGATGATGGGGAAAGCGTCGTGCTCGCCAGGGCGGGGTACACGTTCCTCGTGCACACCACCGTCTTCACCGGCCCGTGCCAGGGAAGCGTCACCATCCAGGTACGTCGACGGCCGGCGGCCATGGAGAAAATGCGGAGTCCTTGGTGTGAGTATGAGAGATGCTAATGGCGGCGTTGGGTGTGTGTGTGCAGCTGGACGGGACGATCGTGGCGCCGAGCGACCCGGACAAGTGGCCGGCCAACAGCAAGCGCAACTGGCTCGTGTTCTACCAGGCGCACGGCACCACGCTGCGCGGCGCAGGGCTCATCGACGGCAAGGGCCAGAAGTGGTGGGATCTCCCCTGCAAGCCTCACAAGGTAAATAATATAATCTCCCCTGCTGCACAGCAGTAATAACTAGTAGAAGGGATTTAGCGGCACAGAGATCGAGTTGCATTGCAGTGTCTGAAATCGCCTTGGCTGTGTTTTTCTCCTGTGCAGAACGGCAGCGGCGGATCAAGCACCCACGGAGGATCCTGTGACAGCCCAGTGGTAAGTGGCCTAACCAACTACTTTAACCGCATCAACCGCCACTCGATCCGTCCGTCCTGTCTTGTTCTAGCACTAGCCAGCCAGTGGAGTATTAGCCAGTAGCCAAGCTGACGTTGATCCTCCATCGATCCTGTCATGGTTCTCAGGCGCTGAGGTTCTTCACGAGCAACAACGTGACTGTGCAAGGCCTCAAGGTCCAGAACAGCCCAGAGTTCCACTTCCGTTTCGACAGCTGCCGTGGCGTGCTCGTCCGCGGCCTCTCCATCAGCTCCCCACAGCTGAGCCCCAACACGGACGGCATCCACGTGGAGAACACCCAGGACGTGCTCATCACCGACACGGCCGTCTCCAACGGCGACGACTGCGTCTCCATCGGCGCCGGCACCCTCAACGTGCACATCGAGAACGTCACCTGCTCCCTCGGCCACGGCATCAGCATCGGGAGCCTGGGCAAGCAGGGGACGCGGGCCTGCGTGGCCAACGTGACGGTGCGCAACGCCGTGATGCGCCACTCGGACAACGGGGTCCGGATCAAGACGTGGCAGGGTGGGTCCGGCTCCGTGTCCTCCGTGTCGTTCGAGAACGTGCGCATGGACGCCGTGCGCAACCCGATCATCATCGACCAGTACTACTGCCTCACCAAGAGCTGCGAGAACTCTACCGCCGCCGTGCTCGTCTCCGGCGTGTCGTACGCCGGAATACGGGGGACGTACGACGTGCGCAGCCCGGCGATACACTTTGGGTGCAGCGACGCCGTGCCGTGCACCAACATCACGCTCGCCGACGTCGAGCTGCTCCCGGCGTCGGGGCAGACGGTGGATGAACCTTTCTGCTGGAACGTCTATGGCAACGCCACCACGCCCACGGTGCCGCCCGTGGCGTGCCTCATGGACGGCTCGCCAGGTAACTGGGCTGACAAAAGCAGCTTGAAATGCTACTGATGAACAATGCTGCTGCTGGTGGTGGTGATGCTATCTACTTGTTAGAGGAAGGAAAGGAGACAGTAAAAGTATGGTTAGTGCAGATAAAAAGAAGGTTAATTAAAGAGTGGTTAATTACTTATGTATATATAGAAAGAAGAAGAAGAAGACGATGAAAGAAGTATAGTAGTTACAACAAACGATGATTTGTGTGGAAGTTCAGAGAGTTACCGAGGAATGTATACACAGTTTGTATAGAATGCTTGCTGCCATGCATAGTGGACACTTGCTGCACATGCATGGCTAGGTGTGCCTTTTTCTTTTTCTTTTTACCACGGCTAGGATGCTGTATTCCTGTATGAGGGAACATGTTCCTGTAGCAATAGTCTCTTCTTGTGTGCATGTTTCACTTGAAACACCACCTTGAAATGAGTAAAGTCTCTTTTTTTAATCCCTCGGCTCACATCAGCATATGAAACCTCCAAGTGCTTAGCACCAAGAAACATGCTAAATTGGCATCATTGACGTCTTACTTGATAGTGCAAAAGACAAAGAAATCATACTTTGATTATTATTCAGAGAAAAAAATTGACCTTTTTTTTGTATGTACTCCAACAACACCACATTACGCAGTGAAGCAGGTAGGAATTTTTTTTATGGATATCAAATTATACTACTACGTCAGTCAGGGCAAGCAGAGATAATGGGGGTACGTGCATGATGATGAGCTAGCTCAAAGTCGGATCAAAAGGCGCGTACGATAAAGCTGCCATTGAATGAAGGGCAGAAAAACAAGCACAAAAGTGTTATGGCCACAAAACTCTAAAGCACCAGGGGGGGCCTGCACCCCGTTGCAATGCATGCATACCACATAAACTTTCTGCCGTACGCACAAACCAACTCAATCTCAACGCACAAACGGTGCAACAAATATACCCCTACTGCTATTTGTTGTTAACAATAGTAAACAAGCTGTTGGTGAAGCACAGCCTTGTTTTCCCCACTAGTACACAGCAGCTATATGCATGAAGAAGGATCAGATGAAAAGGTGTGGAGACTGGCTGAGTGGCTCTTGTCCATTGTGGCGATCGATGGGCCAAGAACATTGCAAGCACCTAACACCAACCACGGAGTATACCTGCCATGCAGGACATGCTGTCTTCGTCGACCAGCGGCGAAAAGGCGCAGCAGGCAAAGCCAAGGTTTTAGTGTTCTTGTGGGCGCGTGGCATGCAGAGAGACAGAGATCAGAGTGAGGCTGTGTGAGAGAGATCACAATCGAGTAATAGCTGGCCAGATCAGATGAGCGCACGAGGAGATCGAATCGAAGCAGCGCGAAGAAGAATAAATACATGCATGATTGCTCCATGATTTGGCCGGCCGGCTCCGATCGCTTGGTGATCCTAGCAGCGAGCTAAGGTAGCTAACGATATAGGGCGTATGGTACGTGCGTGTGCACAGTCTCCGTCCAATTAGGCCGCGGAAAAGCTGGGAAGGTCAGGTATATGTACATACGTGAACGCTGAAGATGACTAGCTCAGAGTTGATCACGGAACAGTAGACCCAGTATCGGAGAGATCAGGTCGCGTATGGAGCAGTACACAGCACTGGACAGCCGCCAGTGCTACTGGTTAGCAACACGTGTGACATCTCATAAAAAAACGTTTGTTTTATTGGCATTAGAGATGAGCCCCCAAAATATGTTGGTTTCTAGTTTGTCCAAAGTCAAAACTATCTTTGATTCTAATTAACCAAGCTTAGAGAAAATAGTACCAATATCTATATATGATACCAAGTTAGCGTCATTAGATCCATCATGAAATATATTTCCGTAGATATTGGAACTCTTCTCTTAAAAGTTGGTCGGACTTATGCTGGTAAAAAAATATGAGAAATTGATACCTACACCAATCATAAGGCTGTCTTAGATTTCATATGGGAAAGACTGGAGGAGATTATCGCTAGCAAGTTGGTTTTCACTGGCAAGGCCCGACTTGTCTCTGACATATTCAGTGTTTAATTAAAAAATTAAATGGATTATGCTGTCGTGATGTCGTCCCCCGGTTTGCGTTTTGAAGGAACAAATTTAGAACGCAGTACAAAGTTTCCCTTTTGTGACAGCCCACCAGCTTGCAATTAGTTCTCAAGTACAGTTAAGCTTTTCTTTGAGACATACAGTTAAGCTTTTCTGTTGACGCTAGCTAGCTAGGTCATCAACTAGGCAAGTTCCAGACTTCCAGTGAGTTGTGATAGTATCTCATCGATATGGACAGGATATGATGCCCCCATTTCCGTTGGTGCTTGATTTCCCAGAGGTGTAACTGAATCTCTGTTTGGCGTACCAGCGGTTAGTTTTCCACAGTCATAGGTACGTTTAGCAACTACTACTCAAGAAATAGAGATCGAATGGCAAAATTCCAACAGTAATGCAGGAAAATTTTACAACCCAAAATTGGCACCGAGGAATGGAGAAAGCCTCAATCAAGCCTGACATGTTATTTTCCACTGTTCTTTCTTCTAGCAGAAAACTTGTCCAACTGTAATGAAGGTTTCGAAATAAATATAATAACTACTCCACTATAGTACCGAATATATTCACTATCAACATATATTATGATGGATTCAATAAAATAAATTAACATAATATTTTAGATTTCTTTTATTGTTGCTGTAATTTCTCTCTATAAGTTTGGTTAATATTGACAAATTTGACTTGGAACAAACCAAATAGGACCTATAAAAAATATAGTGAGTAATTGTCTTGGAGCATTATATTAGTGTTGAAACTTGAAAGGTCCACTATATGCAGAGGAAACTAGCTAGGAGTTGATCCTACATACTCCCTACAAACATTCGGGTGGCTACGACGTTGGTAGCAGTGCGTGTTATACTCCCAGGTTAGGCTATGCACGAATAGCAGTAACATGAGCGGCCGACAAATTGCCATATGCCCATAAGAGCAAGTATAATAAGAGGCTGCAAGAGGGCTGAATGCTGAGGTAGAGGAGAGAAGAGAGGAGAGAGAGGAGATGTGGGCTGCAAGCTTACGGCCTGCTTAGGCATAAGAACCAAGATAATATGTGAAACAGACATGTGGGCCTCGCATTTATGATGAAGGCTTAACCACTATATGAGTGGGCTGAGTGAGAGGCTATAAAATTCTATACAGCCAGCAACTGGCTGAACTCTAAGCGAGACAAGACTTGCAGGTGTTGGTACTATAGGCTAATGGTTATTAATGTCACTTGCCTTTTCTAAACAGTGCGCTCCATGCATGGTAAGTTCTAGTAACTTCCGGTACTAGTCGTCGTCGACGCACCTAGCTCATAGACCAATAGCCAAGCTTGATCGACACGCACATGTACGGTGGTGGTGACATGGATGAATGACGCATCAGGTGGCGATCTTAGGTATTAGCGCGCGCGGTAGATCAGGCGTAGCTAGATGCGGCGAGCACTCTACGAAGCCCTGGACGACGCCCCGATCCGCAGGCAACCTCGCAGCGCCACTAGCTCCGACACAATAATGCGCGGCCGGCCGGCCATATATCGTGTATGCCCTGTACGTACCCAGTAACGCATGAGCTCGCCCTGCTCGATCGAGCCCGTCGCACTCACCACCGCCCGGCGGCCCCGGCCCACGCGCCCACAACGCGCGCGGTCACCAAGGCCAAGCAAGCAGCAGCTAGTCGGCCGCCCGGCAGCGTACGCGCGCGCGTGTTGCAGCGCCGCCGCCTCCGCCGCAGTGCGCGCGAGAGCATTGGGTGGACGGGTCGGTGCACGCATGCGAAGCGAGGTGGTGGTGGCGAGGTCAACCGGGAGTCCACAAAAGCTCGGCACGGGAAGGAAAAGGAGCGAGGAGGCGTTGTGTGATTCTGACGTCGCTGCCACGACCACTACCGGCCGGGCGCGGCCACTACGTAGCCCACCTACGGCTGCTCCCCGGCCCCTAGCTACCTAGCCTAGCCTATATAGACTGATTATTTATATATATACAACTATACGCTCCCACTGCTGCTGCCGCCGCCAAACTCTCTCTGCACTCGCGTCTCGTCTCCGTAGCAGGCTCGCGTGCGCGTGTGCCATTGCTTTCTGTCCCTGCAAATAGCTACCACTGGCGAGAGGCCGTGAGTGAGTGAGTGACTCATCGCTCGATCGATTTTATATTTTCTTGACAGATCGCGCGATGACCAGTCGTGCTCAGGTTCTGTTCGATCGGTGCTCTTCTTGTTCTTCTCCTTCCCTGTATACTGTGTGCAATTTGCATGCAGGATCCAAAAGCATCTGTCCCTCTGCTGGCTCAATTATTGATCAAGTTCTTGGCGACCTGCCGGCCGGTCGCATTATTATTTTTTGTGCGCCTCTCGCATGCGTGAAGCAAGATGTGTACGTGCATTTCCAATCCAACTCTGGGTTTGTGCCGTGGAAGCACGCGCTTTGCATCTGCCACAACCAAGCTTTTGTTTTGCTTCGCGAGCTCATCAGCTTCTTCCACCTATTTGCATGTCGACGAATTGTCTATCTACTGCTGGATGCATTCGTGCATGGTGGTCATTGTTTTCATTCGTGTTCTTCCTTTTCTCCCCTTTTTTCCCTTCGTTTACCACCTTTGCCTCGCGCTTTTTTCTCAGTTTTCTTTTGGTCCCCTCTACTAGGGGTGAGCCTACATGCCTAGCTTCTTAGCTACCATGATAGATCCTAAATCCTAACTCTCTGATATCTAGCTAGATAGTTGCTTCAAGCCCTTTCTCCCTCGTAGAAACCGACCCAACATTTCTTTAGATTTTGTTAGTTGCAATGGGCTACTTGGCCTGCCAAACAAGGACATCCATCTTCACCCCCCCCCCCCCCCTTCATAATAAAGCTAGCCTAGCATTATTAGCAATACATGCATTAATTGTGCACTTACAATATGACGAGATCCATTTATACAACCAAATTCAACAAGATCTAGTAGCTCCTGTATTTTCTTCTCTCCGGAGGAGGTGCCATAAACAGTTAGGTTTTTATCTGATCATTTTGCACTATATATGCACACATTTTTTTAGAAAAAAATCTAATAAAAGCACATAAAAGATTTCCTAATCCTAGTGTCCTCCTTTCTTTTTATCTTTGCTGATACTGAAATTCACATTTGGGATAAGAACTTCATATCTATTTTCACACGGGTAATGCGCATGGTGGTCCTTCGGATTGGGTCAATTGAGTTGATCTTACAAGGAGTGTCATTTTCAAAAATGCATATGTAAATGGCCATTGAATCAATTACAGCACATTGGTAACCCTCCATATCCAATTCACGGCCTAACTAGCTGCATACAAATAATTAACTCGATTATTCTAAGATTCAATATCTTATGATGTACTCCCTCCGTCCCAAAATAAGGGGAGTTTGAAATCCGTGTTTGCCAGGCAAACACGGATTTCAAACTTCTTTTATTTTGGGACGAAGGGAGTAATATAAATTTGCAATATAGCATAAAGAAACCTATCTAATAAAATATATAGTGAGAAAAGATTAAAAGCGCGTGTGCTTGGCCAGCTTCTGCCAATATATAATACCCAACAATAAGGTTCGTGTGTGCAACCAAATTGCACTATAGATAATTGCAAATTGGTAAATGTTAAAGATCCTTTTGACCTGCCAATCTGCCATCTGATTGCAGGCATCAGATTGTGATTAAATAAAGGTCCATGCCTCTTTGCTCCAAAGAAAATCCAATGTTGGATTAGTAAGTCCCTGGATACGTAGTAATGCAATGCCCACTGATAGAGGCCACACAAAAAGGAACCATGGGGATTAGCTTGTGCTGGAATCCATTGATTCGTTTTATTATTATATGATGATGGATATACAAAATAAGTACTCTCCTATGTGGCAACATGTCATGTTTAAGCTGGTTTGTACTGTTTCGTACAATCTTAAAAAGTGACCTCAGTGCATGCTGTCACTTTATAGCCGCAAGCAGCAGGTTTGCCTACGCCATCATTTGGTGAGGTTTTTTATTTTTCATTATTGAGAGTGTGAGGTTTTTGTTAATGCCTGAGGGAAAATTAGTTTTATAGCACCGAAAGACCGCGACTTCTGTAAAATACCATTAAAAGACGATGTCCCCGTTTCATAACTCGGTTGTGGGAGGAGCAATGTCGCTTGCGTTGCGTCGCGGAGAGGAGTGGAGTTAGTCTGTATTGAGTCCAGGGGTAAAAGGGTCCTTTTCTATCCATTTAATGTGCTAAAATGAGATGAAAATCACTTTTCAGTGGAAAAAGTAGTAGTGATAGTTTTGGGTAACATTTGCACCTTTCGGTGCTGTACAACGGGGGTAACATCTTTTAATGGTATTTCACGAAAGTCGCAATCTTTCGGTGCTATGAAACAAATTTTCCCAATGCCTGATCATGTAATGCGGTTCAGATGATTGATTCATACATTATTTTGATCGCCTTTTAGGTGAACTGAAATAACTTGTGCAGTACTAGTTCAGAAATATATAGTAATTTGCAGCTGACATTTAGCGTTGAAGGTGAAGGCCAAAATATAGATGGCCACCGTACCACATCTGCATTTTTCAGAACTACAGTACACACGTTGTTGCGTTGAACTTTAGCTAGGCGTGCACGTCCAAGCCGGTTTTTGTGGCATTGATTTGCCGCAGGAGTAAAAGACTTTTGTACTCAAGAAGTTGTGGTTGATACAACCACCTCAGCACAGTAGATGTTCTAGTAAGTAACATTGCATTTTTTTTTTCTTCTAAATTTCTTTTGTCATGGATCATGTGACTGAACATTTCCGAAATACTTCTCGAAAAAAAAAACGTTTCTCAAATAAATTGTCAGGCCACAAAATTATAATAAAATTTGTGATCTAACGTTAGGACAAAAGCAAATAACACTGAAATGTGGCCTACTATATATCTATTACTCTATCAGTCGCAAATGATTTTCAAACTTATCCACACTTGCCCATACTGCATAGTACATCTCATTGTCAGTGCACGACATGTACAAGTGAAGTGGCCTCATATATATCGAACAACACAAAGGGACACTGACACCGACACTCCGGCTATGTTTAGTTGCAAAAGATCTTTTCAACTTTCCTATTCATCCCTCTCAGAAAACACGCTTTGCGGAAAAATTTCCCTTCAACTCCCTTCAACTTTCCTATTCATCCCTCTCACAAAACACGCTTATCAAAAAAGTTCTTTTCTCCTCAAATCAACTAAACACTACCTCCATGTCGACATCTGACCTCTGAAACTCTGACAAGGACCCAAGTAACATTCCATTTGCACTATCCAGAGATAGTTCAACTCATCAACCTGCGCAGCGCAGGAGGGCGCCCCAGCATCTCCGGACGACTCCAAGCAAGAATATCTTCGGAAAGCGTATCCTATCTGCAACCTGCGTGGCCTCAAAAAGGTCCCGCGACAACGAAGCCTCCATGAGCCTGCAGAATGCAGCTGCATTATTGGGGGCCAGGCCAAGTTCAGAATCTTCAGATCATGCGCGGCATAAATTGCAGGAGCAGGACCATGTGTCTCAGTCCTCAGCTCACTGTGCTCTTCTGGCGCTTTTGCCACTGTAAGCAAAGCACGCTGAAGGCAGCTAGCGCCTTCAACTGGACCATGCGCGAGCTAGTGATCGACTTGACATTCGCCCGGCATATGGTCCAAATTCTGGCCGATGAGCGCGCGCGACGTGAAAGGAGGGAGATCGACTGGCGGCTTTGTGCGCGTGTTTTCGGCACATTCTTGATTCTTGTCTGCAATCTGACAAAGGTTTAAGGGCAAGGATGGGGTCAGACTTTCAGAGTTGCAGCCAGTGTTCTTGCCGTTAGTACTGCAAGTGCTCTGATTGAAATAGAGATGTTATTATGGTTTCAGCGTCCAAATTCCCACGCTCCATCGTTCATGGTGATTGGTGAGAAGGTGACTCTGGGTCATTGGAGTTGGAGGTGGGTGGCAAAATTAAAGCTAATGTGCAAAAAAAAAATGATGAATAATTTGGCTTCAAGTATATATCTTTACCCTCCATTTTGTTTTGTCTTCCTTTCAGCAGATGAGTACATTACCTAGCATCCCTAAATAAAGTAATCAGTGGTTAATTAGTATAGTCGTTAAGAAAAGACAGTTTTGTTATCTGCATGGGCTTTTTGTAGATGGACATGGACGCATCTGCGTCATCATGCAACAAAAAGCTTGCAATCGTTTCCTTCAGAAGGAAAAAAAAAACAAAAGAAAGAGCATCTTGCAATCGTAGCAGTGGTAAAGAATTGTTTCATCCATACTGTACTGCACCCCTAACGTCCCAACCAACAAAATCGAGCTAGAGACTGAAAATTATATGCGCACGACGACCGCTCTTGCACTTGATCGCCTAACCAGACTACGATAAGTGCGGTTTTTTTTTTAAACGAGACGACGATAAGTAAGCCCGCGCAGACAAATAAATCAAGCGAGCACAGTGACATGGAGCACGAGCCCATAGTGTGGAGAAAGGCGATGAGTCTTTGTGACTTTAGAGGCCTCGATGCTAGGCTTTACAGGCGCTCCATCTGCCTGCTGCTCCTATGAGTAGTCTAAAGCTGAAGAATAAGCAGAGAATGTTTGTGCACAAAAGCTGCAGAGGATGGTCACTCCCCATAACCCACCACATAGAAAAAGGAGTATTAGCCCAACAAGGATCGGATTAGAGAATGTTACGGAAAATTAAAGCCAGTTTTGTTAGGAATAAACACGCCATGGTATGTTGCGCGAGTCCAGGGCTAGCCTAGGTGGCGTGTGGATGTGAGGGAGAATGGAAAGAAAAATAATGTGTGTAAAGGTATCATCATGCAATATAAAAAAAGTACTCATAAATAAACATTACTACTATTATAACCCCCAAAATTTATGAATTAAAAAACAATTTATTTTCTTTTTGTAATTAGCTATGCTAGCTTTGATATTTTTTCTAAAATAAAATCATGCACAACAATGTTCATCTATATGTTGCATTATGGCGTGCTCAAAAACTTGGCTTCCCAAAACCTATAAATTCAATGTTGAATTCCATATCAGAGTTTGAAATATACCAGATAGAGCCCTCAAACAAATAATCAAAGCAAAAACCAAACCCAGACCTCATCCCGGGACCGGGCCAAAACCAAGCGAGCCGATGGCCCTTTCTATGTTCGATCTGTCTCTTTTGCCTTCTTCTCTTTCCGACCCAAATGAATAGCACAAATCCAAATACCCCTTGAATCAGCCAGCCCAGCATCCTTTAGAAAGCCCATCAGTGAGAAGTAAATGGTCCACTATAGATTTTTCTTTTCCATTTCTTTTATCTCTACTAGTAGAGAAGAAGATGGAGCCGGGAGCTCTAAAAAGCAACAAGCGCGTTGGTTTGGTTGCCTCTCCCTGCGGGTTTTATGAAAATCAATGTTGATGCGACGATTTTCAAGAACAATAGCTTCAGCTATAGCAGTAGCACGGACACATCCAGTGTGTTTCTGGGTGCCTCGGCTGTGGTGCAGGCCCGGCCGGGGGGGGGGGGGTGGGGGGCCGGGCGGGGCGGCCGCCCCGGGCCCCTGGTTCCATGGGGTCCCGAGCCAGCAGTTACGTATACGACTATACGCTGCCAATCTACCATACAGCGCTCACGAAATGAAGCACACGATCGATCTCCTCCGTGACTAGCGCGTCTAATTAATTAGAGCAAGTTTACTGGTTGCGCCCGCGGGTGGGCGTTTCACCGAGTGAGCTGGCGCAGTTGGTGGCCGGTCCTACCGAGATTTAATGTACCGCACCACTTTCAGCCTATGCCCAGCGCGCTCGCTGCTCTGCGCCGGCTTGAGCGGGCGAGTCGGCAGCAGGGTTCACGTAACCGTTGGGAACCGGTCCGGTTTGACCGGTTCCCAACCAAACCGCCCCGGTCCGGTTGCAAAACCGCTCGGTTACCGTCCCGAATCGACACTATAAAACCGCTCCCACCGGTTAGCCGGCCGGTTTCCGGTTTTTTAGTTCAGGAACCGGTCTTACCGTGGTAAAAAAACCCTGGTCGGCAGACGCCCGCCGCGCTCTCTCTCCATTCTCTCTTCCACGTAATACTCCGCCGGCTACTCGCCCACATTAAACTCGCTCTTACTAGGCTAATCATCTTTCTCCTTCACGCGAGTCGTGACTCACGGAGGTCGAGAAGAGATGTCAGACCGCCAGGGCATGACGACGGCGCCGACGGCCTCTCCAACCCTCTGTGGCTCCATCTGCCTTCCGTCGCCGATTCCAGCAGACAGCATGGAGCAACAGCGGCGAGGGAACAGGCGAGTAGTAGAAAAGCTAGCATCGAGACAGCAATCGCCAATCAGAGCTGAGGTAGGCAGATTTTTTTTTTATGTGCGCAAGTCCCTAATTTATTCTCACCGGCAGATATTTTCATAGACATTCCGAAGGTTGCATATGGTATTAGAAGTTTTTCATAGACAATTTGGATGAATTGATATTTGCATAGACAATGAGATCGATTCTGTGTTGTTTTCAGTAGGTAATTGGTAATATAAATTGATTGGTCATTGAGGAGACATATGGGTATTCAGATTTGTGGGTTTTGCGTAGTAATAGAGCTAATATATCTATAAATTTATTAAAATAATTGTGTAGCTTTTATCTAATAAGTTTCTAGCTTTGCACTAGCTGGCTTACAAAAAAAAAAGCTGTAAAAGAACCATTGAATGTATCGAATGTCACAAGAGAGGTTGAGATTCGTATATCATTGGTAATTTCGCATCCGATTTTTAAACAACTTCTAAGATAATACATATAAATAATACTTTATACGAAAAATTTATTATTAGTATTATTATGAAGAGGGCCCCATTTTATTTTTCGCCCTGGGCCTCTGAAATCCCTGGACCGGCACTAGGTGGTCGAAGGGGTGTACGAAGCCGACACGATAGTCTTTGGGGGTAAGGGAAGACATGGCGTTGGCTGTTGATTTGCAGCTATGCAGTTTGTGGTCAAGGAGGTGAAGCCTTGGGACACTATGGTCACATTGTGCAAGAGATCAAGGCTGCGGCAGCAGGCTTCGAGAAGGTGGACTTCGTGCACGACAATGTTGATGCACGTCGACTGGCCAGGAGCTCTGTTTCTGATACTTTAGTAGGCATGTTTGGTTTTTAGATCAGCCCGATGACGTATGTATCTCATACTCTCTACATGAATAATAATGAGGCGGCTTTCTCAAAAGAAAAATCTTTTATCTTTACTCAGTATGTTTCTAATTATTCACATTAATTAGCTATGTGACTAGCTATTTATTTGTTGATAGATTTCAAGAGCAAAATATGTCATTGTTTTACTGTTTATTGTTATGATTCTTTGACATGTTTGGCGCGATATCTTTTTTAGTTGGTGATAACAGATATTGATTCTCAAGTATACTTTGGAGCACTCCAACAAAAAACTTGGGCTCCAGCTATCTAAAATAGGGCTGGGCATTCGGTTAATACGGTTAACTCGGTTCGGTTAATTCGGTGAAAGAAACTTTCGGTTATTGTAAACTGGTCACTGAACTTGCTCCCAGAAAACTAATAACCGACTAATTCAGTTTTCGGTTAACTCGGTTCGGTTGATCGGTTAACCGCAACAGACACCTTAATCATACAGGAAAGAAAAAGAAATCAATGACGCAACAAGCGAAGCACTGAACAAATGGTCAAATAATCAACAAATACATAGCCTCTAATATATGATACACGGCCGCATCTTTTGTCTTGGTTCTACTTCTCATTCTTCTCTGTCTTCGGCACCAGATCTTGCAACCGTATTCCCTATCTACAATCCAGCAAAGGCGATTCACAAATCAATGCAACAGAGAGCAACTCGGAAGGAAAAAAGGAAGCCAGACATACATAGACCACCGGTGCACCAGGCTACCTGCTAAGCCGCTGCTTACCTGCTTGTTTCCCCCCGTCGGGCAATCCATACCACGCAAGGAAGGCGAGCAGCGCCAACAGGCAAGCAACGCCGTCGGGTTGCGAGTTTGGCCCTGCCGGGCGCTGCGGCCTGAGCAGCGGACGAGAATCGAGGACGGACGGCGGTCGCCAGTCGGTGGAGCACCACTGCACCAAGCATCAAAATCCAGGCGGCGGCGGCCTGGTGAGGGAGGATGAGGAAGTGTAGACAGCTGTAGGGTTTGTGAGTGGAGTCTGGGTTTTATTTTGTTGGGCCTGCACTTCGTGGGACGGACGGTGGCTTGGGCCAGGCCAAAGTCGCAAGAAGTAACATGTGTGCTCGGAATTTCATCGGTTAATTCGGGGATTCGGTTAACTGCTTGCTCCAACCGAGTTTTTAACCGATCACCGAACAACACCGATTTTTAAACCGAACCGATAACCGATTTAACCAACTTTTTCGGTTAACTCGGTTCGGTTTGGATCGGTTTCGGGTAACTTGTGCCCACCCCTAATCTACAATGTGTACTATATCCTTACTTGGGCTCCAGCTATCTACAATGTGTACTATATCCTTTTACGGCCCTTGAAGAAATTGGATTGACTTTTAATAACGTTAACACAAGAGCAAATAAGCTTGGTTCGAGTGGCTAGCGCAGCCAGGTGAATCGAACTCGCACCTCTCATAGGGATTCATTCCCATAATAAGAACATTCTCCGCTTGGATTTATTCCTAACGTATGCCTCTCACACGTTGCGAGAGTTGTTAAAAAAAACTAAAGGCAATCCCAACCCATAGTGATATCTTGACTGCCGCTGGATCATTTTTAATAAAAGCATACTAAACATTTTCGAGAACGCCCATCCATGAGTCCCTGATTCTGCATGTTAATTATGGCAGTTGGATGACCGTATTAACACGAGCTTAGACAATTGAAAATAATACAACTAATAAATTAAAAGAATAACGATATATTGCAGATGCCCGATCTCCCATTTGATACGGGGACCGGAGATCGCAGATGGTGAAGAAGTAATACCTGACAAATTTGTCTGGATCAACTAGCCCAACGGCATATAGCAAATGCATCAATGGTGCAATAAAAGTGATTGAGTGCAACTGCACTTACTGTGAACCACATAGGATGATGAACTAACGCAGCTAGCTATTAGAGCAAATCTCGCTTGTGACTTATGAGAGAAGATGTCTAGTATACTGCAGCACCTGTTCGATTCTTATGTTTTATTTCGAATCTAGAACTTAGCCGCCACTATGTTTCCGCTACGTACCGTTTGCTCTTGGCAGAGAGATTTCCATCTCAATGATCTAATAAAAATTGCTATGGATTTAGGATTCTTTTCTTTGAACAGCACATCGATGTAATCTGGCCTATCTGTTTTCTTCTCATTTGCAGCAAGTCCTGCAAAATGTAAAGTGGGCATGGGCCGTGTAGGCGAGAAGCGCGTGTGTGGTGGACTGGTGGTACTGTTGTGTTGGAATTTTCGTGGGCCTGCCTAGTCGACGAGCTGAGCTCGGCCTTTTGAGTCGCTGTCAAGCCCCCAGCCAGTCAGTTCTCTCCTTCGCCGCCCCGCCGCTGACTGACATGGCCGACGACCCATTGCACTGAGTGTGCTGGAATCTTTATCCATCTTCGAAAAAATATTAGCTTCTCTATATCTTTCAGAATTTGAGATTTGAGATTCGTGTAAAACACTTCAATCGTTAGATCCTACACTTTAATTCTCTCTTCCATGCTTCCTTACTCGGCAACGTATCTTATGAGAACCAAGTTCGTGTGAGAATTATGAAAACTTTAATTTGAGTCACATGAGAACCAAGATCTTAATCTGGGTCACATGCATCCGTCAACGCACCAGCACCACCCGCTGTCCTGTCCGGAGAAGCAAGTTCAACATTTCATAATTCCAATCTCAACATTTTATTTGTGCCGTTTAAGCAATTGAATCTGATATGTTGGATATGTCTAAGGAAACTATGAATCAGTCATATCAAAATGTTTAAGGAAGTAATCATTTAATTTGGATTGTTTCCACCATAAATCTTAAGTTAATCGGACTAAAGTAAGCATTAAAAATGGACAGCATCTATCTGGCACGAGATGGATAGGACTCGTGTACCGCTTCATGGCCTATTGGCCTGCATACAGAACGCATGCAGACGCAGTGGCATGCGGCGCAACGCGACCGGCAACCCCCAAGCCCCATCCAGGACCTCCAGCAAATGTGACCTCGCGCACACGCCGTATCTATCAGCCAGAAGCGCAGAGCAGGGGACGACCGACGAACGAAATCATGCATGGCAAGAGTTAAGAAGGGAGAGCTCGGTAGGACGGAACAGGATGCGCCATGCCGTGCCATGGCCCATGGAAGTCGGGTCACTGCGAAGGAAGCACATTATTCCGGCCGTAGCACCCAGCCACCAACCAGATCGGACGAAATATATTCCTCGATCCGGACATTGGTCGAGCCCTGCTACACATCACATGTACATATGCACATGGGTTTGTGTATTTGTGCTGTGTCCTGAGTCTTGGCCCCATGTCATCGTAATAACCAGATATACTATACGGCGTCTGACCCGGCCGGTATTAAATTTGGGAGCATGCGTTAAGTGTGTTGATAAGGTTTCAGCCTCTCAGGAACAGAGGCCATGATGCTTCTTGGCTCTGCAGTCTGGCTCTCACATAGTAGTCACATGTGGCTCGTGCACGCGGGGTGTGCAGTGTCGGTTTACCCTGACAAATCATATTTCCAGCAGATTGGATATTTAGAGCCGAGCCAGGTCGAGGAGGTGGAGCTGGAGATCACTGGAGAATGGAGACGAATCGACTGAAGCTCACCGCATGGACGACGGCGCCCAGGGAGCCGCAAACCTGCGCCCACCACCTAGGCGCTCTGGCCGGCCACAGGCGCGGAACGAGACGAGGGCAAAAACGAAACGAAACAACCATCGCGTGCCTGGGTCGGCTGCCAGCCTGGTTCGTCTCCGATCTGTACCCGATTCCGCTGCAGAGTGCAATGCAGTGCACACCGGGTCCCACGGGCAGAGCACGAGCCAAGACCGACACAAGTCCAGGCGTCCGCTTGCGCGCTTCATCGGCTCATCTCATCGCCAAGCATGGCGTGTAGGGCAATGTAACCCGGACAACAAACCCAGCAAACCCCATCTCGCACATGCCTTACCTGCCAGAAATATGTTCGACACTCACGCAAGCGAAGACCCAAGTAAAAGGCAAGAGTTCACAAGAAGATCAGCTTCGGATAGCAAAAAAAAAAAAAAAAACACGGGCAAGCTTGGGCACAGATCGATCCGAAGTTCCGAACGGCTGATCGAAAAACGAAACGTAAGGTCATCCTGGACAAAAGCACTGACCGTCCGAACCCATTCGAGAATCATTCCGTGTCATCTCACCGCTGGCAAAACGTGGGCGTGTCAGTGCACTACTCGTATTCGCCTGCCATGGTGTTTACGGGCGGCGCATGTCCTGGAAACATGACATGTGCCTCCTCGTCGTATCTGTAAGCAACCATATATATCCTTCTGCATGCAATTTTAGCACCCAAAGTTTATGCGCTCACTGCAAGCATGCCCATGTTCATGTTCCCCCACCACCACCAAGCGTCCGATCGAGCCTCGCGTCGCGCCGGGTCACCGCCGCTGGTTGGAAACGGAAGCAGGCCGCGCAGCACGAGACGACGATGCCACACCACACCAGAAGCACACAGCCTGGTTGGCTCGTCGTGTGGTGCCATGCAGCTCTCAGCTCCCCCCACCCGACCGACACAGACCCAGCCGCGAGTCTTGTACGCATCACTCATCGACCCAGTGCGTGCATGGCGTGTGGGAAAACAAAGTGTAACCCGCGCCGGGTGGCGGACAGAAGGTCCACCAAAATCTGATAGATCTCGCACACACACGTCTTACCTGCCAGAGATGCACCGGCCGGTTCAAGACGAGCACACGCCGACCAGAGTAAAAAGGCAAGGGTCGACAGGAGGCAGATGGACAAGCAGAAGCAGGCCACTGGAATCGCAACGTGAGAGAAAAAGGAAGGATACGCTAGCTTCAGAGGTTGAAGAGAGCTCGTGGAGGAGTGAGTGAAAAACAAGGGGGGGAAAACCCCCGGCGTCTCTCATAGTAAGTCATAACGGTGACCACTGCAAAATTGCCGTTGCCTACTGGCTTCCGCCTACGCCTAAATTCTTTTCCCCTAACTTGGGGGTACACATCAGACCAACGGAACGGATAATTTGCATGAGACAAAAAAAATCTTCATCATCCATCCCAGCGTCGTAGAGTATCTGAGTATGCTATCATCATCGCTGCCGGAACGTGAGCGCCTTAATTCCCTTGCCGATATACAGCTTGTCAGCTTGTCGTGGCGAAGCAAAAAAGAACAAAAAAAACAAGATGATCCTCGAGCACACCATGCGGTTCATCCATGAATAAACCACTGCACTGAATTCCCAGGATTCCATCTCATCCATGCATTCTTCCCCACCCCCCACGCTCAGAAATTTTTTTAATTTTATTATTTTTTTTAATAATATTATAATAACAGCCGGTCCAGACTAATATTTGCATTGGGTAGCCGTTTTGGCCGCGCCACCCCGGCTGGTGCGGCAGAGCCGCCACACTGGCCGCGGGCGCCAGCGAGGCGGCCCGTGGGCCAGCGGCTGCATGTGTGTGCCGCGCCACCCTGTCTGGCGCAGCACGGCCCTGCCGCGCCACCCCGCCTGGCGCGGCAAGGCCGTTTTGAATTGCAACCGTGGGCTCCTCCGTGCCGTGCCAGACAGGGTGGCGCGGCAAGGCCGTTTTGAATTGCAACCGTGGGCTCCTCCTCCTCCTCCCTCTCTTCTTTCTCCTCCGTCCAGAGCGACGCCGCTCGCCACCCAGCCGCTGCCTGGAGCTCCACCCCCCATTTTGGTTCATTTTTTGCGGATTAAACTTAGGGAAATCGGTCCCCCCCATCTCCGGTAAGCTTCTCCCCTCTTGAATCTTGTGTTTTGGACCTCATTTGTTAGTTTTTTGTTAGAGTTTGGTTAGTTAGGGTTAGATGGTGAAATGAAATACTTGTTTCATTTGTTGTGATTTACTTAGAGATGGTGAAATGAACGCGTTGGCTAGAGTTTGGTTAGGGTTTTATGGTGAAATAGAAAAGTTATCCCATTTCATATGCTTTGTTTTTAGAGATGGTGAAATGGAAGAGTTGTCCCATTTGTTATGGTTTGCTTAGAGTTTGGTCCTCGTTCACTTTATTTTGTATATATTTGCAGTCCTGTGATGGACTTTAATAATCCTGCCGTTGTCCATGAGAGGATGCTACGCCAGAGGGGGTATGGTCAGTATCCATCTGTGGAGGATGCACATGGCCCTGTTCCGCCGGCCCTTCCCGTTCCAAATTGTTGTTGCGGCGTGCCAGCGGAGGTCAAACAATCTAGGCACCCAAAGACTGCAGGACGAGCGTACTATATATGCAGGTTCAAATATGACATGAGGACATGGCTCTATGAGTCTCAGCCTTGTTGGTTTTTCCAATGGATTGATGGCCCAGAGAAATTTGATCCGAGGATCTGTCTGTTTCCATATGAGTGAAAAACTGGTGCCATACCATGAGTTTCGGCGTTGAGTTGCTCCCCCACCAAACCCCCCTCCAATGACCGTAGACGAGAGGATGGCCGCTGCACGAAAGCGTGGGAAGGATCCTCCGCTCTGCCATTGTGGAGTCCGTGCTACCTTGGTGGTGCCTCCCCGTGGTGGTTCCCCTAGCAGTCGGCCAAAGTACTCCCCATTCTTCCGGTGCTCGGTAAAGACGATGGTTAGTTTGCATTTGTATTATTTGTGCATAATACTTATACCTATATGTTTTCATGCAGTTATATTATTTGTTCATAATCTGAAACTAACTAAACTTGCAGGACGGTTGGCCAGTATGTCAGTTCAATGAGTACGTTCAGGGCCCGCGGTCAGTTTGGCCAAGTGATGAGGAGGTGCGTGCGTATGAGGCTGGTCAGGCTCCATGGCCGTGTACGAAGTATCCTGAAAAGAGATGCGAGTGTGGTATTTTGGCCGAGCATGGTGTGGTTCCCTTAGAGCTTGGTTATGGATGGTATTGCGGCAATGGAAACTCTTTTTGGGTGAGTGATATGATATTTATGTTTGATTTATCTTTTGGAGTTCAGTGTTGCACAGTCTTGTATTGATGAAGCGATATTGTTTGCGCAGGAGGGCCGAACATGTGATTGGGAATGGTTCAGTGGTCGTGATGAGCTTGTTGCTAGGTTCAGATGTTTGGGTCAACGAGACAAAGAAAGAGAAACTAGAGAATATAGGGACAAGATAAGGAACAAGTATGATGTCCCATTGCCAGATGATGAGCTTCTATTTGGTACCATTCTTGATGAGTACATCAAGGAGAAGAGGTGTATGCCCCCTATTCTACAGGCTCATGACACGCTTATCAAGTATTGGAGGCTGAATAGGATATTGTATCCAAGACCTCTATCCAGAGATGAGAGGGCTGAGAAGCGAAGAAAGTTAGAGGAGGAGAGGCATTTAGAGAGGCAGGTACAGGATCGGGCAAGAGAGGCACAACTATAGGCTATGAGGGCTCATGTTGGGGACTTGCCTTGTAACATGACAATTAGGAGGGTGCTTTGGAGAGGAGCAGTGATGGATTCGTTGGGATAAGGGATGCACAGAGAGATACGGTGAGGGCTCCTGGGTCTATTTTGTGAAAAAAAAAGACAAAAGGAAGTCTACGGGCTTACGCGTGACATTTGCACCAGTTGAGCCTGCGGTTAACAAGGGCAAGGGAGTGGTGGTTATCAGCTCGGATGAAAATGATGGTTGGGGTGACGATGAGGTACTCTCTGGTTGTGAGTCGGACTAGTTGTGTGGTGTATCTTTTATTGTATCAAAGTGCTATTATTTTTATTTGTGTAATGGACTTTGACTTTAGTCCTGCAACTATTATTTATATTTCTGTAATGGACCTTGAGTTTAGTCCTGCAACTAATATTTGTATTTGTGTAATGGACTTAGAGTTTAGTCCTTCAACTATTATTTGTAACGGACCTAGAGTTTAGTCCTTTAGTTTAATCGTCGTACAAATTTGTCAACGCGGCACAACGTCGAACACGACAACAACAACAAAGTTCAGGGCGTCTGGGCTCTGCCGCGCCAGACGGTCCAGCGCGGCAAAGCGTATCTAGCCGCCTGGCGCGGCAGCCCTGCCGCGCCTGACCGCCTGACGCGGCAGTAGTCTTTGGCCGCGCCAGGCGGCATGGCGCGGCAGAGCAGACGCCCTAGAATTCTTTGCTTCTTTGCTTTGCTCTGGTTGTGTTCGACATTCAACTCGGCATTCAACATGTATATAGACATGAATATAAGGTTCACTAGAGTGGAATAAATATGGTACTCCACATAGTTCATCACAGAGTTTAATACATAGCAAAGTTCAGCACACACGGTTTCAATACACATGGTTCACCACACACCACAAAGTTTAAAACATAGCATAGTTTAACACAGCCAAGTTCAATACACATGGTTCAACACGAAGTCTTGATTTAACGCCGTGGTGGCCTCTGATCAGGTGGGCTGTAGACATTTGCTGCCCGACGCTGCCTACGTACCCTGGTCTGTAGGCGATTGGCACTGCTGGGAATGTCCGAGCGGTCATGCCAACGGCGTCGCCGAGGTTGTGCATCGCCGTCCGAGTCCTATTAATGAAACATGTCAAATAGAAATGTCTTAATAAATAATTCAATACTTATAGGAATAACGGTAAACGATAATACACAGCGTTGACGTACCTGGCTGGACTCTCCCTGAGTCTGCGTCATGTTCATCTGGCTTGACTCTCCCTGGGTTTGTGTGTATGGTGGGGCATCATCCATGTGCTGACTAAAGATGAACTGATCTGCGAATCCCGGGGCTGGTGAGTCCTCTGAGTCGTCCCCAGGCACGTCCTCGTCACTTGCCTGTGGTGATGCAGGTGCCTTGCCAGCCCTATGCGAGGAGGAAGGTCTAGCCATTGCCGAAGATCAACCAGGTGCATTGTGGACGGGAGTGGGCTGAGAATCAGACGATCCACCAGGGGCACGTGCAGGGTCCACGGGGTTGGCAGTCATGCAGTTAAGTTTCAAGGCCATCCTTCGGTAGGTTCTTCTAACCCTCTGTATAAAGATATAGTTAGTAATTTGAGGAAATAGTCACAAAAGTAAACAAAACTGGGAATGACTCTACCTCCACAAAAGATCGGAGAAATCGCGCATCATTGCCATGGTGCATAGCCACCCCAGCATCATTGACGATGCGTGAAAGCTGTCGTCCCTATGTGCATGCACAATGTATTAAGAACAGTTGGACGAGGACGTACACATTATTTAACAGTTATTAATGAATACCATGTGATCGTGTAGAGGTGCACGCTCCGGCTGATTGTCCCAGCGAGTGTCGACGTCCTAGTCGTCCTCCGCGTCTGTGTCCACATTTTTCATGTTGTACTCCATCGCCGTGGGCCTTAACCTTGTTCTAGCCACTCTGTGGAACCAAAGGAGGAAGTGCTGGTTCTCACCTGCAAACCAGTCCTCTCCTGCCGCGATGTTGTGTCTCTGCCTTTGCTCCCACATGGGTCACCCTCCAGTCATTCTCGGTGTACCTCTTCGTCCTTACAAACCTATACAAACAAACATATTACAACCATATTCCAATGGTGCATGAAATTAAATAGAAGTGCTTTGGTGTATTACTGGTGCAGAGCTTGTGAGGTAGACACTTCAGTTGGAGGCACGATCTGTTTCTTACCAAACTGCCGCGTCACCCTATGCGGCAGGTGCCACTCAACAATGTAGTAACAGATCATTGGTACCGGTGTCCTCCACAAGTCCTGATCTCTGGTACACATGAAGGACAGATGGGAAGCAAGCTCGTTATGTCTGTACGATGTCCACTCAACCTGTGCATAGGCGTTTTCAGCAGTTTAATCATTGTGCCCCCCGTAAGAGAAGTAACAATTTAAACATTGTGCCCCCCATAAGAGAAGTAACTGCCTGTATACCTGGTTCCCTGTCAAGCAGTCAATCTCGTTGGTGTAGGCTGTGTAGCGTCTACGAGGAGGTCCACGAACAGCCTCCGCATTTTTCCACACATAAGCGTATGGGGGCATGGAATCAGCAAATGGCCAGGCCTGTCAAAGCCAATAAGTCACAATAAATATATGAAGGTACTAACATAGATCATATTGAGAATGATATACGTACCCGTAGAGCTTTACAGAAAGGTCGTCCAACAGGAAGTCGTGCCCAAGCCCAAATCTGTAGTAGAAAGGCACAACCTCCGATGTTTAACCCATCTTTGGATCGTCTGCAAGCAAAACACAATTGCCTATACAACCAGGCAAGGGCAGCCGAGCCCCAACTGTAGCCGCTAATGATGTCCTAGTCTTGAGCAAAAATGGGGAGGAACATCCAAGAAACACTGCTCCCGGCAGCGTCGGGGAACAGGAAAGAGCTGACAAAGTGCCACAACCATACTCTTGCAAGCCTCTCAACAATGTCTTCGTCAGCATCTGCTGGGCAGATGTTGAAGTGCTGCCTCAGCCAAGAAGAAGTAACACCTGAAGTCTTCTTTGCTCCTGGGTTTGGAGGCCGCACACCTATGATACACAAAAATGTTTAATTAGTCACGAGATAATCAAAACATAGTATGAAATATAACGACAGAGAGCTTAATACCTATGTGCTCCTCGACCATGTCCTGCCAGCCCTTGCTCTGGATCATTCATGTTACTACCACTCCTTCTAAGGGGAGAGCAGTGATCATCGCCATGTCCTCCAACGTCACCGTCATCTCCCCACAAGACATGTGGAAAGTGTGCGTCTCTGGACGCCACCGGTCAACCAGAGCGGTAAGTAGGGCCCCATCCATGGGGGTAGGCCCATACAAACCGTCCTCGCTATGGGCAGGAAACCAGCCTGAAGCACGTACAGGGCGTAGCGGCTGTCCCAGTGCATGGGTGCATGCACCCTTGCGCGTAGCCAAGGTAGGACCTGAAACAAAATGAACGATTATTACCATATGCACAAATTTTTACCATATTAACAGGATATGAAACGTATTAACATATGCAGAGATTATTACCATATTCTGGTCGGCGATCATGTGGGCGCGGTGGATGTCGTCGTACGCCAACTCAAGAAGCGGGAACCGAGAGTGCGCCATCCTGAAAAATTGAATGACAAAAACATGTTAGAATAAATTTATAACAAGGTAACACATTAATTATAAAATAATGGTTTTAACAAGTAAACAAATGTAAACAATAGGACACCATCATTACAAACGTTCAAGACGACATTTCTATTTTACTAACACACAAACAATATACTACCTCAGCACGGGGAGTTTTGTTAGTCCTTTTCCTCTTCTTCTTGGTGCGGCATTTGCAGTCCTTAATGAATTTGTGACACTTGGAGCACCGATTTTGAGACCTATCCTCATCGAAGTCACTAGTCCCGTAATCAGTCGCGAACCGACCTTGTGAAGCGTCCATGTCCCCTTTCAAACGCTTCTTTTGCCGTCGGCCTTTTTTGTCCTTCTTCAACGACGAGTCAGGCACGTAGTCATGTCCGTGGTACGGTGGCCATCTGCTAGGATCAAAGTAAGGCTTGAAACTTGACTCCCAAATTTTTAGGGTGTGCTCCCTACGGTATAGTGGCGACATGAAAGTCGGGCTCTCATAGTCTAGGCCTCTAGCCCTACAAGCTGTAATCACGTGAGAGCAAGGAAGATGCAACAGTGTAGGGACGTTGCACATGCAGGATCCATTAGTCAAGTCCACTCTATAGTGCCTGCCACCGTGACTCTCACCACCTACGCTAGTTCCCCCAGCACTTCTGACATCGTACACCATCCGAGTAGGTCCAAATGCCTCAGCCAGTTGATTGACAGATCTTTCCTCAGCCTTCTGTAGATGCACCTCAACAACAAGTCCCTTTCTCTCACCGTTGGCCAACTTTTTGCTCGCTATTTCCTAGCGATTGATGAAATACTCATTGCATTTGGAGAAAGAGTACTCAAGTATGCCTGAGACAGGTCTACTTCGAATGCCTTTGAACACGTTATTCAATGACTCTGAGTAATTTGTCGTCATCATCCCGTATCGGCAGCCATCATCAAATGCTTGTGCCCATTTCTCCTTATCCTCCATCTCACCTTTTAACCATTGTTTAGCACCCTCGTTCAAGTCTTTTTTTAGTGCCTCCAGCTTTTCCTCAAATCTTTCCTTCCTATGCATGCGGCAAAGCTCCTTCAACTTTCCAATTACCTTCTTCTTCTTCTGATGATGATGCCACATGTTAGCTGCAAAGTGTCTCATGCACCACCGGTGAACTAGTGGGGGAAACCCATCCTAATGGTCGTTCACACAATTAAGAAGCTCAGCGTGCCTGTCAGAAATCATGCAAACGGTCCGTTCGGGACCAAGGACATGAAGGCGAACAAGAGTCATGAACCATGACCAACTCTCGTTGTTCTCACTTTCTGCAATGGCGAAAGCTAAGGGCACAAGCTGTTGCTCTAGATCGACAGCTACGGCCATCATAAGTGTACCCTTGTACTTTCCTGTCAAGAACGTGCCATCCACGAGTATAACCGGACGACAATGCTGAAAAGCAGCGACACACTGTGGAAAGCACCACCAAACCCTCTGCATGACGGGCTTGTACACTCCATCCTCAAGCTGGACCATGTCACCTGTGTGGATAAACCATTTCACTCCCTCATTGTACTAAGACATTGCGCAAAGGCGCCATGGAACCTGTGCATAGGACTCCTTCCAGTCTCCCCACAGCAGGGCTACGGCGTGTTGTTTTGCACGCCATGCCTTAGAGTAGTTCACACGGTATCTACTAAAGGCGAAGATCGACTCAATGAGAGAGGGAATCGATTCGTCATTGTTTTTCAAAACAATGCCCAGAATGCGGTGCCCCAGATATGATGCTGTCAACTGCGGGTGCACTTGCTTAGGCTTAGAGGAACGACACTCATGAGGTTGCTTAACTCTTGTAATCTTCCACTTCTATGTGCCACGCACCTTGCGACACCAAACACACCACATGTACCCTTACTTGCACATGACTTCATATCTCTCATTCTTGTCAGAGTGAACAACGGTGAAAGGTCTATAAAATCTAACCGCATGGTCAGCCAAGAAAAACTTGAGGTCCTCAAAGGTATCAAATTTCTTTTTTGCCTCAATCTCAGGGGTCTCACATTGTGGCA
This sequence comes from Digitaria exilis, assembly GCA_015342445.1. NCBI lineage: Eukaryota > Viridiplantae > Streptophyta > Magnoliopsida > Poales > Poaceae > Digitaria > Digitaria exilis. Next base: position 3,575,011 of record JACEFO010001663.1, read on the forward strand.
AAGATTCATCTTCTACATGTACCAAGGTGGTTTCACAGATAGCCCTATCGACACGGCTTATGTCCTTGTCATTGGCAACATGTGGAATCTCTACATGACATTGCTTTAGCAGATCGAGCTCACGAGCAGTGTACGTCACAGAGCCACGCTTATGAGCACCATCCGCCATATGCCGCACGAATGTGTCATCATCATGCGGAGGACAAATGTTGGTTGGTACAGGAGGTGGTACAACATGATGATTGTCTCCTAAAGGTGGTGCACTGTCCCTTTCTAATTCTTCTCCCTCGGATTCATACCCATCATTGTCATCCCCACCGTCAGAACCTTCTGAAATATCATCATCATCATCATCATCCTCAGCTTCCTCCCTCTCAAATACATCATTAGGGAAATAATCATGTGCCGTGCCTGGTTCTATCTCATCAAAGCTAAAGGTCTCGCTATCAGAATCATCAGCAAACTCTGTTCCCTTTGATTGCAATTGCTCTTGTTGGATCACACCAATACCTAGCTGTGAGATTGTTGACTCCTGTGTCCCAAGCTGAGCCACTAACTCTCTACCTCCCTCTCTACCGGCAGTTTTTCGGCTAGTAACAACCATGTCCAAATAAGGCACACTAGATTGCTCTACTAATCTCTTAAATTGATCTCATTCCACATCAGTTTTCAAATTCACTAGAGCGTATGCCGCTCTTCCACTACCACAATCAACACGGCCTTTCAAGCTGATCTCATCATCTACCCCACAACTAAAATGACTCCAAGCACATTCAACTATCTCATGCAAACACGGGGCAACTTCAAACATTCGTGTGACATCTTTCATATTCTCAAACTCCCCATTCTCTTTCACAACCCCACCATGAAACCAACGGACTAAACAAACCATCTATAAAATAACCATTTCAACCAGAATTAGACAAACAACATAAGTTTTCACAAATGCATTTCTCCTAATATACCCTGCAAACCTAATCCCTTCACAACATCGTAGAATAAAAGCATACAACAAATTCTACACATTTAAATCGAGGGCATAGCTAATACTGCGTTCATCCTAACCATCACATTGTAAGAAACAAATGTATAAATCACTACAATTTCAAAACATATCACAAACCCTAAAACACCTAAACCTACCCATATCTTCCAAATCTCATGGTGGAACAAGGGAAAAAAAGTGGGAATACCTTCACGGGAGGAAGGGGAACGATTTCCCCCGCTTTTCCCGGCCAAAAACGGCCGGATTTGGCCGGAATAGGGCCGGCGGCGGCGGCCGGCGGCGAGAAAACCGTCTCTGTTCGCGCGTGGAGAAGAAAGAAGGGAGGAGGAAGAAAGAGAAGAGGAGCCCGCGGGCCCAGTTCAAAACGGCTTTGCCGCGCCAGGCGGGGTGGCGCGGCAGCGGCTGGCCCACTGGGCACCTCGCTGGCGCCCGTGGCCAGCGTGGCGGCCCTGCCGCGCCACATGCACTGGCGCGGCAGGGCGATTTGGCCGCGCCAGCCGGGGTGGCGCGGCCAAAACGGCTACCCAATGCAAATATTGGTCTGGACCGGCTGCTATTATAATATTATTAAAAGAAGAATAAAATTAAAAAAATTCCCACGCTCACTGTGTGCCATGTCGGCGCCGATGCTCGTCACCCACCCTTTTCCTATATACACTGCCCCCATGGAACTGTTCACTCTTCTTGTTCGTTTTGCATTGTATCGAAGGAGATTATGAGGGATAACATCATCAACAAGTTAAAATCCCCATTAATCCCATCCAGTCCCCCTCAACCCCTCAAATACGATGTAGACCGAGCAAGGTCTACCTTTGGTACACATCAAACCAACAGAACGAATAATTTGCGTGTGGAAAACAATTTTTTTTGTTGCGGGTACGAAAAACAATTGTTCATCATGCTAGTATCTCGTATAGTATCCTATCATCATCGCTGGCGGAACGTGAACGCCTTAGGATGCGTTTAGTTTAAAAAGATTTAAAAAAACACGCTATCATCTAACTTTTTTCTATTCATCTAATCCCTTCTACTCACATAGTAATATTCATCTACCCTGTTTTTTTTTCTATAATGGTTTTTCCGGAAATCTTTCTGAATCGAAACACACCCTTCGTGCCCTTGCCGGTTTACAGTTTGTCGTGGCGGTCGAAGCAAAAAAACAAGATGATCCTCGCGAGCACACCATGCGGTTCATCCAGCAACAAACCACTGCACTGAATTCCCGGGATTCCATCTGATCCCCATTTTTTTCTCATCCCCCACGCTCACTCCGTGCCCATGTCGGCGCCGCTGCTCAGCACCCACCAAGTTCCTATATACACTGCCCCCATGGAACTGTTCACTCTTCGTCCAGCTGCCCAAGCCTCCAGGAACAGAGGATGCCCCTTGCCATTTCCCCAATGGCATCGGCATCCTCTTTCCGCCAGCTCCCACCATTCTTAGCCGCGCTCCTCTGCGCCATTGCCATGGCCACCACCTCCTCCGCAGCCACCGTGCCAGCCGCCGGCCGGCGAGGTCCTATCGGCACCAACGGGAAGAACTACACCAAGGTGTGCGACCCTGCCCGGTTCGCATCTCTGGGCCTCGACATGTCGCGCTTCCGCTACTGCGACGCGTCGCTCCCCTACGGCGACCGCGTGCGCGACCTGGTGGGCCAGCTCACCCTCGACGAGAAGGTGAGCAACCTCGGCGACCGTGCCGACGGCGCGCCCCGCGTCGGGCTCCCGCACTACCGGTGGTGGGGCGAGGCCCTCCACGGCGTCTCCGACGTGGGCCCGTGGGGCACCTGGTTCGGCGACGTGGTCCCGGGCGCCACCAGCTTCCCTCTCGTCATCACCACCGCCGCGTCCTTCAACGAGACCCTGTGGCGGAGCGTCGGCGCCGCCGTGTCCACGGAGATCAGGGCCATGTACAACCTCGGCCACGCCGAGCTCACCTACTGGAGCCCCAACATCAATGTCGTGCGGGACCCACGGTGGGGCCGCGCCAGCGAGACCCCCGGCGAGGACCCTTTCCTTGTCGGCCGGTACGCCGTCAACTTCGTCCGTGGAATGCAAGACATCGTCGTCTCCGGCGCCGGCGACGGCCACTCCGGCGAAGACCCGTTCTCGCGGCCCATCAAGGTGTCGAGCTGCTGCAAGCACTTCACGGCCTACGACGTGGACGCGTGGTTCGACGCGGACCGACTCACGTTCGACGCGGAGGTGCAGGAGCGCGACATGGTGGAGACGTTCGAGCGGCCGTTCGAGATGTGCATCCGCGAGGGCGACGCGAGCTGCGTCATGTGCTCGTACAACCGCGTGAACGGCGTCCCGGCCTGCGCCGACGCGCGGCTGCTGTCGGAGACGGTCAGAAACCAGTGGCAGCTGCACGGGTACATCGTGTCGGACTGCGACTCGGTGCGCGTCATGGTGCGCGACGCCAAGTGGCTCAACTTCACCGGCGTCGAGGCCACCGCAGCGTCCATGAAGGCCGGGCTCGACCTCGACTGCGGCATGTTCTGGGAGGGCGTCAAGGACTTCTTCACCACCTACGGCGTCGACGCCGTGCGCCAGGGCAAGATCAAGGAGGCCGACGTCGACAACGCGCTCGCCAACGTGTACACCACCCTCATGCGGCTCGGGTTCTTCGACGGCATGCCGGAGTTCGAGTCCCTCGGCGCCAAAGACGTCTGCAGCGAGGACCACATGGAGCTGGCTGCCGACGCCGCCAGGCAGGGGATGGTCCTCCTCAAGAATGATGCCAAACGCCTCCCATTGGACCCCAAGAGGATTAATTCCGTGTCGTTGGTTGGCCTGTTGCAACACATCAATGCCACGGACGTCATGCTCGGAGACTACCGAGGTAAAACACTTTTTCCTCAACTACACTGTAGTATTGTTTTTTTTACTGTCGCCTACACTCAGCTAGTGACAAATAGACCAAAAGTTGCTGTGGTCGGTGCTGTGACTGTCGTCTAAAAGATTCTTGGTTTTTTCACATGCATGGAGAACAGGTACGCCTTGCAGGGTTGTGACGCCCTACAACGCTATAAGGAAGATGGTGAACTCCACGAACGTGCACGCCTGCGACAACGGGGCGTGCGACACGGCGGGAGGGCTGGGCAGAGCAGCCAAGACGGCCAAGATCAGCGACGCGACCATCGTGATCGCCGGCCTGAACATGAGCGTGGAGAAGGAGAGCAACGACAGGGAGGATCTCCTCCTGCCGTGGAACCAGACCAGCTGGATCAACGCCGTCGCCGAGGCCTCTCCGTACCCGATCGTCCTTGTGATCATGTCGGCCGGCGGCGTCGACGTCTCCTTCGCGCAGAACAACTCCAAGATCGGTGCCATCGTCTGGGCTGGGTACCCCGGCGAGGAAGGCGGCACGGCCATCGCCGATGTCCTCTTCGGCAAACACAATCCAGGTGCATATATAATTGCTTTCACAAATGCACATCGCATTTACAAACTCTGCATCATGATGTAGCTTCTGAAACAACTTTTTTTTTTTGGATCATCACAAAACAGGGGGGAGGCTGCCACTGACATGGTACAAGAACGAGTACGTGAACCAGATACCTATGACATCCATGGCGCTGCGTCCGGACGCGGCGCTCGGGTACCCAGGCCGGACCTACAAGTTCTACTCCGGCCCCTCGGTGCTCTACCCGTTCGGCCACGGGCTGAGCTACACCACCTTCACCTACACGTCAACCACCACAACAGGCGCCACGGTCACCATCCCGATCGCCGCGTGGGAGCACTGCAAGCTGCTCACCTACAAGCCCGGCGCCGCGCCGTCTCCATCCCCGGCGTGCCCGGCGCTCAACGTGGCGAGCCACAGGTGCGACGAGTCCGTGAGCTTCGCCGTGACGGTGCGCAACTCCGGCGGGGTGGCCGGAGACCACGTCGTGCCGGTGTACACCTCGCCGCCGGCCGAGGTGGGCGACGCGCCGATCAAGCAGCTGGTGGCGTTCCGGAGGGTGTTCGTGCCCGCCGGGGGCGCCGTCGAGGTGCCCTTCACGCTCAACGTGTGCAAGGACCTCGCCATCGTCGAGGAGACGGCGTACACCGTCGTGCCTTCCGGCGCCAGCACGGTCATCGTCGGAGATGACGGGCTGGCGCTGTCGTTTAAGGTCACGATCCACTTGGCAGTGTAGACTATTCGTCGACTACAAGTCAGCAAGAGTAACTAGGCCGGAGTGCTTTGGGGGGTTATTTTTTTTTACTGAGGGTAATAACGATTAAACCATTAAATGTAGCGAGAAAAAGTGGAAGCAAGTGTAATTACTTTACACAGTGCTATACGAAAAGCAGAAGCAGGTCGATCCAATTGATTCGATCGCATTATTCAGACTCTTGAATGCAAAGTGGGGGAGTAATTTTTACTGTTTCGCGGTTGTATCTGTAACATTCCACGTTCGAGCATTTTTTTGAAAGATTACACGTTCGAGCATTGGCTGGGTACTCACATGGTAAGCTGATCAGGTTTGTCATGGCCCATGGATGGCTTTGTGCCAAATGTGCAGTGTGATCATGTGAACTTTTACGTTGCTCACGCACGTGACATCGATCAGAAACAATTTAGCCTCAAGCCGCAAATCCTGCCAAAGCTTAGGATTCCATCTCAATACTGCAGTCCGCGCCTTATGCAGGTCCTATATAACTAGTACCATTGTACTGCCCACAGTAGCCTGTAAAATGTCATCGTTTTGGTACTGGTTATTTTCTCCAATATGCATATTTGATAAATAAAACATAGTGTAAAAACACCATATTCTAATGCATACGGAATAGCAGTATGTCGCAAACATTATAACGATTAAACGATACATAGGTTTCCTGTGAGAAATCTTGTTACCTATTATAATTAATGTGACAAATATATATAGCTTTACATGTCGCAGAGGTTAAAATTTTAGAAGGGTGACCACATTATTACTCGATGTAACTACTTATTACTCGATTTCGGATTATTAAGCTAACTATATGCATCATTGCATGGGATGAGTTTACGATGGATCAACTCACTCCATCCATAATCCATTAAACTAAACAGGATTCATGGAGTGAGAAAGTGAGGAATCTCCCCATTTTTTGCGGATTGCATGGTCTGGAGCCTGGAGGCCCATATGTGTAGTATGGGCCCATCCCATTTGTCCAGCTTGGGCCAATACGAAACATGTTGGGCTTTGGCTTGCATGCTTGGTCAACTTGATGAGCTCGCTGCCCGAAATTCCTATGCATCTTTCCCAAATATCACCTTGGCTTACCCTAGATCCGTACAAAACATTCATAGCTCTTGGATCCATACCAAACCCAATCTTCTCTCACTCTCTCCCTCCTCTCTCTCTCTCTCTCTCCTACGCTTGCTGGCTTGCTGTCGCTACCGGACGCCCGTGTCGCCGCGGCTCGTGGCCAGCGTCGATGCGCTGCGCCACCGCTGCTTCTGCGCACGACACGCCGATGTTCCTGCTCACGATCCGTGGTGCCACCTTGTAAGAGTTGTCTGCGTTGTGCCGCCGCTGCTTGAGCTGCATGCGCGGCTCCGCGCTACCGCTTTCCACTGCCGTGTGGCTCGAGCCCCGCGGCACAACAAAGAGGGCAAAGAAAAAAAGGTAGGTCATGTGTTTGTTATTTTCTTGAAACCTCTACAACGAGGGGGTAATACAATCTATATTAGGTTTTGTGTGTAAATTTCAGAAATTCTCGTCAGAGTTTTCCATCCCTTACGACTTTACGGGATAACCTGATCACGTACCGCGGAAGGCGTACTACTTTGGTGCAATACTGGTCTGCTACTAGCAACTTAATTTGTAGCCACCTCAAAACTAATGAAGCACAACACAAGGTCGTGGTTGTCGATGTGGAGCCATATACATCGGCATGGATTTGGCGCACCTGAAAAAGCGGGGGGAGATTCTCCTTCGCCGATGGCCATCGCCGTCACGCCACGATCCAGCTAGCGCGCTCTTCGTCGTCTCGTCTGGAAGAGGCCGCGCGCGATCCGCGGACGCCGGCCGGCCGGGATCGCGAGTCCGTTGCGCGCGTGCGTGATGAACTCCCCAACGGCAACACGGAAGAGGAAACTCGTCACCTGACGTCTGGTCTGATGGGCCATCATGCGATCTTTTGGTTGACGCCGATGTCAGCCTCATCGTCTCTATTGGCCGATGGATCGATTGCGCATTAATTTTGCAATATTGTTGGTGCGCACAGGCACGTCGCCGCGTCACCTGACCAGACCGACTAGTTGGAGTCGTCTGACGAGGATGGCCATGCCTTGCCGGAACGGAAATGCGCTCGGCAATTCGGGCACGAACTCCGGGCACCTGTTATCGTCGTATATCGAGCCGTGCGGTGCAGAGACTGGAGTACTGGACCTCAAGTGGACGGGCTAACAATACGTGCATGTAGGCAGCAAAAAAGAAAAGAAAATGGGTAGTCCGTAGTCGTCTCTCCATCCCAAAATAAATGTAATTGTGGTTATTTACTTCGACAAAGGCTTGTGAAGATGTCCAGCCAGAATTGCATTCTACTATTCGGGGTTGAAACTTGAAAGGAGTATACACACTAGCTGTTGGTGCTAAATGGTGTATGCAGTATGCGCACATGTGCCGGTACGTGTAGATACAGTTAATTTGTTGCACCGTGCAGCTAAAAGCAGCCGGCAGACACCACTCCACTCCGCGAGACGAAGCCGGCCGTCGGCCGATGCGTGCGGCAAAAGGCCTGCCCTACATACGTGCAGTAAATGTGGCTGAGCTGGATCGCACCTCATGCCATGGATCCAGTTGATCCACCGGTCAGCTCGCCGTTGGTTGGCCTCTTCAAATATGCGCTGCGGCGCGGCGGCGCTTCGCCAATGGCCGGCGCTCTTGAGCGGGCTGCTTGATGATGCAGTTGGCATATACTGTATCTAGCTAGCGCCGGGGCGCCGCCATGAAACGTCCAGACGAGGGCTTAGATTTCACGTTTTGCTTCTTGCAGCGGTTTTAGTGGGGACGAACGATGATCCAGCGGCACGGCAGCACCCCGCCTCCTACTACTGGCTGGTAACTAGCTAGCTCGTGTCTTCAGACTTCAGGCCCGCTTTTTTCGTGGTTCCTTTCGGCGCTCACACCATCGACCGCGGCCGATCTTTGCAGTACGCAACACGGTAGGAGCTGCATGCATGTGTTAGGCATATCGGAAAAAAGATCTTCGCATGCTATTTGGCCACACGCAATTGACCTAGGTCAAGGCACTTAATATACAGAGTGTTCAAACAAACATTCTAATATAAGGAAGACAAGACAAATATATACAAAATGCCTCGATCTCCCCCAAGTTTCTTAATTGTTGTTCTATACAAGCCTAATTTTACTTGATGACGGCTGTTTTTATGCGATTTTGTACATATAATTGTACATTACTATATATGAAGATTAAATTTATTGCACAGGTGGGCCCGCTCCAACACGTAGTGAGAGTGGGCCCATTTCAAAGTGCAGTAAGAGTGGGCCCACTTAAAATGCAGCGTACTATAGTAATGCATATACGTAAACAAACTTTTCTAAAAAAAATCACGTAAACAAACTGAATGAACAGCATGTTATAAAAACTTACTACTCGCTCCGTCTTAAATTGAAGTCGTTTAACTTTTTTTATCTTAACTTTGACCATTCGTCTTATTCAAAAAATTTATGCAAATATCGTCAAATTTAAGTCATTCTTGAAATTTTTTTATTACTAAAGCCAACTATAACAAAAAATATAACATTTTGCCAAATTTTTTTTGAATAAAACAAGTGGTCAAAGTTGGGGTAAAAAAAGTTAAATGACTTACAATTTGGGACGGAGGGAGTAGTAATCAAGTCATAAGGCAGTACGTATAGAGAGCAGTAGAACTAATTGTCCTAAAAGGGGAAAGTAAAATGTAAACGACCCGTGCCAACTTTCTCTGCCTAATTAATAAGTTATTCCAGGCATACGACTAACTGCTGTTATGTGATGCTATAAGCAAGGGGCCGGGCCTCCTTCCTTGATATATAGGTGGATGGTGATAGGTGATGTTGGTAAGGTATGCCAATGATAGCATAGAACAGTAAAGTCATACGCTTCAATGGATTCTGGGAAAGACGAATCAAAACGAACCATTACTTTGTAGTATGTTTCTTTTGGGCTCATGAAGCAGTGATGAATTGATGATAAGCAGTGAGATTAAAAAGCACACTCCTATATAGTATGATGGATACAATTAACATCAGTCAGAAAATGGCTTCAAGATGGAATGGTGGTAGGTCCGCAATTTTCTCCTGCATATGGAATTCATCTATTTCGGATGTACACATTGGTATAAACAAAATTAAATTTCATAAATGATTCAACGGCCATGATTGAAGATACCTAAACTCATGTGCTAGCAATTACTAAGTTCTATAAACGAGGCAATTTCTAGTCGTAGAATTGTCCAATAAGTTAGCTGATTTAGGGCCGGATGTATGTGAAAAGTTCATTACCCTTGGTAACCGAAGATCCCGTACCGATGAAGAAAACAAACCGGACGCACACTACCTCCTTCAGTTGCGTGACATGGGTCACAAGGCTTCCGACTAAGATCCAACTCAAATTTGTTTGGACACACAAACTATCTGTAGACGCCATCGCCACATCATTAAAAGGAAAGGGGAAAAAAAAGATCGTATACGTTAGCAGAACATAGCAGGTGCAAAAGAGAATCCATGATTCTTCTTTCGTTTCTGCTTTCCTTCTTGAGTTGAGGCTGAAAGGGAGATCGCAACGGCATGACCAACCTATCTGCCCTGATCTGTTCCTGATGTGATCTGCCATGGAGTTGGATCACACCCCCGCTATATGAAGGATCCAGCTTCCAAATCGAGAGCAGCCCAAGGTATACGATGCAAGAAAGGGTGAACGAATTGAAAGTAAGCTAGATAGCGCGTTCTATCCCTCCATCGTCATTTCCATAACCTCGTCGTGCCATGGAGTGGTGGGTAGTGCGTTGTATCCTCGATAGTCGTTTCCATAACCTCGTGCCATGGAGCGGTTACAGATCGATCAGCTGGGGATGATGAAGAATCTGATGTCACACGCGCATGGTGGTAGCATGACACGGAAGATGAACAAACCCGTCGCTCGGCTTTTGGAACGGTTTCGGTTACCCTCGAGAGCTGACGCTGCGCTGATGCCCGGATGGCGAAAGGGCTTTCCAATGGCAGGGCGGCAGGCTGACACAGCGCGCGCGCGTTCGTTCGTTCGTTTGGATGGGCGGCGCCGGCGCGCATAGTCGGAGAGCCGAGCAAGAAAGCCCTGGAACATCGTCAGAGTTCACAACATGCAGCCTGAATGTATGGTATACGTTACACCTGAAGAAGTGAAGATGTATCAATTTTACTTGCGCTTTGCTGAAGATTTCCTCTCATTTCGTGAACACGTACGTTCTCCGGCCACCCCGGCGGCGCTCGTACGTGAAGTTGTATCAATTTACTTGGGATTTACCAAAGATTTCCTGACACTTACTAGCTCGTTCTTGAACGCGTACGTTTTCCGGCCACCCCACCGGCGCGGATGGCCACCGGATGGATCGCCATGTCAGGCGCGCACGTTTGCTTGTGACAATTGAGCAGCGCCAGCTGCGTGCCTAGCTATCTCGGCCCCTAGCACGCAGCTTTTCCTTCGCTTGCGGAGTCGTCCCTTTTTCGGTTACCACCTTGCAGGATTCACTGCAGCAAGTCATCGCCACCACCTCTCCTCCAACGTTTTGGCCTCTTTCTCCGAGCCCTCTGGCCACCACCTATATATATACACGCACGCGTTCTCTGCCCTCCCTTGCATTCCCCTGCACTGCACCTAGCCACCTATCTCTCTCTCGTGCTAGGAGCAGTAGTAATAGCTGGCCGGGCCTCTCGTCTCTAGCTCGTCAGTGATCAATACCACCACCGCCCCCGAATTCCACCTCTCAAGAACAGCTAGCTACCGTTGGTAGTTCGTCAGTAAAGCTAGTAGGAATCTAGGGAGAGCGAGAGAGAAGATCGGGGTTGGTCGATCGATCGGTGGCCGGGCATGGGGAAGAAGGAGTTGGTGCCCCCGGTGGCCATGGTGCTGGTGCAGCTGGGCTTCGGCGGCATGAATGTGGTGTCCAAGCTGGCGCTGGACGCCGGCATGAGCCCCTACGTCCTCATCGCCTACCGCAACCTCATCGCCGCCGCCTTCCTCGCCCCCGTCGCCTTCCTCGCCGAGAGGTACGTAATAATGACACCTTCGCTCATCGTCGCAATGGCTTGTACTTTGCCTCGTTGCTCTGCAGTAGAGGATTCTTCTATAGTGCTTTTCAGTTCGTTGGACGGTTCAGTGTGCTTCCTCACTGAATCAAGTCGTTCTTTATTTCCTTTTATTTAGGAAAAAGCACTTGCTTGCTTGCTCAGTTCATCGACATGCTCTTTCGTTTGGCACTTGAGAAACGGCTATTGCATTGATCAGCATTTGTTTTGTTGGAAAAAATTATAATCGGTGGCTTCTCGATCTACATGTGCCAGCCAGGATTAGGAATATATTGCTTGTTCCTCCTTTTTTTTTTCTTGCACTATTGTGAGACTAGCTATTAGCTCTCTTGTTATGTTTGGGTCTGTCCTGAGGAACGAACAATTTTGTTACCGCTCACCATTAACTAACTGCTTGCCTCTTGAAACTACTGCGTGCAGGAGAAGCGGGGTGACCATCACCAAGAAAGTGCTCTTCCAGATCTTCATCTCCTCCATCTTCGGGTACGCACGCCCCCGTCAATCTCTGAATCTCTCTTGTCTCTTCTGCATCGCTTCGCATTCAGGGCACGCACGGTGGCCACTTGCAGCCGCGACCCCCTGAAATTAGGTAGGCAGGGCCCTGCTAGTGTCAGTGTCACACACACACACACACAAACACACACACACACACACACACACACACACACGGAAAACGCCCCTGGTGTTGCCCTGCTGTCATGCTCTTGCTGCGAAGAAACAAAGGCCAGTTGCTTTGCTTGCTTGCGACCCCTTCAGTTCTCTGTTGCTCCGTCCCTCCCTCCCATCTGGCCTGAAGTCCTCTCCCACATTTGTGCGGGCACGAGCCTCCCTCTTTCCTCCGAGGAAAAGGGACACGCCTGCCTTCACTGTCGCGCTGGCTTATTTGCCGTTGCCACGCGGCCACAACTGAATAACGATCGTCTTCATCAGCCCAAACCTAGTGACAAGATCAGCTGGCAGGGGCAATCGAAACAAGCATGTGAACAAGGCGCTTTTCGGATGAAACGGGTGTCCGAGAATTTCTGTTCAGGACGTGACGTGACACTTTGATCGATCCCCACTGCGCATAACTAAAAACACACGATTTCGTCTTGTCGGGTCCAAACGTCCAATTGCCTGCCTCTTGCCTTGTCTGCCTGCCTGCCTTTCTTTCAGTCACTGACGAGACTGACCTAGCTCGCCGTGGTGCAGGGCGACGCTGAACCAGGTGTTCTACTTCGTGGGTCTCAAGTCCACAACCCCAACCGTGGCGTGCGCGCTCACCAACACTCTGCCGGCGCTCACCTTCGTCATGGCGGCCGCGCTCAAGATGGAGACGGTCCGTCCGTCCACGCCAGCTGGGCAGGCCAAGCTCGTCGGCACGGCGGTCTGCGTCGGGGGCTCCATGATCATACCATTCTACAAGGGCCCGGTCCTCCAGCTCTGGGCGTCCCCCATCCACTGGCGCTTCGCCTCGGCGTCCGCGCCCGCCGCGGCGGCGGCGGCGGCGGCCGGGCACTCCTCGTCGGGTGGCGCCATCGTCGGCGACGTGCTCATCATCGCCAGCTGCGCCGCGTGGGCCGTCTGGTTCGTCCTCCAGACCAAGATGGCCGAGGAATTCGCGGCGCCCTACACCAGCACGGCCATCATGTGCCTCATGGCTGGCGCGCAGTGCGTCGGTGTCAGCGCCGCCTTTGATCGCAGCATCGACGTCTGGAAGCTGGGGTTCGACATCAGGCTCTACTCCGTGCTCTACATCGTAATAAACATCTTCTTGTTCTGTCTCGTCCCTCTTTAAATAAATCCAGGGAAAACAGATAAATAATGGACGTTTGTTGCTCCACGAATGAACGGATGCAAAAATGCAGGGGGTCGTGGGGTCAGGGATCGGGTTCGCGGTGATGTCGTGGTGCATCCAGGTGCGTGGCCCGCTGTACGTGTCCATGTTCAGCCCGCTGCTGCTCGTCGTCGTCGCCATCGTCGGATGGGCCATCCTCGGCGAGAAGATACGCGTCGGAAGGTACGTGATGTGATGATCCTTCATTTTTTTTTTTAACTCTCTGCTCCATTCGGTTTCAATTCAATTTTTCTTTCTCTCTGCGCCATATGGTTTCCATATTGCTAACAATATGATTTCCGTTCATGCTGATGCTTCAATTATTTTGCAGTGCCACAGGGTCGGTGCTGATCGTTGCCGGGCTGTACATGGTGCTCTGGGGCAAAGGGAGGGAGATGGACAAGCCGAGCCTCGACAAGGACAAGGGCGACGAGGAGGCCGGCGTCGGGCTGGGCTTGAAGGGGAACTCCACGGTCGCAAGCAATCGCGTCGACGCCATCAGCCTGCCGGTGTTCTCTGCAACTGAACCCAAGCAGGACACGCCCCTCCGAAACGGCAGCAACTGATCGATCGACAAAGCGTGACGGGAGATATGGCGGCGCTCAAGCTCGTACAGGTGCTCGGCCAACGACATGTCAGTTGCAACTTGCAACTGCCCGGGTCGAGATCTTGGAGAGGTTGGGAGGAAAAAAAAATAAGGCGAAGTAGTTTAGTGGGAGAACCGATGAGAGATGCCGGCGGCGGTGATGTGAGGATTCGCATACATACATGTATACGGTTGCAGCAGACTGTCAGGAAAAAAAAATTGGAGTGTGGTGTGACTGTATAATCTCTGGGAGGATAGGTTTTGACTCTTGGTGCTATTGGGCTTTGTTACTTGGGTGATATGATTTGTTTCTCCCCATAGATCTCTTTTCGTGTTCCATTCTAAGTTTTTTTTTGGAAAAAAAAACGCCAAAAACGATTTTCCCTCTCTCTCTCTCTCTCTCTGCATACCACTGCATTGGATTGGAAAATACTAATCACTAGGGAATTCTGTCTTTCTTTCAGAAATAAATTTGAATGGGGATTTAAACTGAATCCTTAGGCTTTACCTCAAAGCTCAAACAAATGAACTCCGAAATTTCTCCAGAAAACTTCCTAGGTTGCAAGCGCACGATTCTGACTTCTTAAGAAACAAATCACACAAGAAGCGAGTCATCGGCACGTAAGTGGACGAACAGGGTTTAGTTTTCGTGAGCCCATGAAGCACAGTTAAGGTGGCCCGTCTAGTTGACGTGGTCCATGTCCGTCCATGTACGAGGTTTGGACCCATGTAGGCAGAGGACCATATCAAGGTAGCCCATGGTGTCAGCTGTTCAGCTCGGTTCTTAAAACGGAGCCACTATCGTCTGAACGTCCGCAAATTAACTTCACACTTGGCTCTTGCAATACTAGAAATCACTACATCCAACATTAAAGACAAGTATAAAAATAACTTCCGAATTCCGATTATATGATAGGTAATTCCAACTGCAACATGATACCGTATTTCACGCTACATCTGCTCAAGCCTAAAGGTGGCAACTTTTTTAAATAATGTAAATAATTTACATCTTACTATTACTAATTAGAGACTCTTTTGAGGCCTCCATGCGAAGCTAGCCACCTAGGATCCTCGGTGGACACTCTAAAAAATAGAAAAATCCTAGAAAATCTCACAAAAAAGAGAAGCATCCGACCATCAGTCCAACAACTTGAATCATAATAGCCATTAGATCTGTGATCTTTTCTAACAAATTACCCACATTTGCTATTATGAAAATAGACTAAAGTAACCCCCTAAACATGTGCCTAAATTACCCAGCTCTGCCATTATAAAAATAATTTAAAGTAACCCCCCCTAATTTTGATGTAAATTATCCAACGATGCCATCATAAAAATAATATCAAATAACTCCCCTAACATTAATACCAAATAACTCCCCTAAAAATATTACCAATTATGTCGTTGTTAAAAGTTCAATAACCACTAAATCTGAATCTAAATTATATAACTAGAACAAATATACCAAAATCTAAATTATTATTTTTGTAGTTTTTAACACATTATTTATGTTATTATTACGTAAAAATAATACCAATAATATGTGCCAACAAGTATTCATGTTTGAGGGTCCGGGAGAGATAAAAACAATAATTTTCATGTTTACTTAGCTCAAATAAAAGATTCAATTAAGTACATATAAAAAATATGATGCAAAATGGAAAAGGAATATTAGTGACTAAATCAAATACAAACATATAATGATAAATACATATTAAAGTTTTATTATAATATTTAATATAGATGTAAGAGAACCTCATATAGATATATAATTGTTAATTATTCCTAATTAGCCCGTGCGGTAGCACGGGTTGATAGACTAGTTATCTGAGTTTCAGTGCTTATCTTTTGCAACGTTCTAAAAGCATATTATCTTTTAAAAAATATATAAGTAAAATAAATAGAATTAGACAATTAGACTAAAAATATGTAACATAGCCAATTGGTCTTCAGTTTTTTTTCTTTTTCCTCTTATTATTGTAATTTTCCCTTTCCTTTGTTGGTTTGTGGTTGTATAATTCGTAAGAGCCTTACTTATATTTAATAAAATAAAATGATTGTCCATGCAAATTTCTGTTAGTAGAATGATATAGACTACTAAGCTCCTTTAGTTCTGACAAACACGGTTTGTACCATAAAAAAATTGATCAAACTTTGTGTAACAGTAAAACCATGTGCCCAAATCGATCACCACCTACTGTCAATGTAGCTAATTGAAATCAAGTAGCTCCTGTTAACTTAGCATCTTGGAAGATCAACCTTTAGGTTTAGGTCATCCATCGATACATTATCATTACATGTTTGATCAGTGAACTAACCGTGTCAATCAGGATTCGGATACCGTTACGGATCGTCGACAATCTAAGAGCATAGAGGTAGGCGAGATCTCCTACGCGTTAACACACACACAAAAAAAGGTTGGCCCTATCGGATCAGGCACACATTCGTTTGCTCTCGCTTTCTCTAGAGCGTGCTACTTACATCAACAATAAATTGGAGTTCGATTCTTCACGCTTTGACATAAGCTAGCAGTATAGGCTCTTTCCCTGACTTCAACCAAGTCTAGTTAACTTATACTAGTATATAGCTGCTAGCAAAAGACACAGCGATTTGTCAAAGGGGTAGTGGAGCCGACTAACTTTCATTTACGTGCATTCGAATCCAAATTGGCTATGCTAAAAATGAGTTACTCTACTTAGCATTA
Organism: Digitaria exilis; assembly: GCA_015342445.1. NCBI lineage: Eukaryota > Viridiplantae > Streptophyta > Magnoliopsida > Poales > Poaceae > Digitaria > Digitaria exilis. The sequence continues at coordinate 3,591,390 of JACEFO010001663.1, forward strand.
GCATACTATGTGAATCCATGGTGGCAAAATTTTACTAAAATTACTGAGTTCCCTAGCATAGCGCATCAGAGTAAATCGGCCCTTAACATCAGTACCTAATTAAGGTGCAGCATGCGATTGCAAGGAAATTCGCACAAATTGTTTTTTTTAACTGGATGTACCATGCTGCAACTCTAAGAGTTCAGATTACAAATGCTTCTTCGATGTCGCATTTTCTCTGATCATGCACTGTACCAACCGTGACGAACTATGCCCCTCCGGTTTTGTAGTGGAGTGTGACAGAATGATATTGATGTGACAGCTCCATCTTCTTCTTCTGATGATGGTGATGTATTTTTATTTCCCTTTCGGAATTCTTCTTCGTTCTTTTTTTTTGACCCTGCAAATGATTAAACAATAAGCTAGCTCGCGGAAATTAAACTAGATGCATGAACCAGTGCGGCGCTATTGAAAAAGCATTTAACTTTTGGATTAAAGCAGGTCAGGTTTGAGACTGCGCTACTCATGCTTATGTTGGGGGTGTTCAAAAAGAAAATTAAGACCAAGTGAAACACGTTTCGTTTCTGCTTTCTAGTGCTCTAGCTAGACAGAAAGGGACAAGGATATAGTAGATATATTGAGCCGAAGACAGATAAACTGCATGGCGCCATGGAGCAAGTCAATTTAATCATTCATGTGGTTGAAGCGTGGTATTTTTATATTCGTCCTGGCTTCTAAAGCTTTTCTCTAGAAGTGTTTAGTTCAGCGTCAACTCAAGGGATTGGCCCGCTTGCATCAAAATTAAAGATGGTTACATTGACACTCAAGACATGACATGCCTACTCAGCTCCAGCGTTGCTAAAAAGGGGGACACAGGACAGGCAGATACCTGCCCCCACCATGGAGGCGGTCTCATGGCGGCAATGCATTTGTGATGGTTGCTGATTGGCTGCCATTTTGTCTCTAGTACTGCTTGACTGCTGATGCCCCCACACCAACTCACTAGTACTGTAAACAAAACCTGCATGTGTCCCTCGCCATCTTCTCAGTTTTCATGCTATTTGAACTTTGATTTGCCCCAGAATTGGTGTACATTGTACACCAACTCAATGTCGATGTCTATAGGTAAGTAGTTGCATCGACACCTTACTCCTCTCTTGGCATTAAAGGATTAAAGCTTGAATTTGGAAAGGGAGATTTCCTAAATACAGCTAGAACTAGAAGAGTGTAATAACTTGTCGATATCTTGTTGTGATTTTAGTTGAAAATATCTTATGGCAGCAGCTGGATTATTGTTCGTAGTTAAGCTGAAAGGCTACATTGTTTGTTTTAAAAAAACTCGTTTTAAAAAAGCTGAAATGCTACATGCTTTAGTTATACATCAAAAGGCAATATATTCTTAGCAAAAACAAAACTATGCAACATTCGTTGAAAGTTGCTTTAATAACTCATTCAATGTGGCTAACTCTCAAAATAATTGGCGATGAGGGGAGACAAAGTTTATGAAAGTTTTACTACATGTGTTTTGTGTCATCACCACACATGACCTAAACTTACAATATGAAAGTTGGATGCATTCACAAAAGGAAATTTGTAGCATATATTCTCTTGTGGAAATATAACTAAGGACATGTTTAGCCCCCTCTGGGCTAATTTAATTTTAGCCTAATGTTTGGATGCCAATTAGAATGAATAAATGTGAGTTAATCATGAAATTAATTGCATAGGTTATGGCTAATTGATGAGTAAGACTCATTTAAGCTAATTAGTCCATGATTACCCCATATTCATACATGGGCTAAACATGTCTTAATTAGTGCGTTCTACTCGCCAATTAGCCATGATTTATACAACTATTTTTTATAATTAACTTACATTTAGTTATTCTAAATGACATTCAAACATCAGGCTAACAATTAGCTCGGAAAAGCCAATCAGAAAATATGTAGAGAATGTCACTCCTCCCATCCAGACTCGTATGGATATGATGGAATATGGGGATAGTGTCACTCATATCTGAGAAAAACAAAGAAGTACTTTTAATTTTGATGCATTGCATATGTCAAGTAGACTCAGAGAGCACACGCATAATCGATCTTTAGTTGGGGATATATTCATGAGTTTAACCTCAAATGTCCTGTCCTCTTTGGACCAACTTTACTTTTACTCCTTTTGATGAAAAAAAAGTGTCATTTTCAATGTGCAGTAGAATCATTTGAAGTTTTGTTGCACATATAACTGTTTATGCATTGATTTTGATTATTTGAAAATATTACTTATAAAAAAATATGTACATAATGCGGAGGAGATATGTGCGTCTTTGTATTAAAAGGAGAAAAATATTTCAATGTGGTCGACAACATAGTGTTGTGTGCACACCAAAATACATCAGAAAGTAATTACATTGTTATATAGCAAACAATCTACGCAACATGAGTCCTAGTGTACAAAATATTTACTTGTTGAAAGTTGCCTTCACAGCTCATCTGAATTTGGACATGGTTCTAACTTCTAACTTTCAATATGATTGGTGATGAAGAAGGGACTGAAAGTTTTACTAAATGTTTTCGTCTTGCACAAAACATGCCCTAAACTTGAATCCACACGAAAGTTCATGCACTTAATGAAACATTTTTTGTAGCCTATATTCTCTCATGGAAATATCACTAAAGCAACACCTCACATCCAGACTCGTCTGGATATCAGGGGAATATGTAAAGAGTGCCATATCTGAGAAAAAAACAAAGAACTTTAATTCTGATGCATGTCAAGTAGATGCAGAGAGAGCACACGCATATCAATCTTTAGTTGGGGCATATATTCATGAGTGTAACCTCAAGAGCCCTATCCTCTTTGGACCAACTTTACTTTTACTCCCTTTGGTGACCAAAACAGTGGCATTTTCTATGTGCCGTAAAATTATTTGGAGTTTTGTATTGAGCTTATTTAAAATAATATCGCCACTAGAAAAATATGTGTATAATAATTAATACGGAGGAGATATATACATCTTTGTATTTAAAAGGAGAAAAGTATTTCAATGTACACAACACAAAGTGTCTTTTGTGCACACAAAATACATCAGAAGGTACACTGTTAGCAAATAATCTACGCAACATGCATGAGTCCTAGTGTTCAAAATATTTACTAGTTGAAAGTTGCCTTCACAACTCATCTGAATTTGGATATGGTTCTAACTTCCTATATGATTGGGGATGAAGTGACGGAAAGCATATGAAAGTTTTACTAAATATTTTATCTTGCACAAAACATGCACTAAGATTGAATCTATATGCAAATTCCATGCATTTAATGAAACGTTTTTCTAGCCTATATTTTCGCATGGGAATCTATTACTAATTGAAGGCTCCTTTTGAAGGCTTCAGGTGATGCCACCTACGATCCTAGGTGGACAACCTAGAAAAATAAAGAAATCCTAGAAATTCTCTCCAAAAAATAAAACATCCACCTAGGATCCTACGTGGACATCAATATATTTTATTTAATAATTATCCATTACAACTAATAAATACGAAGTAGACCTATGTATATATCTAAATTTCCCCTAAATCTAAATCTAGATTATATATTATAAAAAATCTTATGATGTGCCAATGTAAAATTCTAAATTGCTATTCCTATCGTTATTAACATTGTTGCGCCATTAATATGTATGAGAGAAACAGTAATAATTTTTTATATTGTTCACATAGCTCAAACAATAAAAAACCACATACAGAGGTGTGATGCTCTATGAAAAATTTGTGACTAACTAAGGGGTTTGCTACGGTACTCTAAAATAACTATGAGCCATCCATTTAATTAGATCAAGATGGTCACGATGATATATTAACCCTTAGGAGGTAATAGAATAATTTTTCATTTATATGCTTCTCAATTTAAAAATAAAGAAAATTATGAAAATATCTTACTAGATCCAATAAAAATAAGACATAGTTACTTTTTCTTTTTTTCTCCCGCCCATGTTCTCTACTACAGATTCTTCATCATTATTTTTGTCTCTGCATCTTAACGTATTTTTTCCTCTAGACCTGAACCTGAACGTGACATGCCCATTGCCCGAACGTTTTTTTTCCTCAACTGATGTTTCATTTTTTTGCACTCAATGTGAATGTGACATGCCTATAGACTAAATGTTTTTTCTCCCTATTAATGATGCTTCATATTTTTTCCCTCTCTATATGTACATGACATGGTTATTTATTATCATCCAAAATCTGAATATTTTTATTGTGTACGTGATCAACATGGCCACTTTTTGTCCATAATACGAACTTGAATGTGCATGACAAGAAACATGGAAACAAAAATCAAAACTTCTACAAGAATGTGACGGGAGTTGGGGTAATGTTGTCCATGCATGCATATATATGGCCGGAGGTTCATAAGTGGTTCATATTTTCTAATTGATTTTTCTACGTATATTGAAGGGTCTATATTTAGTTAAAATCTTACCTCCTTAAAGGTAAAGAGGTCTACCGTAGCAAGCCCCCCCTAAATCTGCATCTAGAATATATATTATAAAAAATTCTAAGATGCACCAATATAAAATTCTAAATTACTATTTCTATCATTATTAATATTGTTGTGTCATACTCATGTATGAGAGAAGACATAAGAATAAATTTTTATATTGTTCACATGGCTCAAACAATAAAAAAACACATATGTAGGTGTGATGCTATGTGAAAAAATTGTGACTATTTAGACATATTATATTAGATAATAATAACTATGTATCTTTAAAGTACGTTGTTTAAGATATTTGATAGATGAAAGATAGAGTGCGATAGATAATTATAATGATTAGCTATAAATTTTGATTTTTTATATTAATTCTAATGAGCCCGTGCGACAGCACGGGTTCATAGGCTAGTATCACTAAAGCAAAACCTCACATCCAGACTCGTCTGAATATCAAGGGAATTTGTAGAGTGTCATGCATAGCTGAGAAAAACAAAGTATTAATACTTTAATTTTGATGCATGCATGGCAAGTAGATGTAGAGAGCACACGCACAATGAATCTTAGTTGGGGGCATATATTCATCAGTTTAACCTCAGGTAGTCAAGTGCCCTGTCCTCTTTGGACCAGATTTACTTTTACTCCCTTTGGGACAGAAAAAAGGTGACATTTTTGCTTGTGTGCAGTAAAATAATTTTAAAGTTTTGTTGCATATTACTGTTTATGTTTTGAGCTTGAATATTTGACAATATTATACCACTACAATTTGGTGTAATCTATCTATAGGTATATTAAGACGTACTACTTAAAATTGTGTTCGAGACCATACGTTTATGTTTAAAATGTCACCTTAGCTAGTATTTGTATCTGTGGCCAGAGCGCAGAGGCCGGGTGCAGTGGAGATGCAGATGGCATTGCAGAGGCACGAATTGAGTTGGAGATGATCGATTTGATGACACTTTCCGTTGGAAAGAACGGCGCCCTTCCGAGTTGATCCATAACAGTTAGTTAGAAGCAGAATCGATTCCTTGGCACCAATTTGACTGAATAACCGGGTGCCGGATGCTAGCCAGACTCCCCTCCGATCCTGTTCCTCATCACCCCGACGACCAAACCACGGCGAGATGCATAACCCCCGAAAAAAACAAACAAACAAAGCGAGCGAGATATTAAAGAAAATAAGAAAGCGAGACGAGTTGCGTACTTGCGTCGCCGGACGGGAGAAGAAAGGTCGTCGCATCAGGTCAACGTTCAAACCCTCCTCCTCCGATCCACGCTGCCGCCGCGATTGATTAAACAACTCGCCCCTCGTCGGCGACCCAGATGATGCAAACGCCACTGCAATCCGACACCACGCGCACCTCTCCTGTGCCCTCCCGCGCTAAAAACTAGCGCTATTGCGGCCACATGCCTGATATTCCCCGTTTGACCACCCCACCACTCGCCTCACCCACTATATAACCCCCCGTCGCCCACCCCTGCTCCTCTCCCCATCGACAACCTCGCCACACGTTCACACACACACATCTCGCAGCATCCAGCTCCCATCTCACTCACTCTCACTCACTCCAGTCTCTCCAGCTCGATCGACATGGACGCACTGTGGATGTCTTCTCGCGGCGGCGACCTGCCACCGTCGTCAGCGGCGGCGGTGAGTGAGGACGAGGCAGCAGCTTTGTCGGAGCTGCGGCGGGGGCCATGGACGGCGGAGGAGGACGCGCTGCTATCGAGCTACGTGGCGGCGCACGGCGAGGGGAGGTGGAACGAGCTGGCGCTCCACGCCGGGCTGCGGCGCACGGGCAAGAGCTGCAGGCTCCGGTGGCTCAACTACCTCCGCCCCGGCGTGCGCCGCGGCGGGTTCACCCCGCGCGAGCAGCTGCTCATCCTCGACCTCCACTCGCGGTGGGGCAACCGGTGGTCCAAGATCGCCGCGCACCTCCCCGGCCGCACCGACAACGAGGTCAAGAACTACTGGCGCACGCGCGTGCAGAAGCACGCCAAGCAGCTCGGATGCCACGTCGGCAGCGGGCGGTTCCACGACGTCGTCAGGAACCTCTGGATGCCACGCCTCGTCGAGAGGATCCAAGCCGACGAGTCCGCCGCCGCCGCCGCCGCCGTTTCTCAGTGCTACTACGACTCATCAGCGAGCCAGCTGGCGTCCACACATCAGCAGCCAGCGGCGTGTCAAGACGCTGACGTGGCGCCCATCGTTAGCTGCGGCGCGCGCGCGCCGTCGCCGGACGCCACGTCGTGCGTGACCGGGTCGTCGTCGTCGTCATGGGAGGCGTCGCCGGCACCGGCCATGGCGGGTTGGTCGTCAGCCACCGGGGAGCAATGGCGAAACGGCTGCTCGACGAGCGCCACGAGCGGCGGTGGTGACATGTTCGACGAGAGCTGGTCGGAGCTACTTGCTCGCGCCAACCACGACGATGCGGATTCGGCAGCCCTGACGACGGGCTTTGGGTTGGGAGAGACTGGAGACAACTGGTGGAGTTTGGACGACATCTGGCAACAACCGCTATACTGAGGATCGACATATATACTGTATTGTATACGTATGCGAGCTGCTACTAATGATCGATCTTTTTGTAGTGTTATCTGATTGACAATTGATAAGTCATTGTCAGGAGACTTGAGACAAATAAAAATCATTTAATTGAATGACTCTGAGCTGTTTTTTCTTATTTGAAAAAAAACAATAGTCAAACCTCGTACTGTGATTTACGCACACAGTTTTATTCCGTGTATGTACAGTTTCCACGTAATATAAAGCGAGAGAAAAAAAGATATTGCTCTCAGCGTTATAAAATGTAATTTCTTCAAAGTCAAATATATTAAATTTCTAACGCGAATAGGGAAAAACTCATGATAAAGATGACAATGAAAATATGATCTTAACAAATCCATCAATCATAACATGAAATTTCCAATTTAAAACAAAATATTTTTATAGATATACCTTTCAAAGATAAAATAGTTTACTTAGAACAAATCTAAACTTAGCTATTTTCGAAGAGTGATGAGGGAGTAGATGATATTAACTGTGTGATACTCTTAAGCTACTAGGAAACAAACTAAATGAAGAGAAATGTACAAGGCCAACTCAGGGACACACATACACCTATTTGCAAATTTGGTGTTTTGAACACGTTTTTTCCCGGTTTGGCACATTTTGAATCTTTTGAAACTTGCATGACTTCAGTTGTACGTACAGGCCTTTTTCAAACATGGCTGCAGCATATACTTTCTTCGTCCAGGAAAGAATGGAACTCTTGGGCTTACTGAGGTGTCAAACAATTTTAGTTTAACTAAAATTATACAAACACTAACATTAGAAGATTCATGGGCGCAAGATTTACAAAATATGTATTTGGGCTGGGCAAAGCAAAAACTCACCTTATTAGTAAAAATTACTAGGAAATTGCTAAAATTATTTTGTAGATATGTCTTTCAAAAAGATAAAAAAGTATTTTACTTAGAACAAATATAAACTTAGCTATTTTCGAAAGAGTGACGAGGGGGTAGATGATATTAACTGTGTGATACTCTTAAGCTACTACTCCCTCCGTTCCAAATTATTAGTCATCCTGTGTGTCATTTTGAGTGTCTAAATTCATGACATCTTCTTTGAGCCTGGACATATAGTTGTCTAAATTCATAATATCATCAATGAATCTAGTAAAATATTAGGATGACTAATAATTTGGGACGAAGGGAGTAGAAAGCAAAATAAATGAAGAGAAATGTACAAGGCCAACTCAGGGACACACATACACCTTTTGAACAAGTTCTTTCCCGGTTTGACACATTTTGAATCTTCTTAAACTTGCATGACTCCAGTTGTATGTGCGGTATGTTTCCATGTACATGCCTTTTTCAAACATGGCTGCAGCACATACCTTCCTTCGTCCATGAAAGAATGGAACTCTCGCTTACTGAGGTGTCAAACAATTTTAAATTTAACTAAATTTATACAAAATAATACTAACATTCGAAGATTGATGGGAAAAAAGTTTGCAAAATATGTATTTGGACTGGGCAAAGCAAAACCTCACCTAATTAGTAAAATTACTAGGGAAATCGCTAAAATTATTTGATTCCTCTTTTTTGAAGACTCAAATCTGGAATTGGTGTGAAATTGTTTCAA